>LR999977.1:1250000-1875000 GCA_905220455.2 Deilephila porcellus | reverse complement strand
ATATTTTTGCTTCAAAATACTTTTATTTGATAAACAATTATATATGGAACAAGGGAAAAAAACTAAAATATATTTCACATAAAATATTATCTATAACAATTATATTTTTAAATAAACTTAACTTTATTTGGAATTTCCCATACCGTCCCAAAAATTTCTAAAAATTTTCAAAATTTCTAAAAAATCGTTGTTTTGAGTTCTATTACGTTAATACAGACCCCCCCCCCCATATAGGATTTTCTCATTTATATTCCATGTACAGATATCGCTCGGTTACAAATTTATTATATGTATCAGAAGATATAAAATGTGGCTTTTATTATTTAAGTGTAATTTTCATTTGTGCAAGAATTACAATACAGAAACACATATTTTACCACATTCACAATTCTGTATGAATAAAATTAATTAATTGTAATTGTAACCCTGTACTTTGGATGCATTAATGATTTGTTTTTTATGATTTATTTAACATGCAAGTTTTCGTGAATTAATGAATAATTACTCGTGCAATTTATGTTTCAAATCAAACATAATTATCATAATATTAGTGCCACTATCGAACTCTAGTATTAGTATCGTAGTATTTCTTAGTAGTTCTTAGTAGTTTCGAGTCCAGCCAAGTTGAAGGGTGCCTATTTTTCTGAATATACTTTGGTACAATATAACATAATTATTTATTATAAAGATATAACAAGTATCCATCAGTGACTAAAAATTTTATCATCTTAATCAAACTATTCGCCGGGATTTTGATTTTTTTATTTATATTTAAATTCTACCAACTGCACTACAAAGTCTCGAATATCCTGTCTAGTCGTATCTTAGATTTACGCGAATGTTACACATTTAATTAAATTAATTTTCTCAGTTTGCCCCGTGACCACGAAAGCTGTAAAGTAAACGAAACGTCGGAAAGCTGAAAAATATAAAATTAAATCAAATCCGCGATAAATTCCGTGAAAAATAGTTTCATTTCAGACCTAATTAGTGTTTGTTCTCATACACTTATCCAGTGATCCAGCAACATGGACCCGGCAGAAGTAGTAATGCAGCAAGCGCTGGCACGGCAGCAGCCGATGCTGGCGGCGATGGCGCGCGGAGACTCCGACATACAGCGCTTCTACAGCGGCGGCACCGCGCTCGTCACGGGCGCCACCGGCTTCCTCGGGAAACTGGTCGTAGAAAAACTCATCAGGTACCTTTACAAGTAGTAATTTATGGCATGAAATACACTGATCAAGGAAATAATACGACAAGACGATAACGGAAACAATTATAGATTAAACATCAAATAGTAGATCGCTAATATTTCTTTTGAAATTAAATTCGTTGATCAAGTGACATGTGTTCAAATATGTTTCGCCAAATAGTTATGAAGTGTTTTATTTAAGTTCATTTATAAGATTTATTTTTGTGCAGGGGATGTAATATCCATAAGGTTTATGTGCTGGTGAGAGCAAAGAAAGGAAAGAACATTGACGAAAGAATGAAAGGTTTTCTCAAGGATAATGTAAGTGTTTTTTTTTCATACAATCACTAACATATCTCTTTGTATCATTTAAACAATAACAATTGATGCAAATGAATTATTTCACACGTGACATGAATAATATACAGAAACAAAGTATATTATGTTTCAACTCATCTTGGCTCGCGGCTCTATGTGGGCGTATGCTTTTACCTTTGTATTGTATGTATTATCTATGCCTGTAAATATGAAGTTTTGATTTTGGTCTCTTATGCACGTGCATTCAACTATGAAAATGTTACGTAACTCAGGGAAAATATTAAAGAATTCTCATGATCCAATAGAAAAATAGAAACATAATTTTTGTATTTTTATGCTTTTATTATACTCGTATACTAGGGGTCACCCAGCGGGCGAAATTTGACTGAACTCACACATAAACTCTCGCTATTTCTCGACAAAGGATAGGCAGAGGTTTTACCAGGACACTCACGTTTCCCCTTGTGTGTTCCGTCACACGATGTGATAGGGGGCGAGCCTTTCGCCATATACGGTACACATTCCTGCCTCCAGTCTGATAATGAATAGAAAAATCCGTTGGTTGTACGCCCCTTGCTATAACTATTTAATTAATTTACTGACGCAGCATGCTTCGAGTTCAACATTAAGAAATCGCTCCATATTTTCAGGTATTTGATACATTACGTGAGATGCAACCTGACTTTGGCGATAAAATAGTAGCTTTCGCTGGAGACATCGCTGAGATCCAACTCGGCCTTAGCGATCAAGATTGGACGACGATTGTTGAACAGGTAAATACTGTTTGTTATTTCAATACGTAACTGTTTAAGTTTGACTATGACACAGTAAACCCATAATACATCCAAAGATAGATAATTACATAATATTGTCTGACCAAGCCAGGTGTCATGGATCTAACAAATACTCGCCCGTGCGATATTCTGGCCGAGCTGATCTTGGACTGTTATCTTATCCAGAACGCAGAACTGGAGAGATCATGTATATCAAGCAGCGAAAAGTGCCCAGGTTTCAAGCCATCTAACACAACACCCAAAGTTATCTCTTCACTTGGTGAAGTCGCAGACATTCACGATTTATTTGAACACACCACTATAAGCAATGAAAAATAACAGTAGACAATATGCTTTACTGCCCATCTCAGAGTCGAGTGACACCTTACCACCTTCGATCATCGTTTACGATGAGCAAGCAATACTGTATCATTCGTACAGTAAACCTATGAAATGTCGCTTCGACTGGGCCTATCCCCACACGTAGTTAGGTGAATTTAGCAGGCCAATCCAATTAAACACCTCGTAAATTATATTATGCAATTTTTTTTGTGACAAGAGGAAAATTGTCAATCTCCTCTTTCGGTACCCTGGAGGAAGCTGAAAGGGGAATGTTAGTGTCATTGGCCTTCCAGCCCGGCACACTGCGGATAATGCGGCCGAGCCGGGTCCCTAACAAACTTTACACACACAGAGGATTCCAAGATATACCAATATCAACTTCTTTTTTCTAATTTTTGTAAAACATAGTAAAGATTGCAAGAAGTCAATACAAGAAATCCTTGGAGGAGGCGTATGTTCAGCAGTGGACACCTTGTGGTTGAGGAAGAATTTTGATTACCTCGTGTCTTTAATTGTTTTGTTCAGGTGGACAACATATTCCATTTGGCTGCCACTACAAAATTTGACGCTTTTATAAAAGAAGCGACTCTAATCAACATACGTGGTACCAGAGAGGTGGTGAGACTTGCCAAAGAGTGCAAAAAACTCAGGTAGCGTGAAGTTGTCACACAGTACAATCAAATTATTACATTATTTGGCAAACAATATTAGCTAGCACCTTTAGAAATAGCAAGCTATCTCTTGATATTTGGAAAATAAATTCAGTAATTAAATTCTGTCAGAAACCTCATGGATTCTTCTTCTGTCTGCTTTTGTCTAACATTAACAATAAGTTGGCGAATCATAAATTTACAGCCGTATTAATTTTACAGTAATTTTGCAACCAGCTATGTGCCTGAAGTCCACCCCTATAAATGTAGTACGTCCTTGAGTTTACCACGCTGGCCTGATGCGATTGGTAGACTTTAATTCGAAATCTGAATCTTAAACATTGTTATGAAAAAAAATATAGTATTACATTATAGACCACTAACACTTTAATTACACTTTCAGATCGTTTGTATACGTGTCGACAGCATTCAGTCAAGCAACTCGATCGAGGATTAATTCAGATGTGCTAGAACAGTTTTACCCGACGCCTATAGCCCCCGAAGCGATGATAGCAATGGCTGAAAGTATGGATGACGAAAGACTTAAAGCGATCACCGAAAAGTAAGCAAAAACTAATTTATTAAGATATGTACATAATATGCACATTTTGAAGTGGGTTAATGGCGAAATCCGAAACTAAAAGGAAAAATGAAAAATGCCAAAAAGACTCACTTTTTCGAAAAATCAATATTCCTAGCGAGAAATCGAACCCAATGGTTTTGAAAATAAATAATAGTTTAAAAAACGAAAAATCACGCTTTCGTAAAAACTAAAAAAGTAAAAATAATTGTTAATTATTTTAAGATTACAAAATGGAGTGAAATACATTCATTCAAATCGAAGATTCAGCCTATATACTCGTACATCATAATATATCATACTACTAAGACAATCTTCCCTCTTGTTACGTAGCTTATTTGGAGCAGGCGCATGTGTATGATCTCGAAAAAGAGCATTCACATTTAGAGACGAATCGTATACCTCTGTATCCCTAAGGACTCATCGATATTGATTCTAGTTTCAATTATAATTCATTACACACCACACAAGACTCTACGAAATGTATTGTATTCCAGACTTATCGATGGATGGCCAAACACATACACATTTACAAAAGCAGTAGCTGAAGATTTAGTTCGCACTCACATCGAAAATCTTCCTGCTTGCGTACTAAGGCCGCCATTTGGTAAGCAACACTGAGTAAAAAAATTGTGTATCTGTATATCAGTCCATACAATACGTCCCACTGCAGGGCACGGGCCTCCTCTAAAATCAAGAGTACTGTTAAGAAGGATTAGGCCATATAGTCCACCACGCTGGCCTAGTGCGGATTGACGGACTTTACAAACAATAGAAATTATATCAAATCGCTATAGTATTCAGATTACCTCACGATGTTTTCCATCACCGTTAAAGTGTGAGTGATTGACCATCAATACGCATTTGACTCCGAAAAGTCAGAGGAGTGCCCTGGGATTTAAACCCGGACCACCGTGAACATGTTGGCAGCCGCATTTAGTTTATTAGCAAAAGGCCACTCGCAAAATCTTGGTGACCTCATATTAATTACCAACTGTTCTATTTTAGTGTTAGCTACATATTCCGAACCAACACCTGGGTGGCTTGATCCTTTCTGCGTATACGGACCTACTGGGGTGAGTTTATTTATTTGTTGTTAACCCTAGGAAGGAGAAAACTATAGAAATCAGTTTCAATTGTAAAGTTGTTATTATTATTAATTTTATTTGATGTTGCTATAATTTTATTTTGTTTTTTTTATATTTCTTTTTATAATTATTTTTTTCCCTTCTTGTATGTTAATAATAAAAAATAATTCAGCAAATGTGTTGCTGATAAACATGGCGTCCGGATGTCACACTGACCTTCCATTTAAAATCAGCGCTGCCGCACACTTGCGTTGTATTGCAGCATATAGCTGAATGGGGGGTCATTGTTGTCTGGCCATGCGCATGTAACGGCATATTGTTAAGTACCTTATATGTTACATTGTCCTTGTTGTATGTGTTGGCCATGCAATAATAAATGTTTTTTCTTTCTTTCTTTCTTTCTTTCTTTCTTTCTTTCTTTCTTTCTTTCTTTCTTTCTTTCTTTCAAAAGTTTTATTATCGAAGCAGTGTCTTCTGACCAACTGTGGGATGAATATTGGCTGATATTTTTTCCTTTAAAAGATTTCGACACTTTGGGAATCCCTTAGATACAAAAACTTTTACTTCATCATCATCATCCTGCACCATTTCAATACTGAATACAGACCTCTCCAGAAGAACTTTAACATTTATCTTACCGAAAAGTACATAATGACAACCAAGCTCAGTATGTTTGACGCCGGCTCTGAAAAGATAAGCCGTGGGTTGTAACCCCACAAAGACAAGTCATTGTGCGATGTACAAGTATCTGTTTCGGGCTTTGATCAATACACTAGTTTACCAGTTAGTCTCAAAACCAGCCGAGCGAATAACGCCTCACTTCAAAAATGAGGTCTTATCTCAACTTAGTTCGCTCTCGATAGCGCCAACGTGTTAACGTGCTACAATGCATCATTGTGTGTTCAAGAACTTTAGAAATAACTATCGAAACAAAAATCGGACGGAATATACTCTTGTTATTTCATAATTTTGAGTCAACATTTTCAAGCCGGTTTAATTTCTTGTAAAATAATTGTACAGTTACACAAAAATTGTTAATACGGAATTGCTCTGTATTTAAAAAAATTAATTTTTCTAATTATTCTTGCAAAAAAAACGAGGCACAACTCCGTAATACTTTAATTGGAATAGTAAAGTCTTATTATCGTAAATTTAAAATGGCGTAAGTTAAATAGTGTGTCTGTTATTCTCTGCTTTACTTTACGTTCCTGTCATTCATAGCATAACGTCGTAAATGAAAGTTAGCTCAAATGTTAATGTTATACAATGTTAGTTCTGCTCAACTTGCTTATAATGATAAGTGATAACTTTTAACTGTTTTAGAACTCTTATTACTATTCTTTGCTTTGGTGAAACAGTGTACTGAGTCCGCGTTCTGGGTGACTTTACTTACCTAACTCAACCGTACAAAATCACAAAAAATCACTTGACCAATAACTCTATTCATCATTATTATTTTAAATTATATATGAACTGCTCTGAATTTAACTGCGCTGCAACCTCTTTATAATTAATGTATTGTAAACTTGTTTTAAAAAGAGCAACGCTAGAGTTTCTTGCCCGTTCTTCTCTGGCGAAAACAGCCTTGTGAACCGGGTGGTAGTGGAAAAAAGTGACTCAATCTAAATAATGTATGACATTTCATGGGTTCAATAAATATTTTCATTTCAATAAATATTTTCATTTCATACAAAGCCGCGCTTTATTGCTTCGAAACAAGACACAATTTAGATTGGAATTATTAAACCTCTTATAGTTTTTTCCATTTAATGGCTTAGTCAGTCGGTGCCACATTTGAGTTTGGTCATTGTTCCTGTAGGCTAATTCACGTAATTAAATAAGTTCAGTTGCAGTGCAGTTGCAGTTGAGTTTCGATCAAAACAGCCCTTTTTGTATTATCGTAATTTAGACAACCGCTGTCAGATACGCTCACATCAAGTTCGCGTCACGCGAGCGCTTATTCTACTGCTGCGCGTTTTATACATGCGTGATTCAGATCGCAACTTGATCGGTATTTACCTATTCATTTGACGTCTCCAATGACAGTTTAGTCCGACCAACGTGCAGCACATGCGCAGCTTAACTATTACAAGAATACCATTTTGACGTATAACTACCGGCACGGATCTTGAGCGCTGGCCGTTACTTGCGCAGATGTCGATTTTTGGGTCTCTTTAGAGGTAGATGAAGAAGGCGGGCGGGGGCATTATCGCATCGGCCAGTGATTGGTTCACTACGCAACGCCATATTGTTGTTATGCCTAATTCATTCATTGCGTTTGTTCAATTCATTCATTTATTTTGTCCTTAAGTTCACGATGCGCAAAGCTATCCCCACTCTGTCGCCGAGCGCTCAAGATCCGTGCCGGCGGTTATACGTACCATTAAGACGTAAACCTAACCGCAACTGCATCGTAACTTGATCGGTGCCTCAAGAAATTACGTGAATTAGCCTACTGATGCGTTATCTAGCGTTGATCGAAGATTTCGGGTCTCGGTGTTTGGGAGACGGAATAGTCGTCTTTGGTATTTTAATGTTGGGTTTGCATTATGTACATACATGGATGTTAGGTGTATATATTTTGACAGCCTCCGTGGCGCAGTTGGTTAGACGCCGGCTGTGAAACGAGAGGCCGCGGGTTCGATCCCCGCACCGAAACCAATATTTGTGTGAACCACAGGTATTTGTTTCGGGTCTGGGTGTTTGTGAGACCGAAGTCTCTCGTAGTTCCTGATACCCACGACACAAGACTCGATCTTAGTGTGGGGTCAGGACTATGTATGTGACTGTTGGGTGTATTAATAAATGAATTGAATAATATATTTATTATTTACCTACCCGATGTAATAATGTGATTTCCAGTGGCTTCTAACAATAATTATGGGTGTAAACCACGTGGCCTACGTGAAACATATCAAGGCATGCGTAGCACCAGCTGATTATGTAATCAATGCCATACTAGCATCAGGACACGACACATATTTGAGGCACAAAAAATGTGATATGAAGATTTTCACAATCAGTAGCGGATCAAATTTTGATTTCGGTAAGACATTATTTAATAAACAATGTGCTCTTATAAAATAACAAGGCATTAATATAACACCTGCATTCATAGCACGGAATCGAAGTTAACATAATAAATGCACACAAACGGCGTTGGCCAACCCTCACACTGCGTGTTTTTTTTTTTATTATAATTCACAAAACTGATGTACAATCTAGCAAGGTACAAGAAAAGCGTTTGATAATAAATCTGATTGTCATCTACTAGATGTGAATCCATCATGCATTTAAGAGGACACTCCACATTGTGAAAATAAATTTACAGTTTCAATATTTACACTAACGGTTTTATACTGTGATTAAATTAATGAAGAATAGACAACACAATATTATAATAAAAACTTAACTAATCAAAAGTCTGATTTTGGACCTAGTTGAGGCTATAGATCCGCAAAATATATCTATATCATTACGAATGTAGTTGGCAAACGACATTATGCGAGCCATAGGTGAATAACCAACATTTGTGCGACTATAAGGTAAAAGAAAAGTTTTTCTATTTGTTAAGCGGCTGCTAGGGCGTGGAACACAAAAGTCTAGTTTTCCTAACTGCTCAGGTGAATCAATGAAACCATTAACCAGTTTAAACAAGTACATCAGGTCCAGGCTTTTCCTACGGGCACTTAAGGACTTCATTTTATAGTGGCTTAATCGAGATTCGTAGGAGTTGAGAATACGGCATCTGTTATCTGTGTAACAAAGTAAATATAAAAACTTCTTCTGAACACGCTCGATTCTATCTGAATGCACTTGATAATACGGGCTCCACACTGTACTGCAATACTCCAATATGCTACGTATGACACTATTGTATATGGATATGGTAAGGCTAGGTACTTTAAAAATTTTCATTTCTCTAATTATTATAAACCCTGACAGTTTCGACGCTCTTTCATAATGATTTCTGAAAGTCAATTTGTTATCAAACATGACGCCTAGATCTCTAATGGTATCAACCTCTTCAAGCGGGATATTATTGACTTCATAGCAAGTATTACATGGGTACCTTCTTCTACTGAATTCAATAACGAAACATTTACTTTGGTTTAAAGCCATAATTTTTTTTACGCACCAATTACTAAGGGCATTTATATCTAATTGAAGTTGAGTTCTATCATGATCACTATCGATGGTCCTATATATTTTCAAGTCGTCTGCGAATAGTTTATAATGAGAATTGATGTTTAAGCCTAAGTCGTTGATGAATACTATAAACAAACAAATGGTGATGTTATGATAATAGCGCAAGATTTATAATAAATAATAATACAATTAAAAAGTCCTCTTAGTTCTTTTACGCGGTTGGGTTTTCTGTTTTGATACAGTATGGAGTTTCTATTTTTGTTTTTGATGAGAAACAATGTGGGTTTTGTATATACAACTTTATACTATATATATATATATATATATATATATCTTGTCTGATTACAGGAAAAATGACCAAAGCTATACGAAGTGAGAAATGCCGATCCCTTGTATCACCTAAATGTGTGTGGTATTGTTGTGCCATCGAAACCAATAAAAGATTCGTATTTTGGTTATTAACTTGGCTTTTTCACTACATACCGGCCTATTTAGTAGATACAATATGCTTTATACTAGGGCTGAAGCTACCCAATGGAATACCTTCGTAAGTTGATCTTATTTATTTTAACAGTTTAATGCTACTATAATATATTACACGGTGGATAGGGGCCAAAAAGAAAGTTTCAAAAGAAAATATGATGCATGTGAACTAAAATCGTGTTAATCCACGTAGAAAAGGGAATCCGATAGGAATTGGGTTACATGGCCGATACGCCACTGATACGTCCTAACGTATACCTGAAATAACTTTGAATCTGGGTGCACGGTAATGCCCCCGCCAAGACGAGCCAAGTGAAGGGCAAGGGTACTACCTGCCTTTTCTCGAAGCTCTATGTTATTTTTTGAACCTTCATAATTTGGGTTTGGATTATACGAGTACTAGGTAAACATAATTCTCGGGATATGTTTTCAAAAGCGGACTTATTAAATATATAAAGTTTTTATTACATAGCTCTTATACTTCAGAATTCATTGGTATCTGAAAGTAACCCTGATTTTATCCCTATCTCACTGATGATTATCGCCAAAAGGAAGTGAAACCCCGTCAGAAACATTTTCATGTAAAATGTTGCCAAGACGAGACCATATGACTTGCACTGTCAAAAAGTTGCAGATCTCATGTAGAGGCAAGCTTCTTATTCTTCACGCCCTAACCCTTTCTACAAGGCCTAACTTCACAATCTCCATACCATAGTTAAAATATGTGGCTTGGCCGTTTCGTTACTATAAGAACTATTGTATAACAGAAATAAATATTGTTTATATTTTAGAAACGACATAGAAATAGAAGACTCATAACAGTAAATGTTTGACTCATTTAATTTTTGAAGTGAAACTTCTTTATAGGGGTTGGAAAAATTTTTGCGTTACGCGCCATCTTTATTTCTAAGTCACATTTTTGCGTTACGCGCCATCTTTATTTATTTAGTAAATTAGTAATACTTAGTAGTAATCCTGTGTATTGTACTGTATTTAGTACGAATCCCACACTAGTGTATCATCCCACATTTGGACATAAAACAGTGTATACCATTAGAACACATTCTGTACCCACTTCAGTAAGCCACACCCCCAACCGTTTCCAAGCCCCACCCAAAATTTTAAGTCCCACCCACTTTTTTGTAATTTGATCCTTACCCCCCCTCTGGCCTTCCCCCACCCTAAATCCAAAACAGTGCCCAATAGCGTCCCCACGAAACCCCCCCCCCCCGCTTACCCCCACCCTAAAAATTTTACCTCACCCTCCCTACTCATATCTCCGGCATTATCCATCGTAGACCCACCGACCTTGGGTTCATTGGAACCGGCTCGGTGAGGGCTACAATCCTGCCCCAACAGAATTCCCGAATTCCCCCTCCACAACTTAAAAATATTTTAAGGTGCCCAATAGCCTCCCCACGAAACCTAACCCCCCCCCCCCCCCCCCGCCCCTACCCCCACCTAAAATTTTTACCTCACCCCCCCTATTCCTATCTCTGCCAATATCCATCGTAGACCCATCGACCCTGGGTTCATTAGAACCGGCTCGGTGAGGCCTACAATCCTGCCCCAACAGAATTCCCGAATTCCCCCTCCACAACTTTCCCCACCCAAAAATATTTTAAGGTGCCCAATAGCCCCCCCACGAAACCTAACCCCCCCCCCGCCCCTACCCACACCTAAAATTTTTACCTCACCCCCCCTAAACCTATCTCGGCCAATAAAGGTCGTGGACCCACCGAGCTTGGTATCCTCGGAACCGTCTCGGCGAGGGCTACAAATTGGCCCCGATAGAAATCCCAAATTCCCTCAAAAATTTCCCCCCTCCTAAACTTAAACTTTATTTAATTTAGCTTTATTTTACCAATTCTGTAAATTTGTAAATAGTAGATCATTTTTCGAAAAATGATGTCATAAAGAAGTTTCACTTCTTACGTGTGTACACTAATACACACACACATTTTTTTTGATAACATGGGTTTTGTAGTATTTACACATTACAACTGAGTTCAAATATCGCAAAATAAAATACTAATATCGTTTTCAGAGTTGTAAAGATCTACACGAAGATATACAAAACCAACTTAGTGCTGTCGTATTTTTTGAAGCATGAGTGGAACTTCAAGGACGACAACACAGTCTCCATGTACGACAGAATGTCTGCAACTGACAAGGCTCTCTTCAACTTCGACATGAAGCAGATAGATTGGAATGAGAACCTCATAATCTTTGGCCTCGGTATTCGAAAATACATTGTCAAAGATGGATTGAAGGACACGGCACATGGAGTTAGGAAGCAGTTCTGGTTTAAGATCATCAACTACATCATCCTATCTCTTTACGCCTATTGCATATTTAGAATGCTCTACTTCTGTTACAGTTCTATAAGACATGTCATATAATATATTACTTAAGTCGGTATACATCATAGATGGTATACATATTTTGTATATTCTGTGTTATCTTCATGTATTTTTGAAGGTATTGTCATTTATGTTAATAAATTAATTGTTTGAATATTTAGGATATGGTTTTTATTTAAAAGACCGAAAATATCTACGATGTCATCATTCGCAACTGTCATCTACTTCAACTCAATGTTAAATGTCAATTGTATATTATTTATGGTTAAAAAATATATAACAATTCAACATTATGTAATAATGAATATGTCAATGCAATTCAACCTGGACTTTAAAAAGTAAAATTGGAGATAGTCCTTGAAATTAGTGTAAAATAAATTGGAGATTACATGTATTATGGTTCTAGTTGAAAACAAACATCATAACAATCTTAAATAAGTCAGATTAATTGAACAGTCAATTAATCTAGAGCTTGTACGGATCTTTGCACTTGTCATACTTATTTCTCAGTGATAGCTGTTAATTTATTATAGTGCATCATTTCAGAAATTTTTATCAAAGAATCCGGAATAGGGAAGAATTGGATAAATATTTTATGAAATATCACACGATATTTTCTCTGGTGTAACTAGACAGTAATCCGTTGAAACATGGACGAAAGACCTGGAAATTAATTGATAAAAGCGTCTCAAGCCAAAGGAAATCTTACCATTAAAATATAATTTAATCTGGTTTTCGAAACCAAAGTAAGTATATTGGTTTGTTATTTAGGCACGAGTAAGAGCCATTTAGAATATTCACAGGCGAGTTCTTGTTATCTGTCGTCGGTGGACACAAGATATTATGTTGTTCAAACCAGATACATAGGCGTATACGAATGTATACCAGCAAAGTATTGATATATTTCAATTTATCATCATCATCAGCCCGTACAGTCCACTGCTGGTCATAGGCCTCTTCCAAGGTACGCCACAATTAAACTTATAACTAATAATTCAATTTATAACTTCACTGAAATATACTTCCAATTTACAGACCTTACGAATGAATTATTAATACTGTATTTTAATGTATCATACTTGAATTGCTTGCAATGCTTGGCCAAATTTATCATCTCCCTTGTCCCTAGTACGTTTCTTAAGGTTGCGACTCGTAATGACATGTCGAACCTTGATGTGGCCGCCACGTGAAATATTACATCAACCTGCCTTTCAGAAATTGTATTATTCAATGGCATTTTTAAATACTCAGATTTTGTTCATATGGTCCTGAGGCAATATGTACAATGTACATGCCCTTAAAAAGGGCGGCCCCGAAAGAAATTCACTTTTGAGTGGCATTTTCTAAAAAAAATTTTACAATTTTTTAACAATAATTCTGTTTGGTTGGTAAGTACCTAGTTTTTGCGAAAATAGTAATTTAAACCCTTATACCATTGCGTCTTTAAAATCAAAAAGGTGTACATCATTATTTTAGGAAAACTATGTAAGTATTTATCACCCCAACACGATCATAAGTAATTAAAAAATTCCAAAAAAAATAACGATTTTTGCAATATTTTTGGTTGCTGTGTGTCTGAAGTCACTAATACTACCACCTGGCTTCGTTTTCGGTCGCGGTCTTGATATGAGCGGTATGACCGTCCTACGTTATTTTTGCCGAACCAATGTCTTAAAGTTCCAAACGTGTCACTAATTATTGCCAGTTCATTCATAATCATGATGCATAAATTTACCACGTCTATAAACAAAGGTTAGAGATCACTAGGGAAAAAAACACGTAATTGCTTCTAATGAGTTGTATATCGTGCGTCATTTTCACAAAACCTAATAAATCTTATTTTTCTGTAAAGAAGAATATGGCAGACATTTACAAAGTTAATGAACTGCTTCAGATGACTTGTATTCCCTGAAGCTGAACGGTATTACGGGGCCTACCAAACTTACTCTTTATTCGTCTACTAACCACAAAATTGGTTATTTTTCTATGTAACTTTGTGTGCAAGGTTGCACTGACATAGGGGCATTAAATCACGCGGCGGTTAATATCTGTGCTCTAGGTAAATTTAAGACTGTAAAAAAATAGTAATAAATATGCTTTGATTGACTTAGATATGATGCATAGTGCAAGCGGTTTGTTTTAATGACGCTATGATGCATCAACCCTGTACAGTGGACGCAATATTCCTTTTAAAAAGGCTGAAGTTACTAGAAAGCTACCTTCGTAACCTACTTTTATGATCTTCTTCTTCTCCATCGTCCATGTTTTATTATTTTTTATTTAACTTCTTATACAAACATATTGTACATCGGCGGACTAAATGCCAGAGGCACTCTCTTCCAGTCTACCTTGAGAAGGTGCAGAGACGACAGAAGTAGAGGTACATATTAAACTCATTTCATTAGATATTTACCTATGAATATACATTAATGATATAAATATATATAAGTTTATACCTACATACTAGATAAACTATATATTAATACATAAATTATATAAATATTTATTCCCTAACGATGATGTTGCCCGCCGCACTATCTCTCTCCATCTGTCCTTGTTGGACGAGAATCGCTTGCATTCGATTACAGCGCCTCCTACTGCATTTTTGATTTGGTCAGTCCACCTCATTGGTGTCTTGCCACGAGGTCAATTTCCGTCTACTCTGCACTGAACGATTATACTCTGTATGGAGTCATTATTTCACCGTGAGACATGACCAAAGAATCTAAGTATACGAGACTGTACTATATCGGTAAGACGCTGCACCATTCTTAAGTATGGAAAATTTTGCGCGGAATTTTTTTTTTTTTTTTTTTTTTTTATTGCAATGAATGGCGAGACGAGCATGTCATTCGCCTGATGGTAAGCGATACGACCGCTCATGGACAGTAGCAAAACCAATCAACACCATGAATTACAAGGCAATGCTTGGAATTCCACTGCGCTCGCCATCCTGAGACATAAGATGTTAAGTCTCAATATGTCCAGTAGTTACTCTGGCTACAATGTCCTTCAAACCGGAACACAACAGTGCATTTACACTGCTGTTTGGCGGGAGAAATAGACATTGCGGTGGTACCTACCCAGGCGGCCTCTCACATATGAGAGACCTACCACCAGTCGGAATTCGGCCAAATATGGCCTAACCCCTCTCAATCGTCCTCTCGATTGTAGGGAAGGTCCGTGCCCTGCAGTGAGACGTATATGAGTTGATACAGTAATTTAAAAGTAGAGTTTTTTACAGGTCAACATACTGGTCTTGTCTTATTCTCTCACCAGTGTTTTGAATACCGTTGTGGAGTAACATTTGGTCTACTCCAGGCATCAGAGGAGGATCTCAACAATTTTCCTCTCGTGTATAGATCGACAGGCGTCGTCGCGCAATTGGTTAGACACCGGCTGTGACACGTGAAGCCGAGGGCTCAATCCCTGCACCGAGACCATTAATATTACGATTACGAGTATTTGTTTCGGGTCTGGATGGTTGTGAGACTAAAAAGTCTGTCGTACTTTCTGATACCCACGACACAAGACTCGATCTTGGTGTAGGGTCAGGGCCATGTCTGTGACTGTTGGGTCTATAAAAAACTGCCATTGTTATTGATTGTTGACTATCTCTTTTTCTCTTTTACAATGTTAACTTTCACTGTAATTGATTTAGAGTTTAAATAAAAAAAAACGAAACATGCAAACTGACTAATGGTTTCTTAGATTTACGCGAATGTTACACATTGAAATAAAACTATTTTTACGGATTTTATCGCGATTTGGTTTTGGTGCTAAAGAACACCGTTTCCTGCCCAGGATGTTTCGCGAGGCTATTGAAATTAAAAAACATCCAAATTTCAATATAGAAGATGGCTTGAAGCTTGCACCATCATGGGATCCAATTCTACATTTGATTAAATCGGAACCCAAAAGACCAGCTGCCAGACCTCAAGACACTGTGAGCTCCTTCTGCGTAGATCGGATCGCAACAACTAGTTAATTTTTAAATTAACTTTTTAATTTAATAATTGAAAATTAAGGGTAGTTAATTGTAACAGTCACAGAGCGGATGACTAATACCTCAGACCGCCCCGTGACCACGAAAGCTGAAAAGCAATCGAAACGTCGGGAAGTTAAAAAATGTAAAAATTAAACCAAATCGCGATAAAATCCGTAAAAATAGTTTTATTTCAATATGCAAACTGACTAACTACTGTTGTATTCATAATATAAATGCAGATATGGAAATCGGTTTGAAAACAAATACATGTAAATTATCATATAATTTATTATGGAATATATTTCTGACTTCGTGTCTGGTAAATATACTTGCATTTTAAGTAATTGGTTGGTTTGGATCGTCCGCACTCAGGTAGTCAATTTCATTACGTTATATTATAACTAAACTAAATTACAGTTTTCTCAAATACCGCTACTAACAGATGAATCTTGTGCTCAAATTATTTAATCACATTTTGTTCCTATAATTAGTTCCATAAGATCATTTTAATACAACACCTGAATAAGTTAAGTATAGTTTGTAAGCATTTGGTGGCATCGCAGTGACCGTGTTGTTGTTAAGTGTCATCAAGTCTTCACAACCCTGCATATTAGGTAATACGAAAGTCCTCTAGTTTTTTTTTTATGCAGTGTATCTCAAGACAGCGACCAAAAACGAAGCCAAGTGGTAGTATTAGTGACTGCAGACACAATGCAAGTAAAAATTTCGCAAAAAAAATCGACAATTTTTTTTTTTGAATATTTACTCATCGTCGTATTTGGGTGATAAATACATAGTTTTCTTAAAATAATGATGTAGACCTCTTTATTTTTAAACACTCAATGGTACGTAAGGGTTTAAATTATTATTTTCGTAAAAATTAGGTATTTACCACCCATACAAGGTGAGTTTTAAAAATATTCTACAAAGATATCTGTCGATGTTTTAGTGAAATTTTTATTTGCATCGTGTCTGTAACCACTAAAACTACCATCTGGCTTCGTTTTCGGTCACAGTCTTGATATACCCGGTATTTCAAACAACTTAAGTCATGACCTTTCATTATGACTTATTGACGACAGTTTCAGTCGATATTTATAAATAAGCTGATAATCTTTGACTTTAGGGTTCCATTAGGTCTAACTAAAGTATATGTTTGAATAGCCAGTGACATGGACCCGGCAGAAATAGTGATTTAGTATTTATATTTAAAATCTTCCAACTACACTACAAAGTCTCGAAAATCCTAACGAATGTTTGTTCTTATACACTTATCCAATAAGCCAGCAACATGGACCCGGCAGAAGTGGCGATGCAGCAAGCGCTGGCACGGCAGCAGCCGATGCTGGCGGCGATGGCGCGCGGAGACTCCGACATACAACGCTTCTACAGCGGCGGCACCGCGCTCGTCACGGGCGCCACCGGCTTCCTCGGGAAACTGCTCATAGAAAAACTCATCAGGTGCACATACCATCAATTGCTTATAGTATGAATCTCCCTCCTTCCTATAATCTAGGGTTCTTCCACCGTGGCGTGAAGAAGCAGGTCAGCGGACCGTCATAATTGTGTAAAATGGCATGAGACCACCGTTTTATATCATATACCAGCTGCTCATATACTTACCACCAGGTGCAATGCAGTCACTTTAGCGTGCCAGATTAAAAAACAATCGGTGCCGGACTGCCACGGCGGCGTTGTTGTACTACGGTATGATAACAACGCTGAGGTCTCGGGTTCAAATCCCGGGTCGGGCAAAGTGATATTGGATTTTTCTATTCTTTATCAGCCCGGAGTCAGGTATTTGTGCACGATATGGCGATAGGCTCGCCTCCTATTACATCGTAGGACGGAGCATACATGGCGAAATGTGGGTGTCCTGGTTGCACCTCTGCCTACCCCTTCTGGGAAAAAGGCGTAAGTTTATGTATGTATGTATGTACTAAAAATTTATAAAAAATAGACTCATTGCAGAATATGCATACCTACTACGTCTACAATTTAAAATATTAGTACAAAACTTAATGATTGTTTTTTTAGGGCATGTGATATCCACAAGGTATTCGTGCTGGTAAGGCCAAAGAAAGGAAAAGAAATAGGTGAAAGAATTAAGACTATCCTCAATGATAATGTAAGTGTTGGTATTAAAGATTTATAAAAAAAAAATAATTTTACAATAACTTAGGACATTTTTTGGAGAGCAAAAATAAAACATTATCGTTATAATTTTAGGTATTCGATACGTTACGTGAGATGCAGCCTGACTTCGGAAATAAAATCGTACCTGTCGAAGGAGATGTGGCTGAAATCCGCCTCGGCATGAGCGATCAAGATTGGATAACGATAACTGAACAAGTAAATATTGTTTCTTACAACCAACAGGATGTCGTAACTAATTACGGCAATGTTTTCACTGTAGTATTAAAGTATCAGCTCCGATTACCGTTAAGGACAGACAATGACGTGGACGAATTAAACTGTCACTTCTTTTCCATGCAAAACCCAGCCTAACGATTTACTTCAGGGCCACGAAGCAGAAAATGCTTTTAAGATTAAAAGTAAACACCCAAGTCAGGAAGTTTTCCACCAAAAGACGCCTTCTCTGGACAATGTAGACTGCAAAAGAGATATGGATTTCTTAGTCCAAGGATGCAAGGCAGACAACTAGATATTCGGGCTTAATAATAATGATTACTTATTTTTTTTATTTTAGGTAGACATTATATTTCATTTAGCGGCCACAACCAGGTTCGACGCGGCATTAACTCAAGCAACTCTGATTAATGTACGAGGCACCAGAGAAATGGTGTCACTAGCCAAGAAATGCAATAAACTTAGGTATTGTAAAGATTTGTTTGGACATTTTAAAGAATGGTACAAATTACACAAGAGGGCCGGCAGCGACTGGATGCATAACGCAGCAGACCGGGCTCCACGGCGTACCTTGGGATAGGCCTATGTCCAGCAGTGGACTGCAACGGGCTGATGATGATGATTATAACAACTCTTAACGCATTCCTTCTAATCTCCATCTAACGATAGACTAACCAATTGCTTTCCAAAAGTGTAGATTCAAATATAAATTATTTTACATTGATTTAATAAATTGGAACTTTAAAATACTTTGACACTTTCAGATTTTTTGTATACGTGTCGACAGCATATAGTTCAGCAACTAAGTCCAAGGCAAGATCTGATGTGCTGGAACAGTTTTACCCGAGCCCTATATCCTCCGAAGCTTTGATAGCAATGGCGGAAACAATGGATGATGACAGACTGAATGCGATCACAGAAAAGTAAGTCACATATTATTTTCGCCTTTTAACTATATAAGAACCATAGAAGCTAGTGGACCAATTCCAATTATATGTAAGATGTGGAATCCTGCTTTTGAGTTAAGAAGAGAAGCAATATTTAATGGAAAGAAGAACTCTGTGATTTGTATGAAATTTATAGACCATGCTATTATTGCCATAATTATCAACATTTAGTCATTTTTATGAAGTCGCTACATCAACTGCCACGGTGGCGTAGTTGTACTACGGTACCATTGAAAAGCTGAGGTCTCGGGTTCGAATCCCGGGTCGGGATATTGGGAATTTCTATTCATTATCAGCCCGGAGTCTGGAAATTGTCCCCGATATGGCGATAGGCTCGCCCCCTACCAAATCATGGGACGGAACATACAAGGCGAAATGTGGGTGTCCTGGTGGCGAATCTGCCTACCCCTTCTGGGATAAAGGCGTGAGTTTCTGTATGTATGTTATGCTACACCAACCGTACAAAAATCATGAAAATAAAATACGCTGGAAAGATAAAATTAATATCTTCGGAAAGTTATGATCATTCGTCGTAGTACTCTAAAGGCTTAAACCCGTGTTATTAAGTTCTGGCAACATGCTTACCTCAACAATAATTTAGTTCAACACAAGGATAATATAATTATGATATTGAATTAAAAATGAAAATGAAATAAATGTTCAACATTGTTTAGATTCAGTCATTTTTTGAACTACCACCCGGTTAGGAAAGAGGTTTTCACTAGAGAAGAACGGGCAAGAAACTCTAGTGTTGCTCTTTTCAAAACCAGTTTACAATGTAGTGATTATTACAAAAATTACAAGTTGGTTTAAATCAGAGCAGTTCATTAATAACTTGTTATGATTTGCAAGTAGGATATATTTCATAACGAATAAGTTTACTTTATATTTATTCTTCTATTTTATTACAGGCTCATTGAAGGTTGGCCAAACACATACACATTTACGAAGGCAGTAGCTGAAGATTTGGTGCGAACAAACATTGGACACGTACCTGCTTGCGTTATAAGGCCTCCTATTGGTAGGTATAATTCTACTCCTGCCCGTGACTTCTTATAGTGACCAAAATACACGAGACTAAGAAGTTATAAATAAATAAATACACCCAACAGTCACATGCATAGTCCTGACCCCTAAGATCGAGTCTTGTGTCGTGGATATCAGGAACTACGAGACTTTTCGATCTCACCAACACCCAGACACGAAACAAATACCTGTGGATCACACAAACATCTAAACATCTACTGGTGGTATGTCTCTCATATTTGAGAGGCTACCTAGTTAAGTACCACCACAATGTGTATTTCTCCCGCCAAACAACAGTTTAAATGCACTGTTGTGTTCCGGTTTTAAGGATATTGTAGCCAGAGTAACTACTGGACATAATGAGACTTAACATCTTATGTCTCAGGATGGCGAGCGTCCCGTCGGGGGGTTGCGACGAATGCTTCGGCGATACCCGACCCTCCGACACACGGGTACATGAGGAACACGGGTTGGTTTTTAGTCTGTAAGAGTCTGACAGTCCCCTCCGCACCTCCCCAGGGCGGAGGATGTCCATGAGGATTTTCCAACCCGATACCAAAAAAAAAAAAAAAAAAAAGGATGGCGAGCGTAGTGGAATGCCAAACAGTGCTTTGTAATTCATGGTGTTGTTTGGTTTTGCTAAAAATATGTTTAGTACATACAAAAATGGGCGAGTTATAACAATTTGAAACTTAATAGTGGGGGTAATTGTCAATAAACGCAATATGACGCGTTGTGCAATACTGACGTTACCGTTATTAGAGTGCGACCGCACGAGACAGATGAAATAAATTAATGATGTCAATCAGTAGCAACATAATGGCAGCATGATGTGAGCACAAATTGATCGTCAGTAGTCACGAAATACAACACTTTCGCATCGATTTTCGCAGCTGACTGATTATTATATTTTAGTTATAGGTACATTTTCCGAACCTGCTCCTGGTTGGATTGATCCGTCGTGCATCTACGGAGCCACTGGGGTGAGATATTTGAAATAAATTGTTCATTTCGTGTATTTAAACTTTTATAGCCCTCAATAGTTACATATAATCTATAAGAAATATAGAGCTTAACGGTGAAGGAAAATAAGACTAAGAAATGTGCTGGAACTGTTTTTCCCCAAAAATATATTAAAAATATATTTCGAGTTCATTAAATTGCACTGAGCCAATATTTTGAACAGTCTGATTACTCTTAATCGTAAAAAGGTACATTGTTTAAGGTATAATTATTACTATAGACGAACAATAACAAAAAAATAATAATTAAGAAACATAATATCTAAAAATCAATAACAAATTCTGTAGTAACTTAATAATATAAATGTTCGTATAACGCAGTTCCACTGCCTGCTTTACATTTCTAACCATAATGCTACATTCCAGTGGTTTCTGCTAATTATTAATGGAATAACCCACGTTGCTTTTAAAGAAAATGTGAAGGCTTGCTTAGCGCCAGCAGATTTCGTTACCAATGCCATAATAGCATCTGGACGAGAAACTTATATGCGCCACGAAGCAGGTGACACGGAACTAAAAATTTACACAATCAGTAGCGGAACGGCTTGTGATTTCGGTATGCAAAATGTTAATCTATGATATACAAAATACAACTTTTGTTTTTACTTTTTATACAATAGGTCCGCCAAACGAGTAAACAAGTAACCTGGTGGTGAGTAATGGTACTGCCGCGCATGACAGTCCACAACCATCCAATAAAAATCCATTCAATAATTTTTCACGAAAGTGTCATAAACATGTGGGTGTATAATATAACTTTTAATGGAGGCTACCCCGTATAAAGTTGTTACCAGAATCATAAAACTATACAATTGAAACTAGAGAATGATAGTATATTCTACCAAAAAATCTTTTTATTTTACAGGAAAGTTAAACAAAGTCATACGCACCGATCGATTCAGATCACTGGTATCTCCTAAATGTGTGTGGTATAGCGAAGCTTACGAAACTAACAGCAGATTCGTGTATTGGCTTCTAACGTGGATATTTCACTACATACCAGCTTACGTTGTGGACGCAGTGTTCTTTTTATTGGGGAAAAAATTACCAGAGGGAATACCTTCGTAAGTATTATTTTGGAAAGAAAATTTTTAGGAATCACGAGATGATAATTAACGTCCGTGTCAAACATTAAAATTAAAATTAAACGATAAATGGAAAAACATTAATTTGCATGATTCAAAATAAACTGCGATCCTAGTTAAGAGAGTATGCAGCGACGGATGTAAAGATGAAACAGTTAACTGCAATGCCGTGCTAAACCAAAATTCCGTATGTGCATACTTTGTGCTTAGGCTTATTTTAGTTGCAAAAAATGTTAAGTAACCCAAATACAAAATATATTACCGAAAAAAAATTTGGTTTCAGAGCTGTAAAGGTGTACACAAAGATATACAATACGACATTGCTGCTGTCATTTTTCTTCTTAAACGACTGGAACTTCAAAGACGACAACACAGTTGCCATGTACAACAAAATGTCTGCAACTGACAAGGCCCTGTTCAACTTCGACATGACGCAAATAGACTGGGTTGAGAACATCATGGTCTATGGTCTTGGTGTTCGCAAATACATCATCAAAGATGGGCTGAAGAACACGGCATATGGAATAAAGAAGCAGTTCTGGTTTAAGATGGCCAATTACATCATCCTGCCTCTTTATGCGTACATCGTATTCAAAATATTCTACTTTGTGTATAGTTGTATACACTATGTGATATAAAATAAAGTCAAATGTATGATATTATTATTGTTTCTTTTATTGCTATAGATGGCGAGACGAGCATGCCATTTGCCTGACGGTAAGCGATACGACGGCTCATGAACTGTAGCAAAACCAAACATGAATTACAAAGCAATGCTTGGCATTCCACTGCGCTCGCCATCCTGTGACATAAGATATTAAGTCTCAATATGTCCAGTAGGTACTCTGGCTACAATGCCCTTCAAACTGGAACACAACAGTGCATTTATACTGCTGTTTTGCGAGAGAACTAAGCATTGCGGTAGTACCTACCCAGGCGGCCGCTCACATATGAGAGACCTACCACCAGTAGTACCGCTTTATTTAATCGCTTAACCAGAATTTAAACTTAACCTTATTTGACATCTAATTAAGCCGGAGATACTTAATAAATAAATAAATAAATACACCCAACAGTCACATACATAGTCCTGACCCCACAATAAGATCGAGTCTTGTGTCGTGGGTATCAGAAACTACGAGAGACTTTTCGGTCTCACAAACACCCAGACCCGAAACAAATACCTGTGGATCACACAAATATTTGTTTCGGTGCGGGGATCGAACCCGCGGCCTCACGTTTCACAGGCGGCGTCTAACCAACTGCGCCACGGAGGCTGTCAGTTAACTTAACTTAACCTTCGAGTTAGTTATTGGAAATAAAACATTCTGAATAACATTTAGTTTGTTATTGCTATTGGCAAAAGCAGTAATAGAATATAACTACGAATAATAAGATATGTTAGAAGTGAGGTCTAGATGCGAAACACACAACCAAATCCCCTGTCAGCCAGGATCAACAGTGATACTCAATGAATAAACACTAGAATATTAACACAATATTTTGAAACTGAAGCAGTCTGAAGACACGTAATCGAAGACACTATTTCTAAGACTCAACATATGTACATATTTGCGTGAGTTTCTATGGCATATTTTGTGCTATGTATACCTACTTCATCATTAAGTCTGGGTTTATAATGCATAATGAGCCTCCGTGGCGCAGTTGGATAGATGGCAGCTGTGAAAAGAGAGGCCGCGGGTTCGATCCCCGCACCGAGACAAATGTTTGTGAGGAGCACAAGTATTTGTGTCGGGTCTGGGTCTTTGTGAGACCGAAAAGTCTCTTGTAGCTTCTGATACCCACGAGACAAGACTTAATTGATCTTAATGTCAGGACTATGTATGTGACTGTTGGGTGTATTTATTTATAATCAACATTACTTTTTCATAGCAAATGTTCTAAAAAAAAACTGACACCTTACAAAAGTGATATAACAGGGAGACATTTTCAAGCGGGCGTGCATGGCCAAATGCGAAACTATAAGATTTAAAAAAAAATATTAATGGAGTCACGAGCCTGATTTTGATGCAAACTAAAACTACAAACTTGGATTTTCGAAAAATTACTAGTCTTGGCGAGGAATCGAACCCGATGATTAAAAAAAAATATCCATGCTGTATTATTTCACCATCCGATAATGTTACCAATAAGGGTCCAATTCAGGGAATTAATGACATACAGTAAATAGAAGGGAGGAGAAATTTTCTTTGAAAAAAACCTCGATTGTAGAGGAAGCCCGTGTTATGTACTATGTAGAGAGACGTATATGGGTTGATAAATAAATACATACATATGTACATACCTTTACACCTACTCTTCCTGCGTTAGAAGTAGGAAAAGTGCACTTAAAGTAACTGAAAATAAAAGGAGTGATGATCAATATATTTTGGAGATGCGCGAGTCCTTCCTGCTATTGAGACGAACACTAAACAAGTTGAGTACCCGCCTCATATATCTAAAAATATAATCAAAAATATTTAAACAAAAGAAAGAATGAAAATTATTTATTTGTAACAAGCAGCAATAACTCAAATTAAATAAATACACCCAACAGTCACATACATAGTTCTGACCCCACACTAAGATCGAGTCTTGCATCTTGGGTATCAGAAAATACGAGAGACTTTTCGGTCTCACAATCACACAGACCCGAAACAAATACTTGTGGATCACACAGACATTTGTTTCGGTGCAGGGATCGAACCTCTCGTTCCACAGCCGGTGACTAATCAACTGCGCCATGGAGGCTGTCGATAACTTAACTAAAATATTTTTTGACATAGATACAAATACTGCCTCGGTGGCGTAGTTGGTTTACGGTACGGTTACAAAGCTGAGGTCTCTGGTTCGAATCCCGGGTCGGGCAAAGTGATATTGGATTTTTCTATTCACTATCAGCCCAGAGTCAGGAATTTGTGCCCGATATGGGGATAGGCTCGCCCCCTATCACATGGTGGGACGGAGCATGCAAGGCGAAATGTGGGTGTCCTAGTGGCGCCTCTGCCTACCGCTTCGAGGATAAAGGCGTGAGTTTATGTAAGTATGTATGTATGTAGATGCAAATAGTGCTCGTTACAAAAACGTACCACACTCAGCATATGCCGGTGTCACCAGCGCTGGTCTTCCGTGTAGCCATGAGGTGTCGTCACGGTTTCCAAACGAACAATATGCTTATAATTAAAGACAAATTACAAAAGGAATAATGAAAAAAATATACTTAACTTTTAAAATTATATTTTAAATAGGATGCCCTTGGCAAAGTATTAAACTTGTATGTTGTAATTAGATCTTCTGGTAACATCCAGGAAATTTATTAAGGAATTTCAAATTGATGGCCTTCACTTTTGTTCGTTTTGCTTATGTATTCAAATTATAATTAACCCCAATTCAAGTATTAATTCATTAACAGGAAAAGGAGATCGGTGGATTTGGTCTAACTACGGGCAAAAATTTCATGATGACCAAAAAATCAGGTCATTTTATTTTAATTAATGACGTAATAAGATTTACGAGTATAAGAAAAATATGCATAGCATAAAACATTTCTACTGTTTTAAAATTATTGTTAGCAATATTCATAAAGATAAAAAGGTGTTTTCGTTTTGTGACTAGGTTATTTTGTGTTTATTCTCTACGACGTCCCTTGAAGTCAACGAATTACTTGGATCCATCCATACTGCAGCACTATTAAGTTTAAATGTTTGTCATGTGTGCATTTTTTTTGTAAATGCTTTCAATCTCCTCTTTCGGTACCCCGGAGGAGGCCGAATCGGTTACGTTAATATCACTGGCCTTTCAGCACGCTGCGGATAATTTAGCCGAACGTGAACCCTAACAAATCCTACACGCGAATACCAACAAAACCCCACCCAACCCATCTGTGCATTAACTATTACAAATCATTGCTGCACACCCGAAGCCAACAACGTCTGAATCCGTTGTTGTCAAAAAAGAAGAATATTTGTTCTCCCATCACATTTTATTATTTTGGACATGTTAATAATATTGGATTACGAGTAGTAGTTAGCATAGTTACGTACTTTCAAACTCCAAGAATTGGGATGCTATAGAATGTAGGGCATAGGGATAGGGGATACAAGAGGTCAGGAATACATTACCTTGAGTTATGGAACAGAATGAGACGAGAGAGAAAGCGATGTAACGGGATGAGACGGGAAAAACAATATAAAGGACGATGGTCACGTTGATTTTAATTATAAAATAATTCATGTGCGCGAAATAATAATTTTGTGTCTTATGTGGACTGAATTCAGAAACTGCACCCGAGCGAAGCCACGTCGGACCGCTATTTTTCATAATTTATTCAAGCGGTAGTGACGATGTAGGTTACTGAATGTATACTATATGTGCACGCTTTATACTTTAAACTTAAATATCAGGATTTTTGATGAATTGCCTTCACTTTCGATAGTTGTCCTCGTATATTTAAATTATGATTGAATCTAATTATGTCGTATTTAACGACAGGGGCATTGAAAGCAAGTCTCAGTTTTAGTTTAATTACATTAAGACCAAGACTTATTGCATCGTGAGAAATACGAGAACAAAATCAGGTAACAAAACATACATTATACCTCATCATTAGATGTAAAGACATGGCTTTAATTTGGTGTATTCAGCGCTTCCCTCTGGTGTCTCATCGGGTAGATTGATTACCGTCTTGATAATTACTACCTTCAAGAAACCTTGTGTATTCGACCGTTTTTGGAGCTCCTCAGCTCATCCTTAAATCCTTGGCATTTATATGACATGGATATACGAAGTCTACTAGGAAGCATAGTTAGAATTCAATCTTCGTCACTTGTTTGATGCAAATAGCATCAAAATAAACGTGCAATATGATCAAGATTAAATTATCGTGTATTTTTCCTTAAGTAACATTTTTATCGACAATATTAAACAGTATTCCATGTAATACAATTCCTTGTATCATCAAATTCTGGGAAGAATTTTACACTTTAGATTGTAGAAATAGTCACAGTAATGTTCACCTAAAGGTGAACCACAGATAGAATGCTCATTAGTAACAAACATATCTTTTATTAGTTAATCATATGAAATTGTTATATGTACCCTCAGATATGGATCCGGCAGAAGCGATTTACCAGCAAGCAGTGTTACTGCAGCAGCCCATGTGGGCAGCGGAGGCGCGCGGCGACTCTGAGATCCGGCAGTTCTACAGCGGCGCCACGGTGTTCATAACCGGAGGGACTGGCTTCCTAGGGAAACTGCTCATAGAGAAACTTGTCAGGTAATAGATTTAAACAGCGTGGTAAATAAAGCATACTCCCGAAAAAGTTGCTGTCAGGAAAATATCGTAAAATTATAAGCCAAATCATTCCGCAGCATGGCTGACAAGTCGTGTTGCGCCAATCCTATGTAGTAGGCAAGGCTGAGCAATAGTTTTTAAAAGTATGTATGACCAAAAAAAATTAGCTACTGAAATAAATCAAGCAGAACCTTTCTTAAAAGTTACCAGGATATTATTATCAATACTTAATTAATTAATTACTTAATTATACTTAATTTATTTTTCATGATTACACGGCACTAAAAAAAAACAAATGCTCTGATGGTGCTATTCTAGTATTTTGTGAAATATCCTGAAAGAAGACATATTCCATGTTCTGAATACCATAGACTGCGTTTAAAACCTACCTATCTATCCTCGAAGAATACAAGCATAACAAGAAACCGAGGCTGTCCAATATTTTCCTGTGGAAAATCTTTGAATATTTAGGCCATACCATGCGCACACCTCGGAAAAAACCGACCTCCGAAAAATTAAAATAATGGAACGGATAGAGGGCAAGCAATCAAGAGGCTGGAACCCAAAAGCGCTAGGCGGATCGGTTCATATAGCCAAAAACCAAACCAGATGGCACTAAATCTGGCGCGAAGGTTTGTTTCCTTCATGACTCATGACCCCAAGGATTGAGGAATCGACGGAAGGTGTAGACTTGTGATCCTAAGAAGACACTTTGGTTCTTTAGAAATAACCTCATGATAAGTGGTTGTGCTGAAACTGGCAGACAATTGTCAATTATTCATAGCAAGCTTTGTTAATTTTCAACTGATGTTGATGATGATTGAGAAAAACTTGTCTCTTTAACGCCTATATAATTTTTACAGGTCATGCAATATTCACAAGATTTACGTATTAATTCGTGAGAAAAAGAACAAGACAGCTCAAGAACGATTAAGATCATTACTGAAAGAAAGTGTGAGTATTCCTATTTTACAATTTATAATCCGAATCGTTTTTGTCCTGGTTTTATTTCTCCACTATTTTTGTCTCTCATTTACAAAAAGATTTCAAATCTATATAAGAATTAAGTTTTACAGGGTCAGGCACACAACACTGTGTTTGCCCCATTTAATATTAGAATAACCTTACAAATAGGTACAATTGGCGGTTTTTATCGTTATGAATCGTCTCTTCCATACAATCATAAGTTTTGGTATTATTATTGACCCAACTAAAATTGAGGATAATATTGAGCAGAAAATTATTATGTCTTTGCAGGTATTTGATGAGTTAAGGGCAAAAGTCCCAAATTTTGCTGAAAAGGTTATTCCCATCAGTGGAGACGTTGCTGAAATCCGACTTGGTATGAGTGAAAGTGATTGGTGCGTATTGACTGAAGAAGTAAGTTCATTTTTGTACACCAATATTGATACCACAGCACATGCTAATTAAAATCTTGACCTGTGGATACTGCAAACTCACATTTCAAAACTAATATTAGTAGGTCTAGAAGAATATTCTTCTTTATCAGGTCCACACGTTATATATTTTATTTAAAAACAACAATATATTTAAACTTTATTCCAAAACAGTAAGATAAAAAAATACAATAAATATAAAAGTTACATGATTGGGCCCAAGCTTGGGTTTGGATCGTAACTGCGCCACAAAGACAATCTCTCAATTAAACTGAATTTATTTTGGATACAGGTCAATATCATATTCCACGCGGCTGGTACTACGAAATTTAACGAAGCCCTCAAAAAAGCTACGTTAATCAATGTCCGCGGAACCAGAGAGATATTACACCTGGCACAAAAATGCAAACAATTCAAGTAAGGAGCTTTCTTCTACTACTTCTTTATCTTTATCATAATCGGTTTATTATTAAAATTCCTTCCCCTAATCTCACCTAACTTAGACCATGAGTATCATGAGTCATTACCCATTTTTCTTTATCTGTATCAGCCCATATACGTCCTCTCTACTATCTAGAATACTATTGAGAGGGATTCGGTCATACTGGCCTAGTGCGGGTTGGAGGACTTGACATACCATTTGATATCTTTTACTGTTACACATATGCCTCTTCCAGAGATTTCCAGAGTAACCTTATTGAATGCTACTGCGGCTTTTATCAAACAATCTATATCCTTACTAGTGGAGTTACAACAATACGTTCGCCAGTACTATGCATTATAAGAAAAAGCATCCGGATTTTCGTGTGAAGCTTTTTCTTAAAATTAAGACCTGATTACAGATATTAATGCAACTGAGAGCCATCATTGGTCACTATTTTGTCAAACTACATCCTTTCTTACTAAAGACCTCCACTAATAACTTTTGTCTAGTTTAATCAACCTATCAAGGGAATGTATAGAGATCGCTTTAGTTTCGACTCCAGCCTATAAAACAAATAAAAAAATGCAGAAATATTAAAAAATAAACTATATTAATGTGTAATTGTACCTTACAGCTGTTTCGTGTACGTTTCAACCACTTACAGCCAAGCAATCCGAGGTAGAATTGGCACCGAAGTGATTGAAAAATTCTACCCTAGTCCATTACCTCCCAACTCATTGATAGAGCTAGCTGAGAACATGGAAAACAACAGGCTTATTGCATCAACAAAGAAGTGAGTGTCCACATCTGTGTTTATACAGGGTTAGTCAGAAAGGGCTAAAGTCAAAGCTGTAAACGGGATGCTACTCTCATCATAATGAACTACTTTTGCTATGGGTCCAACCCTGAAATCGATAAAAATACAGCTGTTCCATACATTTTGCAAATTCAAACGATTATTTTTGTATGGAACAGCTGATTTTTTTTCTCGATTTAAGGGTTGGATCCATAGCAAAAGTTGTTCATTATGATGAGTGTAGTTTACCCCTTACAGTTTTATATACCCTTTACGACTAACCCTGTGTATTAAAGCTAAGAAGTTTGGTAATGTATAAGCTGGCTAATCTTTAGAACTTTTTTATGGCGTAGATCCAGCAAACGAGCTAAAGGCTCGTCTGATGGTAAATTATTTATTTTGGATCATAGTGGTGGCCTATCAAAATTGGAGAGGAAATGAAAGAAACAAGGTGGAAAGAAGAAAGTTGAACTATCTTTAAAAAATCTTACTTATTAACATTTGATAGTTCAATTCTTGTGCAAGGTTATTAAATATCCACAACAAATATTAGGAGTAAAAACAGGCAATTTGGATAATTCCTTACTGGTCAATTTTATAAAAATCGAATGCTCCTGCATGGAAGGAGACGTAATTGCACCTGGGTAAAGCTAGTTCGGCTTCTTAGTATTGTATCAGCCCATATATGTACGTCCCACTGCAAGTCACGGAGCTATTCTACAATTAAGGATACGATTGAGAATGGTTAAGCCATATAGCCCACCACGCTAACCTAGTGCCATTTTTTTTCCTTCTTAGCAAACCTGCATTATATTATTCTAGACATACTGAGTAATCAAAAATCAAATTTCGCAGCCTTACAGATGGTTGGCCTAACATATACACCTTTACTAAAGCGGTTGCAGAAGAATTGATTCGCACCAAGGGCGGCAATTTACCAGTTTGCATCGTCAAACCACCCATAGGTAACTATTGAACTAAAAAAAAGAAAAGTATATTAATTGATCCCTCAGTTGTATAGTTTATATGTGTTTATTAAAATATCTTTAAGTCTTCACTCGTTTTACAATAGGCGAAGTTCATCCTTACGTATTTTATTTAAGCATTTATGAGCGTCTATTACATCTTACGATCAAACCGGCTGCATGCTCATGTACCTACGTCTGTGAATCAAAATATATGCCAGGTATATCAAGACTGCGACCGAAAACGAAGCCAGGTGGTAGATTTAGTGGTTCCAGACACAATGCAAATAAAAAACCGACAGATTGTATATTGCAATTTTTTAAAAATCATCTTTTTTGGGTGGTAAATTTTGCGAAAATAGTAATTTGAACCCTAACGTACCATTGCATGTCTAAAAATAAAAAGGTGTACATCACTATTTTAGAAAAACTATGTATTTATCACTCAAATACGATGATAAGTAAAAAATTACCAAAAAAAAGGTAGACTTTTTTTTTCGAAATTTTTGGTTGCATTGTGTCGGAAGTCACTAATACTACCACCTGGCTTCGTATTCGGTCGCGGTCTTGATATACCCTGTATGTATCTACTGAACGTATTATTCTTATTAATTCAATGGCATGTTAAAATAATTAAAATATTCCAAGAGATTTATCAAAGAACTTGCCATTTGATCCTGGCTTGAGTAAGTAGTAAGTCGCAAAGTAGAAGAGATAATTACTATAAGTAAAATCTATTAACCTATTGCATTTTATTCCAGTAATAAGCACATACAAAGAACCTTCTCCGGGTTGGATTGATGAAAGTGCAATATATGGTGGATCCGGGGTGAGTATTTTTATTAGAGAGAACAGACAACAAGAGAACCGAAAACTAGGTCGCTTGCCTGACAGTAAGTGACATCTGATGGTAAATGCCTGATGATAGCAGGCAGTTATCGGCTATCGCCTACTAATCGATACAATTATGCTGTCCTACATAACTGCTGCTTGACGCTTCGATGGATTGACTCAACATTATACTAAGTGACATTGACACAGGGTATTTAATGTAACCCTCGTGTTTCTCCTCACTCCAGGTAACATTGTATGAAGAAATAATCCTGATGTTTTTGTTAAAAATTACGTTTTACCAAAAAGTAATTAATTAACACGATATCTGACCCCCTGTGGAACGAGTATTTTTACCGCTTAATAAACTTCGCTTTGGTTCGGGAACTTACCTAAGCGGTAAAAAGACTCGTACCTATACGGGTCGATCAAAAGCCTTGGAAACTTAAATCGCGGGTTTTTAGTTTTTTTATTCAAACTTGGTAAATGGTTCCTGGGGTGGTTAGGAACATGAGATTTCAATTAAATACCATATACGAATATAACCCGGTATAAAGGAGGGATCATGTGGCCCAGCAAACAATTTCACACCCAAAGCCCTCACTTTGTTTCATACAGACTTTTAATTTCCAGATTTTTCTCAGTATAATAATGGGAATCACACATGTGCTACTGATTGGTAAGGACAGCCCAAAGTTATGCCTGGTCCCTGCCGATTATTCAACCAATTTTACCATAGCGGCGGGACGAGATACAGCAACGAGGCACCTTGATGGAGACACAAAGCCAAAAATATACACCCTCAGTAGCACCAAGACTGGATTTACATGTGGTATGTCGGTTGGTTCAGATATATAAGTTACCACTTTGCCCGACCCGAGACTCGAAACCGAAATTTCAGTGTTGTCTTCGTATCGTAGTACAACTACGCCACCGGAGTCATCCTGAACAAATTAAATAACAAATAAATAGCAAAATTTAAGAAGAATTAAACACTTCGATCCCATTCCACCTGTAGCATATTGACTGATCGATGAAACATTTTTCAGACCACTTCTGTAAAATATCAAAGAGCCACGAAACTGGAACTCTATCGTCTCCTAAATCGTTGTGGTATCGCCATTTCTTTGAGATAAGGAATAAATTCGATTTTTGGCTGATGACGTGGCTGCTGCACTACATCCCAGCGTATATAGGTGATGGTGTGGCCGATCTCCTACGTTTCAAAAGACCTGCAGGAATAAAATCGTAAGTGATGGTACACCTATGCATATAATAAATTTGTAACCGATCGATATCTGTACATGGAAGATAAACGGGAATAACTAATACGGAGGGTCTGTATTAACGTAATAGAACCCAAAATAATGATTTTTAGAATTTTTGTCTGTGCGGTTGTGTGCGATGAACTCAGAAATGGGTTAACGAACGATGAAATTTTTATGGAGGTAGCTGACACTTTGGATTAACACTTAGGCCACTTTTTATCCCGAAATATGTAGTGTTTCCGTGGGATGGGAAAGGAATTCCGATATAATTGTTACTTTTTTTATACTCAAGGGGATGGGATTTGAGTGGATTACGTGCCTTGAGTGAGAATAAGACGGAATGTAATGGGACGAGACGGGACGGTATGAGAAATTCCAAATAAAATTAATCGACGCTGTCTGTGCGGTTGTGTGCGATGAACTCAGAAATGGGTTAACGAATTACGATGAAATTTTTATGGAGGTAGCTGACACCTTAGGCCACTTTTTATCCCGAAAAATGTAGTGTTTCCGTGGGATGGGAAAGGAATTCCGATATAATTGTTACTTTTTTTATACTCAAGGGGATGAGATGTGAGTTCATTAGATGCCTTGGGTGAGAATAAGACGGAATGTAATGGGACGAGACGGGACGGTATGGGAAATTCCAAATAAAATTAATCGTCGCAGACGAAGTTTGCGGGCAGAAGCTAGTTTGTAATAAACCGACAATCTAGGCAATTATGACAAGGAACTTAATTGACTTTCATTTCTTAAATTACGTAATTTTATAATAACCCTTAGCTACAAGAGCTCCTCTGCTTAATGTCTATTGGAAGTGATCTGCATACAACTGGCTTTTGTAATGCCAAATTTAAAAATAATAATTGTTGCTCTCCAATGATTGTACAAACTTTTCTGTTTTCAGGTTCGTCAAGCAATATACAAAATTGTACGATACCTGGATGATGTTTTCATATTTTGCTCTTAAAAACTGGAATTTCTCAGACGACAACACAGCTGACTTGTACAACAGAATGTCCAAAACGGACAAGGATTTGTTTAACTTCGACGTGATGACTATAAACTGGGACGAACTGGTCACCATCTGGGGTTTAGGTCTTCGGAAGCACATCATCAAGGACGGATTGAAGGGCACAGCACAAGGAATGACGAAGCAATTCTGGTTCAAATTAGCATCTTTCGTCATCTTGCCGATTTATGCTTATATTTTGTTCAAAATTTTGTATTTTTCTGTTTTAGTCGTTTTGTTTTTTTGTAAACTATTTATTTAAATGTATCAATAAGTCAAATTTCAGTGGCCTCAGCTTGTATTAATGCTGTCGATTTGTACAAAGAAAAAGAAATATAAAACTTTGACACCAAAAAATATACCTTTATTTTTCTATTATTATTGCCACACGGTGGTTGTCTGTACTTGCCATTTGCACTCATTTAGACTATTTATCTTTACGAGTGGGTAGACATAATTGGGTATTCTACCCATTTTCAAAAAGTCTTTTAAGTTGTTCCTAAGACTAAGACAAACTTTTTAAAAAAATATCAAATTTTTATTCGCTCGGCAAGTCCAATAAAAAACCATTTAAAATTTAAATTTTAAATTTATGCTCGCAAATATGTGAAAACGCTAGGCGCCATGTTCCTTTAAAATGATACGTCACTCAACCAATAAACAACCTGTGTTTGTATGAGCTCTTGGACACCGGAGGGGGTATTCTACTTACGGAATGACGTAGAATCGTTATCCATCATGGCGGCAGCCGTTTCACATATTTTTAGGACAGATATAAAAATTGAAATTTTCAAAACGAATTATAAAATTTATTCCTTGGAAATAAAAACTGAAATTAACATATACTTATTGCTTAATGCTCTAATATATACATTTATAGTTTTTAGATTTTTTCTTTCTTATAGTAAAATACCCAATTATGTCAAATAAATTTTCGTCTGATATCATCCGATTTTCGAATGCCTCGGTGGCGTAGTTGTATTACGGTACGGTTACAAAGCTGAGGTCTCGGGTTCGAGTCGGGCAAAGTGATATTGTTTTTTCTATTCATTATCAGTAGTCAGGAATTTGTGCCCGATATGGCGATAGGCTCGCCACCTATCACATCGTGGGACGGAACATACAAGGCGAAATGTGGGTGACCTGGTGGCGTCTCTGCCTACCCCTTCGGGGATAAAGGCGTGAGTTTATGTATGTATGTATCATCCGATTTTCTATCATATTTTTATTGCCACGACAAAGCGACTAAAATCTGACAGAAGCACATTGCAATTGATATGGAAAATGATCCGTCGTGTGATGTTCGTACATATATCGTTGGTTGATATTATTTAGACAATATTTTCAAGTACTACCAAGCGACCTTGACCAAAGAACCGTAATGATTTCCATATACCAACATTAAAGCAATTGACTTTATTAGGTAATTTAAATACAAGTGCAAGGTTAATTGTAATTTGAGCGAATAAATTTAAATTAAATTGTCGTATAATATATTGACTTTGAATAACTAAATATGATTTACTAACTGCGTTGTGGACTGTGGTCTGAGCTCGCTCGATCGAACTCTCGTTTCTAAAAGAGTGGTCGGAAGTGGGCGATTATGTATTGTATTAACCTGCACTAGGCCAGCGTGGTGGACTATATGGCCTAACCCCTCTCAATCATACTCTTGATTGTAGAGGTGGCTTGTGTCCTATAGAACGTATATAGGCTGATACAGTACACGACTGTATTGTTTTAGAAAATTAAGGTCAAACTGCTTCAAACAATGAAATGCCTCTGTATTTTCGGTGCTCAAAAATATACTGGAGAAATCGAGATTTTAATACAAAAAATGGAACATTCAGGGACGTTCATTCATTGTCGTGGTGACCAATAGTATTTTAAATTAAAGCATAGACGTCTGAATACCGTTCCTATTTTTCGTTTCACAAACGAAAATGTCAAACATTTCAATCAATATGGGTTTTAATTAAAAATTCCTTTCAAAATTCCCAATGTTCAATATGAGAAATTCCTTTATATTCTGCACTTTAAAAACTGACCTATCTTTATCTTTTGTACTAGGGATCGGTTTTACGTTTAAAAATCAACAACTAAAAGCCCCTCATTTTCTGAGATACACGTACTTTTTCATCACGTACATTCTAAAGGCCGTCCCTCATTTTATAACAATTTTAACTTTTATACCACATTTAGTAGCTCGTTTTGTCGATTATGACATAGTTTGTAAAGTTTAAAATTATACCGTTTTCGGTTAGATTCCGCTGTCTCGTAATTGGTTTTTATAAGATTTTTATTCGAGAAGAATGATTTATAATACTTTCCGGCCATAGTTCACAAATTATTTCAGGACTACCGTCAGTCGCTTTCCAAATCATGTTACTTGACCCCCTAATTTGCCAATTAACACAACATGCTATTTAAGACACTAAATTATTTGATATTTTGTTACCATTATACTAGGCTGTCTTCCTGAAGTCTAAACGATATTTCATGAAATGAAACGAATGGAAATGAATGGAATAGTCGGTAGGCGTCGACCTCACCGTACCTACACCATCCAAATCGGCGATACCCTCAACAAGGTTCAGATCAAAAGTACCCCGAAGCGACGAGAGAGCATGAAGAGGTTGATGAAGATGAAGCGAAAGTAGTATATCAGGATCGAGCAAAATGGCGATCCATAGTCTCTGCCTATGGGATGCAAGCGTGGCCATTATGTATGTACATAATTATGTACAATCAACATAAATTCAGATTACACTACCCCCACTAACAATTACATTATAGTCACTTTGTAGTGCTAATAAAAATGAAACTCATATGATTGAAAAAAAACCCACTTTACGATTCTACACATAAAGTTAAACATTTCAAGCATAGGGTAGACTGGGTACGGTTGTGCCAGGGTACGGTAGTGACAGTCGTCATAACAGGGAAACTATACTCAATGCGGGGAAGAGTTCAAGGGAAGAGAGATGCGGCGTACCACTCTGAACACGTTCCCTGGTATTGCGTCGGTCACCGCGCGACGTTGAGGTAAGCAGGACCCTTCATTACTTTTCAACATACAAAAGTAAGTTTTTTGGTTTGATTTATTTTCATAATTACTGTGTTTTGAATTAATATAGATGACCTCGTATTTTTTCTTGTTATAAGTTGAAAGTTTGTAGTTCAATACAAGTGATTACTTTTTACTTAGATTGTTTAGCAGTTTTATGGCGATTTTTTGTTTTCGAAATTGCGCGTTGGGTACGGTTGTGACAAATTTTGTGGGTACGGTTGTGACATATACTTATTCGCTTTTTTTGCTTTTAGATGCCCAGAAAACATTTGCGAATGACCGATCGAGCCCAGGCTGATATTAGCAAATATGAAGATGCTTATGCAGAGGTTAAATGTGGGACTTCTTTACGGAGAGCAGCACCAATGCACCAAATCAATCGCATATCGTTGTTGCGCTACCTCCGTAAACGTGATGAAGGCGGTGCAAATCACGATCAGATCACCTGAAATCGTCCCGATTCAACAGGCTGCTATAACCTCAAGCACGCTACTACCTTTTTCGCCTGAAATTGTTTGACCTTTTCCGAAAGCTGCAGAACAGAAGTGATCTCAGATTTTAGTTTACTTGCTATATTAACTTTGTTTAGAAGAAGATTAAATTTGGTTATTTCTAACAATAAACATAATTATAAACCATTGTGGTGTATTTTTATGCCTGTCACTACCGACCCCAACCACTGTCACAACCGTCCTTGGGGTGTGGTCGGTTGTGACACTTTCCTTTTTTTTTCTAATTTGTTCCTATGGCTAATACAGCGTATTTAAAGACAATATATTCGTAATTTTATGTAGACAAATAGACAAATTATGATTCGTGATACTTTTTTCCCAGCTGACTGATAAATTAACAAAATTATCGGCGAACAATCAAAAATTGTCACAACTGTACCCAGTCTACCCTACGATAGGCACACACCTATCTGGGCACGTATAATTTTTCTCTTTCCACTATGTTTTACATTCACTTCGCGCTTGGGGAACGTTCCAGAAAGCCGGTTATTTCTTACATTCTCTACTAAATTCACAGTTAGGAAATTGAATTTTTCGAATTCCACGCCTCATACAGATAGTCCAGTTTAACTGGAGCTCCTTCCCGCCTCTCATTATTTAGAATTTCGGAAGGTAAAGGGATGGTTGTATGACCTATTGGAGGTATCATTATTATGGTGACTGTGTCGTTTTGTTCCCCATTTCTATACAAGGAAGGGGGTAAGTGAGAACGGTCTGTATCTTTGAGGTTATTTGTATTCTTCCTTGTATCATATTTGGAATGAAGTGCGCCAATTGGTTTATTATTGCATCGTCAATTACCTGTTATGTGTTAGCAATTTTACTACAATGTGTATTTGCGTGCAAGAAACGTAAATTTTACGAACAAAAGCTATATAAGAAGACTTGATAGAATGGTTGTGCTTTTAATTTCTAAGAATTGCCAATCTGATGACGTAAAATCTGTCATGATCCGTAAAACCCACGCTCCCTGCCACTTATTAAATTAGGTATATTCTAGGCAATTTGCGATACATGTATTTGTTCAAAAGCTATTATGTACATTTAATAAACATACGGAATTCCGCTTACTGTGAATGAAGGGCCTTCAACAAGCTCTTCAGCAAAGATAATTTAAATTTACAACAAAACAACGGCGTCAGTACACCGTCAAAAATTTTCATTTAGCAATCTCGCTGTTACAAAATTTAGAGTGGAAATTTACAATTAATTTGGTTAATTATCACATTTTGCACTCTATAGCTGAGCTGTAAGGTGCAAACTGGGTTGATTATTTGAAGTGTAGTTAAATGAAAACCCATTATAACAAGGCAAATAGTCTCGCTAATGGCAGATTCTATTAAAATTGAAACGAAATTGTCCGTCCGCCTGTCTGTAATGCACAAGAATCCAATGAAGGATTAAATTTGATAATGTGATGTTGAAGACCCTCAATTTTCACTTTAGGACATTGCTTTTTACTATACAATCCTGGTGTTTTAACTACTGGCATGACAAAGCGACTACAATACGTTTGGTGATCGCAATGAAGTCCAGATAAAGTATCTACAGGGTAGTATCTAACTAGAAGTAGTATCTAGGTAGTATATAAGTATCTAAGATGTCTCTTGTCATTTGACATAATGTCCATGTACAGCAGTGGACTTCCGGTGGCTGAAGAGAGAGAGAGAGAGAGAGGGAGAGTATCTGTATCAGCCCATAAACGTCCCACTGCAGGGCAAAGGCTTCCTCAACAATCGAGTTTGATTAGTCTATAGATCATATAGTCCACCACGCTAGCATAGTACGGGTTGGCATTGGATGTAGTACCTATCTGAAAAAAGGGACAACAAAGTTATTGATGGTTAAGTTAGGGACTTTGTTATTGGGATTCTTAGGGCCTCGTTCACCATCTTCAAGTAAATCGTTGATTAGGCTAATCATCAGAAAAGTCATCCGTAACATCATGTGCCGATTTCACCATGCTCCAGTAATACTAATCCTATGATTACATTAATAAGTAACTTACTGGCTGCATCGTCTGCCGATTAGCGTATTTACTTAATGGTTATAATAAGGTTAAAATCTCAACCTCCTTTTTTATTTTTTAAGAAAAAACACGTTGACACTTTAGCGGGAGGCAGGGCGAGGAACATTTGACGCAATATTGAACGAATGATTCGTTCAATTTCTTATGTCATTCACTTAATCAGCACTTTATTTTCACTTGTGAAATCGACGAAAGATACTCTGCACATTTGCTTGTCAAATAACGTCAATCAAAAAGTAAGTAATCAACGGTTTATTTAAAGATGGTGAACGAGGCCCTTTACTCTCCCACACTAACCTAGGATCAGCCCAGCATGAATTTAACGCAACTAAAAAATAAAGGAAATGTAATATTAATGGTTTCATTTTCTATACTTAACACATAATATTTTCTACGTGTATATTACAGGTCACATTAAAAAGTCCGAGTAACATTCTTTGACTACATAACAAAAAAAATAACCGACTTCAAAAACTGACAAAATTCATACTAAAAATAAACATCTAAAAAAAGACAAAAAAATGTGACATAAAAAACAAACTAAAAATGCACTAAAAAGTAAAAAAATAATTGCGTATTCTAACGTCAATAATTTACAATCTATTCAATGTACATATAGGTACGATCTATGTGTTTTCCTCGCAAGATTGTATTTATATATTATGTATCCAGATAAACTTTCCATCTAACTCAACACATACCTATGAGTAACAAATAATAATAAAAACATTTATTAACAGTTCATCTAAGCTAAAATTTGAAATATATGAATGCACTACTTAAAAGACAATCAAATTATTAGATTAATGTACAATTATTGTTATTTTTGGAGTCGGTGTCATCCAAGTTTTATGAGTTAGTAACTACATAAACGTCAGATATTATATTTTATTGAATTAAGGTTAATAAACCACATAATAGTATAAGAGGATATTCGTATAAAATAGATTTCATAAAGTTGTCATTTAATGTTGTCAGGTATAGTGTCGAGTTTATTTGGCTGACACCGACTCCAAAAATAACAATAATTGTACATTAATCTAATAATTTGATTGTCTTTTAAGTAGTGCATTCATATATTTCAAATTTTAGCTTAGATGAACTGTTAATAAATGTTTTTATTATTATTTGTTACTCATAGGTATGTGTTGAGTTAGATGGAAAGTTTATCTGGATACATAATATACAAAGTGTTTATGTCATAATGACTTTAAATGACAAGGTCATTATATAAAGTCAATAAAAACAAATTAAAATGATTAGATTATATATCACATTAAAATTGAAGAAATGAAATTTTCAAACAAACTAAATAATAAAATAATTTGATTTAAATACAACACGCTTTATAAGGTATTTACTGACATCATTTGACCCGAGGATAAGAGCGGCAACAGCGCTTTTTTTCGTCGGCGCGGTGATTCATTTGTAGTTTTTAGGCGTAGTTTTATTCGTAGAATAAGAAATTCAATAAAAGCACTCTCAGCCGAGTCACAATTTACACAAATAAACTAGGTCAAAATTGTCTCATTGGATTGGGAGCTATGATGCATACACAAACTCAGAAACTATTAATTTTGCGCCGGTGGATAAAAATAGCACGTCGCGCGAAATATTACTGCCACCAAACATAACTTAAAACTCAATTAAACAAAATTTTCAATTGTTTAAACGGTCCTCCATTAGCCCTAATGAACACGCTGTCTTCGAATTTGCGGGACATCTGCGTGAGGCAGCATATCTTTCTCGATACAGTCGTAAAGCTCGCACTACATTTTTTTTTTTTTTTTTTTTTTATTGCAATGTATGGCGAGACGAGCATGCCATTCGCCTGATGGTAAGCGATACGACCGCTCATGGACAGTAACGAAACCAAACAACACCATGAATTACAAGGCAATGCTTGGAATTCCACTGCGCTCGCCATCCTGAGACATAAGATGTTAAGTCTCAATATGTTGTTAGCATTCGCCATAAATTAAAATCATATCTGTTTATTCCAAAGCTGTAAATCACGACATCGTGAACATAAAATGCTATCGTAATATCTAATGAGTTGTGAGAAGCGCACACACATTCACTTAAAACATGTACGCCTCACTGACGAGTGACGAGTGGCGCGCGCGCCGACTCCCGACTCGCCACCCCCGCCCCTGCCCCTCACGCACGACCCTCAACCCCTGACCCCTGAACCTTGACCGTCGATCGCCGAGCGCAGTGTTGCTAGGTTAGGTTTTGAAAACTACAGTGGAATTTTCGTAAAAATACAGTAGACGGATGTAAAATACAGTGCATTATACCGTTTACTGGGCTTTTTTCATAGTGAATGAAAATAAAAAACTTTTTAAAAAAAACAAGTATTCCGTAAAAAGATAGTTAATCGCTGTGTATGTCACTTTTATTAAATTATCGGTCATATAGTACTGTAAATATCGTTCCATGGTGATTAAGAACTACGGATGGCTCGGTGAATAATAACCCTATAAAATTATTTTGAAGCAAGAAACGGTTGGTAAGTGTTAAAAATAGCTTTATTATTTGTCTCCTTAGTCATATTGCAGTATGTTCGATACTAACTGCATACTATTGTTTGATACATATTGGAGTAAATGTAGTACAAATACAGTTTTAGTGTAATTACGGAACGAAATGTAATTACCTTGCAACACTGCCCAAACGTCGCGGGGGAATCCCGGAGCCGGCATGGCGGGAATGGATACACGTTTAGGGATGCAACATAAAAATATCGACAGTAAATATCGTCAATTGAAATATGATAATCTGAAACTATTAATAGTTAAATACTTTTAGGGCAGTAAATGTTATTAATTAACACAGTTATCAAAACATAGTCTATGCGTGCTAAAAAGACTTCGGTACAAATAAATACACCAAAGAAAGATACAGGATAAGTCATTTTCTTTCTAAGCAGCAGTTAATAAAATGCCTCTCAACAGTCCTCATACTGAAAGAATTTGCGAATGTTGCTACATGACCCATTTGCAATTTTAAGTAGGTTTAGAATGTAAATGCGAGCTTTGTGTATCTCCTGTTATGTATCCAAAACAATTGTTATTAATAATGTGGATAAACTTGGGATTTTGATGTGAAATTTAAATAATAAAGTTTGAATTATATCGATAATATCGATATTGTATGCTGCCACCCTAGCCTCATTCTGATGTCGAATTGGCAACGTCGCACTGCGCTTCGAAAGACATTTATTTCATAAATCATAATATGAGTTTTAATGTCATAGATATTAGGTCTAAATTCAATTATTGGTATAATTTTTGTAATAATAACACCCGAGTTGTATTTTTTTCGCACTTGCCGTTTATTACCCGTTTGTGTCAATGACCTAGACAAATCGCTACAGCAGGTGGTTAAATGTGTAAAAATAAAAAAATATCCCGTGGCTAAACGGTTGATGATAAATTAATAATATTTGGTGTACGCACTACTATTGCGATACCCTATATGTGGTCCCAAAAAAAGTGAATATGTCACCGACACTTTGTATAAATACAATCTTGCGAGGAAAACACATAGATCGTACCTATATGTACATTGAATAGATTGTAAATTATTGACGTTAGAATACGCAATTATTTTTTTTCTTTTTAGTGCATTTTTAGTTTGTTTTTTATGTCACATTTTTTTGTCTTTTTTTAGATGTTTATTTTTAGTATGAATTTTGTCAGTTTTTGAAGTCGGTTATTTTTTTTGTTAAAATTTTGATTTATTTTTTTATTTTTAGTGACTTAAAAGTTCGATAGTCTGAATATGGGTAGACCTAGTAAACGCGCTGCTCGTATGAGAGAGCGCCGTTTAAATGAGACAAACGGAGAAAGGGAGCAACGCCTGTCACAAATAAGGGAATCCATCTCCAGAGTAATTTCAAAAGATACTTGTGAAGAACGCAATAATAGGCTTTCAAAAATGCGGGCTTACATGAAAAAGTTTTGAATCGTCCTTGCAAATTGATTTTGATTGCCGTTGAGACTTTTTGAAAACTTCTTTTATTGGATATTTAATCCTCGAATGCTTCTTACGAACAATTCATCCGACATGACGGCTCGTTCTTCCATGTTTTCACAAAATTTATCATCGTCATGTACAATTTGTTCACCAACACATAACAATCGGCAATGCCCCCAATTGCCGATATCGGTTTCATTACGGAATGGTATATGGCATACTATTAAACTGTAATAATATGATTCTTTGTCACTATTACATCAGATCTTCATGATTTATTGGTATAGCCGAAGATATTGACTATTTACGTGTTTGTTCATTTTATTAACGGCCCACCTCGCCCCTACCCCTACTTTCATTCACCACTGTAACTTTGCTTTTATACTGAATCCAATGAAAAAAGAACCATTGGAATCGTACTCAATTTTGAGGAGTTCTACTCTCCAAGACCGAAGATATTCATCAGATTTTCCTGATTTCTTGGTGAGATCAAAGTGTTAATACGTTCTTTCTGATGCAAAAAAATCACTAAAATCGGTTAAAAGCTGCCGAAGATATTGACTATTTACATGTTTCTTAATTTTCTAACCCCCCCCCTCGCCCCTACCCCTACTTTCCTCCACCACTGTAATTTTGCTTTTATACTTAATTCAATGCAAGAAGAACCATTGGAATCCTACTTAATTTTAAGGAGTTCCCCTCTCCAGGTCCGAAGATATTCATCATTTTTATGGGACCAAACGACAAGCACCAGCTTTCAATTAAAGAAGGAATTATCGAAATCGGTTCACCCAGTACAGAGAAATGAGGTAACAAACATAAAAAAAAAAAAAAGCAACATACAGTCGAATTGAGAACCTCCTCCTTTTTTTGAAGTCGGTTAAAAATACGAACTTTCTAACACTAACAGCAATTACAATATACTAAAACATTTTTTAATACAGTAAAATATTTTAAAAAGAACTACCGTTAACCGCAAGAGAAGCGAAACAGAAAAATGAAGTGATCTGTTGCGAATATCGCCGGCTCGTTTGTCTGAGTGTCGTAGAACCCGAGACCACACCGCTATTCGCAATAAGCGAATGTTTGTGTAACTGCTGTACATTTCCGAACGCTGCAATTCTTTCACTCTGTCATTATCATAGAGTAAGTGCCATAGAGGGTAAATTGATGTGGATTTTTTTAGAGGAAATCATTCTGTAAAGTCCTCTTTAACGCTAACGAAGGTAGACGAAATAGGTCAGATTTATACTGACTAAAACACTAGCTTGGTCGTTATCTAGTAAAAGGAAAGGATTTTGATTATCTACCGAAGACACCAAGGTTTTCCTTACGTAGGCGTCTTAGTGGCGTCTCTACTTGAAATACTCATGTTGTTGCATTAATGTAGCTTGCACCTCAAATTCTTTTAGTACCTCAGTACGGCCAGTTTGTATTTTTGTAATGATTGTATAATACACAATTTGGTATTTTTTATATCAACTTCATTTTAATGTAATAATAAAATAATTATATTAAAACTAATAAAATTTCTAGCTCCTATATTACTCAATACAATGTGTCTACTCTATTCAAATAATCTATGACCAGTACATTACACCCGGCAAAGATCGTAACGCCTCGCGATATTCGTTCACAAACTAAACTTACATCACAAAACAAGCGAATTTAAACTCAAACGCGCTTGAATTAGAATTTATTTTCCACCGGCAGTGTAGTTGGGAATTCAGCACCCTCTGTGTATGGACTGCTTTGACATTTAGCGAAATGATAATATCTTTGTTCAACACGCGATGTATTTACGTTTCGCTGATAAAACAATTGTGCTTGAAACATTTTCACGTTGTTTCCTATCATTTTCAATGGAATTAAGTTTAAGTTATGCGAATTACCTATATTACGGTCTTTACTACAGCATGAGTGCACTGGAACACTTATAGTGAAATACTATTTGGTGTGATCTTTAAACATATAAGAGTCGGCCATAATGCGTACAATCCACTATTTTGTTTGATCTTCAGCGTCGTCAGTTGTTAGACCACGGACCACTTCTTCTTTGATGACATCAAGCTATCGCTTACCGTCAGATTAATGACCAATGAATTAGCCAGTGTTCTTCGCTTCTTACTTCCGCATCCATTTGCCCCGCCCTCTCCCTCCCCCATTTTAATATACCTACACATCTTGCCCATGGTTGACTATGGTGTCAGTTCTTAGACCTTCCATGCTGACTTTCTTGGGATATAGTAGCAGTGGTTTTCTGTTGCCTTCTGTTTCTTCCGCTCCAGATGCAACCCTGATGCCAACCACAACCCTGAGACATAAGGGACCAACTGCAGAGAGGGAGAGAGAGAGAGATGGTGTCAGTAAATTTTAAGTACTAGGTTTCATTACAGCCTCCATAGCGAAGTTGGTTAGACGCCTGCTGTGAAACGAAAGGCCGCGGGTTCGATCCCCGCACCAAAACAAATATTTGTGTGAACCACAGGTATGTGTTTCGGGTATGGGTGTTTGTGAGACCGAAAAGTCTCTCGTGGTTTCTGATACCCACAACACAAGACTCGGTCTAAGTGACCTATGTGACTTCAGGACTATGTATGTGACTGTTGGGTGTATTTATTTATTTTTTCATTATTGCACCCAAGCCTGAAAAACAACATTTTACACCAATATCGTTCCAAGCGAATCTACATTCTTTTACAGTCAACTCTACTCCCACGCCACGAAGGCTGTCAAATAAACTCGATTTCATTAACATCGGGCCTGTCATACAGTTCACGATTTACGCCGATAATTTATATTTGGAAACAAGTTCGCGACAACTTGGTTTAATTAAATCTTGGCGTTTTGAAAACATCTGGGCCGGGACGATCTGGAATACTTGGCGATACTTTGTTTGTCCTGGAACCGCGACGGTCTCATTAGCTGCTGGTGGAAGGGTGAATTTTGGAACTTTGGACCCGATCACATTGCTTAATTAAATTGATTTCCTATTACGGCTTGTCAATCGAAATGGATCAAAGTCGACACTACTGTATATAGTAGTATATTTGCCGTGCTTTCTTATTACACCATTTTGCCTAAAAATATCTTACCGAGCTTTTAGCCTAATCTCAATATAAGGCTAATTATAAGTACGTGTCAGATATAACACAACCCTTTTATAACTGTCCCGAATGAGGATCGGCGGGGATAGATTATAGAAAATATTTAAACAGAAAATAAGGATCTATCCTTACACCAAAAAATAAAGGCCTGCCCAAAGATTTGGGCTATTGTCCGAAAAATAAGGATTTACCCAAACATACGGACTATTGTCCAATAAAGATACATTTGTTTTTTCTGTTGACCAAGTATTTGACTACTTTTTTATTGCCCTGGCATGTTCGGGCTATTGGAAAACCATTGTTTACAACAGAACCTTTTTAACTAAAATGATACAATAGGGCCACAAAAATCCTTGCTTAAATAAACTTCTTCAGACATTTTTTGAATTAAATGAATGCTTAAATATAGTTAAAACTATAAATAATTTTCAAATAAATATAAAACCCAAATCTGAGTTGGCGAGTTGCTATTGCCACAATAGCATTTCGTAATACTGTACTGTATAAGTGTCGTAGCTGCTACATAGCAGGCACTACACCTGGCGTAGCGCATTTTACGTAGCGGCTATTTATGACGAATACACTCACTGAACGCCGTAGCAACTTAGTGAGGTAGCTTAAGACGTAGCATTTAGTTATAGATCAACAGCAGCTAATCTCCAACCTCTAGACGTAGCGAAATAGCGACTACAGTAACAGTCCTCTTGTGACGTAGCAACTATCAGATGGTACAACTAAACACAAATACAATATATATTTACTGTATGACGGTTCAAATGTTTAGTATGAGGGTGTGAGGTAACTTGCAATCAAAGCGCCGCCACTCGCCTGCACTCACCCGCATGGGGCAAAGTAATTTGTATCACAAAGGCGTTTTAATATTGGGGCGTGGGCTGTGCTATAAGATTTAGGCGATAAATGGAATTATTTTATGTATGTAACAAACTGTCATGTTTTGGTAAATTTTTGAATAATATAAAATTGGGAGTAGGTTAATATTCTCTTTATTTATTATACAATTTTTTTTCATTTTTACATATATAATAAAAATTAAAATACATATAAAAATATAAAAAAAGAGAGATTAACCCAACAGTGGCGAGGCTCGAGACCCAAGCCACCGGTGGTTAGGACCCCAAAGTGAGGAACCTCCTCACTATACGTGCCGTGTCAAGCAATACTGCCTTCTGAATCTGGCTCATTACCCAACGGCCCATTGAGAGCCTCTGGAGATGTTGGTCGAGGCTCTTTGGTATCAATTCATGTGCAGAAACAACAATCGGGACAATAATTGTTGAGTCGACATCCCACAATTCAGTAACCTCGTGTGCCAAATCTAAATATGTTGTCAATTAATCTTTTTCTGCTTTAACGAGGTTATCATCATGCGGAATGGTGACGTCAACAAGTATTGCCCGGCGCGCCAATCGATCTATTATCACAATATCAGGCTTATTGGCAACAATAGTCCTGTCTGTGATAACAGACCGATCCCAATACAGCGTAGCATGACCATTTTCAAGAACTGGTTGGGGAACATACTGGTAATATGGCACTTCAGGAGTCACAAGTCCATACCGAAGAGCAATTTGCTGATGTATGATCTTGGCTACTAGATTGTGTCTATGCAAATACTCGCCGTTAGCAAGATACGAACAACCGGAGATAACATGCCTGATGGACTCGCCTGGACGGTGGCATGCCCGACAGATGTCGACGGTACCGTCCTTCAGGATGTATTTCCTATAGTTGTTCGTCTTAATAACTTCGTCCATAATTGCAAAGACAAAACCCTCAGTTTCCCCAAAGAGGTTACCGAAACGTAGCCAAGACACAGACGCTAATCGGTCCACATCAGGCCCATGGAGAGCCCGATAGAACCGACCATGCAGCTCTTTGCCCTTCCATATTTCCTCGCGATCCTTAATGCCCATCACCAGAGGTTTCCGCCAGTTCTCATTCGCCAAAGAGAGCGGGGTAAATCCTTTATCTACCATGACTACAACCCCATGCATATCCACGTCGCTGTTAAGAAAATAATCCCTGAGATTGCACACCTCGCGATTATGCAGGTCCTTAGCATTAAGCATACCTCGGCCCCCACATCTCCGCGGGATGTACAATCTCATTACTGACGAACGTGGATGGTGCATACGATGTGCAGTCAGTAGAGTTCGGACTTTACGATCCAGGGCGTCCAATTCGGTCTGAGTCCATCTAAGTATGCCGAAAGAGTACATGAGTGCAGGCATAACCCAACCGTTGAAAGCGCGAATCTTGTTTCCACCTGACAGAAAACTATTAAGTACTTTTGTCAAGCGGCTAAAGAAACGCTCTTTCAACGATTGTTTTACGTCTACACCCATAATACCCAGAGCCTCAGGCATACCCAGATATTTATAGGTTTCCATCTCAGAGAGAGATCTGAGTCTTACAGTCTCTGAAACTTGTATGTCGTCAGAGACCGCAACCTCTCCTCGCTTGACATGGATAACCGCACATTTATTTACACCAAATTCCATATTGATTGATTTGCTAAATATTTCAGTTATTTTTAACAACTCAATCAATTCAGATTGTTTTGATGCAAATAACTTGAGATCATCCATGTAAAGTAAGTGAGATATAGGCTCAGTCCCTCTCCGTAGACGGTAGCCTAACCCTGAATCCAACAACAGAGTACTGAGGGGATTCAGGGCCATGCAAAACCATAGTGGACTCAGACTGTCACCCTGGAATATACCCCGCCTGATTGCAATCGGTTCATCACAATCCGAAGGACTCGTAGCACCTGGATATTTAAGGACAGTGGTCCACTGTCCCATACATACCTCAAGGAAGGTGCATAACTTTGTATCAATTTTATACAAATTAAGCACCCTCATGAGCCATGTATGGGGCACCGAATCATATGCCTTTTTGTAGTCAATCCAGGCAGCTGATAAATTCCTTCGTGTTGAGGATTTGTACGAACTTACGCCATCTATCGAAACGTTAGGTAGTCGCTTGCGCCGCGCCGTCCTATGAAAACGGCGTGGCGACCAGCCAATGACGAAACCGAATTATGGCGCGATGCGGGCCTGCGCCAATGCGCAGTGCCGCTCGCGGCGTGTACAGCGCCATCTACATCGCACCGGATTGGTCGGCGTTCGCGCGGCAACCAACCAGCGCGGAGGATTGTGGCGTGATCGGAGCGCGCCAGGAGCTGCGACCGGTGCCCAAGCGCCGCCACCCCCACTAGCCAGAACTCGCTCGCCATGACTCCGTATAGTTGTATAATGTATTATAATTGTAAAGTCTAAAATTTGATTAAAGTTTTGATTTGAACAGAGTTTAAATGAAGTAATTTCTAAAGTCCTACGCGCACACACCCACACATAAGTCGCAACATAAAAATTTGGTCCTTCGAGCCGGATGACTGCCACGCTTCCCTGACCAGAGGTACCGCACGCCAGAAGACGAAAGTTGGACAGAGGACTGCCAAACGAGAAATAAAAGACAACGGGTGGTTGACGCTATTTTGGTGAGGTGATCCAACCAGATTCCCCCCCCAAGCCCATCCTTTTCGCATGTCTGATACTGTGCTTATGTTCAAATTCCAGTGCTTGCAATATCCACGCTTGTGCCTGCTTGCGCGTTGCAGAGGTGTGCTTGCTACTCAGCCAACTCAACCACGTGTGTCTACGTGCACGTAAAACCGTAAGTACCTGCCCATACATCACCCAAAATGGCTACCGATCCTAGTGCTGACATAATTATTAAAAATTTAAAGAGAAAACGCGGTTCCATTAAGTGTCGATTAACACATTTTAGAAAGTTTGTAGATTCATTCGAAAATATTAATCTATCTGAAATCGAAAGGGCGGAACTAAAATTACGCGTAGTAGGATCACAAAACTTGATGACAGACTTTAATAATGTCCAAACACAACTCGAAGATATTAGTACGGAGTCAGAAATAGAATCACAGCTTATAGCACGAGAAGAATTCGAGCGCGAATACTATTCCATATTAGCAGTAGCCGAATGCCTCACGACGACGGCAAAATCATTTGAGATCGAGTCGACCAACACTCCCGGTGCAAACACGAAATCAAACTGCATCAAGTTACCTACGATAATGATTCCTAGTTTCGATGGTTCATACGAAAATTGGTTAGAGTTCCGAGACACGTTCTCATCATTAGTTCATAATTGCAATACAATTACAAAAATACAAAAATTCCACTATCTCAAATCGTCACTCAAAGGCAACGCAAAAACGGTTATAGATTCCTTAGAATTTTCTTCAAATAACTACGACGTGGCCTGGGAGTTACTCGTAAACAGATTTGATAACACAAAATTACTTATTCAAAATCACGTAAAGTCTATATTTTCTATTCAATCCTTAAATAAAGAATCTCCAACTCAATTAAGAAAACTTATTGATACCATTTTACGTAACTTACGTGCGTTGAAACTTTTAGGCCAGCCCACTGAGTACTGGGACACGTTAATTATCTATATTATTGTGACAAAGTTAGACCAGATCTCTGAGCGCGAGTGGGAACAACATAAGCTTACCTTGTCAAAAAGTGAAGGGGATTCTAAAACATTGATTAGGCTAGACGATTTGTTAGAATTTCTAAGGGGTAGAGCCGATATTTTGGAAACACTAATCATATCGCATAACAAATTAGGCTCACAAAGCTCGACTGACACCAAAAAACATACATTCACATCCCATAATCAGTCTAAATACTCACAGGTACACTGTAACGTAGTAACAAACAAAAGACACGCAAAAACAACACACAGATTCAAATCTTGCATGATGTGTGACGCGCAACATCCACTATATTCATGTCAAAGATTTTTAGACCTAAAAGCAGAAAACAAGTTAAAATTCATTAAAGATAAACAGTTGTGTATAAACTGTATGCGCTCTGGCCACACTGTTAATACTTGTATGTTCGGGCCATGTCGGAAATGCGACAAAAAACACAATTCATTAATTTGTGACGCAATTAAAGAAACTAACGCGCAAACATTAATACTCGCGGCTAACGAAACCACGAGTAGTCACACTACAAGTTCAGATAATACACAAGTTCACTCGTTAAAGGCACAATCTGTTCACAGTTATACTAACACAGATGACACGCCGACAACGAAAGTAGTTTTATTATCAACAGCTATCGTCGAATTGTCCAGCCAGTCGGGGGTCTACTACCAGGCACGCGCCGTCCTCGACAGTGGTAGTGAACGCTCATTTATCACACAATCTCTAGCTAACAAGCTAAACACGCAAAATATACAGTCCACTCAACAAATACACGGTGTAGGTAACTCAATAACACAGTGCACTAAATCCTGTATTATTAATCTGAAATCACGTAATGGTAGTTTCAACGCACGCATTCAATGTTTAATTCTACCGCAAATTACATCACAATTACCTACAATATCATTATGCAAAGGCAGGTTCATTATACCCGATAATATTAATCTTGCAGACCCGAACTTCTATAGTAGTCAGCCTATAGATTTGTTGATAGGTGCAGATTTGTTTTGGGAACTAATAAAAGATGGAAAAATGCGCTTAAAAGCGGGCCCGTTCCTCCAAAACACGCAACTTGGTTGGATTGTGTCTGGTTCGATTCCTTATATACATAAAGTGATGTCAAATATTAACTGTCATTTCGCGCAATCTATAGTCAATGACGTAGGCTCATTAAATCAGATTTTACGCAGATTTTGGGAAATTGAAGAATTACCCAACAGTTCCGACAACGTAGGCAACCCTGAGGAGCGTGCGTGCGAGGAACATTTTACGCGATCAATGAAACGAGAAGTTGACGGCCGGTTTAGGGTTCGATTCCCATTCAAACACTCACCAAAACTATTAGGTGAATCTCGTCAACAAGCTGAACGCCGGTTCTATGCTTTAGAAAGGAGATTTCAACGTGATCCTTTGTACAAGAAATGCTACACTGAATTTATAAATGAATATATTAATTTGGAACATATGAGTCTTGTACACACGTATGGCACGCCTCATTATTTTTTACCCCATCATGGAGTGTTTCGGGAACACTCTATCACTACCAAATTACGTGTAGTATTCGATGCCAGCATGCCTACCACCTCTGGGGTCTCTCTAAACGATTTACAAATGGTTGGACCTGCTATACAAGGCGATTTATTTGCAATTTTACTCAGGTTTCGCGAAAATAGGTACGTTGCATGTGCCGACATAGAAAAAATGTACAGACAAGTGATTTTAGAAAAGGATGAACGAGATTTGCAACTTATTTTATGGCGCGACGATCCATCGGAACCCCTACGGGTGTATCAGTTAAATACTGTAACATATGGTACCACTTCGGCACCCTTTCTTAGCTGCAGGTGTTTAAAACAATTAGCTATAGAATGCGAAGTTCCATATATAAAGGAAACCATAAATAATTGTTTTTTTGTTGATGATTTAAGTTGTAACAATAATGATATCACTCAATTAATTCAAATATGTGAAGGTACAGCAAAACTTTTGAAGTCAGGAGGTTTTCATCTTCGTAAATGGATTTATAACTTCGACCGCGCGAACTCTTATGATTCTGACAATATGAAACGTTTAAATTCTGATCGCAATGATATTATGAGGCCGCTTGCCATTGATAACAAAGTTCAAAATAAAATGTTAGGTTTGGGCTGGAACAATAAATCGGATTGTTTAGTGTTTTATTCACAAACTAAGGACGAAATAAATGACGTTATATTTACTAAGCGAAATATACTATCTAGAGTATCACAAATTTACGACCCATTAGGTTTAATTAGTCCAGTAATCACAATAGCAAAAACATTAATTCAAAAATGTTGGTTATCGAAGTTAGACTGGGACGAACCGGTTCCACACGATGTCACGATAGTTTGGTCGCGATTTATTAGTTGTTTGCCATATTTTAGCTGTATACACATACCGCGTCATGTTATGTGTACTGATCCTACCGCTGTAGAACTACATATATTTTCTGACGCTTCACAAACTGCATACGGAGCTTGTGCATATATACGTACTATTAATAGTGCTTCTATAGTGACAACGCGCCTGTTATGTGCAAAGGGCAAAGTAGCTCCGACAAAACCTATTACTATACCGAGGTTGGAGCTATGTGGCGCATTATTAAGCGCGCGACTGTTTAAACAAGTAAACGAAGCGTTGCGTAGCAGGTTTGATAAAATTGTATGTTGGACGGATTCTACTATAGTCTTAGGATGGTTAGGCATGCACCCAAATTTACTTAAACAGTTTGTTCAAAGTAGAACTGCTGAAATTCATAGCTTAACAAGCGATTGTTTGTGGCGTCACGTAAGCGGCAAACAAAACCCTGCGGATTTAGTCTCGCGAGGCTTGCATTTAGATGCGCTTAGCACATCGGAATTATGGTGGAAGGGCCCCCAATTTCTACACGATGCTGATTTTAGCGTACCGGGTGTTTGTGACTCTAAGTATATTTATGATTTACCGGAAATAAAATCAACTAATGTTTTGTGCCAACTAGTTAACCAAACAAACGATGTAGTTTTATTTCCATTTTCAAATTTTTCTCAGTACATGCGAATGAAGCGCGCGGCGAGTTATATGTTACGATTTATATACAATGCTCGAAATAATAAAAATAGACGTACAGGCTTATTGACAATTGACGAACTAAACAATGCTGAGTTACTTTTAGCTAGGTTCAGTCAACAAGAATCCTTTTCCGATAGTTATGAAGCCCTTCTCAACAAGAAATCTATAAAAATTCCACAATTGTTAAAGCTTCACGTATTCTTGGATAAGGGTAATTTGATTCGCGTTGGAGGACGTTTACAGAATTCACGGGAATTTGACTACGACAAGCGGCATCCTATATTGTTACACGCTAAACATCGCTTTACTTTTTTACTATGCCGGTATGAGCATCAACGAATGATGCACGCTGCACCACAGTTACTTCTATTTACGTTAAGGGAGTGCTGGTGGCCGATAGGAGGTCGCAACCTTGCTAAAAGGGTCGTACATTCTTGCGTGAAGTGCGCACGACACCGTGCAATTATACCAAACCCACTAATGGGGAATCTACCAGAAGAACGCTTAATGCCCGGGTTTCCGTTCTTGCGTTGCGGAGTGGATTACGCAGGACCCATGTTTATTTTAAATCGGAAGGGTAGAGGCGCTCGGCTATATAAAGCTTATATCTGTATTTTCATTTGCTTTGTGTCACGCGCAGTACACATAGAGCTGGTGACTGATCTCACATCGAATGCTTACGTATTGGCGCTCAAACGTTTCATTTCTCGACGTGGGAAACCTATAGAAATTTATTCTGATAATGGACGCAACTTTGTCGGCGCTATGAATGAATTTGCAAACTTTTTGAAATCTTGTTCGGAAAATATAAGAAAGTATACTATTTCACAGAACATTCGTTTTAGAATGATACCTTCTTATTCTAGCCATTTTGGAGGTTTATGGGAGGCAGGCGTAAAGAGTTGCAAGTACCATCTGCGCCGTGTAGTAGGTAACGCGCATTTAACATACGAGGAGCTAAGCACGGTATTGTCACAAGTAGAGGCCATCCTGAATTCTCGACCTCTTTCCCCTATGTCCACCGACCCACATGACTACCTTCCTCTTACTCCAGCTCATTTTCTGGTCGGCCGCCCACTAACTGCACCGGCAACTGACGACCTTCAGGACGCCCCCGCCAGCAGAATTACCCGATATCAAAGGGTAGAACAGTTACGACAACACTTTTGGAACCGTTGGGCAAAAGAGTATGTCTCAGAGATGCAGACCAGAACCAAGTGGTACAAACAAAAGAGCGGTCTAGAGGAAAACATGTTGGTGCTTATCAAGGAAGACAATTCACCACCACTCCGATGGAGTCTAGGACGAATAATTAAAATTTATCCTGGCAGGGACGGCATTTCCAGGGTCGCTGATATACGCAAGGCCGATGGGATCGTTAGGCGAGCATTTTCGAAGTTATGCCCGCTCCCGCTTCACGATTAACTACGCCTACGCCGCTTCATGCAGATGCTACGCAATCCTGCCACATCGCTCGAAACTTTTGGAACCTACTGCTTCCAAGGCCGGGAGTATGTTGAGGATTTGTACGAACTTACGCCATCTATCGAAACGTTAGGTAGTCGCTTGCGCCGCGCCGTCCTATGAAAACGGCGTGGCGACCAGCCAATGACGAAACCGAATTATGGCGCGATGCGGGCCTGCGCCAATGCGCAGTGCCGCTCGCGGCGTGTACAGCGCCATCTACATCGCACCGGATTGGTCGGCGTTCGCGCGGCAACCAACCAGCGCGGAGGATTGTGGCGTGATCGGAGCGCGCCAGGAGCTGCGACCGGTGCCCAAGCGCTGCCACCCCCACTAGCCAGAACTCGCTCGCCATGACTCCGTATAGTTGTATAATGTATTATAATTGTAAAGTCTAAAATTTGATTAAAGTTTTGATTTGAACAGAGTTTAAATGAAGTAATTTCTAAAGTCCTACGCGCACACACCCACACATAAGTCGCAACACTTCGGTTGTGACGAACCTGTTGGCAAATGGTCATGTCGATGAGAAGGAGCTCCTTTGTACCACGGGACCCACTCTTACAACCTGTTTGGCCGGAAAAAAGAATTTTATTAGTTGTGATATGGCAGGTAATTTTGGATCTGATTATGGAAGTTAAAATTTTATAAATAGTGGGAAGACATGTAATGGGTCTATAATTTTTAGGATCCGTGGTACAACCGGATTTAAAGAGCAGATGAGTGACACCTGTTGTCATAAATGTTGGAAGGGATCCTCTCTCAAGCGCATCCTGGAACTGTATTGCCAATCTAGCATGCGAACTTGGAAACCATTTCAACCAAAAATTGTGCAGACCGTCCGGACCCGGAGACTTCCAATTTTGCGTTGGACGAATCGCAGCCAGAACATCCTCTGGGCTGATTGAAATGGTTTCCATAGTCGGTAAAGCCTCGCAGGCTTGATTAACAACACTAAACCAGGCGGCTTCTGTGTGGGAAACAGGCGACGCCCAGATATTGGCCCAGTACTCACGCATTTCGCGGGCACTGGGCAGTCGCCCATCCATCACACTTTGTGGAGAACTCTCCCAACATCTATAAACCCTCTTTTGGTCACTTTGGAACATACGATTCTGTTGAAATCGATCCCATCGCTTCCTGTAGCGGCGAATGCGATTCGCCCACGCATAGACTTTTTGTTTAAAGAAGTCTATGCGTTCTGTGACGCAAAGCCTGTAATCCCGGGGACTTGTGTTGGTCCCAGAAAAAGCCTGCGTCACAAAACGCATAACCCTCGGTCTATTGTTTCCTTCTCTAAACGAAACTAGCTTGCCGATGAGAGTTCGAGCCCTGTTGATACGGTCCTCGATCCTACGCTGCCAGGCAGGCACAGTCGCAACACCTCGAGTGGCTCTGTATTCATTTGGGAATGTTATATTAGCCACTCGACATGCTGCAACGGCCGCGCAGTAAAGAATCGAATGCGTATCAACAAGATCACGACTGGACTCCAAGTACGTAGGCAACATGGAGTCCAAAGCTCCCACCAGCGCTAAATTTCGTCTATGCGTTGGCAAACGCGGCAAACGTGGTCTACAAGACGCCGATAAAGATACAAATTCCGAAATCGCACGTTCCAAAGCCCCTCTCAGGCACTGTTCGTCTTGGGGACTTACGTTGTCGTCCAAATTGTCCGCCAGCTCGATATCCGCAACAGGTGTGGATGTTGAGTCTGCTACTGGACCTCTGCTGACGGGCGTCACATTGACACCCTGGACAACACATAAATCTGTGCGTAACCGCTCAAGTGCTTCATCATCCAACAACTTACGTCGCTGAATAAATCGCACTTGATCCGACAATCGTTGGGATGATACAACAACCGTTGGTTCAAAAGCCTAAAACAGAGACAGCATTTTAACACGATACGCTGTAAGGTGAGTTCCTCCCTTTGTTGCCCCAAAGTAGGCCCGCATGACATTTTCATTGATTTCTCGAGTCCATCTCATGCGGCGCACTACTCCACCGGTAGCGGGGACCGTAGATGGAACACTCTGTCCCACTGGTCCCAAGCCCACCGCTGGAGGGGGTCGTCCTCTTCGTCGCGCAGGTCTTAGTGGCGGCGGGGACGACTGAAGCTCGTCGCGCTGGCTCGACGCGTCAATGTTCGGCGTCACTTCGAACACGTCCGAAGCTGACGCCCACGACGCGGAGCTCGACGAGCTGGGAGATGTTTTGCGTGCGTTACGTTGTCTGGTTGTTTTCCTGATCATCTCATCGGCGTAAAATTGTATTTTATAATTTTTTTTTGACGTGTGACATTGTCATAAATTGTTGTCCTTTATTCATGGTGTTTATTTATTCTATTTAGAACTGTTTCTTCGGTAAAACATTATATTGGTATAAAAATTAAATGATTGGGTCCAATAATTGATTAAAACTGTGTAAATATTTCGTTAAATAGTAAAAATCTGAGAGAAAACAATTTTGCCAGAGACGATCTTTAGTGTTGCCAGATTGGAGTAGGTTTATTGTTGTGTATGTGTGTGTATAGGTTTGTTGTGTTTTTGACACAGCTAGGAATAATGGTAACTAGACTCTTTAACTCCTCAAAATGCCCCTCGTTCTGTATTTGAATATCGGAGTGGTTAAATCATGAAAATGTCCTGTACAAACATAATTCCTTTTTTAATAATTATTAATATAAGCCCAATTTATAAAATCACATAGTTATACAGTTATACACGCGATCAGACACATCGAAACTTTCATTAAAAATAAGTTGTATGTTAATTTATTTTTATTCGAAATAATAATACATCTGAGGGTAGCTGTTAGTCTTTTTCTCTGAGTTTGTCAGTCTCGTGTTAGCTTCCAAACGAAACGCACGTGCTCAAATGCACCGAGCACATTTTCACTTAGTTTTGCTTTGTGATCGTGAACAATATAGTGTAAAAAGTGTTGTGTGGTGATCCAAGAAACCGACATTGTCATCGGCGCCGACTTCGAGAGCAGAAGTAAGGTAAGTGGCTATACGTTTATTTATTTTATTACATTAAGGTATCTCCAACAGTATACACATTATCACAACGAAAACATTCTTTGCTACAGTTACATTCTAATGCATATACCACTTAAAGGAGTACACAACACTTATTTTTATTGCCTTTTCTTAGATTATTTGTCGTGGATTTAATATTGCGCCTATGTGTGTACTTGGATTCGCAAATACACAACCAATGATGCCATGAATAAACGTTATCTGTGAGTAGTTAATACTTGCGTATTCCTTCGCTTGATTTACATTTACATGACGTTTTTAATTCAGTGCTAAAAATCATAGTCTTTTATATGTATAAACATATTATTTAAGGAAAAAATATCTAAAGAACAAATAATAATGATCGCAAATACTACATGTTTTCTATTAATGTTAGCTCTTGAATTTGTTACCAATTTCCTCAACTATTATTAAAAATACGGCGCACCAAAACGCTTTATCTTATACCTTATCCTCAAACTCACACAAAGAACATAATACGCGACAAAGACGCTCGGAGGTTCGGAAGCCATCGTTCATTAGGGCCAGGGGTCGATAGGGCCCCTGGGCCCCGAGGCCAGATTAAACCCCAATCGTGGCCCTTTTTTGCAGACCCTAATTACAGCCCTGATGAGACAGGAAGGCTTTGATGTCGTGTGTCGTGGTTCATGTTTTAATATATGGATGTACGGTTCAAAATGTACTGCATTGTTGATTGTAGAATACAAAGTTTTATACAAATAAGTGATAGTGGATTAATTTATTCATACAAAAAAAAATGTTTTCGAATGTGTCCTAGGCATCTCTCTGGAAGATGAAGCAGACGAGACGGATCTGATTTTGCAATTCAATTCAATTGATTTGATATTTTCACTTAATTAGCTTATTATTAGTAAAAATAATTATGTAATATTATTCAGAAAGAGCTAATACTCGTTCAACAAATGTTGCTTGTTGTTATTAAACATGATTCGCGTCAAGGCTTCTTACCGGGATTAATATTCTCAGTCCGTCTCACTATCATAATGGATATCAAGAGCCACAAATCTTAGGCTTGCATGCAAACTACAACATTTGCATTAGCCATACATATTTATGTACGTTTATTGGTATATCATTGCATTACAATTTAGCCAATCGGTTGTAATTAATTCAGGCTAATTAAGGATTGGCGTGGAGAAGTGATTAAACAGGACGGCATTATATTGTTGAATGATAAGACGACCATCTCCAGATACTTTTAGTCGACGTCATTATCCTTACTCTCATTTGGTTTTAAAACCTATTTTAGCTATCGAATGTTATGTCTTGTTCGCTCAAACTGAATTCTAAAGTCGTTCGAAAGAAACAAAACATTCGGTAACTAAAATGAGTATTAAAACTGTTGTCACCGCACCAAAATGTGATTATAATTAATTAATATAATTCTCTGTAATACAAATAATTGTAAGACTTATAATTTGTGGACAGTAGTTTAGATTTAATACTCGTATTATGTTTATGATTCAGTCCTGTCAATTGTTGGTGGGGCGGTTATTATATAAAAGCGTGTATTGTGAAAAACAAGTTATAAGTGTAAACTGTATTACTGTATTACTAAGAAACAAACAGTAATATAACAAAACTTTCTATAAATAAGTCCGATTGTACATACATGTAGCGTAAAAACTTTGCGAGCAAGTATAAAAAAATGATGGAGGTAAGATTTAGTATGTTTTTATTTATTATATTTTTGATAATACTACTAGGAGCACTTTTACACCTCATTATTAATGTTACAATTGTGTATTGTATCAGCCCAAATACGTCCCACTGCTGGGCACGGGCCTACTCTACAATCGAGAGAACCGACTGAGAGTGGTTAGGCCATATAGCCCACCACGCTGGCCTAGTGCGGGTTGGCGGACTGGCATACTGTAGAATTTCTTTAACATCGCTACGGTATGCAGGTTTCCTCACGATGTTTTCTTTTACTGTTAATGTTACAATAATTCGAGTTAATTATACAGCATCAGCGCAATGTATGTCTACTATCAACTCTGAAATCCACTACCATATTATACAAAGACCAAAACTAAGCAAAGCGACTTGCAAAAGTGTAAATCAATGAGTGACCAACTTGGATTAATTTAGCATAATATAATATTTCCTCACTAGGTTTTCCTTCACTGGTAGACTAATAATGATTAAAATAAATATATTTTTTACTGATTTTATCGCGGTTTTGGTTGGAGCACGGGGCAGTCCATAGAAATTCTTACAAATCACTATGGATTATGGTATGCAAGTGCCTTCACGATGTTTTCCTTCGCCGTTATAGTGCGTGGTGATTGACTATCAATACATGACGCTGAAAAGTCAAAAATGTGCCCTGGGATTTGATCCCGCGACCACCGTAACATGTTGGCAGCCGCGTCTGGTCCGTCAACAACACCTGACTACGCACTTTCATATATTCAGATTAATTCAAAATCATTTGTTACCTATAATAATAACTATGAATATATACGAAACTTCGAAACGTCAAAGTTATTCCTGGAATCGAAAACGATACTTCCATTTCAGTAGTTTCGCTCCCAAGTTACACGGCACATCCCGTATAATTTAATTAAATCAACATTTAATTAAACCAACGTTAAAGTTAATTACAAGTTTATTCAAATAAAGAAGCAAATATTCGGTTCAAAATGTTTGTCGGTAAGTTTCAATTTATCAAATAGACTTGCTTGATTAATTTACAGAATTGTTGGTCAGGAATGCCGCACTGGCGCAAGTATGCCGATTCAGACCGGACTTTCACTTAGTGTTGGGAGTTAGGCCGCGGAGAAAGGGTTCTTTCTGTTATTAATTATTTGGCTATGTTTTACCCGCGGTTCCGTCTGTTTAGAACTTAAAAGAAAATTATATTCAAATATTTTTTCTTCCTCATCTCAACATATGTAATTATAAGTTATTCAGCACATAAAAACTGCCTTCTTCTACTTCGTTCAATCTACACAAGTGATGATTTCATTGACATATGCCTCTGATTGCAGTGGTTAAGTAAGACAAATGTAATTTAGCATTTGAAATGTATTTTTTAATTCTATAGATCGATCTAGATAGATAACGCATTTTTTTCAATAAATCAATTTAATTCTATGAAAATATACAAATCGAAATGTTCAAAATACCTACATAACTAACGGCGGGCAGACCTAGAGAAAATTGATCAAAGACGTCACATAGGCAGATAATTTTAATGAAGTAACAAAGTTAACAACAGTTCCGGAGATAAACTCGGTACGGATGTGTCGGCAAGTTTGCACTACGCACAACGCAAGTTTATTTATTAATTGGGAGGCCTTCGCAGGTGCGCATTTGGGATCAATAGTGGGAGTTTTAAGCGAGCGATAAGCTAGTTGGAAGGCGGCCTCTAAGTGGAGGTCACGGATGGCAATGCAGGACATCAATAAATGACTTTTAGAAAATTTGTGCGCTCCAATTATTAATTTTAGTTTTTAACATTGTTTCTCAGTTAATGAATTAAGCATGCAATTCTTTATGAGAAATAAATTTCTTCTTAAACCTTAAAAAACTTTTGTGTTTGATCAGAATGTTTGCTATAATGGTGAAGGAAAACATCGTGTTAATTTCGTGTATACTTGTATCAAAGAGTTCTCCACACGAATTTTAATATATTTAATGTCTAATAATATGCATTATCACAATGACGCTTATTTACAAATTACAAGCAATATCGTTTTGCAATATAGAATAAAAATATTATACCCACCCCACCAAGAACTGCAACTAAAGACTATTTAAGTTAAAATTTAAGTTTATTCCGCGTTAGGTTTATTACTGAGAATTAAAGTGTTTATTTTTGCAATTTAATAATACTTAATTCACTATTATTATCACCTACATGTTCGTAATATTTTATTTTGATTATTTTGATTTCTTATTTTATTATTCTGTATTTTTATAATAATTATGTACGTCTACAACTTAATGCAACTCGTGTTCACATCGAGTAGGATGCGCACACTTTTGTTATTTTTTAGAAATAATTGTCATTTGAAATTGCTTTTTGTGTACGTCCAGTTTTGTGAACAAACTAAAAAAAAAAATTTTTAACTATAATTTATTAAAGCGCAATCTCGTGACCATATGACATGTTTAACATAGTTGGGGTCGTGGCCCCCAAAACCCTTCTCGACTTCGTCTCTGTCTATCCGGTCCCAAGGTGTGTTACGGCTACGCAAAATTATGAAATTATATCCGCAAACTAGTAAGACCTCCGGTTTTATTACATTCGCGCGTGATTTTGGACAGCGGTGCTCGTTTACAAAGTTAATTACGTTTAATTGTTCTTGTACAAGATTCGACATGAAGAAAAATGAAATGAATTATACCTACAACAATTTGCTATGGGGGTATTAAAAGTAAATCAAAGCGCAATTTTGCCTACATGTCGCTTTTATAGATCACCACCAGTTCTTTTTAATAGTCTGTGATCACCACAAAAGCACGTTACTTACACACATGTATATTTATGACTAAATTATATATATTTTTTTTTCTCCGCAGACCCTTTTTGTTCCATACGTGCCCATAGAGGTAGAACTTCAATAGACGGAAATATAGAAGACCCAGTATTAGATTTTCTTTTTCACATACATACATACATAAACTGACGCCTTTTTCAAAACTCAACCCAACAACGCCAAAAATCCTTATTAAGAAATCTGGCCAATATTTCCCAAATCTGGCCGCATGCCAGCGTATACGAAATAAGTAATTATTCCAGCTAATTACCGGTAAAGGACGGCGCACGTGGAGCCAATCTATCAGCGGGCTGTGTTGACATCGGTGGAGCGGCTCGACCTTACCGTTACCTAATTGTGGCCGTTTTGGGGTAATTTGTGAGAGATATGGACATTTTTGAAGTGCTTTTATTAATTTCGTGTCAGATTGGTGTAGTGCGTTGGAAGGGTACTTTATTAAGTTGATTCAATTTCCATTGAGTTACTTGATTACTAAGCTACTACTAACTATACATGGTTTATCAAGACTGCGACCGAAAACGAAGCCAGGTGGTAGATTTAGTGGTTACAGACATGCAACTAATAATTTCGCAAATAAGCGACAGATTTTTTTGGCAATTTCTTAAATATCGTATAATGGATGGTACATACCTATTTTTTGGGAAAATAGTCATTTAGACACTTGCGTACCAATGCGTCTTTAAAAATCAAAAGGTGTACATTATTATTTAAGGAAAACTATCAATTTACCACCAAAAACGACGATAAATAAAAAATACAAAAAAAAACATTGACGAAATTTTTTGCAAATTTTTAGTTGCATTGTGTCTGAAGTTGCTAATACTACCACCTGGCTTCGTTTTCGGTCGCAGTCTTGATATACCCTATATATACATTAATACATTTGACAAACTTTGATTGTTAAGAATTAAAAGACAAGCAATCACACTGATAGACCTAAACGAGACGGAGGGCCCATTACTTCAAGTTGGTTTCCCTTTACTCATCGCCTCACAGAAAATTGTGAGGCCGTCGTATTGATATTCATGAGTTAGTGGTATCCGCAATTATATTATAGTCTAGATTACTCCTGTGATCAGCAGATGTCTGATATTTTCACACCCTCCGTGGCGCAGTTGGTTAGACGCCTATTATGAAACGAGAGGCCGTGAGTTCGATTCCACAACCGAGACAAATGTTTGTGTGAACCTCGAGTATTTTTTTCAGGCATGGGTGTTTGTGAGACCGAAACGTCTCTCGTAGTTCCTGATACCCACGACACAAGACTTGATCTTAGGAGGGATCTGGACTACGAATGTGACTGTTAGATGTATTTATTTATTTTCTTCTTCAAAATTCGCCAATTATGATTTTTTAGCAAACCAATCGCTTAACTATTTAATACAACTATATAATAGTATCAAAAAAAATATATACGTGTAATACAGCTCTCAAATCTATCCTATATTAGATTGTTAGATTCAGCAGAAAAAACGACGAATACAATGTTCGGCCCCATTGACGCGTGACACGTGAATATGGAATGACTCCAATCTGCGTAATCAAATGAAAATCCCTCCCGTTCAATAGATATAACAAAGGCAATAACGTACAGAGGTTTTGGATACACAGATTCTTTAGTACATACATACATACATAAACTCACGCCTTTATCCCCGAAGGGGTAGGCAGAGGCGCCACTAGGACACCCACATTTCGCCTTGTATGTTCAGTCCCACTATGTGATAGGGGGCGAGCCTATCGCCATATCGGGCACGAATTCCTGACTCCGGGCTGATAATGAATAGAAAAATCCAATATCACTTTGCCCGACCCGGGACTCGAACTCGAGACTTCAGCTTTGTAACCGTACCGTAATACAACTACGCCACCGAGATTCAGAGAGAGAGAGCAGATTCTTTAGTAAGGAGTAAAAATCGAATTATTCTAGATTCGAACTAAATGAGATTCTTAAAATGGAAGTAAAACTGTTGTAAATTTTGTAAGAAACCAAGGGAAATGTATGAAAATTATTTTCATCATCATTAGCCTATAGCAGTGTTTTTCAACCTGTGGGTCGCGAAGCCTTACGCAGGGGGTCGCCTTTCTTACAGAGTATAGGTCTTAATAATAAATATAGGTACCAAAATTGGGAAAATCATAAATATAGTCTTCTAAAGTGCCAACTTTTTATTTATTTATGGCCCAAAGGGGTCGCCAGTAGATTTCAACGTAAATTTAAAGGGGTCACGTGTTCAAAAATATTGAAAACACTGGCCCATAGTAGTACTCTACTAAACACAGACCTCTCCAAATACACGCCATTGTCACACCATAGCCTTTGACCTGTCTTAAAACTCCACAGTCTAGTTATAAAAATAAATAAATACCTACCTAACAACACACACATTCATGAACCAGCAGTAAGGTACAGTCTTACATCATGGATATCAAATACCACTGGAGATTACCACGGAGGCTGCCAGATCTTCGCTTCATCCAACTTAAATCGTTCTACCAATTTACCGCATATTTTCAAAATATTATTTTAGCAATTAAGAGTAAAACATCCAGCTGTAACAGGTTATTAAAAACACAAGGAAACTGTTACAAGTTACAAATTGTCACGAACCATTCGCGAGATTTACCGCTCCTGTGGAAACGAGAAATAATACGAACGCAAACTTTTATACAAACGACTACCACCGTTTTAAACTTCATAAGGGGCGCGGTCCTTACGTGGAAAGAACGCTGACATGTATTGCTTAAGGCGTGCGGAAGCCTACTCTATTATCGATACGGATTCGTGTTACTGAGGGACTTTCTTCTTCACAGCTGTAAAATGTTCGAAAGTGGCAGTAGTATTCCTTTTAAAGTATGCAAAATATTTTGTAATAGACTACTTCAATATTAAGATTATGATTTAGAGACAACGCATTCTTTGAATTGGAAGGACTCACAATATTTCCTTAAATATTTTGTGGAGAACTTTTTATTAGGCATGCTTCTTTCCTTGTTCTTGAAAACAAAAATACAAACTTGACGCATTTGTAAAACAGCAATGTTCTTAGCTATAATAAACCCTAAGATATTTCAAAAACTCAGAGGCACTTTATCTGAAATAAAAATTGTATCCATAATTAGGATGAAATTTCTTCTTATCCCATGATAGAATATAAATACCGTTCTGAAAATCGTGATCTCATTTACATTTGCATTTCAATACGTAAAAAATCTTAACCACAAACACAACTCAAAAACGCGACTCTCCATCCTCCAATGGACCCATCCCCTTAGAACTCTTTAAAGAAATCTGTAGCAAGGAAATCGGGCGAGCGGGCGGAGCCGCGCGCGAGTTATGTCTGCCGGCGACACTCCTTCAATTGAATTTATTACGCGCCTTTTTGCTCTGCTCGGCCCACCAGTGCATCGGAAATGGTCTAGTAAGAAAATATTTTTGACTGTGTTTTTGATGCTTACAATGTTGATAGAGTTTTGCTTGGTGGATGTAGAGACCTCAGATTTAATGTCCATGCTGAAGGATATGCATGGTGGTAGGTCTCTTATATGTGAGAGTCCGCCTGGGTAGGTATCACCGCAATTTCTATGTCTCTCGCCAAACAGCAGTGTAAATGCACTGTTGTGTTATGGTTTGAAGGACATTGTAGCCAGAATAACTACTGGACAAATTGAGACTTAACTTATTATGTCTCAGAATGGCGACCGCAGTAGAATGCCAAGCAATGCTAAAAATTCATGAGGTTTGGTTTTCTACTGTGCATGAGCAGTCGTATCGCTAACCATCAGGGGAATAGCATGCTCGTCTCGCCATTCACACCAATAAAAAAATACTCTGCTAGGGAAATTGATTTTAATGTACCAGATAATATTCATTACCTACATGGGATTTTCTCACATCATTTAATTAATTATGCTGACTTATTTCGAAGTACGCCTAGAGTCTTGATGTAATACCAGTGGGTTGGATTGATCGGATACTACAATAATAAAGTGGACTTACTGTTATCGAAACGCTTTGAATTGCAATCTATTGCAGTATAGCGCCGCTACCATCAGGTGCCTTATAACTTTCCATAGCAATTTAAAAATCAGTGGATGATACAAATAACAATGTGGGTCTCTGGTTCGCGTGAGATCGCATCACTGAACGCCATACTCGCGAGCGGCTAGCGCTAATGTACGCGCGGCCGATTCACTCTGAATTATTGCGAACAGCCAACTATCTGCTCTATTCCATACGGCACTTGACTTTAAGGAATGAAATATAAAAAAAGCACTATCCGTTATTTATATAAATAATTTAATAAATAATTCAGTTTTTGCTGTTGGCGGAACAATGCTCTCGGGTTAGCACTGATACATACATACGCATACATATAACCAACTATATACTTAATTCCATAAAGGACTCGGGTTTAAGGAATAAATAATGCAAATTGTTGTTGATGATGATAAAACAAATTATGGATTGATAAGTGGAAAGCGTCACAAGATTTAAGTAACATTAACTTATTATATACTAAATGTAGGAAAGAGGGAATATGTGCGCCAAAATATGACTTGGTATAAGTCTTAGTTTGGGCCAACAACATGGTAACAAAGCTGTGAATTGATTGAGCAACCCATGGCTCTGTTAAGCAAACAAAATAAATGTATAAAATAAACAACCCCTATTCTTTCGCCCAAATAATGTTTTACTAAACTACAAAGATGTTTTTTTTAACTAAATAAATTCAGTATAAAGTATAAAAATAACCAATGCGATATATGCGTCAATTGTACTATATTTTATTTTGTTATGTTCTGAATCGATTATAGTCGAAATGAGTATAAATAAATAAAACAATAACATACAAAACTAAGGTGCAAAGTGGAACAAAGCTGTCAACAGCCGCAGATAAATTATAAGTAGCGATGGCAACAACGACTCACAATAAATTATTTACATTAACACTACACACAGTTAGTAGAGAATGACACGGCATGTTGTTATGTTTTTTAACTATATGTACATTTCACTATTAAAAAATACTACACGGTCTTTATTTCTGATAGCCTTAAACGCCTTTCTTTAATTTAAATTGGGCTTTATCATTATTGATTTTAGTTCTTTTTCTTGCAATGAAAGGCGAGATGCCATTAGTTTGATGGGTAAGCGATATGAACACTTATAACCAGTAGCAAAACCAAACAACACCATGAATTACAAAGCGATGCTTGGCCATAAAATGTTAAGTCTTATTATGTCCAATAGTTACTCTGGCTACAATGTCCTTCAAACCGTGCTTTTACACTGATGTTTGGCGGAAGAAGCAGACATTGCGGTGGTACCTACCCAGGCGGCCTCTCACATATGGGAGACCTACCACCAAATCATTCAATCATAGAACTCATGCCTTGCAGCAAGACTGACATGGTCATTTTTTAATCCCCGTCAACGTCAAACGAAAACAGACAATAAACAATGAATCCCTCACATCAACCATCAATTGAAACATCGACTGAATTCGAGTAGGGTACATTTTTAAAGGATTTTATAAATACGGCGCTCACAAGCGTCGACAGTGACGCGTGCTGGAAATCGATAACAGACCCGTACTAAATCACTTTTCGCTCGTATCTCAATGATGGATTATGGGACGGGCCATCATGAGTTTAAAATTCGCGGGCACTCTTTTGTTGAATTTTCAGTGATTCGCTTTTTGTATTGTTGTGCGTGTAACTCTTTCTTGGATGTGGAAGTAGACAGAGGTATCACTACTGATATTACAACTCGAGAGATCATGAAGTCCCAAGATGTGATAATGGGTAAGCGCCATGCTGGGCATGTAATTCAAATTACAAAGCTGTCGATATACTTCTGTTTCTGTGGCATAGCAGTAGGTACTACGATACTAAATATGAACATTTACTACATTTAAATCATTTGCCGGGTATATCAAGACTGCGACGGAAAACGAAGCCAGGTGGTAGTTTTAGTGGTTACAGACACAATGCAACAAAAAAATTCGCAAAAAAGGCGACTTTATCAAATCTTTTTTAAATTATCGTGTTTGGGTGGTAAATACCTAGTTTTAGCGAAAATAGTAATTTAGACCCTTACGTACCATTGCGTCTTTAAAAATAAGACGACGTAATTAATTTTTTTTAGGAAAACTATGTATTTATCGCCCAAATACAAGGAAAAGTAAAAATTTACTATATAATTGACGATATTTTTTTCGAAATTTTTAGTTGCATTGTGTCTGAAGTCACTAATACTACCACCTGGCTTCATTTGCTGTTTTTCTTGATATACCCTGTATATAATAATAAAATATTAATTATTTTATTTGCATAAAACACTTACTTTTTTTACAATGGCCCCCGCATTATGCGAACCTGAAATGTAATAAATAGGTTGTCAGTTCCTCGAATTAGGAGGGGAAGAAGAGCATTAGGCCAACAAAACCCTTGCGCCACCTCTATATTATATAATACATGGGCACCACACCGACCGAGTCGCCCACCAACCGTGCCCCTAGCCGGAACATTTTGCAGTATCGTAATAGAATAGTAATAGTAAAATTTTGTATGGGAATTTAAACAGCGCCATTGTGAGCGTATTTGGAACTAAAATTTCACAGCGGGAAACGTTTACTTCACTATACGTGAATTACTATACGATACTTCAAAATGTTCCGGCTAGGGGCTCTGATTCCTATAAGCCCGACGTAACTATAGTAAGTTTACAACTTTTAAACGCGTTTGAACACACAGCTCGAAGTTTAATACTAATATGATATTCTCCGTACAGCGAAACTAATAGCAAAGATTGAGGATACAGCGTGTGTAAATTTTAAAACTTCGAACCGTGAGCGAGGTTAACATGGCGCCGGGAGATTTTTAAACTTTCGTCATAAAGGATTTGGTTGCTTTATGAATATGAACACGTTATCAGCGCGATTTATTGGACATTCGAGCTTGGCTCACATGAGAATTGATATATGGTGTCATTTGTGTTGGTGTTAAAATATTTTTAATGGCTTTGACGAAATTAAATAAATACACCCAACAGTCACATGTACATAACAGTCTTGTTATAAGTCTTGTGTCGCAGATATCGGAACTACGAGAGACTTTTCGGTCTCACAAACACCCAGACCCGAAAGAAATATTTGTGGGCCGCACAAACATTTCTCTTGGTGCGGGGATCGAACCTGCGGCCTCTCGTTTCACAGCTGGCGTCTAACCAACTGCGCCACGGAGGCTGTCAATATTTTGCGTTTCTTACCAACGTGCACGTTGTAGACTGTCCGAGCTATTAATAATATCCTATTAACACCTTCAACGTCTCCTCTGATCCCACCGAATGAAATATAACAACAAAGCTGTGCACGTTGATTTTCTTTGAGACCCTGTTCGACCTTTAACGGTAAGGTTGTATCAATTGCTCTGTGTCAAAATTACTTTTCTCACAATCCTCTGTCTGACTATTTGGAAATTCTAGCTTGGACCCAACAGAAGATAGTGAAGATTGGTAGTCCCCGGCACTACTGTGGACTCCACGTGTGATGTGTTAGTGATGCGCGCCGTGTCTCGAGTGGACCGTGTTGTTAACTTGCAAGTCGCCTTCACAGCGCAAATAGCCGGCCTGCAGGAACACATACAATGCTTTGGAGGTGAGACACTTTAAATTTTTACCAAAATCTATTTCTATACATACATACTACATAAACGCTTTTATTCCAGAAGGGATAGGCAGAGGCGACACCCACATTTCGCCTTGTGTGGTCCGTCCCATAATGTTGGTAGGGGGCGAGCCCATCGCCATATCGGGCACAAATTCCTGACTCCGGGCTGATAATGAATAGAAAAACCCAATATCGCTTTGCCTGACCCGGGATTCAAACCTGAGACCACAGCTTTGTAGTCGTATTCCTATCAACATCTTGATACGATGCAGCAAAATTGTTGATTGGTAATTAGGTAAATAGATCTGATCTCATTAAATATAAATCATTCTCATCAATTCAGAATTTCACCAACTGCCTACACGGAAAAATAATGATTTTCTTCCTATTACCATTCTTTCTGAATGCCATTACACTTACCGCCAGATACCCTTCGTAGCAATAAGAAAATATACCTCTAAAAACTTCCCAAGTCCTCAGTTTACTCGTGTCTAACGTAACAAGTCGCCCAGTCAAGGCGGCCACGTGCCCCGACTTCCTCTCGGATCTAATTTCCTAAAGCATTGTCTACACTATCATTACATCCGTGAAGCTCAGAAGAATTCACACCGGCTACTTCCCAGTGATGTAGTGTGTATGTAGCTTTAAAATAGTAGGCAATTGATCTGTAAGCGGTGATTTAGTTAAAAAAAGCGCAGCGAAATAAATAAATAAATAAATACACCCAACAGTCACATACATAGTCCTGACCCCACATTAAGATCGAGTCTTGTGTCGTGGGTATCAGAAACTACGAGAGACTTTTCGGTCTCACAAACACCCAGACCCGAAACAAATACCTGTGGATCACACAAATACTTGTTTCGGTGCGGGGATCGAACCCGCGGCCTCTCGTTTCACAGGCGGCGTCTAACCAACTGCGCCACGGAGGCTGTTTATTGATAATTAATTATAAATTAATTGTAGAATTGATTATTTCATTGATGAATGATGATGGAAACCTTGTCATAGTGATTTACGCATGACGTTCCATTTCAGGTTCCGCCTATGTATATTCGACTTAACAGGCCGCCATTATTGTGACAGGCGGCAACTGCTAACTATTTCTATCTTAAGGATGTACTGAATTGCTCTGAACTTACTAGAATAACAAGTATAGTCCAATAAAATTGAGTTGTCACTGTTAGTTTTATTTCTGGAATCGCGTTGTTCATCTATCTGTTAAGCGCTGTTAAGCCGCTATGTCATGCACCCTTGTTCGAACCTATAAAAATACTAGACAATATATCCACCAAATCTATCAACAATAGAACACACAACCCCCGTCAATTTCATCGGAAACGAAACCGCACATTATTCTAAAACAAAACGCTAAAAGTTTTATAGAAAAAAAAATCCTGAAAAGTAATAATTGAAAACGAAACCCCGGCCGAACTAATCCAGGAAATTGATAAATCGCAAAACCCAGTTCCAACGTCAAATATTTGTAAGCGCTCAGAACGGTTTTTTTAACAGCGCAAAGTCGCGGCAAATTCATAAAGAATGGTACATTTGCAAGTGAAATGAACACCGGAGGACGGAAAATAAAGATTCTGAGCAAGAGAAATTCTCATTGTTATAACAGGGGTCTATTTATGCATGTGGAAACTTATTACGATTTCAACTGAGATGGGGAATTTTTACTCGACGCTGTTAATGTTATGCTGTGCTTATAGAGGTATTTTCGTAAATTGAGATACCGTTGGCGTGATCGCATCGACTTTCGTAAAACTTTAGAGATGAAATAGGTTCGAAACCGTCATGATTTTTATGTACGTCACGTCAAAATTTTCATGTATATTAACGAAGTGTGAGATATTAATCTGACCATTAAACAAGAATCTATGGGGGCCATCCCTACAGTCTATAGACACCAAATTAATATTGATTCCGAAAACCCATATTTTTTTACATATCTGCAAAAAATAGGTATGCATAATACTCCCTAGAAGAACCTATGTGACAGTATCATAGCATTATTTAATCGACATTGTGCTTTTTATAAAACCCTCTTACACCTAATGAAATAAACTAATTCCCCGTACTAACACATAAGCTATACCACACAATAAACAGAATCTAAGCTCACAGTAAGACGGAACAACCAAAAAGACAGTCCAGGATAATCCTTTAGCCATTTAAACATTATCACAAAAAGATTAAAAAGCCCAAGTCCGCAAGTCGGCGAAGCCTGCTCTTACTCCACATATTCTTCGGATCGCACAGTTCGTTAGTAACATGAAAAGCAGCATTAGTGGCCCGACCTCGCTGAAAAGGATAATCTCGGGTGAAAGCCACAAAAACATAACGGAGTAGAGCGATGTGCGCCGGAGATGCTCGCCTTATTATTTATTTATTGTACTGTACTGTACTGTATCAGCCCATTTACGTCTCAGTGGAGGGCACGAGCCTCCTTTACTAGCGAGAGCACGATTGAGAGGGGTTAGGCCATATAGTCCACCACGCTGGCCTAGTGCGGGTTGGCGGACTTTACATACCATATAAATTATTACAAATCGATACAGTATGCAGGTTTCCTCGCGATGTTTTATTTATTATTATTATTTAAATCTTTATTGTACACCTTTATAAACGAAAATACACAATACAGAATAACAAAAACAAAACAAAGTACAAATGGCGGTCTTATCACTGTTACAGCAATGTCTTACAGACAACAAATTGTAAAGTGAGCTTTGCGGAGACACTAACTCGGCATCCGCACTGATAGAATAGATAATTGTGAAATGAGTTATGAGAAGGCACTAACTCGGTGTTCACGGTCAGACAAAATGGCGTCATCGAAACACACAGGTGAGGTCACCGGTAGTAAAATTTCCAAGCTTGAACCAATGCTGCGTATGGTTAGGACTGAGTATGTAAGAATGTTAGATGTTAAGAAAAATACTAAGCAATATCGAAGTTGGAAATGAAACTGACCAGATCTTTGAATGTTCAAGTTAACACGACTTGAATGAAGTAATTATCGGTCACATCAATAGTATAAGAAAACATCGAGAGGAAACCAGGGTCGTAAAATTTCTCAACAAGCCTCTTTAAAAGATATTAAATATGCCACAATAAGCTAAAGCCCAATGTTCTCTCAATCGGAGATCAGACTTATACGGCAATCTGACGTCAGAATGATATAATATAAATAAAATACTTATTTGAGTTAAAAATAATTTACATACATACATAAACTCACGCCTTTGCTCTGAAATGGTAGGTAGAGGAGCAACCAGGACACCCACGCTTCTCCTTGAATTTTCCGTCTCACGATGTGATAGGGGGCGATCTATCGCCATATCGCCAAAAATTCGTGACACTGGGCTGTCAATGAATAGAAAAATCCAATATCACTTTGCCCGACCCGGGACTCAAACCGGACCTCAGCTTTGCAATCATACCGTAATACAACTGCGCCACCGAGGCAGTTTTAAAACAGAATAAAATATTAATAACTCCAAACAATTCACGAACACAATAACAAATATTTTATATACGTGAACAAAGAGCTAGACGGTAATCCTATTTTCGGTCGCTTTTTGGACCATTATCTCAGTACGTATCAGATGCAAAGAACGCATAACCGAATAAATAGACAAAGGGAACTGGCCGGGGATTTCGTTCTCTCGTTAGGATGTGACGTCAGGTTTTAACATTCTATATTCAGTACTGTTAATATTGTATGCTTTTAGAGGATTCTTATGTCTGAATTGTAAAAGTGCAACATGGTTGTTTATTTGTTTGAAACTTATATTAGGCACCGTGACATCTTCGGTTCTATTCCAGAGCAAACTTAAGGAGTAATTAGGTTTCTTAACTTATTTTCGCTCGGGTAAAACATAACGATTAACATCGGTTATAAGATTAATACACAACATTCAAAAAATTACGGAGTGTCGCCAAAACTCCCTCAGCAACTCCAATGGTTTTCTTTTTACCTTTCTTTAAATCTATTTACTTTATAATAGGAAACAGTGTTTAAAATGTACATATTCTCATACCAATTATAACCTATAATAAATGATAGATTGGCTTACTGCCAACACCAATGAAACCTTACGAACGAAGCAAAACAGTTCTGCATACCCTAAGATATCCACTGAGAAAGTTAGTATACGATACACGAAGCATTTCGATTTAATTAAACATCAAAGTTAGGTTTGAATTCGTGGCATTTATGCGTTCAGGAAGGGAACCCCGACCTTCTTAATGAGTATGCCGCGCCGCGCCGCCGCGCCACCCTGCAAACAATATGCCACCGACTTGCGAATCATTAATTTACGAGACCATGAATTTTATAATTTATATCTTGGTTAGACCACGGGTGTATTGGGAGCGATGGATGTTTTAAATATTTCAAAGTAATAAGGGTAGATTACAGATAGAACACCACAAAAATCGCAGAAATATGTTATTTGCATGTTTCATACAGCAAAATTATTATCTATAGAAGAATGTCCATATATTTCTATAACAACATTTAATTAAAACAAATGACAGTCAGATATTTAGACATGTCCGCGCTGCCTTTTTTTATACGTTTCTTTATTAATATAACGTAAATAATGTTTCCGTTTATGCTAAAATAAATAAAAGGACATTGAAAAACATATAATTCAATTTCTACCAGCACCTTTGGGTCTATGGTAAGTCGGACTTAGAAATTGCAAGAGTTTGCAAAGTCTTTCACAATTTGTCTTTGATACTGAATGAAAAAAATTGATACAAAGTAGTCCCGAGACTCAGAACTCTATCCCGACAACATAGATCTAATTGTAATAAAAAAATTGTATTGCTATGAATAGCGAGACGAGCATGCCATTCACCTGATGAGTAGAAAACCAAACATAAATTACTAAGCAATGGTTGGCATTTCACTGCGCTCGCCATCCTGAGACATAAGATCTTAAGTCTCAATATGTCCAGTAGTTACTCTGTCTACTTTATGTCCTTCAAACCGGAACACAACAGTTCATTTACACTGCTATATAGCGGGAGAAATAGACATAGCGGTGGTACCTACCCAGTAGTAACAATTATTCATACCATATCGTACAAATCGAGTAACACTAGCACTTAGAATCCTTATAGATGTGAAGACACCCAGGAAATCTCTAAATTATGGCCCAGTCCATTAGCTAATATTACGACGTCGCCCTAACTCCGTTCCGCACTTTCCGGGTTTTATTTTTTTTTTCCTACATCCAAGTTTATGGCGTCTTAGCTCAGGCCCTTGTTTGTTGCCTACTACTTGAGAATTTTCTATATTGAAATGTTGAATATTCACACCAAACATAAAAGCTTTGGGCTTTTTTTACCTACATGCCCTTGCACATATTTTATTTAAAAGTTATCCGTCAATTTCTGTTCTTGTGTGGAATCTTTCATTTTTCTTGCCACACTTATGCGAGATTTAAAAAAAATTGTAAATATTCGAAACTTATTTTTGATTATGTAGCAGATAGGTGGAAAACTATCAATTAGCTCAATTTAATGTTCATACATATTGCCTACATTTTTGAATACCAGGGTCCTCCTTCCTTCTTAGTGTTTTGCCTTATTTTGCATACCGACCATTAACTATAGCTGACGATTGATATTGAGGAAAGGGTGAAAACTAACAATCACCAAAATGCTGCCTCGGTGGCGTAGTTGTACTACGGTACGATAACAAATCTGAAGTCTCGGGTTCGAATCCCGAGTCGGGCAAAGGGGTATTGGACTTTTCTATTCATTATGAGCATGGAGTCAGGAATTTGTGCCGGATATGGCGATAAGCTCGCCCCCTATCACATACATAAAAATACATGTATGGGTCCTTGTAGCACCTCTGCCTACTCCTTCTGGGAAAAAGGCGTGAGTTTATGTATAAATATAGCAAAATGCTAAAGCTATATGACAATTCAAAGCATATCATCATCAACCACAGGATTTCTACTGTTTACCATACTTATTTATTTAAAGATCAAACTTTCAAGACCAACCATCATTCTCGCTAATTTGATTGAAACCTAAAGTATAAAACAGCACACATGCCAGAGCGAGACAGGAACAGTCGTTAATTCAACACGGAGACGGGGTCGCCATAATTTCGTCTGCAGGTGAAAGTATTATACCCTAAACAATATTAGTTACGTGACGAGAATTGGCGCGCAATTGACTTACGACTATTGGCCCGATGCTCGTACACGTTTTCAGCCACTTATCGTTTTTCTTACATCGTTGATTAGATTTGCAGTACTTCATCAAGTTAAGTGGAGCGATGTGTCTGGGATGTCACGTTTATGTGTGGAAATACGTAAGGGTTTGTCGGAGTATTCATGTGATCTGTATCAGCCCAAATACGTCCTAGTGCAGGGCACGGGCATCCTCTACAATCGAGAGTACGATTGATAGGGGTTAGGCCATATAGTCCACCATGCTGGCCTCGTGCGGTTTGGCGGACTTTACATACCGTAGAAATCCTTCAAAATCGCTATGGTTTGCAGGTTTCCTCACGATGTTTTCCTTCACCGTTATAGTGTACTCATGTGATGATTTGAGGTAATCGTAGTAATAAGTTATCCCCGCCGTCCATTATACTTCTTGACACCGGAATCAATGACTCTTAATCTTAGTTTTGTGGTTCCCACTTGTCGCTTCTCTTGGTAAGAGGATATTCGACTACCGCAGGTGATATCGAAAACCCATCACAATGATATAGGCAGGTCGGCTTAATTGTGTCTCATATGCCCGAACACTCAAATGCCACTTTAATATTAAGTTGCACTTAAGTACGCAAGTCCCGCTTAAATGTACTGACTAGGTAGAGACGTGGGTAGTTAAGTGAAACTTAATATTTAAGTGGCTTTTGAGTAATCAGGAGATATTGTATTTGAAGGACAATATCTTTTATACTCTGATGGTAGATCTCTCATATGTGAGAGGCAGCCTGGGTAGGTACCACCGCAATGTCTATTTCTCCCGCCAAACAGCAATGTAAATGCACTGTTGTGTTCCGGTTTGAAGGACATTGTAGCCAGAATAACTACTGGACATAATGAGACTTAACATCTTATGTCTCAGGATGGCGAGCAAGGTAGAATGCTAAGCATTGCTTTGTAATTCATAGTGTAGTTTCGTTTTGCTACTGTCCATGAGCGGTCATAATATCGCTTACCATCAGGCGAATGGTATGCTCGTCTCGCCATTCATCGAAAATTTTAATGCACTTATCATGGGGACATCGTATTCATTTCGTCGTGTACCTAACTAAAAACCACGTATGACAATAACTAACAATTACATAAGCTTCATATTGAATAGAGTTGTGGACTGACGCGCTATTAACAGGCAGCGTGGAGTGTCGACACATACGCGCGCGTGACGACAAATATCGACGTCGATAAATGCAACACTGGCAAGAATGAATTGTAAAGTAGACGGACGTATTCTGGCGAAGATGGGAATAATATGTCGATAAAAATAGCTAAATATAAAGTAAAAATAGCTGAACATTCGACGATTTAGATACTAGTGCATATGGAAAGTTGGCGGTAAAGAAAAATATACTGTACCTGAACAGTCTTTTATAGTTAATTTCAAAGGTGGCAGTAAAAAACTTTTCAATGTGCAACACCAGCCCCGAAATGTTTTATTTACGGACTTAGGAAAGTTCTGAGCTTGCGTATAATGTCGTGTAAAATTAAATGATCAATTCGACAACCGATAAGGACATCGTTATTATCGATTAGCCGTCTTCTCGCACCAAAAGGTTGCGGCTTAGATCCCCATTCGGTCTATTGTGGTATATGGTCTACAAATATTTGATCAGGATTTGGGTTCTTATTGTTTACTCAATACATGTAGATTTAGTATGTGCACTTTCAATGTTCTTTTATAATTAAATCTTAATTATTTTAATCACCCAAATCATCGTCAGCCATGGGAATTCTACAGCTGAATTTAGAAATCCACACCAATCTATTATATAATACAACTCTGTAATTGTTTTTCTGAAATTGTTTAATTTTTATTTAATGTATAAGTCAAAGTGAGACTCACATTCAAAAGTGATTCCACGTTAAAACCGAAATACGGTTTCGTGGGACCTATGCATAAACTTTTATAATTCTTGGTATTTTAATAAATAAATTAAAAAAAAAAACAGGATATCTTGCCTATTATTGCTCCGCAACGATATCGAAACCACATAGCATATTGGTAACGAAATACACACACACCGGCAAACGTATTCACAGCGGCGCGCGGCGAGTGCTTTGTTTCGCAGTACGTGATCCGCTCCTTTTATCCCTGTCCGATGTCGCTCTTATAACACTTTATTGATGTACAGCTTCTAATCCATTGGCAATGTTTCTATATCCTATTATTTATAAATTCATACTATCATTACAAAGTGAAAGGATAGATTAATTGATCGAGGTTGTAAAAAGGAGTTAGATTATTTAAAGGATAGTAAGCAAATAAATACAAAGGTCACCTATTGGCAACTAGTCACTGCAGCTCAAGAACACCCAGCAGAAGTCGGTTCGTTTCTTGTCTTTTAGCAAAATGTAAGTTATTTTTCATGAAGGTCCTTAGGTCGTAGTGGATTGGAAATATCACAGAAAATTTCTGATTCTCCAATGATGTACGGGGAAGAAATATCAGCGCGAGTCTGCAACACTCGTCGATGTTATACATCATAATTAATCGTCACGCCACCTGTTACTAGGAAATTGTCATCATATTCTGCCACAGAAAGTCCTGAATACAACCTCCAAATTTATTCATAGACCCCACTAAAAATTGCAACCTTATTTCGCACTTCCCCAGCAAAATCCGTAGTTAAGTCTAGAACTGAACCGAAACTCCAAACAAACGAACAATATCGGGGCCCATAAAAACTATGGACGCGATCGCGGCTGATTGCATCGCCTCTGTTAGAAATACTGTAATATCGTTGCCGACCGGGCTAGTTCTGTATATTCTCAATTTTTCGAAATACCAAATCTGGAAGCTGGTACTAAAAGACCTACAAGTCTATTGATGCCTTTGAGTGGTACTGTATTTGTATTCATAGATGCGTGTTGCAAAATGTAAAACTGACGTAATGATCTATTAACTGGCGTTTCTCGAACACTTTGAATATTCGTATTCGAGTAGACTAGTAGGTTTCACTAGTTAAGAGGTAATCTTGTGTGTGAGATTGTCAGGCTATTGTGTCATTACACTTTAGTATGAACTCTCTTCGATGATCTCCTACACCTTCTTAACATGAGGTGTAAAGAAAGTCTTCCTTGGTGGATGGCGGCTTAGCTGTACTCATATTAGCCATGTCGTGGACAACCGTGCCATTTACCACTAAATGGGCCGTCAGCTTTTGAACTTTGATACAAACCTTTGGAATTATTGGTCTTCAATTAGTTTACACTACATATAACCTGCTCTATTATACTAGTTGATACCCTCATATTGTTAAAGTTATGCTATTCTTAGATTTACAAAACGCGACTGATTATAAATAATTATTCAGCCTCCACTTACGCGTGAAAATTACTATAGTGGTTAAAGAACAGCGTAAACAAGGACACTTTAATATAAACTAACCAAAAATGTTTTAAGTATATAAGACCCTTAGAAATTCACCATAACATCCCCTAAACCCATTACCGTAAAATCACATCAACGCTGCAAACTTCATATGAGCGCAAAATATCCCATGCATTCCGAAGTGATTCAATAACCGGCCACTGCCAGCCCTTGTGTAATTTTATGGATGTTAAACTGCCAACCCTACTACTCTTTAACCCTCACGCCACAGTTTAGCGAGACACCGTATAAGAGTTCCACGCACAGTCTAAATGATCGTTGTGTTTTTTTTTTATTGCAATGAATGACGAGGCCAGCCTGCCATTCGCCTGATGGTAAGCGATACGACCGCTCATGGACAGTAGCAAAACCAAACAACACCATGATTTACAAGGCAATGCTTGGCATTCCACTGCGCTCGCCATCCTAAGACATAAGATGTTAAGTCTCGATACGTCCAGTAGTTACTCTGGCTACAATGTCCTTCATACCGGAACACAACAGTGCATTTACACTGCTGTTTGGCGGGAGAAATATAAATAAATACACCCAACAGTCACATACATAGTCCTGACCCCACATTAAGATCAATTAAGTCTTGTGTCGCAGGTATCAGAACTACGAGAGACTTTTCGGTCTCAAAAACACCCAGACCCGAAAGAAATATTTGTGGGCCGCACAAACATTTCTCTTGGTGCGGAGATCGAACCCGCGGCCTCCCGTTTCACAGCCGACGTCTAACCAACTACGCCACGGAGGCTGTCAAAAATAGACATTGCGGTGGTACCTACCCAGGCGGCCTCTCACATATGAGAGACCTACCACCAGTAATATTTACCTGTGTGTGTTAATATTTACCTGCTCTGTGATGTTTGGCCAGGTCGTAGGGAGTCTGGAAAGCCATTTGTCCAGCGCCCGCGGCTTCGGAAGAGAAGTTAATTGCAGACGAGTAGGTATCACGGATCCGACCAATGGGACGGCCGGGTTATATCGAATCACTTCTCTATCTATAATAACCCGTCTTGTTTACTTACCGAGGGACCGGGCCTTGCAGAAACTCGTAAAGTAACCCGTGAGATTGATTTTAGTGTATTTATTATGGGAGATTGATGGAAGTTGGTCGGGAAATTATTGAATAAGTCGATTAAATTTTGTTTAGGGTCGCGTCTACCTTGGTAGACACTTTGGAAGTGATTACCGAAGTAGTAACAGGTGTTAATCACGATAGAGTGTGCATAAATATATATTTTTACGTTGTTCAGTCTACCAAGATAATGATTTATTTGAAGCCAGTTTTCATTACCTATGATTACCATTACGTAATGTCTCCTGTATTCATTTATGACGATTTCGTATGAGAGTTATATACCTGAAATTGTAAAATATAAATTTTTTGACATACCTCAAACGCACCTATACATATCGACCACATTCAGTATCCATTGCCTACTTTTAGCCCTCAACCTCACCCAAATCGACTTTATATTCATCCGTTTTCAGCCACAAACATCCATAATTAACCAGAAACTACGCGAAAATCCACAGTTATTTAAGTCCGAATTCGGTTTCTCATAAATATTAACGAATTAAACGCACAAAACGTTGGATAATGAGCGCGGTGCGCCGCCGAGCCGGATATGGTCCGCCGCAGCACACGATGCATATAGACGAAAACTTTATGTGTAACATTTTTAACAATGCATATTCGAGTGGACATTGATTGGGGTGATTAAAGACTAATTTATCACGCTATATGTGGTTAATTGTATATACAGTATTGCCATGCACATAGCAACATAATTTTATTGTAATCTATTTTAAATTTTAATCATAATAAAATTATTTTTGTGAATAATTAGTTCATATTTTATCACTTCAAGTCTTGTTATATACTTATAGAATAATAGGTTCAAGAAACTAAAGCATCATCATATTACTTTACAAAGTTATATGCAGATAAAACTAAAAAATATATTTCCAAATGGAACTTCAAATCCAAAATTTCGATGCCGAATAAAGCATGCTAAAAGGGTCGCAATAAGACGTTCCACAACATGCCAGACAGTAAATAGAACATAAACAACACAACACTTACAGCCAAAGAAAACATCTCCTGTCGAAGTTCAAACAAATCAGCGACAATCGTGTATGTTTGACGAGCACAAACAGACACGCGGACGGCGCTCCACGGCCGCAACAATTCGCAACCTCTATTTGTTCTCATAACTACAAACATACCCACACATCCTCCAACACCCCAATCACAAAGCATTAAAGTCTATATTCCTATAAAAGAGATCGTGGATAACATTGCCCAGATCGCATACGACCCGAATTTACAAGCGGTCGCGCGCTGCACTTATTTAGGCTTGCCGAATAACGTATTCGTGTTCGTTTGAGTGTATTGGTTTTTTGATAATTCGACGTAAAAAATACATAGATTTGTGAACGCAGATATTTTTGACTGTTCAAATGGAATTGTGTGTATGGCTTCCACTAAAACCAACATTTTGTTATCTGTCCCGGTTTTTTCAATAACTTTCGGAGTTTTTAGAGGACACAAATTCAAGCGTATGTGGAAAAATACCGGAGTATCGAAAATATATGCCCACGTGGAACAATAACAGTAGAACCGGTTTTGTAATCGCTCAATAAAATCTTTTCCCAATTTGTAACATTTTAGTAAAATTTTCAAATCAACGACTGATGCTAAATTGTTATAGACTCCAACACACATTATAGTTCTACATGCGCGATAACCCATGTGGAATTGTAACATAAATAATTATAATTTCCTTGTTCACAAACTCTTTTTAGAAACAAGTGTCCTCTTTAGTTCTTCTCCTTCATCATTCATAGGAAGTTACGACTACGTTATTACTTACTTACTCACTACGTTATTACAGAGTTCAATCTAACACTTGCGCTTTATATGCTATTTTAGTTGTTGCTCTTGTATATTTAGTGTTAGTGTTTTGTAGGTCTTCTTTTGGTTCAATAAAGTTTTTATTATTATTATTTAATACTTAAGTTAAGCTCCATCATTCATACGAAGTTACGACTACGATTAAGTTACGATCCAAATGAACGCATCCACGATATCTTTGGTGCTGTAGGTCTTCACTGGCATCGATGACTTATTACCATCAGGTGGCCCGTTTATTCACTTGTTTCCTATTTCCAGTATTTGACACCCTCCATGGCGCAGTTGGTTAGACGCCGGCTGTGAAGCGTTAGGCCGCGGGTTCGATCCCCGCACCGAAATAAATATTTGTGTGATCCACAGACATTTGTTCCGTGAGAGCGAACATCTCGAATCGATCAGCGAATGTCTCCTAGTTCCTGATACCCATGACGCAAGAATAGATCTTAGTGTGGCGTCAGGACTATGTATGTGACTGTTGGGTGTACGTATATTTATTTCATAATTTAATATAATCTACGGTTACAATGTACATGTGTATAATATGGTCGCCTTGGCTCCTTCATCCACCTTTCACTACTAGGATATTTTCAAAGTTGGTATTCTCAGAAGTGTGACTGGTGTTCAGGTCTTTCATGAACTTTCCTATAAGTACACCAAAGTATATATAACTACGTATGACATAGGCCCCGTCTGTTTCATTACAAGATCCCATAACATCTGTTACTTCCAAACTACGCCGCCTCAACTTTCATCCACAACTGATTTCCTTGTTACAACATTTATGTACCCTTCACCAAGTTCAAGTACAACTTTATTATAATCTCCATAAGAGTTAGAATTGCTTGGCAGATTGATTAATTGCCGCAAGTAAGTTTATAATATAAATTGACATTTTGCGATACGTCTCGCTTAACTTTACGGTTATGATCTTTAACTTTGAAGTTCATAGCGAATGTTGGTAAACAAAAGATTTTATTAATTTCTACGGCGTGGAATTTGATATTTGTTGGATAGACCCTTTTAGATCACCGCTCGTGCGTATCAGAGCTCAACCTTCTTGGAGCTTAAGTCCTTTTCTGTAGAAACTTGTTCGAAGTTATCTCAGCGGAAGTGTACAAACAACTGCCCTGGCTATTTAAAAATCCTGTTACTGAATTGGGTGTGACTCAAGTGGGAGTTGATCTTGTCATAGTAACCGATGTTGCTTGTTTCTGTTCTGTTTAAAAAGTAGGACATGGACCAATTTAATTATAAGTAAATGGCTTTAATAACAAAGAAAAAAGAATTAAAAAAAAGAAGACAGTTCGTGTTGCTGAGTGAGTTTCCTGTGCTATTTTTCTTCACGGCTACGACACGTTCCGAAGCGATGGTAGCAGTTATAAACGATTCAAAAGATCTTGCGAAAGACTAATATAATCATCATTAAAAGAAATATAATCAAATAAAATAATAAATATAGTTATAAAAAAATACATTTAAATGTTGCAAAGACATTAAAACACTTCAATTTAGCACCACTAGATAAATAACCAGTGGCATTATTTACGTATGCCTATAAAAAACAGCAAATTAATACGTAAAGTACTTAATGAGGCAACACGACTGAATACAAGTGAATTTCCGGCGAAACACGGAGTATTATTTAAACTGCGGAACTCATCCATGTAACAAGCATATGGGTTGAAATTAATCAGGTCTCAGTGGGCCAATTAAATCTGTAATAATAGCGTTTCATTGTTGCTGCGAGCTTCCCGATCCGGCAATTAGTGTGACGGTGTGCTCAAATTTGGACTTGTGATGAGTGCTATAACGGCTATTCAACGGTTATGCTATTTATAGCTGTTATAACTAAGTTTGCGGTGTTAAAATACTGGGATTGAGATTGGATCTATTATGTTTTGTTTAAAATGTATGACAGCCTCCGTGGTGCAGTGGGTTAGACGCCGACTGTGAAGCGAGAGGCCACGGGTTCGATCCACGCACCGAGACAAATGTTTGTGTGAACCACAGATTTTTGTTTCGGGTCTGGGTGTTTGTGAGACCGAAAAGTCTTTCATAGTCCCTGATGCCCACGACACTCGACTCGATCTTAGTGACGGGTCAGGACTATGTATGTGACTGTTGGGTGTATTTATTTTATTGTTTACTAGCGTCCCGTCCCAGCTTCGCCTGGGTGCATATATCTTTTGATTCCATTCCACATCAGATAGATGTTATTTTTCGTACAAACTCTTGTATACCTAAACCTTTTGAAACCTAAACTCGACGTAGCTATTCTACTGTCCCTTTTTCTTCAAACAATGACCTGTCCGCCTCAATACCCGTCCCGTCCCGTCCCGTCTGTCAAGTCACTGATCCGTCCCGTTCTTTCTCTTCATTATCCATCCGGTCTCATCCCGTGCCTTTACATTTCTTCCTATCCCATCAAATGCAATCTGTCAACTATCCCAGTCCTATACCGTCCCTCTTACTCTATTCTATCCCATCTCTCTAATAATAGTGTGCCTTACGATTTTTTGACATTAAAAACTTTTAAACCCTTTTTTCAACCCCTTTGGAGACAATATAGCATATGACACTCAGGGATGTTATACCTTTCTAACGGTGAAAGAATTTTTAAAATCGATTTAGTAGTTCCGGAGATTATGATAATGTGTGATTTTAAATGATACTCGCAGGTGAAGAATAGGACATTGTACAAAATTGTTATAAAATGACTTTCGATCTTAAAAAGAAGTTTAGTTTAAACAAAATAAATTTCTGAACGCACGCATAAATATTTGACAACCAATTTAAATGTCAATCCTTTTTCATTAGTGACATTATTCTACATATTTAAAATCAAAAATACGCCATTATCCGAATATTGTGGATATATGTTGTCGATTCGAAACATTTATTTAAATACGTTCTTTAATTTGAGGGAAGAGTTTACTGTATCGACAGGATGAACATTAAATGTTTGACAGTTACAAAACCTATGAACATTTTGTATGGGAAAAACATTTTATTTTTATTTATTGGCACGTTCCACGGGAACGGGATAAAAAGCATTCTATGTCCGTCTCCTGGTTTTAAGCTATCTCCTCACCAATTTTCAGCCATATCGGTAAAGCCGTTCTTGAGTTATAAATAGTGTAACTAACACGACTTTCTTTTATATATATATATAGATATATAGATTAAAACTTTTTAGCATATTATACCACACTCTAGACTTGTACAGGATCACAGATACACATTTTGTTTATTTTTTAATATAAGCTATTCGTAATTTTAATGACCATTGCATAGAGAAGCGTGACCTTATCGTGAATCATATTATATCAAGCAATGTGTACTAAAAACTTTATTAAGTTTTTGTATACATTCAAATTATCGATTTTATTTTTACGGGGCGGAGTCCGCCCTCTGACTACGAAACTGTAAAACTATAATGTAATCAAATCACACAAAAAATGAATAAAATTTAAACTAAATCCGCGATAAAATCCGTAAAAATTAGTTTTATTTCAATGTGTAAAATTCACATAAATCTAAGAAACAATTCTTGTACAAACTTGTTTTTGTTTATTGAAATAATAAGATTAGATTTTACCATACTATTCCCAAAGGCACACATAATTTAAATAATGTTATAAGACTCCGAAACATACTAAAACAATCAGCAATATGTGACAATCTCAAACACACACTCAAAACCAAATAATTCAATCACAATTTCCTGCATCCGTTATAACCGATAACTACAGCCAAATTAGCATTTAACCGGAAATCGATGACCACATCCCTACGTTCTGTTGTTATATGTTAATTAAAATTCTAGCTGGAATAGTTTACAATCTCCGCGCGATGCTGTCGCCGGCGCCACGTTTACATCACATACAAACTGACGCCGGTAATTACAACTCATTCAGTTAGAAATCGTGATGGCCGGGAAGGTGTATTATGGAGAGGTAAAGTAAAATAATTATGCGTCTCTCATATGTGAGAGGCCGCCTGGGTAGGTACCACTGCAATGTGTATTTGTCCCGCCAAGCAGTAGTGTAAATGTACTGTTGTGTTCCGGTTTGAAGGATATTGTAGCCAGAGTAACTACTGGACGTAATGAGAAATAACTTATGTCTCAGATGACGAGCGCAGTGGAATGCCAAGCATTGCTTTGTCATTCAAGGTGTTGTTTGGTTTTGGTACCGTCCATGAGCGATCGTATCGCTTGCCATCAGGCGGATGGCATGCTCGGCTCGTCATGCATTGCAATAAAAAAAAAATTTGATTATGCCTATTGTAATCCAACCCGTAATAAGTTGCTAATTGCTACTCCTGTTCAGTAGGAGAGGTTTAATAGCTTTAATCGCAGCAGAGCTATCTAGCAGACCTTTAATCGTCAATTATCATTCTAGTTTACAAATTAGTTTGACGGATATATAATAATTATAATTTAGGTGATTGAAAGAATACAAAATTATCCGTTACAACTGCAAAGAAGACGTGGAGTTTTTTTGTACAAAAAAATTAGAAATAAACGAATGTTGCGTTTTAGTAATTTATTAGGTATCTGTTACTATAAATCAGTAGTTCCCAAACTTATTTTTCTCGTGGACCACTTTCAAAATTTTACTGGTTTTGGTGGACCCCCTGCTGCTACATTTCTACCACATTCTTAAAGTCGCCAAAAAATAAAAATTGTGTCGCTTCTGAGTTCTGTCCCTATATTCCGATAGGTAAAATAAAAACGAAAAATGGTACATTTTATAACACTTTATTTATTAAAATAATAGAATTACAAGAAAAAAATAATAAGGTAATATAGGTTCAGGTCATAATTTTAATTAATGGGAAGGATGTAATTGATGGAGTGTCAGCAAACGATCAATGTTTGGCTTTATTTTTGTGAGCAATAACCGCAAATCCCCCCGCTCTGTGATGTTTAATTTGCTCCTTTTTTTTGTTAAGAGATTTGTAACGGCACTAAAACTCCTTTCGACAAGGTATGACGAGGGAAAAGCTATTAAAAATTTCCTTGCGATTTCCCACAGTCCAGAATATTTTTCGGGTATTTCTGCTTGCAGCCAAAATGTTTGGTAGCCTTTTCTAAATTTCACCTTCAGCTCCTCATTGGTGCTTAGCTCGAGCAGCTCCTCTTGTAATACAACATTGGCCACTTCCGTTTCATCAAATGGATTTATGATCCATGGTGGTATATCCATCGTCAGGATATCTTCAAACCTGGTTTTGAAGTCATCATGCAGGGCATTTAAATGTTGACTGTAGGTATGGATATCCTCATCAATACATTCTACCTGCGACAAGTTTGGAAATTGAGAGAATTCGCGCCGACTAATGTTTTGCTTCATAAATTTCAATTTCCCAAGAAAAGCCGAAATTATCCCCTTTGTTTTTATTAAATTCAGGCTGTCCCCTTGTAACTGCAAGTTAATATCATTAAATTTTTTAAACAAATCTGTCAAATACGCAATGTCTGCTTTGAGTTTGATCAAGTTTTCTTTTAAATCTGGATCTCTACTTTCTAGGAACTCTAATACGGAATCGAAAACAGAGTAAAATCTCGTTAAGCATGCACCTTTCGACAACCAGCGTACTTCAGTATGTAAGAGCAGTCGTTGGAAGTCTTCATCATTTTCGTCGCACAATTGAGCAAATAAACGCGTATTCAATGCATTGCTTCTGATTTTGTTGACAGCTTTTATTACAAAATGAAGAGATTGGTTCAACCTGTCACTTAAATGTTTTGCCACAAGATGTTGTCGGTGGATTACGCAATGAATAGCTGTAAGTCCTGGTATAATTCTTTTGAGATGACTTATAAACCCACGATATCGCCCGACCATTGCAGGAGCTCCGTCTGTTGCCACTGAAATAATGTTTGTAAATGGAATTGATTTTTCCGTGAAAAAATTACTCAGGACATTAAATATTGATTCGCCTTTAGTATCAGTCTCCAAAGTTCTGGCAAATAGCAATTCTTCGTGAATTTCTTCCTCCATAATAAATCGGACATATGCCAATAATAATGCTTCATTACCGGGTAACGTTGACTCGTCCAGTTGTATAGAAAAATGATTTTTTTGCAGATGATTGCACAAAAAACTTTCGATATCAGAGCTCATTTCATCAATGCGTCTTTGTACAGTATTGTTACTTAATGGAATTCTTTTTAGTACGTCAAACGGAGATTTGTGCAAAACAGTTTTTAAAACCTCTTCAACAGCGGGTAAAATTAATTGTTCTCCGATAGTGTGTGGTTTTCCAGATTTTGCTATAAGTAATGAGATATTGTAAGATGCCCGCAAGCCATCATCGTTACTTTGAGATGTTGAAGCGAACATACTGTGCATGGTGGGTCTCTTTTCATATTTTTCCTTCAATGTTTGAAAATATTTTAAATCTTTACCTATTTTATCAGTATGACACCTTTTTAGATGATCTTCGAGCTTTGATGGTTTCATACAGTCATTGCTCAAAACTTTGTTGCATAATAGGCACATGGGCAACTGTTTGTCTGCCTCTGATGGAACAAAACCATATTTCAAATAATCGACACTATATTGTCGACATTTTTTCTTTGCTGTAGCCATGTTTCGTGTCAGTTACCTTACCTGTAAAAAAAAATGTTTTAGTAACCAAGTTTTTTTCTGAATATAGGTATCACACCGCAGCCTTTGTCAGCACGCGGAAATAGAATTACGGCTTGTAAAGGGACCAACTAATAAACCGCTAAGACAAATACAGACGTTTTCACAAAACGGTATCAATTTTAAAGTACCTAATTTACCACTAATTTTTAATAGTACAAATAAAAATTGGTGTACTCAGTATCGAATACTGATCATATTTGTGTAGGAAAAAATAAAAGTCGAAATCTCAAAATTCCATAAAAACGATAACTAACATTTCATCAAATCAATGAGTTCACGCGCTCCGTGTATTTGCGTATTTTTTGTCTGCGGCTTCATTGTTAAAACGCACATTAAAACGTGACAAACTGGCATCGAAGCCCAAGCCCCGCCCTTTTCTCGTCGCCCGCGCACCGCTCGCTTTTTCCGAAAAGGAATAATTTTGATAAAATATGTAGTGACTTCAAAATCAATTAGCCTCAATTAGTCAGCCTCCGTGGCGCAGTTGGTTAGACGCCGCCTGTGAAACGAGAGGGCGCGGGTTCGATCCCCGCACCGAAACAAATATTTGTGTGATCCACAGGTATTTGTTTCGGGTCTAGGTGTTTGTGAGACCGAAAAGTCTCTCGTAGTTCCTGATACCCACGACACAAGACTCGATCTTAGTGTGGGGTCAGGACTATGTATGTGACTGTTGGGTGTATTTATTTATTTAATATAAAATGATTGTGAAATTACTGTTTTATAAAACTAGTAGTTATTTGCAAGAAAAATTACAATATTAATTGCTCTGCAATATTGCTTATTCGGCCTTTTTAGAGAGGCAGTGCTTCTCTCGTGAAAAAACAATGGAATAAAACGTGCTGTGTTTGTCTTCAAATCGAAAGAGGACAATTAAAATATCTGTAAGTTACTAAGTTACCTATCTTAGATTATATACACGTCTAATCTACCTTACCTATCTATACAAGCAGTTGTGATCAACCGACTAGTACACGGAAACAAAATACTTAAGTACTATAACAAAAAAAAGGTAGGTACTTACTTTTCTCCGGCACTAGCAAACACTGATATAAATTTTCTCACACTTTTTTTCGAAATTCCGGAAACAAATGAATGAGTTTGCCTTTGGCATCAAGTATTTATAGTGGTGATCAAGTTCATGTCTGAACAAGCATTAAGCATTGTCGGGCGGATAGCGCTTTGCAAGTCTGTACACGAAATTGTACGTAATATCGAATACGCAAGTTTGGACAAGTAACAATCGCTTGCCTTATTAAAATATTATCTGCTTAGTTAGGTACTTAAAACAATGTAGGTAGGCCCTTATAAAAACTATGCTTACATTTATTTTTGCTTTTACTATCAAAAGCAGATAAATTTTCGTGGACCCCCATTAACATCTTATGGACCCCCATATTTTGTTCACGCTTACGTAGACCCCCAGCAAGTCTCCCGTGGACCCCTGGGGGTCCACCTGGACCACTTTGGGAATCACTGCTATAAATCATACTGCTCCTTAATCCTTATAAAAATCTTATAAATCTAAAGATCTTTCGACAACTTTAAAATTTACGATTGCGTGTCTTTAAAGAAATTGATAATTCCAAGTCAATAAAAATAAGTCCCATCCGAACTTTTTATAACTCACAAGCGTAATAATAAAACCTGAAGTACAAAACGTAAAATTATGCAAATAAGATTTTATTTGTAACAAAAACTTTTTAACTACCTAAAATGAATTTAAAAATAACATAATATGTATTCTATTTTTGAATATGATATTTGAAGTCTTGCTGTGTGAAATAAATAATATAAAAAAATATGTGGTGCAATCGAAACGAATCCGGTTACGAAACGATACGAAACTGAATCTATCCCACACATCGACAAATATTTCGTTGAGCTGCAATAATTAGTTTTGGTACGGATGCAATTGACGGAAACCTCTTTCTGTTTTTTTGCGTCCAGGACAATAGACAAAATACTAAAGTCTAGAAAAATTCCTGCCCTGTTAATTGCCTTAAATCTCAAGTAAAACTAAGTTAGGAACTTAGTGGCATAAAACAATAAGCATGTTTATGCAAATAAACTACAAGCCACATAAAATCGCACGCGACTATTATAGCCCTCAACCTCCAACATTCTTGTGATTAAATGTAGTCCGCTTGTAAAGAATTTTCTGTAACACGCAAACATTACTACGAATGGACGTTTTTTCATATATATGACTGCCTAGATAGCGTAGTTGTACTACGGTACGATTACAAAGCTGAGGACGAGTTCAAATGATGGTGATGTTTGGTATTGCTATTGTCCATGAGCGGTCGTACCGCTTACCATCAGGCGAATGGCAGGCTCGTCTCGTCATTCATTGCAATAAAAAAATAAAAAAAAAAAATCCCGGGTCAGGCAAAGTGATATTCGAATTTTCTATTCATTATCAGTCCGGAGTCAGGAATTTGTGCCTGATATGGCGATAAGCTCGCCCCCTGTCACATCGATGGAAGGAACGTAAAAGGCGAAATGTGGGTGTCCTGGCACCTCTGCCTACCACTTCTGGGAAAAAGGCGTGAGTTTATGTATGTATATATGATAGGGGGCAATCGAGTATACGGTATACCCGATGGTAAGTGATCACCGCCGCCGTAGTTATCATATTATCGTAGTCATATAAAATTCAGTCGAAAGTAGATAGCTACTACCGTACACATTAGAGGAAGGGACGTCTTGGTGATCCACGCAAATGTGTCGACTAGAGTGTGAAGGCCGACTGGGAGATAATGCCACTGGCATTAAGTCGGCCTTCTATACTTTTCTATATGAAGCTTCTATATATATATGTATATCTATATCAGCCCATATACGTCCCACTGCAGGGCACGGGCCTACTCTACAATCGAGGGAATCGATTGAGAGTGGTTAGGCCATATAGTCCACCACGCTGGCCTAGTGCGGATTGGCGGACTTACATACCGTAGATTTTTTTTAAAATCGTTACAGTATGCAGTTTTCCTCACGATGTTTTCCTATATGAAGCTTAATAAATATATAAATAAAAATAAATAGTTATCTGTTGTCCATCACAAGCCATGAGGCGCATTGTATTGCTTGTATAACACATAATAAATAACACAAATACAATAACACATAAAAATGATTCGTAATCTTTTATTCGACACCGACAATCTAGCTACTCGTCCGATTGTAAGCGAACACTCATGGTCTTGATAATGGCAAACTCAGCATTGCACTGCCTGCCGTATTAACCAAATCTTCGCAACAACCGAACACGCAGCACCACTGAGTATAAATAGTTAGCATAAATGGTGGCCGTAAAATGTTAACGCCTCAGACGGCGCAGTCGCCTCGTGGTACCACTCAACTCACTTGCCTTGGACTCGTAAATTATAATCCTTAATGCGACGAACCCTCGTTAATGATCCTCGATATATCGAACATAAGTCCTCTAAATTGGTCTGAAGATTTTAAGGTCGTATTGTAATTCTAACAAAGTCTATTCATTTGGCTAACTAGAGTCAATTCAGTTGGTCGATTGAGGAAACTTAAGTGAAACATGAATTAACAAAGCTATAGCTTATTTCGAATGCATTTTAAGTCATTTTTGAGCGTTCTATTATCATAAGTATCATTATGTTACATAAATAACATCATAACATAAACTCACGCCTTTTGTCCCAGAAGTGGCAGGCAGAGGCGCCACCAGGACACCCACGGTTCACCTTTTTTGTGTTCCGTCCCACGATGTGATAGACGGCGACCCCATCGCTCGACTCCGAAATACTACGGTAAGTAAACTCTTTACTGTAGCGTTTCGTTAAGCCTCACGAACTCAGTGCTGTGATGTTATTTTGATTGTAATTTTTTTGTAAAGACTACTCTATTAATGACGATTTTAGTAGATTTGAACTTGAATGTCTTCAAATTCCTTTCACGTACAATAACCTAACTTATCTATCCATGATGTAATCTCCCAGCCAAGACATAAGTTCAATAAAACGAGAGGCTTCGGCAACAGGCGCTACCACAGCGTTTTACGACCGCTGTAGCTATCTCGATGCCGGCATATTTACATTTATTGCTCCGTGCCGTATTTCTGACTACACCAGCGATTTCCAACTGACAAGATTAAAATATCGTGTAGACGTTGCTGTATAACAGGAGGAAGGTTCCTTCAAGGTTTTTTATTATTTAATTCGTGTTTGAAGCTGGGCAGACAGCGAGGGGTACAATTTTAAGCTAGATTGTCTTTGAAGCTGGACAGACAGCGAGGTGTAAAATTTTAAGCTAAAGGCTGAAATTAAGCTACCTAGCTAGTAGCTTATCCAACACCTCCAATTCACAGTACTATATCGTTAATATGATTTGATTTTTGATGTGACTAATAGTGTTGCGGGTTAAAGACAAATTAGTTGAACATTTCCAGATCCTAACCGCTCGTTAGTGCTCGGTGATAATAAAACGTAAAATGTCTACTCCAAACTGGCCTACAGGACTTAAAGTGGTGAGTGTAATTGCGGAAGTGTAAAAAAAATCTAATGCAATATATATTATGTACGTAATTTGTGTGTTTTTTGCTATGTATGAGTCAATGCATACATAGCAAAAAACACGGAATAATCAGTACGGTAGGAACTACGCCGTTTGGTGTAGGGTATTAGCCCCCAAGCCTGTGATTAAGGGCCAGTAGATAAGAGATAACTCAATAACAGCGGATTGCATCAGCTGGGGTAGATTACACTAATCTGCGGGGATTAGGGGAGGCAGTTGGACTCGGCGTTTGGGAACAAGGTTTTTTGGAAAGTTGTTTTGGATTACATAAGGTGTACAAATTAAAGTTCTCCGCATGGACTACGGCCTTTGTAAAAAGGACCTTCAGAAAGTCACAAAAATAAAAGGTATATTTTAATATGCATGCATGCATATTATATTATTAAATAAGCTTGGTAGGAGACTCAACACGTCAGACGTTAGAAGAATTTAATAACGCTTATTTAGAGATAGCAAGCGGATATACAAAACACCATTGGTCAGTCAATAAAATTATTGAACACCCAAAAATTCTAAACTCTCCTTGATTCTAAATTTCGTTATCCTTGACTTCAAATTTCGCTAAAATCCAATTCTCTAACGCCATGTGTGTTTAGAGACAACGCAAACTTACACAAACACCACTATTAATCCAAAAACAGACAGATCTGAAAATATTATCGTAACTAGAACATGACACCGCAACTCCGGGCGGAATATTGCTGGAAAACTGGTAAAACACGAGGATACAGAAGTAGTAGCATCAGAAGTTAGTAAAGAGCAAACAAACGAGCTAACCGAACTCGTGTTGGCAAATAACCTGCCCTCGCGGGACGCACAGCAGTTTTAAACTGTTACTGCGATGTTTTTCCACAGTTTACTTTGCATTTTCCATTTTGAAAGTGCAAGTATACGTCATGCGTTGAAAGGTATTTCTGTCTATGTGAAAGGTATTGCAGAAGTGAAAATTTAGCTATCCTAGTTCATTTTGGAGGAGATCTTATAAAGCTATTTACCAGTTAAGAATTTAACGAAACCTAGTAAGTTCCTGAATAATAAGGTTTTGTTTCACACACCATAATGACAGCAATCACTGCCAAACGGAAAATATTGAGAACTACAACTAAATGTATCCTTCCAAGTATAAAATGACTTCAAGATTTATGCGGACCATGAAAAGTTTTTTGCATCAATCCAGAATAGAGCAAGGAAGAGCAAAAATGATTATAGATAAGAAAAGAAGGATCACTCAAAAAGACGAGGATGTAGAGATGATGAATATACTTATAGATACGACAATCCCACATCCAAAAATTTCACTTAGGAGGCCGTGTGATTTTTAACCTTAATTTCTCAAAACTCTTAACAAAGTTATGTTTTCCATTACAACGGCAATATAAGTTTGGAGAGCGATTGGACTAACTTTACCCAGTATTATCTCCGTGGTTGATGTTATTTTGTTTTGATTAACAATAAACTAAGTTATCGATTTTAATTTATGCGGCAGACAGAATAGGCCGGATTAAGCACAAAATAATTGTTTTTAAGCTTAGTATCTGGGATATGTATCCTAATACTAATATTGACGCCAAATTCGTGGCGTTTAGAATACTCATACTACATCATCAAAAATGTTACATGTAGTTCATATACATATCTGCAATAGTTTTTATTTTTGTCCCGCTTCTACGAGCTAACCTTCTGTAGGAAAATTGAAATAATTTTTTTTTTTGGATTTTATCGCGGATTGGTTCAATTTTTTAAATTTTTTATCTTCCCGACGTTTCGATTACTTTACAGCTTTCGAGGTCACGGGACAGACTCCGAAATTACTTTCATTTCAATGTGTCACATAGATTAAGCAAATCTAAGAAACTATTATTCTCTAGGAACATTCGTGTTTGACCAAGATTTATAATTCTAGCAACCATTACTTATAAAAATAGCTAGTTGCTGAAGATGTTAACCAATTGTTAACTGCTAGAAGTTATTAACGATAAACTACATTACATTATTAATTAATAAAAATAATCCTCACTTATCTAATTGTATAAAATTTGAAGCTACATATAAATAATTAAAAGCGCATAACTAAACGGCTAATGCATTGCAAAATATATTGGGAATGCAGTGCAACAACCGAGGCCATTAATTCATTTGTGCAGCTAACTCTGTTAATGTGATATCCCGCAGCGCGTTCACGTGCTTAAATAACTATTAATATCTTCTTGTTTACTGGCATAGAAGAACTGGGAGATATGGGAGATGAGGATAGTTCATGCTGTAATATTTACATCATAGCTTTATTATAAATAATATTAAACGTAAATAAATATATATACAATACCTAACCATCACATACATAGTTCTGACTCCACATTAAGATTGAGTCTTGTGTCGTGGGTATCAGGAACTACGAGAGACTTTTAGGTGTCACAAACACCCAGACCCGAAATAAATACTTGTGGTTCACACAAACATTTGTCTCGGTGCTGGGATCGCACCCGAGCCTCTCGTTTCACAACCGGCGTCTAACTTAAACCAAAACCGCGATAAAATCAGTAAAAATAGTTTTATTTAAATCTGTAACATTCGCGGAAATCTAAGAAACCATTATAGAAATAAGATAGTAGAAAATTTGCTACATTACCGATCTACAAGGCTCTACTTGTTAGAAAACTGACACATCAAATGTAAATGAACCCTAGAAAAAATATACATATCCACACCGTTCGAAAAATATGCACAGTGCAAATAAGTGTGAGGTGTCCACGCTGACATTCATGCATATTTCAATATGCATGCCGACGAGAATCCGATGGCTTGCTTCGACAAGTCAACGTCACTTTTTCTGCGGACGTGTGATGGAGCTGCTGGATCAAAGCTAGATGTTTTTTCATGTTTTGGATATATCAGGATGATATTTGCGTACAGTAAGGTACTAAAATATTCATTTAATTTTTAACTACTTTCTATAGTTAGGAACGTTGTATTTCACAACAATTGGTATTTTCTATAAATTAAATTAGACAACAAACAAAGCTTTAATAAAGCTTACGACTATGAAAAAACAGACTCAATTTTGTATTAAGTTTAATATTGATATCAAACAACGGTGATAAATACAGAAACATAAAGATGTTAAAAAATATTTTTGATATAATTCCTTTAACCGTTGCCTCACAAATTAGAAAAAGATACCAGAAATAAAATAACTAATTGCAAGACAAAATATAAATATTTGTTTTTTAATTAACCCAGCTGCTGCAAAAACTTTCCATCATACGTATCCGGGTGTATAACAATTCCGGGAACAAACGACGGCCGGGGGACTAATGTGGAGTGAAAAGTTTGCGCTAATAAAGATTACCACTAACGCCTCGCACACGCTGCAGACACTAATTTAACATGATTTATGTACGAGAACTCCGCCACTACGGCTTTTGTTGTGAAACGGAAAAATTATGCCGGGATGTTTGGGTTTTTCTGAGTATACTTGCTGGCCAACAGCGTGGACTATATGGCCTAACCCCTTTTAACAGGAATCTTGATTGTAGGGGGTCGTGCCCTGCAGTGGGACGTATATGGGCTGATACAGATACTTGAGAGTAGAACTACGCTTACAGCAACTGTGGAAGTTATGGAAACCTGTGATGGACTATGGACTTTCTTGGGCTGAATAGAGAAAGGGAGTGACATTCACTTTGGAGTTCTACAGGAATATAATTATTGGACCTGGATAGTACGACTATTTAGCAGTGGCGTATAATTACGCTCACATTTGAGCTCGATTTAGAAAGCTTAGACTTGAGGCCACCACAATAGCCTCTTGCAGGTTGCCGGACATTACATACGCAGAAATTTTGGGAATCGTCGCCTCACTCGGATTGTTTCTCTGTCGTATTAAAAGGTTCTTCTGCGTTCTCAACTATGTGGGTATATGCATGTGTGTTTATTACATTTTTTATTTATATAATATTACTTTCCTGGTAATATTATTGTATATCAGGAATGTTATCTATATTCGTAGATTTACGAAGCCAATATCTTCGGAGCTAAATGTACAATGAGTGGCAATAAATATGAATGGGATTTATTTTATGGCCAGGCGTCTGCCAGACATCCGTGCCAAGAAATAATTGCAAATCCTGGAAATCAAATACCTTCTTCTGCTAGCCACGATACAAGAATCGATCAAAGTGGGGTCGGAACTTAGTATGTGACTGTTGGGTGTATTTATTTATCAAATCAATGTTGATAGTATTTAATTAAGGCTATGAACCACACACGCAATTGGAAGGATAACCGATTCGTCACCATCAAAACTAAACCTCAATTATCAAATTCCTAACAAAGCATTCGAAATATTTTTCATTATCCGAAAAATAATCCTGACGTTTTTAATTCGAGGGAAAAAATTGAAGGCATTCGACAATGACGCCTCCTGGGTGCTTCAATTAAAATTCCGCCCTGTTAATGGAAATTAAAAATAGTTGGCACAAAACGGGCTGCTGTTTAATGACTTCGCATGACTCCTCGTAATAAAACCTGGTGTTTCCTAACATATTTATATTGATGGCTAGGCTTGCCCAAAACCACTACTATCGCGAAATAGTAAAATTGTCTGATACCCACGATACAAAACTTGTGACATTGTTATTGTGCCAAACATGCTATAGATGTCCGATAGGCCGCGATAGGCTCGCTTCCTATAACATCGTCGGACGGAATACACAAGACGATACGTAGGTGTCCTGGTAACACCTCTACCTACCCTTTCTGGGAAAAAGGCGTGATGTATATGTATGTGTATGATATTAAAAATATGCACCACCTATAACGTGAAAGAGAAATCGTGAATACTTTTTAGTTGTGTTTATATCATTGTTCAGGACACCTTTTCGAGGACACGCATGTAATTTTTTTTTATACCATGCTGCAACACATAATTTAAAAGTATTTATTTGTGTAATAAAATTATACAGGCTACTTCAAACGTTCAGTTTAAGTGACAGTTGAAATAAATGTAAAATTTACGGATTTTACCAGCTTTATATCGGGCGGACTCCGCCCCGTGACCACGAAAGCTGTAAGGTAATCGAAACGTTCGAAGTTCAAAAATGTAGAAATTAAACTAGTCCGCGATAAAATACGTAAAAATTTGTATTATTTCAATGTGTAACATTCGCTTAAATCTAAGAAACCATTAATTGACAGTGTTCCTTGATGCAGTTAAAATTATTGTACTTCTATTTTTATAGAATGATCAGACATAAATATAAAACCATATTTCGCCAAATTCACGTAGGTAGTTCAACGACGGAAATCAAAAGAATAAGTATATTTTTTTCTACGATGGGAGAGTCACATTTTACAGAGTGGTAGAGCTACGTTACCTAAGGTTATTGTGGACATTGGTCAACCCGACCGAGGTGGTTATATTGTCAAACAAAAATTCGACGTGAAACAACTGCTTTGCCGTCATATTTCGCATAGTAAGATTGCCAGAGTTCTAACACTACTCTTTCTTCCGTCCTATTGTTTTCAATTTCCCAACCGATTTTGAGGGGCTGGCAACGCCTTCAATCAATGTATATTTTATCGAAGAGCAACGCATTCATGATCCAAGCATTGTAGATGTTTGAAAATAAATTGGTTGCACTTATAACCAGCAGGTAGATTTTTCTATTTACCTTACCTTACCTACCTTACCTCTTTAGATCCAGACGTGAACGAATACATAATTGATAAACTGCAAAATATTTATCACAATAAATTACCATCAAGCGATTCCGTCAGTTAGTCTTGACCGTGTGATTCAGTAGTGAGGTATAAGGACTGATGTACGGTATCTAGCGAGATATAACTACGCCGCTGACCGCAGGAGGACTGTAATATACTGTTATTGGCTCTCCGGCCTCCGCCCGAACGAATGGCACCGAGTATGACAAACGACTTGTAATAAAACATGAGTATTGTACGCACGCCGCGCCGCGCCGCGCCGTGCCAACACTTTACTGTGTTGTATTTAATTTTCTATTAGACTGATAGTATTTAGGCAGCCTCATTTAGGGCTTGGTGATAGTTAATAAAATTGATAATAGATGGCGCTATATTTAATTGGCACATCTAATTGATACATGAAATATTGCGTTTATTTTCACTTAATGGTTCCTAAAATATCTGTTTTCGTTTTTATTCTACTAATTACTTTTAAATTTTTTAAATGATAATAGTGGTGCTACCATAATACAACGGATTTTTTTTAACATAGATTCCTTTTTCTTTTCCGTTTTCGACACTACAATTAAAAGCAAAACAAACAAAACACATTCACCCAACTCCGCAAGGCAGTGAGAATACAAAAAAACGTGCAAAGAGCGTTATCCGAAACGCCTCTCACCCGCTGGCCGGACAAAGTTAAGACAATTAGCAACTGGCTAGTAGTAAATAGGAATGAAAACAGTTTGTGCGCAAGTGTTATAAAAATACGCCTAGTATCATTGACCCTAGTATCTACTAGGAGAGCGTCTGCGAACTCGTTACCAATTCACAGCCTCGAGTGGCGAACAGAGATGGAATAAGGTAGACTTGTCTATGATTCGTTTAAATAATCACCATATGCGTTAAGTAGAAATAGAGAGTTCTTTGTAGCCATTCTATACATAATATTATTTCAGTGGCGAGTCGTGTGTGTGGTATATTGCGCTGGTAAATTTTATTTTATATATATATATGTTACCGGCAATCTGTATAATTCGGCATTCTATACATTGCCTAGGTATTGTATGGAATGCCTGAATTATACAGATTGCCGGTAACATATATAAAGAACACATTATAAACATTGTGCAATCGAAACTTACATATTATTGTTATTTGCTTTTACAAATCCGCCCCCAAAATTCCCACCCAACTACGCACCTCAGGAAAAACCTAACTTTAGAATTCTGAGAGTTCCGTAGACTAAGTGATACATACTCTTAACTTTATTTATTTTTTTATTTATTTATTTACATCTTTATTGTTACAGTAAAATAACATACAGAAACAGAAAAAAAAGTACAAATGGCGGTCTTATCGCATAAAGCAATGTCTTACAGACAACCATGGGATGGATTTAAGAGAAGGAGAAAGAGAGGGCAGTGTAAAAAAAAAAGGAAATTTTTGTGAGTCAACGGCTCGTTTCATCAGACGAGGCAAGACAAAGACCAACTTGTGAGTCTATTCAACTAATGCCTTTATCACATTTGAGTAATTGGCTCAAAGAGGCTTTACTCGGAAACTGCACGGAGCTTAGCATTAAATTAGTGTTTGGAAAATAGCACAGGTAGGTGCGCTTGCATCTGTCGTTTAAAATAATTGTATGTTATTTATGGGGAGATGTTTTTGTCTTTTATCCAACCCCTCTTGTCTCGTACTTAGGTCGATTCGATATATTTTTAACACTCATTTTTACGTGAATTCAAGCGAACTTGGATCTGTAAACAGCAAATCCTGCAAAAGCGAAATTTTATTTCATAAACAATAAATCATAAAATAATAGGAGAACCAATTCTTAAAATGTCCACCATTTGTTTTCACATTGTATGTTATAGGTATAGCTATAAAACGAAATAATTCAGTAACCAATAAAACAAAAAGATTTTAAAAAGAATTGCAACAACATAAAAGGTTTAAGTGCCGGGCCGTGTGTTCAAGCATTAATAAGACACGAGAGCGGAGCCCGTTCCATTACACGCAGTGAACGAAAGTGTTAAAATTAAATAACTACAGCCAATGAAGAACGCTTTTAAACTAATTACCGCGTGTTTAACTTCAAAACACACTCTTTATTTAACACGTGCACTGTGTCTGAGTATGTGTGTGTTTTTTTTTTTGCTTTAATGGCAAAGGAAATGTTTTCACGTACAGCCTTCATGTGTTAATGTTTTTTTTATGAATACTATTAAAATATTATCTTGCATTTATTTATGGAATGGCAGAGTTAGAGCTGGGAATAGTATCTCCTTCAAGTATTTCTGATACTTAAAACGATAGATGACGATAAAAAATGTTGAGATAAAGGATAGAATTCTAGCGGTCACATTTAAATCAACAGTCGAAACTTATTATGCCTTACATAAAAGCTATAGACAGCAGTCTTAAACCATGAATTTCATAAACTATCAAAGCATGTCACGTCTTGAAAGTGAGCTAAATAATGATCATTTCTTAATCGCCTCAAAATTGACTATTCCTTAATAAATAAATTCATTGCCTAACATCCTTTTACAAACAAAACGCAAAATGCAGTAACACGTTGATTTCCACCGAATAGCTAATGATTTGAATGAGATATTGTTACAAAGCCGCGTCAATTACAGATGCAAACAGACTAACAGGCGTGTCTACGTTACACAACGCCACAACGCGATGCGACTAATTGATCAGCCAATTTACTGAGCCTCCAAACACCTTTATGAATCCCAAATTGCACTTCACTTCAATTAATTCAAAGGGTTTTATTATGGTTAAACAATAGACTGTCTCGGTGGCGTAGTTGTACTACGGTACGATAACAAAGCTGTGGTCTTGGGTTCGAGTCCCGGGTCCGGCAAAGTGATATTGGATATTTCTATTAATTATCAGCCCGGAGTCAGGAATTTGTATTCGATATGGCGATAGACTCGCCTCCTATCACATCGTGGGATATACAAAGCGAAATGTGGGTGTCCTGGTGGCGCCTCTGCCTACCCCTACTGAAATAAAGGCGTGAGTTTATGTATGTATGTAAATAATAAGGAATATAGTACGAACAACCGATGGGACAAAAAAGTTCTCAAATGAAAGCTATGCACTGACAAACAAAGAGTCGGCCTATAAGATGGACAGACAACCTTCCGAATATTGCAGGGTCACTGGATGCGAGCAGTGTCCAATAAGTCGATGGAAATGTTTAAAGGAGGCCTATGAGCAGTGCACTTCCTATGACTGAGGGAGCAACGTTAAAGAAGACCAATTTCAAGTTCTATAGCTAAAAACCAAAATAAAATATTATGAAAAGGCCTACGTACCGGAAAATATTGAAGCGCTAATTTAAAAGTATTGTTACTTGTGATGGATCAACATGCCTATCAAGTTTAGGTGTCAACATTTGACCTATCCATTCGAGAAGCATTGACGTGAGACAGGGGGCTGGTCGTTAAAGCACGAACCTAATTTTTGTAATAATATTAAAATCACGTTTCATTTACTTAGGCAAAGACCTTTTCACCATTGTCACTCATACGGCTTCGTGGGAAAATGTATTTTACTACCGACTTGGTTCATTAATCTCAGAGTTTCCAAAATGTTTCTAATAATTCCGGCCTGTCATTCTATATACTAAACATTCTTTCATCCAAACAATACGTGTTGCGGGCGGTCAACAGCATTAATGTCAACAATAAACACCGGAACATTTCAACTGGCACTGATATTCACAAAATTATAAAAATAACTATAAATTTCATATAACAATCTACAATCAATGCATAACATAAAACAACAAACTAAAACGAAGCGGAGAGTCCCCTACCAAATTAACTCGAACGAAATTCGCGATAACGTTGTCTCCATAGTGTTTATCACCTGCCCTGAGGCTATTCGGGCCGGGCCGTAGGGCCGCCGACGAAATAATTTCCCCAAATGACGTTTAGCCAGCGAAAACGACGGAAAACGTCGGTAATTGCCCTCTCGCGATATAAATTGGCTGAGTGTGTAACCGGCAGTGGGAAGGGCTGGCGGCTTTACTAACGGAACTCGACTTTATAGTCATTAGCCTAGTGTAAAGTGTGAGTGGTTAGGTCAAAACTACAGAAGTTATCGAGATGTAATAAGTTATAATGAACTTAAAACAATGCCCTAATGTACCTAAGTATAAACTAAACTGAAAACACATTAATGTAAACTACGGGAATTTAGGAATGATCTTGTAATACGACGAGAACAGTGCAAGAAATTAATTGAGATGTAATCTCTTAGTCCCACGATGTTGTTTTAAAACCTTCATTATAATGAATAAGGCACTTTGAATGAACAGAAAGCTTAAATTGTTTCATTACTAGCTTGACTCTACCAAGTTTCAATTTTAAGCGTCTGTAACTCAAACTCACCGCAAACTCACCAATTTATCACTTTCAATCTCTCAATCGAGAACACCTGGTAAGGGGTGTTAGTTGGTGCTGGTGCAAATGAGGTTTGGTGCAAAAGACCAGCCCCGCCCGGGTGCAATTACCGCCCGCAGCGGGGCGCCACTGCGCAGGAATTTGCGCCGTGTCTTACGCACCCACGCCTACCCATAATCTGATAACCCTAATGGAAGGATTGGAAAATATACTCGCTGTTGTGGAGTATGAAGTTTTTATATAGGTATGTGATTAGGGTTGTCTCATTTTGGTATAAAACAATTGTGTATGGCTAAGTAAAATTATATAATTATGTTGCTATTGCCAAAAAACTATGAATTTAATATAGGTATTTAGCATTTAAGCTGCGCACCGAAACTATAATGTTTTTGTGACTGGACAAAATATTTTTTTTAAGACTACGCACCAATTACTTAAGTCACATGGCATTACACAGATAATATTAATACACTGTACTCAGATATCGAACTGTATTCAAAAGTGTAAAATAAATAACATTCAGAATCGTGTGATACAAACATAGATGAAACCAATCAGATCCATTGATAATATTGTCATAGTACCGTCTGGAAAAAATTGTTTTATCAATGGTTTCTTAGATTTACGCGAATGTTACACATTGAAATAAAACTATTTTATACGGATTTTATCGCGATTTGGTTTAATTTTTACATTTTTTTAACTTCCCGACGTTTCGATTGCTTTTCAGCTTTCGTGGTCACGGGGCAGACTGAGGTATTAGTCATCTGCTCTGTGACTGTTACAATTAAACTACCCTTAATTTTCAATTATTAAATTAAAAAGCTAATTTTAAAAAATGTAAAAATTAAACCAAATCGTGATAAAATCCGTATAAAATAGTTTTATTTCAATGTTGTTTTATCAAAATTTCATCAAATAAATATTAAGTAAACAATGTCCACTGCCGCTACTAAAACAAATATTTAATGTTATAAAAGTCCATATTTTAGTCGGTGCAAATTACGTTTAAAACCCACATATATGTAAATAGATATAAGAGCCTTTGCACACGACGTATTTTTAACGCGCCGAGGACGAGCAGAAGTTGCGCGCTAACGTGCTATAAGCGCAATAGAGACTTACTTTTAAAGCTTTGCATTGTAAACCTTTGGTCATCTACAGCGCTTTGACCGTCGTCGGTGCGTAAAAAATACCTAATGTGCAATGGCCCTTAAATTACGGCATTATATCTCCCACTTTCAACTTAATCAAAATCTCAATTAATTGTATCAAACTCACCCGGGTCAATTAAGGAAAACAAATTAAGTAAGACATTTCCCGGAGTGAACCTCAGACCCTGGAGTTTATCTTAATCCAGAAAAATCCTGTTCTCTACCGTCGTTGCGAACAAGCGTAAGTGAACCGCATCTAAATATCCTGTTGGTACATAATATCTGTTCTATATATACACTCCTTTATGTATTGAAAAGGTTGGAATTAGTATTGTATAAATATTTTTATGAGTAAAGCAACGTGACTGAAACTTCATCGGCAAAACGAAAATTACTTCTGCCGTAAAATAATGTACTTACAAATATCGATGAATATAACACCACTAGAAGTAGTGGCGAGGTGGACGCTGGACGTGGCGATTCAATCAGCCGTCGCCGAGTTATAATCCGAGTGCAGGTAATGTAATCGAATGAAACCCAAGCAGACATAGACTGGGTGAGGAGTAGGGTATGTAGTGTGTGGGACCGGACCCACAGAGGAGACTAAGATTCAAAATACGACTGTAACACATAACAAAATGCTTTCCTAATGAATTATATGGTGAATGATCCACCCACAAGATGGTCAGACGATCTGGTAAAGGTCGCGAGACGTGGCTGGATGCAGGCTGCCTCCAACAGGTCACTGTGGAAATCATTGGGAGAGGCATAGGCCTCTCCACAGTGAAAATAGGTTTAGCAGTGGAATTCATTTGGCTGATGGATGGATGATAGATGAATGAATTATAATTCCTATGAAAAACATTTGGTAACAGCCTAACAAAAACGGCAGTGATGATGTTAATAAACGAAAGCTTTACACAATCTACAAACTTACTGCTTAGTCAACCCCTAGAGGTTTCCCAATCTTAACCTATATCGCAGCTGCTCATTTAACCCCCACTAGTGTCTCTACCCTTTAATCCGTCCCTGCATGATGTACAACAGAGCATGCAGGTCGGCGATAGAGGGGGACACTATGCTAATCCAATGTTTGCCAAATGTAGTGTGCGATTGGAGAGGAGCGGGAAGCAGCGCATCGAGTGTCGAGCGCGCTGTTTGTCATCACATTGCCAAGGATATTCTTTTTAACTTGGATATTTTAGAATAGTATACAAGTGCTTTCTGAAGAATTAACAATATTTGACGACAAATGAAACATACGTTAACATGGCCATGCTTCTTGTTTACCATAAAAATAAGTATGTCTGCAGTCTACTGTTACCTTACCATGCAATTAAAATTACCAAAGATAAACGTTTTTGACTGCCTCGGTGGCGTAGTTGTACTACGGTACGACTACAAAGCTGAGGTCTCGGGTTCGAATCCCGGGTCGGGCAAAGTGATATTAGGTTTTTCTATTCATTATCAACCCGGTCAGGACTTTGTACCCGATATGGCGATAGGCTCGCCCCCTATCACACCATGGGACGGAACATACAAGGCGAAATGTGGGTGTCCAGGTGGCGCCTCTGCCTACCCCTTCGGGGATAAAGGCGTGAGTTTATGTATGTATGTATGTATGTAAACGTCCCGATAAAATAACTTTAACTTACATTTCTTCAAAGCTACGCACACTATATCAAACATTATGCAGCATAAAGCCATATCGCTGGAGATAGGTATAATTTCTCCATCTATAATTAACGTATAAATCAATTAAAAATACATTATCCACAATACAAAACCGAGGCAGTATTTTAAAGTTTTTACACAGCCCAACGGCAGATTAGAAATAATTTGTCTAACTTACCATAGCGGGGCGCAGGGCCGAGACAAATGAGAATTTAGCTCGATAAATTTTAATCAAACTCGGAGCGGACGGTAAATGAAGTTATGTTCTGTTTACATGGGCCTGATAAATAAATGATAGTGACGTATGGGTTCCCACTCCGCCCCTTAATGGACCCTGAAATGCCTACCGAGTCTCAGGATTCCTGTTATATAAGTATTTACATATACAGGGTATATCAAGACTGCGACCGAAAACGAAGCCAGGTGGTATTAGTGACTTCAGACACAATGTACTAAAAATTTCGCAAAAAAAATCGTCATTTTCCTAAAATAATGATGTTCACCTTTTTATTTTTTAAGACGCAATGGTATGTTAGGGTTTAAATTATTATTTTCGCAATAACTAGGTATTTACTACCCAAAAACAATGACTTATAAAAAATTACAAAAAAAATCTGTCGCTTATTTTGCGAAATTTTTTATTTGCAATGTGTCTGTAACCACTAAAACTACCACCCGGCTTCGTTTTCGGTCGCAGTCTTCATATACCCGTTATATCCTCATGAATCTCCGAGAGTGTAGACAGAAATGGACATACAATTTTTCGATATTACAGGAGATGTCACAAGATATAATAGGAGTTAACCTAAAGTCATTGTGTATCTATATAAGATTTTCAAACTGTAAATAACACGCTATGAGTAATGCTCTATGTGGAATTCGAACCCAAGACTTCATTAAACTCAAAAGGAAGAAACGGGAGGGATAGCTAGTAGGTACTCTTAAACCAAGAAAACACGAAAGTAAAACGTCTGTTTTTATTATTGCCTTAGGATGTTAATCTTAATTTTGTTTGGGTTAGAACATTCGCATCCACTCATGGTGCGAAATCCTTTTCAAAAAGACCCAACATAAATTCATTTTTATGCACAATAGTTTCATCCAACGAGATAAATTCCATTCTCACCATTCGATACTTTATCGCAATGAACTTATCAAATAATCACATTGCAATGAAATCTCAATAGCATAAAACGATCAAACACCAAAGAAAAACACATTGAATGAAAACATCAGCGCATCAGAGCGATTTCTGATTAACAGTTCCATTAGAAGCCAATTCATAGCTCCAATAAAGCAAAAAGCAGGTATAAACGGAGTTTTCATTAAAAACCTGGCAAAAGGTAGCTAGTATGCATCCGCGCAATTTATTACCACCGGCGCGAGCAATTTCTTTAGATTTATTGAATTACCCGGTAATAGAGACGGTTGAATGCAGTTTAACTAGTTATTGCGGGGTTTTATCGTTTTGTAAACGAAATAACTTGGTCAAAGCTGTAAATGGACAGCTCTATTGGAAGTGCGAAGCGAGTTATTTTCTGAAAATAACCAGTGGTAATTACGTACTTTTCTAGTTCAAATATTTATGTAGCATGTCTTTGGTGTCATAAATCCTTTGATTGCCTCGGCGGCGGAATTTGTTAAGAAATCGTCTTTAAAATGAGAGGCAGCAAGCTCGAAACCCGCATCAAGACAAACGTTTGTCTCACCCATGATTATTTATTCTGGTTCTGGATGTCGCAAGACCAAAAAGTCGCTCGTAGTTTCTGGCATTTACGAGTAGAACCCTACATTTATTAAGTTAGAACGATATTTTTATTTCTTTATAAAAAGAGTTATAAAACAAAAGACCTCGAATCCTATCGAAACGAAATCTGGAAACAACAAAGTTATTTCAAGTTCGCATATTTTATTTTCCGCAAACCCTCATCAGTCGTATCCTACGAAGCTTATTTAATAAATATAAACAAACCACCATTACTAAAGTATGTAATTATGCACTCCACCCTTATTAATATTTCTTTTAAAAATCTATTAAGAATTACTCGTGCGTGTTCGCCTTCAGATGTATTTAAGCTTAGAGTAGGGACAAAGGTCGAGTGACGTAGGCATAGCGTCTCGACCATTGAGTCAACTTCTCAAGCAGAAGTTAGGGCCCTTGCGTTCCTGTTTACGCAGTCATCGCGGCAGATTTGTCAAAGAAAACTCACTACTTGTGTAATGTAATTTTCTTGGTTGCTCTTGTGACTTGAGAAGTATTTTCTTGAATTAGTTAATGTTAGAATAGAAATAATTTTGAGTTCTTTAAGTGAATTCTTCTATGGAAAATTGTAATTCTGATTACACAAGAATGCATTTTAGAATAGATGTAGCTTGTTTCTAAATTGTGTTTTAGGACACAGATATGTCGAAATTAAATAATGTAAACGAGCATTCTCTTAAACTACAAAGTCCCAAGATCTATTCCAGGGATTCATTTTGTATTCCTTCTTTAACATCCCGAAATCACGTTTGCCCTAAATTGAATGTTTTTCCAAAGGCTCATAATAAAAACACTTACATTGTCTATAGTGAAATCGTAAAATAAAATTAAATTGCATGGAGCATATGCGATCAAATAAGAAGTGTCAACTAAAAGAATATACTGCACAATCAACGGCGTGCAAGCCCAGCCAATCACAGTCCATTGTTCAGAATATTTTCGCGAGTCCTTCAAAAAGTAAAAATATTTACAGTGGACACGTGCATATCGCTGGGCTCCGATTTTTCTGCCGCGCGGGGCGAATCACCATTGAAATAAGCGGAACGCACCGTTTTTCTATGCGCTAGAATTGTACGGAGCTTTTGTTTGTTTCGCCGGGCCGTATGAAGTGCCGTTTTTTAAACAAACACTGTTAGCTGAATTCACAAAGGTCTTAGTAAATTTACGACTGGCACCAGTTTCAAAAGCTGTTTTTTTCGGCGCACACGAGTTGCACAAACAACAATATTTACGAAGATGTTAACTGAACCGTTGCAACAACAGAATGTAAAGGAAAGCCCGCAGTTCAACTCTTTTACGGCTCGTAAACATTTTTGTATGCTTTACTTGAGCACTCTTTATTGTGTTTTCGTTCCGTTGTGCGATTATTACGACCAATGAAATGTTTATTGGTATATTAACAAATCAATTGGAAAATTGCAAATAGCTTTTTTTTGGGGCCCGCATTATTAGTAATGCAGAAATAATTGTGGATTTTGCATGAAGGCACCTTACTCAATGATGATTGATCATTCTTCAAGAAAGAACTTTGGGCGCCTTGACATTAAATGGCATTAGCATTAAAGCAGGCTGTTTTAAAGGCTCGTAAATCGTATCAGTCAAGAATACCTCAAAAAAAGCTGATCCAAATCAGTACAGAATATTCCACAAAAAACTACTAAAAACAAAGGCAGGGCGAGGTACTAATATATTCTATTTAATACTGAAGAAAATGTATAAAATTGAAAACATAATAGAACTTTATACTAAATGAAATACGTAAAATAAACCGTTGAAGACGGAGGCAGCACTTATTACGCCAACAAATGTACTAAATAGAACGGTAAAGAAGCTCGCTAGACGGTGAAATCCTTTTATACAAGGATTTGATACACATTTCATACAATAATTATTTACATAGTATTTATAATAACAACTAAGTCTGATATAAAACATTTTTTTTTCTCTTTAATACGGTTTAAAAATTTGGTTATATTTGCGTGTCTTTTGGCAACACATCGAATGAAGTGACGACTGACGGTAGTCGCGGATTCATATTCCAGGATACACCCTTAATTTTTTTGGGGCCATGTTTGTAATGTTCACCATTTTACACGCACTTTAACACTGAAATAAAACATACAAATATCCTACTACTGGCGGAAACAATAATCTATCTAACAACCTTTACCGATACTAAACAGTACAAACGCTGTAATATAGAAATAATCTTTTGTTCCCATTACATCCAAACTAATAAATCACAACACCCATCCCGGCATCTCATCAAACTTAATAAATATTTCAAGTTGTCTGCGGGTTGTCTAAGAGTTGGCGTCGAGTATTTAATTTAGCGGGTCCCGGGTGTCGCGGTGTCGTAGAGAGACGGCACCGGAGTGTCGGAGAGTGGCTCAATACCGTAACTTTTGCACACTTCATTACTGGAATGAGAGCATTGTGCACAGTGCAGGTAAACTTGAGCTATGCGTTTGATTAAATTTTTTAGAGAACAGTAATTCTCCAAAAAAATATTAATATAGTAATACGAACGGTATAAAGAATTTTAACGACTCTTAAATTATTAAATTAAGTGTCATATCGAAATTAATAAATCATGTTTTAAAACACATTAAATGAGAAAATAAACTAATATGAAACATAATTTAATGACTGAGCAATTCATTTAGCAGGCCCGTGGTGTCGCAGTATCCGGTCGTAGAGAATTGCGGAGTGTCGGAGAGCGGCGCGTCAGCTCCTCAATCTCGTAACTTTTGTATAACCACTTCGTTACTGGAATCAGAGCTCTATGCAGGCAGACTAGAGCTATGTGTGTGATTAAATCTTTTGGAGAATTTTTTTTATCACACTTGTAGACACTTGATATTAAACTACAATACGATCCCTATAAATAAATCAAACGATTTTGAATTATTAAATTAGGTGTCATATCAAAATAAAAAACATGTTTTAAGTAATTGAATCAGAAAATACACCATATAATGTAATGATCGAGTGTTAATTCAGCGGGACCCGGGTGTCGCGATGTCGTAGAGACTTGCGGAGTGTCGGAGAGCGGCGCGACTGCGCCTCAATTCCATAACTTTTGCACACCTATTTCATTACTGAGATGAGAGCACTGTGCGGGTAGACTTGAGCTATGTCTGTGATTAAATCTTTTGGAATTTTCTTACAGCATAGCGTTGGGATATAAATGTGCGAGTAACTTGGTAAAAAATAATAAATATAACCAATTTACAATTTCTGTATCTGTATCTGTATCAGCCCATATACGTCCCACTGCAGGGCACGGGCCTACTCTACAATCGAGAGAATCGATTGAGAGTGGTTAGGCCATATAGTCCACCACGCTGGCCTAGTGCGGGTTGGCGGACTTACATACCGTAGAAATTCTTTTTAAAATCGCTACGGTATGCAGGTTTCCTCACGATGTTTTCCTTCACCGTTAAAGTGCGTGGTGATTGACTATCAATACACACATAACTCCGAAAAGTCAGAGGTGTGCCCTGGGATTTGAACCCGCGACCGCCGAGAACATGTAGGCAGCCGCGTCTGGTCCGTTACCAACAGGCCACCACGCACTTTTTTACAATTTAATTTCAATGAATTGTGTTTTCACTGTTGTGTGTTGATAATATTGAGATGGAGGAAAGAAATGCGTGGCCAGGGTATTTTATTTCCCCAATTAAACTAAACGCAATATTCATTGAAATAAAACTATTTTTTACGGATTTTATCGCGGTATGGTTTCATGGACCAGTCCGCCCCGTGACCACGAAAGCTGTAAAGTAATCGAAACGTCGGGAAGTTAAAAAAAGTAAAAATTGAACCAAATCGCGATAAAATCCGTAAAAAATAGTTTTATCTCAATGTGTAACATTCGCGTAAATCTAAGAAACCATTACGCAATATTCATGTTTTTTTTTGTTAGGTAGTATTCGTAAAAGTACCTAACATAATGATACTGTACTGTATCAGACCATATACGTCCCACTGCAAGGCACGGGCCTCCTCTACAATCGAGAATACGATTGAGAGGGGTCAGGCCATATATGCCATAACATAATACTATAAACTAAATATTTTTTTAAGTCAGTGATATTTTTATTTTGTGCCAAGTCCTGAGTTTATCAAGTAAACTATTCATTATTTACAAGTATGCCCCGACCTCCGTAAGTTTCCGTATTAATGTATAACATCTCAACTGAACCCACTATCTCATTACCAACTTTACTGTTGTCTTTTATTCATAAACGTTTATTAAGTCGACATTTTAAATTTTCAACAATATTATTATAACTATCATAAAAGTTAAGCTTTATTAATATGAAACTTAATCCTCTTTACCAAGATAAAATATTTTCTCCCATTTTGATGTTTTTTAGAATGTATTCAACATTTGACAGCCTTCGTAGCGCAGTTGGTTAGACGCCGGCTGTGCAACGAAAGGCCGCGGGTTCGATCCCCGCACCACGAGAAATGTTTGTGCGGCCCACAAATATTTCTTTCGGGTCTGGATGTTTGTGAGACTGAAAAGTCTCTCGTAGTTCTGATACCTGCGACACAAGACTTAATTGATCTTAATGTGGGGTCAGGACTATGTATGTGACTTTTGGGTGTATTTATTTATTTAACAAAATACATTTTAAGATGATTCTTGATTTAAGAGTCAATACTGCATTCAACTTGAAACCATAGTCTTAGGACAAATATAATAAACAGTTTAATTAAATACTGCAGAGTATTAAAGCATGAAAGGCGGACAACTTCTTTTTTTCGCTAGAATTTAACTCTCAAAAAAGAAGTAAATTAAACAGGAACATTAAACATATATAAGAACAATGGGCGTGCATTCAAAGGCAACACGGAACAATGTGTTGAATGCAGCTTGAATTTCAGACACTTACCTGCATGTGTTCTATTTTCAGACCTAAGTGCGTCTAACTTTATGCCTGAGTTATGCCGTACACAAGATCGCAGTAGCTAAGGCAATATTTATGGTGATGCATGCGAATGCCAGATATGAGCATATTGTTGAAGCACTGAATTTCGAAATAAATACGGTTGTTGAGCTGCAATTATTAGTATCATTGCTTTATAAAGTTGGTTAGACTCCGGCTGTAAAACGAGAGGCTCCGGGTTCGAATCCAACACCGAGACAAATGTTTGTGTGAACCACAGGTATTTGTTTCGGGTCTGGATGTTTGTTAGACCGAAAATCTTTCGTAGTTTCTGATACCCACGACACAAGACTCGATCTTGGTGTGGGGTGAAGACTGTGTATGTGACTGTTGGGTGTATTTATTTATTTAAAAATGTTACTCCGCGACAATTTTTTGTGATATAGGAATACCATCTCGGTCGAACCGGTTCATTAGTTGTATAGCTCCAACGATCCACAACAAGGCTTTGCCACTAATTAATTCCTAACATTACAGCACATCTAATAATAGGCATCTCCCTCTCCAATACATAGCACATTAATATTTATCCCCCATGTTTTGTACTAACACTAGATAGCATTAGGATAGCTCATAACGCGTTCAGAGCGCTTATGAATAGTTAGGTATTATCTTGAGACGGCACACGACGATATTACGGGGCATTAGCGCATTATCAACTGGATAGTTAGATGGTAACGCGCCAGATACGAGATCATTCTACACTCCACTCCAGCTTAGGAGGGTTGCATACTACATGAATGAATTTGGAGACGGTGAAATACATTGTAGTGCTATAGGTCTGTGTTGTATTTTAGAAAATTAATGTTAAATTAAATTGAGATTTTTCAATTGTAAATCAACAACAATTGCATAATAATTATATGTTCTCTAAAGAGGACGTAAATATTGGGTACAAACTAATTATTAAATGTTGGTTAGGAAAGCTGGTCGGTAGAATTACCAATTTGACCAATTACGACTCGCCGTCAGGTGCTTCGTAACCAGAAGGGTATAAAATGGTCCAATAGATTCCCGAATGGTCTGTTACCCAGCACGGGCAGCAGCAAAATTATAAGCCCAATACACCAACATGGATAAAAACCATACAGCCCACGTAAGTGTAGGATTGGGTCAACTTAATAAAGAGTATATACTGTAGCTTGGTCTCGGAGCGTGCGGCGTATGTCCTCGGCTGAGCTCGTCACCGGCGCGCCGACCCGCGCGCTATCTGCAACTTTTCTCGTTTAAACTTATTTCCTTTTATCTAGCTCGCCGCGAGCCCGCCCCGCTCCTTCCACTTATCACGGGTTTTATTAAATTACTTGATAATTTCAATCCCTGACGTTTCGGGCGTTTCGGGTCTCGCGTGCCTTGTTTATTCTTCCGAGTTTCGCCGAAAAACTTGGTCGGATTAAATTTCTGTGTATTTTTCCGCCGCACCGACTAAATTATCCGCGAGTTTATGCAAAATCCCATTTCCTGCGCCGGTGTAAATAAACAATTTTTTTGCAATTTCCCCAAAGCAAGGTAGTTCGTGACTCGTGACGCTCGATCCACGTAAATACAGTATACTTTCTGCTATGAACAAAATATAGTTGAGCTGCGAGTAAATACTATTATTTTCGGATGAATTGTACAATGTAATTCATTGTCTCAATTATTTTTATTTCCACGAATATCCTTTACATGTATTTTACACAGTCCTCTTTTGCCATTTTCGATTTACGTTCACTAATTCGTATAATAAAAATATTCAAGGCTATTAAAAATTATAATAATGATGATCACGCTTACTTCTATGGGAAAGCACCTGCAATTCACGTGCTTAAAGCGACACAATTTTACAATCACGTGTACTTCCAGTTAATTTCTCTTTATTCAGTTCAATGCTAAGGTATTTAAATCCCCTATAACAAATTGTAATATACATATATGGTTTCTGATGGAATCGCATCTAATCAGCCGACCGACGGCGGTCCAGACGTGTGCTATAAATAACCCTTTTGATACTCCTGTCTCGGTTTTCCACTCTGTTGGCAACAGGGTTGATTAAATCATCGATTTCGATGATTCATGCCAATAGTCACAGCTCGCGGGTCCTGACATTCGGCTAATTCAATTGTTTGAAACTATAATTTATTCTGAACAGGAAATAAATGGAAGATGTACCATAAACATTTTTTAACAGTCACATACATAGTCCTGGCCCCACATTAAGATCGAGTCTTGTGTCGTGGGTATCAGAAACTACGGGACACTTTTCAGTCTCACTAACACCTAGAAAGTACCTGTGGATCACACAAATATTTGTTTCCGTGTGGGGATCAAACCCGCGGCCTCTCGTTTCACAGCCAGCGTCTAACCAACTGCGGCACGGAGGCTGGCCAAATGTGAGATCATTGAATGAGATGAAAGTGTATCTTATTTAACTAAACAGTTTTGACTTGTTCATCCATTGGGAATGCCTCGATCGGAACAGGACTATCACTAGGGGTATTCAAAATATGAACCTCTAATCACAACAACACCTCTGCTGAAAACCGAAATTACTCTAATGTCTATAATATGATCTGCCTCAATTTAATACATAATTACAACTTGCTCAGTTATTGAGGAGCCGATTGGGATACGGGATGCCGGGGGTTTGATCCCACAACGAGACATATGTTTGTGTGTCGTGCAAATATTGGTTTCAGGTCTCAGTGTCATGTGACAGAAAACTCTCGCGTAGTTTCTTATTTACCGACACATAGTTGGAGTAGACTGTATGCATAAAGCAGCAGACTGGGCTCTGTGGCGGACCTTGGGAGAGGCCTATGTGCAGTAGTGGACTGCAAAAGGCTGATGATGATAATGATGATGATGAGTTGGAGTGTGACGTCACGATAACATGCGTGGATTTTGGGTGTTCTTTATAGTAAATATTTCAAGCAGATTGTTTTTGATATGACTAATATTTTTTATTGTGTGTATTGATAGTCAATCACCACGCACTTTAACGGTGAAGGAAAACATCGTAAGGAAACCTGCATACCGTAGCGATTTTAAAGAATTTCTACGGTATGTAAGTCCGTCAACCCGCACTAAGCCAGCGTGGTGGACTATATGGCCTAACCACTCTCAATCGATTCTCTCGATTGTAGAGTAGGCCCGTGCCCAGCAGTGGGACGTATATGGGCTGATACAATACAATACAATACAATATTTTTTTACTCCCAGGCACAATCTGGCTGTAAACGTCGATAATGTTAAATACTATATAACCTAAACAGATAACTAAATTTTACTCCGAAATTCATATACGTGCTCCTCGAAAATAAAAACATTCACGGAGTATCCTTACACGAGCGAAACTCCACGTGCCTTTTGTAGCAACTTTTCAACATCAAACACTACGGACAGTGCTGCTGCTTTTGGAAACTCAACAGCATGTATAGGTTCCAACGTGCATTTTCACGCTTGTATAACAGAGGAGCAAGGCAGAGGTGTGATTAGTGTCGACATAGTAGACATAGACTGCCTCGGTGGCGTAGTTGTATTACGGTACGGTTCGAGTCCCGGGTCGGGCAAAGTGATATTGGATTTTTCTATTCATTATCAGCCCGGAGACAGGAATTTGTGCCCGATATGGCGATAGGCTCGCCCCCTATCACATCATGGGACGGAACATACAAGGCGAAATGTGGGTGGCCTCGTGGCGCCTCTGCCTACCCCTTCGGGGATAAAGGCGTGAGTTTATGTATGTATGTATGTAGTTTTCCAAAATTATTTTCCTTGCATCGACATGGCCAGCTAATTCTAATCTCAAATGCGTCATGCGAAGTTTTCAAACGGAAAACTCAAAGTAAAATCGGAACTAGGATATTACTGTTCATTGCTTATACGCGCAGCCACACAATAATCTACTCGTGTATTCATTATTTCTTCCTGGTGTTACCCCGGCGGGGGCCAGGATCCACCCTCCCGCTTATTCGCGTCCACTTCGCCTGATCTTCAGCGTCGCCAAATGTAAAACCAATGGTTCTTGACTGCAACAATATCAAGTAAGCGCTTTTAGCAACTTTAGATATTCATTTAAATACGAGTCGGTTAATGTGAGAAACACAAATAGATTCTGATTACCTTTTAGCAAAGCAGACTTGTAGGGAAAGATGAATTTTGACTGCTTGGTGAGTTCGTCTCTTCATTGTTAAAATAATCTTTTTAAGGATAGGTATCGCTGAGCCCAGCCCCTGTCTATGATAAATCAAAACAATATCAGTTAGCAACTCTCGCTTATTCATAAACGATTCCGTATAAAACAAGATTAACTCAGAAATTAAATCACGAAATTAATATTATTAATCCAACAAATAGATGGGAGAAGTAAATCTCCCTAATGTCAGATAAGAGATATTGAAATTTAATTTTATCTTTGGCCCACTTTTCTTAAAGACTTTATAATGGGGCGTCGTTGGAACTTTATCCGGGAGGTATGGCCCCTATCGAGCCTTGCAAACTAATTGAACAGCTGCCATTCCAACGCACGGGCGCGGAACGGACGCCACGTGACGTAGGTCGTGCCCCCCGGCAAGGAATATGTGACACTAGAATTTTCCCCACGATTGCTTTCGTCTTATTTTATAAATTCATCTTTGTGTTTTGAAGGGTAAGATTCGCGGTATTCATTTAAAAACTTGGGAGTTATTGATTTGAAATTTGTCGCTATTTCAATATTTCCTCAGTGGAGTTATGGTGGATTGTTAGGTTTATATAGATTGATTTCTAGTTTATAAGGATTCATCTCCCCACCAACCTGCACTAAACTAGAGCATTTGATTAAAATTAAAACTCCAACACATAAGCTGCATGAAGGCTCGTGTTTTGCTCCATATAAAACCATGCAACATATATAATATCCTAACATACATTGGCACTTCAAATAAGGTCTTAAATAAATACAAGCAACAAATTTTAGTTTATAATTACATTTTATATTATTACTTGGAAAAATATATTTTCACTCGTAATTAACGCGTCTAGGTTCTAATTTAGTCCACTAATAGGCTTTTCAAATTAAAAGGATTTAACCCACAGCTTACGTCCTAAATTAAATCGGAGGGAGACAGCAATGTGCGCTAGTTATTAGTGCTCTACATACGTATGAGTGCCTCTAAGATTTTAAGTACCACAGTCAAAATATATATCACGAATTCAAATTAAAAAATACAATAACTAGAGTGATTTTAATTAAAATATTATGTAAAATGCACATCAAAAATAATCATTGAAGGTCGCTGAGTGGAGAAAGCTTTCAACAGGTCGCTGTGATTATTATCAAATATTTTTAATAACTATTTAATGAATATTCGGCAGCTGTTGAAATAGATAAAATGTACTTAAACCGCGAAACTAAATAAGAGGATTTTATTTAGACACGTAGCAATAAAAAAATCAATAAAAGTTGCGAGCGACCGCCGTAAGTACATCCCTGCCGACGCAATTATTAAAGAATGAGAAAAGTTTGTAATATTGTGAGCTGTGGACTATGAAAGTGTCTTTTTCACGAGTCCAGATTACAGCGGGTGGCTTACTGGCCACCTATCTGTTACCACACTGCCAGTCTATAGAGCAGAGATCACCAACCAATTGCTAACTTTGTAATTTCTGACACTAGAAGTTTCGATGTGGAAAAAGTGGAGTTTCTCGCGGCGAGAATCGTATGCGATTATCGCTTGACTTAACGTCCTTAGATTATTGTTCTGACAAACGTTTACACGATGCAACTTTTTTATATCCTTACGATAATCGTATCTTCGAGGCGAGAAACTCTCCCCATGTAAATGCGGCTTAACTGTGACTTTTTATAAGTATTGAGTAGATCGCAAACATTTGGGACACCTTTAGTCATCATTTTCGTAGCCTTTTTTCGTACAATGTAGAACCAGGAAATTGGGTATGATTGTTCTACTAATAAGCAACAACATGGGGTTGAGATCACGATTTTTTTAAATGGTTTTAATACTCAGCTCCGGATTGTTATAATATATTTAGACACATTCATTTCGGTATCTGTAATTTATAATCGTTTTTGAAGTAAACCTTTAAGTTATAATGTAATGCTGGTGCTGATTAAAGCATAAAGGTCAGATCCGAGTGGTAACATTACTTCAATGAAAAACGATACGTAACACCCCTGTTGCTGTTTCGTTTGATTCCATCAATAACAATCACAGGCCGTACAATTCCTACCAAATTTACTTTTGAAAATATAAAGCTGATTCGAAAACCAGCATTACACAGAGCCTAAAGTGTGACGTACCTCTTCTTATCCGCTGTACTCTGTGATTACACAGGTTCTTATTCCAGGACCTACACTAAAAAAGGTAACATTAGCGTTGCTCCCAATCAAAGTCCGTGGAATTAACAGCACACTTTCTAATTTAATCTACCCTTTTTCAGTAGTAAGTGATTATGTAAGCAAAAAACGGCGTCCCAAACGTGGTCATTCCAACAAATCGAATTACAGCTTTTTTATACTGAGAGGCCTTTTTTTAGATTCAACCCGGGCAAGCGTCAGATAGTAAAATTAGAGCGTAGCCCGTAATTGTTTGAAGCGAAACGCTGGCTTGTTACAACCCTAGAGAAGGTTTAAAGGATTATGAACCTTATTCGGTAGTGATAAGGTGTGCTGTGGGTGAAAATGTGTGTTGGCTGTGGTGCACGGAATTAGAACAAAGGGTTGTCACTGGCGGAACGTCGCTCAATAAAGTTTAATCAGGGGCGACAGTAAGTTACTTTCAACTATAACGTACACAGGCACCCGTGTGTTTATCTTCCTTTTAAAGAACTAATGGAGTGGGTTTAGTGGACACAGTCGTGCTGCGTCAATTGGTTCAAATCTTTCTTAAAAAAATATGACTGTTTATATGATGTAAAATGCCGTCTTGCGGACTCTATAAAGTCTTCGTAGATTCGATCTGCCTGGCAGATAAACGCTGTTTTTTAAATACATCAATTGAAAAATACGATGACTACGAAACACTTTAATAGTTTTATTTAATATTTACTAAAATTGAAGAGCAAGTTTCAACGCAATTAACACTAACCACTTTATATCACAGCGATCTAGCCCATCGCAAGTAAATTATTTTTTTAATAAATCACCATAGCCTAGCACAAATGCTATATAGTCGTAAAGGTCTATTTATTTTACGATTCTCGATATTCTACGATTCTATATATTAGTGTCTCTAAAACCGCACCTAACATTTTTAGAAATATAATGAATCGCTTGGAAGCTGTGCCGATTAACACTTCACACATTACACATTACACACTTCATTCTGTAATAATTTAAAACACAGTATAGAGCAAAAATGACAGCCTCGGTAGCGTAGTTGTACTACGGTACGATTACAAAGCTGAGGTCTCGGCTTTAACTCCCAGGTCGGGCAAAGTGATATTGGATTTTTCTATTAATTATCAGCCCGGATTCAGGAAATTGGTGCCCGATATGGCGATAGGCTCGCCCCCTATCACATCATGGGACGGAATATACAAAGTGAAATGTAGGTGTTCTTGTAGCACCTTTGCCTACCTCTTCTGGGAAAAAGGCGTGAGTTTACTTACATACATATGTACGTATGTAAGTAAAATCACGTTATCTCCAATACAACCCAAAGTATCAACGACAATATACCATACATAAATGGACAAAACATACTTTTAAAGAATCCATTTACTAAACCAATCCGCATTATAACATCAAATATGTGCATTGCGGTAAACCTGCACAATTTACGACGACAGCCTTCTAGAATGCACACAATGACAGCCACGACAAAAAACAAACACTGACTCCACAAACAAGTCTGAAGAATCGTTTTCAGCTGTCAAATCTGACAAGTGACTACGTACCGGGGTGCTACTATGAAAAGGATTTTGAAAATTATACCTAAACAGCACGACGCATGCTGAGTAACGACACCCCAACTTGGTCGCCACTATCTTGGTCTGAACCGATAGTTTTGCTAAAACCGCACGTATTCCCTCCTTCTTTTTTTTTCTGGGTGTTACTGGTGTAGCGCCAACAAGCTATATAAGCTAGACGCCAGGATAGTTGTGCAGAATGCCAGGAAATAATTACTGTCAATCGATATTCTTAATGCACGGTTACCAATTACAATTGTTTTAAATAACCAATTAATAGTAGTAATTTTGTGCTTTTTTCCTCTCAAAATCTTACCATTAAAATAATTAACTATAACAAAAATACTGGGAAAATACAACCACTGACTTAACACATGACATAAAAACTGTAACAGGTACATAAGCAATATCCAACACGTTCATAGTAATCCCCCTCAAAGTGCAGACATGCAGTACACAAACCACAAGGCAAGCGGCAAATGAAGCCGCATGAGCTATTCACAAAGACTCCATCAGTTATCGGCGCTCTTTGTCTAAAACAAACGTCTGAGTTAACGCTGGAGGGACGGACTCGGTCGGGAATGGATTGGCTATGAGCTCTACCATTAAGAGTAATTGAAAATAACTTTATAGGCATCGGTAGTCGACAGGTATGCGCGTCTTCTACAATTAAAAGAGGCCAGGTATAAGTCCACCAGCCAAGGATAGGTTAGTGGACCAAAGATCAATTTTTGTTAATAATTCTTAGGTAATTATATATTCTCGCATTGTGTTTCTGTATCGACAAAATACATAAATGTAAAATAATATATCCCAAAAAGAATTTCAGCAATCAACAATTAGCAATATCTACGTACAAAACGTATTATAACGTTATTATTACACTTTTATAAATACCATGGAGGTTATTCATTTTAACATACCAACTACAACCCCTAAAAACTCCAAACAGCCAACGGTAACAAATCTTTTGAAAGCATATTTTGCTAAAAGACAATATACTCGTAGCATAACTCAATGAATTTGCTTGCAAAATACCAGAAGCAAGCACCTTTCTTCGACTGTAGCGGAATTTAATCAGATTTGAATGCATCTTGCTATTGAAGGTATTAACAATAGAGATTGGGCGCGGAGAACAGTTGTTCTGGGAATATTCTGCTGCGAACGCATACTTGATAATTCATTTGATGTTCCTTGTAACCGCTCGGTTTGTTTGTGGGTTTATGCATAAGATTATAACCGGTAACAGTTACCCACGTAAATATGATGTGTTTTGGGTTCAACGTTCGTACTCGGCTCCTAGCAGGCCGGCAAAATTGAGTAGGCTGACGATAACTTACCTTTGTCATTGCAGGCATCAAGAATGCAATATAGTCAATTTACACACATCAAGTGTAATTATTCAGCCTGACAACCTCCGTGGCGCAGTTGGTTAGGCGCCGGCTGTGAAACGAGAGGCTGCGGGTTCGATCCTCGCACTGAGACAAATATTTGTGAGGCCCACAAGTAATATAGTTTTAGTTTATGTCCAAATACTGTGCATTTCCAGATTCGATACGTTGATTGATCGAACATGTTATGTTCGGAAAGTTTGACATTTATTAAAAGACGAACGGTCTTAAATCAAAAGAAACATATAACTCTACAACATTCATGAACATCTTAATGTTCCAACCAAATTAATAAGTAAGTAGACCATGATAAGTAAGTAAGTGCAAAATATATATACATTCAAATAGCAGAAAAGCCCACACACACAAACCTTAAGGAAATCGCTTTACAAATCGATGTACTAAACGGCAAATTGCTGTGAGTTTTGCTTACATCCCCAATACTCAGATACATTAGTCGAGGCGACGGCCCAACCCCCGGAGACAATTGTCAAACCATTTACTTTTATTGGCATCTATCTTCCAAAATGGTCGTCATTTAACGCACCACTTCATTTCTAATTTTCCATCATTGTTTCAGCTAAATTAGTGTTTGATTGCTTTTTCAGCGTTAAGGGTGTATGTTCGCGGCGTGGGAGTATGGTAATTAATTGAAATATTTTGTTTTATTATTTCGCTCATTTAGATAGATGATCCAGCGCGTCGCCATATGGCAACTGTACCTATGCTAGATACAAACTTAAACCTTCCATGTTATAATTTTATAAAAACTTAAATAAAAATAAGTCGTTGTCTAGCTTAACGTTCATGTATTTTTATTAATCATATTTATTATTGTCAACAGCGGCATTTCCGGACAAATAAGACCTGGCAACTTTAAAAAAACCAGCGTATTCCTCAAAGGCCGGTAACGCATCTCCATGCCCTATGGTGTTGCAGGTATTCATGGGCGGCGGTCATAATTTACTATTAGGTGAACTGTATGCCCCTTTGTCACCTATAATATATAAAAAAATAATGATAACAATTTTAACATATTCATAACAATAGGATACCATCTCGAACCTACACAAAAATTACAGGTCAGTCCTACAACATTCAAAACCGAAACAAATACTCGTGGAGCCACAAATACCCCACGAAGGCTGTAGAATTAATAAAAAAAACAAACAGCCCCTTAACAAAATATCAATTTTGCAAACCGAAAGAGTCGATTACGATTCAGTGAGTTCATATTAAAATTTGTTTGAGTTTAAACGTTCGTCGAGTTGATTACTCGGCGGACCTGTGTCTCGCGGGAATTAAAACAAATTGTGGGACTTTTTGTTTGAAAAGTAATCTTGTAATTTTAAACGTTGGTTACTTTTAATAACAACGAGAATATAAAATATAGAAGTCAGTATGGACTGTGGGATACCGCAAAGATTTATAATAATGCGTAAAAAAATAACATGTTTTGATGATTTTTATTGGGATGAAGAGCGAGACGAGCCTGCCATTCGCCTGATGGTAAGCAATACGACCGCTCATGGACCGTAGCAAAACCAAACAACACCGGAATTACAAGGCAATGCTTGGCATTCCACTGCTTCGCCATCCTGAGACATAAGATGTTAAGTCTCATTATGTCCAGTAGTTACTCTGGCTACAATGTGCTTCAAAGCGGAACACTACAGTGCATTTACACTGCTGTTTGGTGGGAGGAATAGATATTGCGGTAGCACCTACCCAGTCTGCTTCTCACATACAGAGACCTACCAACAGTGAAGACTTTACCACTCTTTTATCTTGCGCGGTTGCCCAATGAAATATTCACAATCTTGTCTACGTAGATTTTACTACTTATATCCAGTTGTTATACGATTGAAGTGTTACAAATTGTATGCTAAATCAGTACCATCATCTCATCTTGCACGCTTGCATTAGAGTTCTGACAAAGCTGGCTACATTTGTCCCAGCAACCTCATTTGGAAACAAGATCTCCGGCTATGGACACGGCACAGCTGTCCGCAATGCCATTGTGACTGCACCTCAAAGGTAAACGTTACACCAGATTTGATGAATTTACAATTAGTATTCATGCATTTTCACGTCCATGTACAGGGCTAGCAGTTGTGTTTGCAGCTTCAAGATTTAATTTAATATACATGATGGTCTAAAATGTTTGTGACGTTAATTTCTGCTCTTCTTTATATTCATTTTTAAAGCGTAAGTCGGTAGCTATCCCTAAAGGTAGATGTTTATAGACGATAGCGACTACTTACTTACTATGATTGGGCCGTTACTTCAAGCCATAGGTTCAAGCTAAGTTATAGCCAGTTTTCATTGGAAGCAAAGGTTGGCAGAACCGGAGCGGTGCCACTCTCTCATATAAAATGGATATTTAGATACATTTTTGAATCAGCTAGATTTTAAGAAGCTCAATAATCTGAAGAGGCACCTCTATACCCGCCTGATGGAACAATAATCGCATTTTCAGAGCTCCCAACTACCACTGTGAGCCATTGAGGCACCCTTTTAAGACAGAAAGAATTCTGTGGTTAAAATATTATTTAAAGAATGTGCGTAGCGTGAAGAGGCATTAAAGCGGGCCGGCATGATTGTATCGAATGGTATGAGACTACCGTCTGATGCCATTCGATACTCACTTAGCATTAGCACTTACCACCAGATGTAATGTAGTCACAGTGCCGTGACAGAAGAAAACAAATATACAGGGTATATCAAGACTGCGACCGAAAACGAAGCCAGGTGGCAGTATTAGTGAGTTCAGACATAATGCAACTAAAAATTCCGCAAAATATATCGCAATTTTTTTTAATTATTTTTTTTACTTATCGTCGTATTTGGGTGATAAATACATATTTTTCCAAAATAATGATGTACACCTTTTTATTTTTAAAGACGCAATGATACGTAAGGGTTTAAAGTACTATTTTTGCAAAAACTAAGGATTTACCACCTAAAAACTATGATTTTTAAAAAACTGTTGAAACTAATCTATCCCTTATTTTGCGAACTTTTTTGTTGCATTGTGTCTATAGCGTCTAAAACTACCACCCGGCTTCGTTTTCGGTCGCGTTCTTGATATACCCGGTATATACATTTTTTAGCTATAACTAACTCTCTAATAAAATTGCCTAAACCTGTCAACCCTACCGCGTGGACGCGTTCCGACTATTTTAACACAACACGGAGCTCGCAGCGGCGTTCCATTTAGCGATTACTACCTCTTTGTGTCATCTCTCTAATTAATATTATGCACTAGACTGTCCCAACACGCTACGATTTTACCCAAACGCTGAAATATTAAATTTTTACGCTCCGTTGTTTTAGTAGGTAGACAATGCTTTTGACGTAATAACTCGTAGAGTAATTTGAACAAAGTTGATGATAATACACACATACATACATAAACTCACGCCTTTTTCGTAGAAGGGGTAGGCAGACGTGCTACCAGGACACCCAAGTTTCGCCTTGTGTTTTCTGTCCCACGATATGATAGGGACGCCATTTCTGGTCCAAATACCTGACTGCCAACCTGGCCACAATACCGGGCTAATACTCACATATCACTTGGCCCGACCCGGCATTCGTACCCGAAACCCCAGTGTTATAGTCGTGCCATAGTAAAACTGCGCTACCGAGAGCCGGAGGCAATCATATTGATGATGGTAATGCGCTGTAAATTAAATTTGAATTCAACCAAGAGTGATTTTTCTCTAAAACTTCATGATTTTTTCCCGTTTTCCCAGCCCATATTCGGCCACTGGTGAACATATGACTCTTCTCCAACCGATAGCTCACTTAATCCATAATCTAACTCGCTATTGTATTATCGTTTTTTTACTTTACATACCATAGAAATTAACGTACAGATCTCTATAATCTGCCGGTTTCAACGTGATATTTTCCGGCACTCTGAAAGCTTATTAACAAAAATAAACGCAATTCGGACAATAAACTAGCTCAAGTCAGTGTAGACAAGGTCCAAGGAACTACAAAAAATAAAACTATCGAAAAACTTCCGCGAAACGGAACGTAAACAGATAAATTAATACACATCGATAACATTTGCACGAGACATTGCACATAGGAAGATCACTTTTAATCTAAATTCCGCAGCTGCCGTCCTTTGTGCTGGCCAGATTGCCCTTTCGGTCCCTATCATAGCTCCACGATACATTATATTGGATCCGATGAATTTATTCCGAACGGGTAGCCACCGATTACTTTAAAGAAATTCGCCGGGAAACCTTTTGAGGCCGAGGTCGAAAATTACTTATATTACAAACATCTTTCGCTCAAAGAATGATTATTATTTATGAGATTTTTTTCTCGTTTCAGCCGAAATACCTGCGCAATTAAGGTAACGCTAATATTAGTTTTATGTTATAAGAGCCATATAAAGATTACTTGAATTTTTGCTTATGTTGTAAGTGCACCTGGCTACCTCTATTACTCCTGAAGTTAAAAGTAGACAGGATATCGACTCGGACGATCATCGTATCTCGCAATTCGATACATCCTTGCCCGTCTGATTAAACCAACTTGTAACTAGACATTGACATGATTGGTTACATCTCATAACATGACTTGCATGGGTCACTTCAACAGCTATTTCCTTTCCAATTGCTATGCAAAAAATAATTCTATTTAACGATTCCATACTAATACAAGCGCTCTCAATCCAATAACCCTTCAACTAACGGTAGAAGCACTCAACAAAACAATCGGAGCATGGCACGCGGAAAACAACGTTAACATACCCCACGACGCAATCAAACGAACACACAATTACGCTCTAAATTACTGTTAAAAATGCAGTTTGTACACAAACAAGGCCCGTGTCTCGAGTAGGCTTGACAGCGAAGTTATCGCCGTTACATGAGATTTTGATACGAATCCAAAACTAGCGCACCTCGGCTTGAAACATTCATCGGAGCGAACTCTACCGCGGTGCACGTACGGCTCAATAAACTGAATAATTAACTATACCCTTGCACGGAGCTGGGGTGGGATCCGGGGACCGTGGGCCCTTAGTTGAACGTGAATTAGGAAATCTTCAGGGGTGTAATGTATGTATGTATCAGCCCACACACGTCCCACTGCAGGGCACGAGCCTCCTCTATAATCGAGAGTACGATTGAGAGGGGTTAGGAAATATAGTCCACCACGCTGGCCTAATGCGGATTTGCGGACTTTACATACCATAAAAAATATTAATAATCGCTATGATCTGCAGGTTTCCTCGCGATGTTTTCCTTCACACATGTCTCCGAAAAGTCAGAGGATTTGAACCCGCGAATATATTGGCAATTGCGTCCGGTCCGTTTACCAACAGGCCACCGGTGTAGGCCACAGGTGTAATGTGCTGGTGCTATCATGGTAAATTCACCTATAAAATTGATGTCGTATGCGGCTCCATCGTTACGAGATTTATTTAGATTTGGATAAAACCGTTTTAGATACCAACGACACGTGATAAGTTTCTTACACGATGCAATGGATATACTTTCATAAACTTAACTTTTATCACTTCGTAACAAAAATCCTTTTCTGTGTACAAAATCTAGTATATACTTAAAACAAAAAAAAAACTAATTTGTATTATTTTTATATTTAATCCACCGTATAGATAAAAACGGAACACTTTATTGGTTCAAAATGATTATATTTCATTTACAGAAATATTTTTTTCTATTTTACATTGCTCCTAATAACAACACAAAAATCTCCAAATATAACCCTAATGGCCCCCACCAATAACAACCACCAACGCGCCTGCATCGCCGTCGAGCCGTACCAAAGTGCACGTTCGAAAAATAATATCGCAGCGACACACGAACTCGCACTGTAAACGATGCATGCAACACAAACACAACACTCGCGTTAAATTGACAGCCTCCGTAGCGCAATTGTTTAGACTCCGGCTATGAAAAGAGAGGCCACGGGTTCGATCCCCGCAACAAACAAATATTTGTGTGAACCACAGGTATTTGTTTCGGGTCTGGGTGTTTGTGAGACCGAAAAGTCTCGTACTTTCTGATAGCCACGACACAAGGCTCGGTCTTAGTGTGGGGTCAGGACTATCTATGTGACTGATGGGTGTGCTTATTTATTTATTATTATTATTTAAATTCGTTGCTAAGTACTGCACTCACCATCTTTATTTATGAAACTGTTGTACCAATATTTCCCTCTTTCTCTCCCTTGCCAGGTCCACTGCTAAACATATAAATAAATAAGCCTTTTTGATAAATACACACAACAGTTTCGACCTTACATACAAATCTCGTGTCACGGCTATCAGAAGCTTCGGGAGATATTTTGGTCTTACAGCACCAAAACACGACCAAATACCAAATAGTACCTCAGGGCGGCGTGCTGTCCCTTCTTCTCTTCGCTGTCTTTATAAACTCCATTACCAAGCTTCTACGATCCTCCTACCTCAACGCTGATGATCTCCAGATCGGCGCCCTGGTGTGCCGTAGAGTGTGAAGGAGGGCACCGTGAAGCAATTCTCTCTCTCAATTTTAATGTTTGTGCCTATCTACCTAACCAGTATAATTGTAGTTTGTATCTAACTATTTCGACCAGCTAGATACGTTAAGATATCGAAACAAAATACTTAACATGTATGTGCACTGAGGACTGAAAAAGATTGGGAGCATCTTAGAGTATGGCAGTGACGTCGTAGCAATCTCGTCCAAATCGCCTCAGCGATCACTGATAAAAATCTTTATATGTGCAATAGAAATTACCAAGTAACGAAAATTATGCTCATTCACGCTACGTATACATGGTCAGTTGGTCACGCGCGCGTACACTCGCTAAATATGTTGTTACACCGCGCTCGCTACCTCTATCCCTTCGTGAAACTACATCAGTGTCACTGCACTGCTTTTGATGAATTTCAATATTAGATTTTGTTGAGATAAATTAGCGATACGTGGTTTCTGTGAGCTGAATTTTAAGTAATAACCCATGCATTCCTGCTTTATTTATGAGACAAAGGGCTATAGATTGGGATTGAGCTACATCGTAGAGATCATAGACCACTATAGGAATTGGTCGGTATGACCTAATTTGTATCAATATATCATAGAACCCCGACTTGAAGCCAAGGCTTTGGTAACGTCAAATGTTTTTTCACCAAACGTCCTTTTCCTTGCTTTCCTTCTGCAGTCTTGAGAGGCTGACAAGACGACAAGTTTGTACTCTTCAGGTGCTGCAGATGTTCCTAAACGGCTTTAACCATTTACCATCAGGTAAATGTTTGTTCGTTTGTCGAACAGGCAAAAAAGAGAAGCTACATACTGCGCTCGCCAAGTGTGGCGAGTATTGGAAAACACTTCCATTGGAGTTGCGTTTGTTGGGTATTGAAATACCTGTAGCTTAAAATGATGGATGCAAGGTAACTGAAATGTTGTTCCACTTCAAACAGCTTTATCCGTTCATGGTGCGACTGCCCACCATCAGTTGTCATATTGTTTCATAAAATCTTTGCTATCCCCAGTTGTAAAATCAGTCGATCCCATTAATCTACTTAGGATGTATATAGAAAATACAAAAATAGAATAGCTTTCCCTCTAATGTCTAACAGGTTTTACACAACAGTATTAAATTTTATTTGGTGAGGTGTTTCGTCTGGTTCCCTCCTCGCACTAATGAGTTCCAAACTGTGCCAGTTTGTAAGATTAAGCCAAAAATTGTGAAAAACTCCGTCCGTCCGGTCCCACGACGAGTGTTTGACATAGCTAATAACTGGGCCGTTGGGCCGGCCTGGCCGAGTTTGCCTCACAGATGTTCGGCTAACTACGCTCGCAGGATTTAAAACTTGGGCCAAAGTTTTTTTACAGCAATAATTTTGTTTATGGACTTGGAATGACGCACGTGTTTTTCATGTAATGAAGGTCGTTCCGTTTTTAAATTTCGTTTTGTTTTTTATAATAGTCAACTTGGTTTTATATTGTTTCGTTCCCGCATGAATGTTGTTTTAGGGTTTTATTAATATATATTTTTTATTTGCCTTACCCTTTTAATGCATTTTTCTTTTGATGTCTATTAAAAGAATTTTAATTTTCAGTAAACAATAATCACCTATCTAAGATCTCTAGAAACTAATGTGAATATTTGATTCAAATAACAACTTTTATCTAACACTAAGTTTTTGACTATAGGTAGTAGATTATGTAAATGAAAATATTGGTACAAATAAAGATTTTATTATTGTTATTATTTATAGACATGCTACATCTGAATTAAAAAAAAATAAAAGCATCAAACAAAACAAAATGATAAAATCTTTTAGGTTGAAATTTCATTAAACAGCCGCTAATTAAAGAGCTACATTGTGGCCAAAGTGTCGGTAGCGCGCGCTGTAAATGTGGCTTGAACAAATTATACTCACGTGCCGAGATGCTTATTGCAGTATTTTGTTTAAAATGAAATTGTCTTACGTATTTAAAGTTCAAAACAGCCGAATTGCAGCACGTTGTTTGCAGCGATTCAAAAATAAAATCGTTTCTATTTTTATTTATGAGTTTGTTAATTCTGTTGATTGCTTTATTACCTAATAGCTTATTACCTAATGTAATATTAAAGGTGGCGATTAGCTGATCAGAGCACAGAATTTCGAGCCCAGCAATTTCTAATATAAATAGTAGAAGATTTGAAATATAAATAATTATACTTTTACAAAAGGTATTACTTACCAAAATATAGATGCAGTGAAAAGTGTAAAAAGTGAGACTTATGTTACAGTCAGTTTACTACGGCCATCACAGCTTATGACACACTGAAATAAAATTTTGAGAACCTTGTTTCGACAAGGTGATAACATGAAGAGACTAAGAACGGTAATAAAAATGACACCGTGTACTTAATATACCAGCTAATAATATATTTAAAATAATATTATAAAAATACAAAAAGAAAATAACCGACTATTTACTTTTGAACATTATATTTTAAAAAAATTTGCTACACGTTTACTTCATAACTTAGTTCTCAATTTACGCATCTGTTTCTGCTATCGTTTATACACATTTTATGATACCGTTTCTTTTTCTCGGTACCGTTTAATTTCACCACTAAACAGTACTTAACACTACATAGCGTACTGCTATTTTTTCTGTTCAGTTTTCTTTGTTTGGTGATAGTGGATAGCTCTTGATATTTGGTACATGCCGGTAAGCGCGACAAACAAGTTTACTGCGAACAAGCTGTAGTTTTTTGGTGTGATTACGAGAGAGTATCGTGACCAGATGAGTCCGGTGACCGCCAGAGACCCGTACTGAGACATAGACAACTTATCAGCTGGACGCGACAGGTCTCCCAAGCCAGCAACAACCAAAGACTGGAAATATTAAAGTATGGAAATATTATAATATGATAGTTTGGGAGCCATTTGGTAAGTAAACTAGACGCGACTAACACGGTGCCGATGTATTCGGAATCATGTGTGCATTGTGATAGTCAACCCATGCAATTTAACGGTGAAGCAAAACGTCGTGAGAAATCCTGCATACCATAGACATTTGACAGCCCCCGTGGTGCAGTTGGTTAGACGCCGCCTGTGAAAGAGGCCGCGGGTTCGATCCCCGCACCGAGACAAATGTTTGTGTGAACCACAAGTATTTGTTTCGGATTTGGGTGTTTGTAAGACCGAAAAATCTCGTAGTTCCTGATACCCACGACACAAGACTCGATCTTAGTGTGAGGTCAGGACTATGTATGTGACTGTTGGGTGTATAAATTATTATTATATTATTTTTAAGGATTTCTATTGGTGTGAATTGCTTATTGGGCCATTGTTCATCCTGGTTGACAAGATTTACAATAGTGGGAGTGTTATAATACATACATAATTTAATGCCATTATACATTAAGATACAAGGCTTATGTCGTGGGTTCTATTAACCAAAAACTTTTGAATCTAACACGCCTGAAACAAATACTTGTAAAACACCTAAATATCATTCTTAATTTACGTACCCATTTAAATGCAGGAGCCCAGAAGAAAACTGTCTTTGGCCCTAAAAAACAAATAATTATATGAGCATATAATTATAAAGTTGAATTACTTGTAAATAAAATTATGCTACTATTATCTTATTTGCCAATAAAACGATCCAGCTAAGCTTTGGTTGGCATTATAGACAGAATATTGTGATTTAGTCCGTCAACCCACACTAGGTCAGTGTAATAGACTAAAGCCTAACTCTTCTCACTTGTTCAGAGGCCCGTGCCCTGCAGTGGGACTTTTACTAATTGAATTATTAATATAATATTAGCTTAATTCATTGTTCTTTACTCACCAGCAGGGTGATCCCATAATGGCCGGAGTTTTGAAGGCACAAACTTATCAGCAATGCCGATAATAGCCTTGTATATACTCGACATATTAATACTTAGATTGTTGGATACACAAAGGGTTAAAGATCATCTACAAATACAATTTAAATGATTTTTTATCATTTTATTGAAATCGGCCGAGACATGGATGTTTGATATGACGGTAAGCCGTCAAATGCTGTTGACAGCTTCACAATCTGTAGCGTAATCTATTCTATTTTGAATTGGAACTATTTTATTAAAAATATTATGTTATTTATTAGAACAAGGTCGCAAGTTTGAACTATGTTTGAACCACGTTTGAACCAAAGGATCACATAACCTTTGTAGTTAAATGTTTATTCATAATATATTACTATCCAGCATAATAGTTCTCCGCAAGAATTCCAAGGTTAAGTGAAGTTCGCCAACTCACCAGCGGCCACCGTGATGGACTAAGCTCTCTGAATAATAAAGCGGTGACCAGATAGCGATTCTCAGTGAGGTATTTACAAAATATGGGAAAAATAATATTAATACTCCATACACAAAAAGAATTTTCTCTGAAAATTCCCGGGAATATTTCACTAACACTAACCACATCTCATGCGTAGACAGGAAACCAATGGAGTATACGCATTCCATTTCGCGCTTATCCAGAAATATTCCCGGTGATACCGTTGATCCTGGTGCAAATAATATTTTACGGGAAGCGGGAGAAGGGCGCTCGACAGGCTCTAAAGCCCCTATATTTACAGCTATTGATACTACCGCGGAGTTGACAATTACACGAGCTGCCGCTGCCGTCGGCGTCTTAGCGGTATATAGATGCTGGATACGTCTTTAGAAGAAATTATTTCAATGTTAGGGTAGTGGTAGAGAGTGGTTGGACTACTATACGGGACGCCAAAAGTAAAGCCTTTTGTGGTTTTGAATGGCAGATCTTCTAACAGGATGCCATTAGTTCTGAATTATTGTTCAAAAGGTAAATAATGTAACGCCCACCAGACAAATCCAAAAATGCGATACACTTCCGTGGGTCACTACGCCCTATGTCAGGTTGATTCTTATAATATCTTCAGTAATCATTACTAAAAGACAACATTTAAATAAAATAAAATAAATTAGATTGTGCAGTAGTAGATAAGGTTTAACGCCAGTTATTTCAAAGCATTTAAAATGTTTCTCAAGCTGAATGGTTGCTATTTATGTACCCTAGAGAACAACGTAGATTTTAACAAATAAATATTGTTCGACTGAAGATTTTGTAGAGGCTTGTACAATTTATAGTACTGGAGAAATACCCGCCCACAAGCTCAGTAAAAGCTATTTATTTACAGATGGTTATTCACCCTTGCTCTTGGATTCTTGTTTAGGAATTCAGCAAGTGTAAAAGGTATAAAAAGCTATATTAAATGAAAATATGATTTACTGGAAGTTGTATGATGAAAAGGTTAAAAGCGAAGAATGGTCCCGTGGGTCACGGGTCTTTTTCGATCTGTTTCACTACCATTTTGCATACCCGATTACGCATCTTATATACTAGTTTTCTAAATTTCATAGGCGGCAATCGCTTACCATCAGCTAAGTCGTTTGCAGCACCCTTATAATAAAAAAACGAGCAGTAAATACTTATACAATAGGTATATGATGACTAAAATAAGAATTTAAAACTGCCACTTCCAGGCGCTCAACATCCCAGCAACCAATAACATTGGCGACAGAACCGCCGAATTTCCCTAGAGCGCTATACACAACACACCGCCAAGAAGAATAACCGGAGTGAATGCAAAATGAAAATTATCATACAAATTCACCATCTTATATGATCCGCCAATGTCATACTGCCACAAGTATGCAAAAATATGTACGCGCGCTCTCGCCTTCGGATGTTAGCGGCGCTGTACGGTATTAGCTTGGATATTGTGTAAATATTTCACTGGCGTAATTCTGAACATTTGCATCTGTTGTTAATAATTGTGGTTCACCGTTCGTGCTGCGGATGTTTGCGCGAACGTATTTTAGTTTCTGTTCAGGTAGAATTATTTTTATATGGCACTGGCAATTGGTCGATTAGGTGTAATATGCACTGCATGCTGAAATAACTCATAAACATGTATAAGTTAAAAGCACAATACCAACTCGCTCTAAACCATCGTAGGGAACTAAGACTAATTGCTCGGATTTTAAGACAAGGCCGCCACGCCACACCTGCCACTGCAACTCATGTAAGCCATGATCGGCAATGTCACGCATTATTTAACTCCGAGTTCGTGCTTAGCTTGGCGAGTTTCTGCGAAATTGTAAGCTGCCTTAAACCGACAACTTTCTATTATATTAATCCACATAAGTGTAAGGCATTTTGAGTTCAGGTCAACATTAACCGGATATAAGTATTCAAGTATATCAGTTTCAATTAGATCAGTGCGTCAATTGACGGGAGATGATCATAATTCATGTGAGTTATAATTGTCTTTTCCCCCATTCTATTTGGAACTGCTTTATAACTACTTACCACCAAATGGCCACTTTGTTCCGCAAGTACCTATAAACATTCTTTAAATAACATTTAGGTACCTACAAGTTGTAAATAAAATATTGTATGTTACATACTGTAATAATAGACAATCGGAATTCTTCACAAAGACTGACCATTCCCTGTACGCCTGCACATAAACATTTCAGTAAGTGTCTGAGAGGACAAACAGCAACATTGATTGTCCGGTAAAGCTATCCCGGTTTCTGAGAAAGAAAACGTGAGGCAAGCAAGGAATAGCTAAATAAAAGCGAGTCCCCCGGCGGTACGATGACCGGCTAACAATGAAGCGACAACACCTGTGCTTCGGAAACTTCTAATGGTCTTGCCCGAGCTTAGAGAAACATCTAAAGGTTTATAACTCACAAGCAAGACTGGGGAAAATATATTTAATTCGTAGCAACAGGTATCTATTCTGAAAGCAATTGAAATTGTAAAGAGAGGAATCTGTTCGCCAATATTTCATATTTTGTATTTTGGTAATGTATTTGCTATAATGTGAAATTATAAAATACTGAGAAAAAAATATTCCTACAACACTTACCAGGAAACAAAACTGGTAGAACCTATCAATTTATCGATTTCATTTCATTTAATTTCTAAAAATAAAGTTAATGGTCTTAAGTTCGTTCCAAGACTAAATATTTGTTTGGCCTACAAACATTTTAATCAGATGTAAAAGTTTGTTCAATTGGAAATTACGTATGTAGAATAAACTTCAGACGCAAAAAATCTACATTTCCGTTGACTACAACGTGTTAAAGTTCCATTTTTAGTTTGTAGGATCTAAATTCTGTAAAAAGTTTCACATGCTTTCGTGCATCACATGGAATGAATGAGCTTAGTGTGACACTTCGAATAATGATCTCATAAGTTTAACACAAATGTGACTCCATATATCATTGGACTGTGAACGAATTAATATTACCTACCTACGGCGATGCAAAATACATAGACAAGCTAAAGGCACCCAGAGCAGCAGCTGAAGGAGCGGTGCGGCGGCGAGGCTGATTTGACGTGAACGCGCCAAATGGGCGGAAAAGCCGATACCACCGGCGTTAACGAAAGCCGCGCAAATTCCCTCCACAACTTAATATTAGCTCTCGTAGTTCAGGCGTCAGCACCACTCCGCCCACTTGAGATTTTAATATTTACCTAGCCATTAACTTATCAAGTGCTCAACTTACGCTCGATGGTTTAATTTTTAATAACTTAGTAATAAGGTGGAAACCTAAAAATGTGGTTTATTTTTTAGTTTTTATAGGTACTTTCGTATGTTTGATTTTAATTTGTTTTATACTCAAGAGCGAATGCCAATAAACTTTTTTATACAAACAGAATTAAAGGATTAGCTTATGAGGCAGCTAAATTTGTATTTTAAAGCAAAATAATGAAGACGATGAATTGTGACGCTATCACCGTTATAGCTCGGGCGTGCTAAAACTCTTGATCTTCCCATTACGTATCTAACTTTACACAAGGTAGATACATACGTGTACATAATATATTATTTACAATAATAATTGTTGCCTTATTTTACACACTATTTGAATGCTGTTTTAATATAAATAATTATTAATCTCATATTGTAATATTAATAATAGCTCTTATGATTAAAATGTAGCTAGGTAATTCTTCAGTGATAGAGCCACGTTGCATCTAGGACTACATTATTTCCAAATCGGCCAACCCAACCGGGGTAATAGCTACCAAATTTCACAGAAAATCGACGTAAAGCAATATTTTGCGTTTTGGGGTCAACCTGTCTTGGTATAAACAATTTCAAATAAGGTGGCATAATTGTATTACGTATAAACGTAAATGTTTTTCGCGGTAACCGACTGGTATTCTGGTCAAGTAGAGTATTGACTCTATTTACTTTGATCTACACTTGCCATCTGGTGTCAGCGGGGTCAATTTGCCAGTTGCCTTGCCAGTATATAAAATGAAATCTAGGATCAATGTCTGTTGAAAAAATGTTTCTTTAAGTTCTTTACCTCAAACAAATCTGGGTGTCAGCTGAAATACAGCGCCGTAGCTCAGGCTGTGGCATTAAGCTGAGCTGGATCCTTTTTGGTTTAGGGAATATATTTAAGAGGATAAAATAAAAAAATACTTATTGTTTAGTTGATTCTTATGTAATTTTTTGTGATATTTTTATTTTATTTTATCAATTTTTTATCAATCCTTATCATCCCATCAATCAATCAAGATCAATCAGTGCCTGGGTGTAACCTACCACCGGTTACCGTATTTCTGCCTCCAAGCTGCTACGTGTAAGTATGGTATAGGCTTTATAGCTTATACCTACTAGCTTAGTTATTTCGTTCCAGTTTGAAGGACATTGCACGCACCAATTAGGTCTTGGATATAAACGACTTGATACATAATATGAGATGTCAAGTGACGAATTCAATGCAGTATCATGCAGTGCTTAGTAATATCAAATTCTGAATGTTGCTATTGTTTATGGGCAGGCGTTACGCTAACTATACATAAGCGAAGTACATAAGGCAAACGAACTGCTGGTCTAGTTCTCGCTAAGAAAAATGAATACTCCAAAGATTTCTAGTGACCTGTTTCAATACTGCATTAAATATATACCCAGCAGTGGGATACAATGTCTGGTCTCGTGAGTCCCAGAAACTACGAGACTTTTTCTCTCATAACACCCAGATATATGTGTGGGCTATACAAACATTTTTAATTCGGTACAAGGATCGAACCTTAGGCCTCTTGTTTCACAGCCGCCTCTCAACAATCTGCGCCACGTAGGCAGACAAAAGGGAACAATAACAGTCCAGCAGTATACAAATACATGTCGTTCGATGGATGATAATATAAATTATAGATATTAATCCTTGGCCAATTTTATTTGTTATTTATTTGTTCCCAAATCACCATACTTGTGGGGTCAATTAAAACGCCAGTTGTAAAGTATTATTTATTAATGTAATGTAAATAAAAGCCGTTATCTGTGTTAACTGCCGCGTTAACTTATTGCACTCCTGGGGCGCTCAGCGTTTATACAAGTTTAGCTTTATTTTAAATTGTTGTTTCTGTTGCTAGGCCGAATGTACATTTAACGGTTTATTATGAATAAAAGTATTAAATTTTATTTATAATATTAATTTTAGAATGATATATCTAAATATTAAGTAGTAGATTTTAATTCAAAACTGAATTAATATTGAGGAAATTGACGGTGATCTAAATTGACAATCGTAAGCTGCCTTTATATTCATGGCTGTTTAATATAAAAATACAGTATTACAAATTACAATACCGGAAAATTCTGTCATCAATTTGAGTGTTTTGAGTCTCGAGCCTTTCTTATGAAATTAGCGGTAAGGCACATTCAATACAACCTTTAATAATAAATTCCCATCATGTACAAACTGCCTAACATCACCCGATAATGCAGTAAACATAAAATAAGTACATAAGTAAATATAAATGCATACATACTGACAAAAGTATTACAAAAATATAAGATTCGAACAAGATCATAGTTAAATGGAAATGTTATTAATATTAAAATGGAACGTAACTTTGGTCTAAAATTATTAGAAACTAAACATCTTACATCTAAAGAACTGATCAAAACAAAATAGGACACTTTTTCTTATACAGGGTATATCAAGACCGCGACCGAAAACGAGGCCAGGTGGTAGTTTTAGCAGTTACAGACATAATGCAACTAAAAATTTTGCATAAACTGCGACAGATTTTTTTTTTAATATTTTAACAATCATCGTTTTTGGGGGGTAAATACAGTTTTTTGCAAAAATAGTAATTTAAATCCTTACGTACCATTGCGTGTTTAAAAATAAAGCGGTGTATGTCAGAATTTAAGAAAAACTGAGTATTTATCACTCAAAAACGACGAAAAGTAAAAAATTTAAATTACAAAAAGTGACGATTTTTATTTTGAAATTTTTACTTGCGTTGTTTTTGATATCACAAATACTACCCACCTGGTTTCGTTTTCGGTCGCGGTCTTGATATACCCTGTATATTTTGTTTCTTCCTCACTCTACTGTAAGATTCCATTGAGATTTACACTTTAGTATAGCTAAAGGATAAGCTTTTATTTTGAACCTTGTTATTCGACTGTTACACGTAGCCTCGTTAAGAATTCGCCTTTTCTGGAAATTCGTCTCAGAAAATAAAAAAAGAAAAAATTTTTCTGAAATATAGCTTAGATTTCTCGATAAGCCTTTAACTAGTCTAGAAAATTCGATAAAATATTTCAATACGAAGGTAATATTAACACTGATATAACTATTTTTTTCTTACATCTTCACTGACGTATTTATATTTTGATTGTAAATGATGAATCAGAGAAAATGCAGGGATGATAAAATAATAAAAACATAAACTAGCATTATACCAGAATCGAAATCAGAATGTATTCCATTGGGCTTCAAATAAAACATTTAATCTATCTACAAGGACTTTATATAATGCAGCGTATTACATCAGATTGTAATTTATATTTAAACGCGATATATACTGCTTTTACAGTACAATTAATAATTTTCTGTCTCATTTCTCAGAATAATATGATCGGTAATGCATTTGATTGAGCTACATTTAAAAGCAAAAAAAATTCTTTATTTAAAAAAATATGTATCCACTACACAAATTACCTTAGATACTAATTTTACCATCCGCACATAATCTCCAATTACAAAGATTTTAGTCCTAATTTTGTTTTGATATCTTAGAGATTCTGCTAGTATGGCAATGCAGTAATGCGTATTAGCCGTTGCATATAAAAATATATGTTGTTCTTCCACTCATAATGTTCTTAAGTTGCCAATCTATCACATACCACGCGCATCATTCATACATTGGTCGACGTTGTTTTTGGAAAACTATCGAGATTTTGGGAACTACATATTATATATTTAAATCAATTTATTTATTTATTGCCTATATTAAACTGTAAGGAGAACTCTTTCGAAGTTGATATATTGGCGGGAATGGCATCTAATTCAACGTTGTAGTAATTGTATATTTTGTTAACCCATAAGATATACAGGGTGACAAAAAAACTCCGTCTGATCGATAAAGGTGTTTTCAGACATAATTAATGTGTTCTATTTTAAAGATCCGTTTCACATAACATGATAAAAAAATATCCTTAATGAAATAAATTAAAAATCGTGAAACTCACATTACACTGCTAACAAACGCGTTCGTAACAAGAAACGTGCGGCGCGACGTTAGAATTGTCAGAATGTGTGCTTGGTGTCAAAATTTAAAACTTTTTTAGATTTTAGAGATATTGATACTAAAATATGTATTGTAACTCACAATAATTATTATCCTTTATTATTCTTTCGTATTTTTTTAATACTAATATTGAGATACCCAAATGCGCGTCGTGGATCGGATAGGGTTTTATTGTTATACTGTATAACCCATTATAGAATTTTCGTAAGCGTTCCCTTACACGAGTACAGGAAGATAAATCACAGAGACCTAATTTACATTTAAGGCAGAACTAACAAAATTCTTTAGTAAGTCTTATAATTGCTTGAATTTTATCGATTGAAATTACGAAAACAACGTGACTTAACCATAATACAGCTCAATTGCATCAATTTACTGACAATTTTAACCTCAACAATACATTTGTCTTGGCTTTGATATCCTCAATCAGTATTATTTGATACAACCTTGCCTAAAATACGATCTTTAAAACTCATCGTGCCTAGACAATGCTTCTCCGAAGTCAGTGGCCTGTGATCCCACAAAGAGGTCGTATTTCTCGATCACTTCCTCTTTGGTCAGTTTCTCGTCCGCATCCGCATCCGCCTCGAACATGAGGTGACGGGCTTCCGCTTCCGCATGGTCGAATTCCGGGGGTGCAATCCAGTCTTTAACTTCGTGTTCGTCCATATAGCCGTCCTTGTTGGTGTCCCTGCGAAGATCATGAAAATTATAATTACAGGGTTAATAAGAAAGGGTATATAAAGCTATAAAGGGTATACTAGACTCATCATAATGAACAACTTTTGCTATGGGTCCACCCCTGAAATCGAGAGAAAAAACCGTATGGTGTCGTGGGACAATAAACAATTACAAAAATATTAATTTTAAATTATATTAGAGGTATAAAGAAAATAATTATTCGGGTATACATTTTTTATTATGATTTTTTATTGATAAAAATAATAAAATAGTCAACGCGTAGACTATACATTAGACACTGTATAACCATCATACAAAGACTATACATAAATAATAAAAAACCCAACGAATTAATAACCTCCTCTGACGTCGGTTAAAAACATAAAATAATAAGCAAAGAAATAAAAACGAAAAATAGCTTCCTAAATTTTTGAATTTAGAATGTCAAACTCATCCGTGGAATAAAAATCTTACGTTACGGACGTTTTTTCCTGGTTAGGGTACCCTTCTTCATCGTCCCATAAGGAACTTCGTTCCAAAAACATCTGTTCCATACATAGAAAAATCTGTTTCATACGTAGAAAAATTATGATGAGTATAGCATACCCCTTTCATATACCCTTTATGACTAACCCTGCATACAGCAATTAGCTGGTGGTAAAGATCTCGTTACCACGAATAACTATCCGTCTCCGTCCGAATAGAGACGATTGCATAAGATACATAAGTGGAAAATTCGTCATAGTGAGGACATGCGTGTGGCGTTTCGGGTTCAGCCTTTGTGTAGTGTGATTTCGACCAAATCGGCGCAATTGTGTCGACTACCTAAATATAACCATTTCAAGTTGACGGCTATTTGAATTGGGCTCCACAACTTGTGTGAAACTATAAAATATTACCAGTCTTCACTTTTCTTTATTTTCTCCCTTTCTATCACTAAGGCAAGATAGGCCTTAGTTCAGCGCATTTGCCTCATCATCATCAACATCATCATCATCATCATCATCATCATCATCATTATCATCGTCGTCATCATCATCATCAGCCCGTTGCAGTCCACTGCTGGACACAGGCCTCTGACCGACGACTGCATGCGTAAAGCAGCAGCCCGGGTTCTGTGGCGTACCTCGGGAGATGCCTATGTCCACCACTTGTCTACCTTGGTATAATTTTGACTATTTATATATATCTATATCAGAGAATCGACTGAGAGTGGTTAGGTCATATAGTCCACCACGCTGGCCAAGTGCGGGTTGGCGGACTTACATACTGTAGAAATTCTTTTTTTAAAATCGCTACGGTATAATTTTGACTATGTGTTTATTTAACTACACCCTTGCCTTTACATACGCAAATCCATAGTTTATAAGCGGTGTTGGATTACCATCAGGCAGGCCACTAGCTCGTCAACCCTCAAAATAAAGTATACAAATCTCTCACCTGTAGCCAGTGAACTGTTCTCTCTCCTGCTTGACCCAGTCAGGTTCCTCTTCATCCTCACCGTCTTCAGGCTTGTACATGTCTCCGATGTACTCCTCCAGGGATACTTTGCCGTCCTGAAATAATGTGCTTCATTTAGTACCGAAGCAATACTAATCCTGCTGGCTGTAGAGAATGGACTATCGCATGGATCACATTATTAGATGATTTTAATGACTTCTTTCATTGACTTTTGGTATAAATTTGTATAATTCTAATTAGAAAAACCCTACCGAAACGCAAAAACCTAAGATTTTCATTTAAAAGAAATAAAATTCTGTCAATAAGTTTAATCTTTTTTTAATATCATTACACAATTATGTTTTTCTAATAGAAAGGGCAGTATGTCCAAATAAACTATCTACCTTTACATACAATTTTTTTGACAACCACCCTGCAGCGTCTACTTCTACAAAGATATCAGTAGAAATATACCTTATCCTTGTCAATATCTTCGAAAGTCTCCAGCACGACCACGTCTCTCATGGTGGGGTTCTCCTCGGGGTGCAAAAACGCCGCGAACTCGGTCCTGTTTAATGCATCATCTTGGTCGCCGTCTGTGGACAATGGAAATATACTTTAGACTAGCTTCTGCTCGCGAACTTCGTCTGCATGATTAACTTTATTTGGATTTTCCCATCCCGTCCCGTCCCGTTAGATCCCGCCCGTCCCGTCAAATTCTCACTTATGGCCTGTAATCCAGTCTATTTCATCGCTTTGAGAATAAATACTAAAAAGGAACAACTATATCGGAATTCCTTCCTCATCCTACGGGAACACTATCTTTTTCGGGATAAAAAGTAGCCAAGTGTTAATCCAGGGTGTCAGCTACCTCCATACCAAATTTCGTCGAAATCCGTTTAGCCGTTTCTAAGTTCATCGCGCACAACCGCACGGACAAACAGACAAACAGACAAAAATTCTAAAAATCATTGTTTTACGTTCTATTACGTTAATACAGACCCCCATATTAGTTTTTCTCATTTATCTTCCATGTACAAACATCGATCGGTTACAAATTTATTATATGTATATAGTTAGTTAGTTATAGTTAACACCATAACCTATACTAATATTATCAAGCTGAGAAAATTGTTTTAATGCGCTAATCCCACGAACTACTGGTACTCGTACTCGTATAGGGTATTTGCCTCATTTTAAACGGTACTTTAATACTGATTTGACAGATGTTTTATTTAAATGGTATATATTTGTACACAAAATTATTATAAATAAAATCTATCATAGTCAAATAACCTATTGTAAAATTATGTTAGTATTAAGTAGCCCATTTATTGAGGAAGGATATTTGATAAATTAATAATAATAAATACACCCAACAGTCGCATACATAGTCCTGACCCCACACTAAGATCGAGTGTCGTGGGTATCAGAAACTACGAGAGACTTTTCTGTCTCACAAACACCCAGACCCGAGACAAATGCCTGTGGATCACACTATCTTGATATGATGATGATGATGATGATGATGATGATGATGATGATGATGATGATGATGATATATAGGATTATATCACGCTATAACCAATAACAACAGAGCATCAATATAAAATGTTGCAAAAACGTGAAAATATATTTACGAGCAACTTTTGGTGTAGAGGAAAAGATTATCTGCACCCCTTATATCAATGTGAAATTGTGATAAAAAAATACAAGTCGTTTGATGATTTTTTCATACTTGCAATAATTTCGTTGCTATTAGCCATACCGTTAGATAATACCACATCATCTGATCAAACATAGCAGAATAAATATGCATTAGATAATTATTACGTTTTTATTTGCCTTCTAGATACAATGATAATGAATTCAAAATTATGTTTCGTGCTTCGCTATGCTGCCATTATTGGAAGAACAATTCAAGTGAAATATGTGTTGATCCATCATATAAGAACTTAATATCTTGAGACAAAAAATCGGTCACAAGGATACGAACGAAAATATATTATATTTGTACAGATCTGCGTTCTCGACAGTAAAAAAAATGGACTCGAAGAATTTATTTATTTATTATACGTCATAGGGTCATCAACGGGGAATAGAACCGACGTACCGGCATAGGTCCACCTCCTGCGGTCTCTCCTTTGCAGATTGGCGTACGTGAATCCCTCGGTGTTGGGCGTGTTCTTGTCTTTCTCGCTCATCTCCTCCATGAAGCCATACACGTTCTTCCTGTACTTCTGTAATAACAACATTTTAGGTGTTAATATCATTGTAAATATTACGATTTTTAAATTATAAAGTCTAACGACTGCTCATAAATACGTCCTGGTGGTGCCTCTGCCTACCCCTTCTGGGATAAAGGCGTGAGTTTGTGTATAAATAATCCGTTGTAAGAAAAGTCTCACCTCCCAGGTGAGCAGGTCGAGGTTCTCCGGGTTGTGTTGGACCCAGTGTCTGTCGGTGTCCTCCTCGGTGTAGCGCTTCTGCGTGTAGCGGATCCAGTCCTTCAACTCCACTAGAGTCACGAAGCCGTCGCCGTCAGCGTCGATCTTGTCTACTATTATCCTGGATGAGAAAATATTCATATAAAGTTAATTCTATAGTCTGCCTCGGTGGTGCAGTTTTGCTACTGTATAATTACAACGCTGAGGTCTCAGGTTCGAACCCGGGTCGGGAAAACTGATATTGGATTTTTCTATTCATTATTAGCCCGGAGTCAGGAATTTGTGCCCGGTATGGCGATAGGTTCGCCTTATCACAGCGTAGGACGGAATTCATAAGGCGAAACATGGGTGTCCTGGTAGCACCTCTGCCTACATCTTCTGGAAAAAAGGCGTGAGTTTATGTATGTATGTTGTAATATGAATGTAATATTACATCTTACATACACCATACGGTGTATGTAAGATGTAATTATGTTAAAATTAATTTATATTCAGTAAACGCCAGGCTTTAAAGGAGGCCTATATGCACGCACTTAATTTGCCTAAAGAGAAGTGATCGCCCGGAAAGGAATTGCGAAAAATCCTTCTCGCGTTAAATCTGATCAAAATCAGTCATCAAGGTCTTCTGATTCTCAATAAATAGTTCAGTCGTAAGTTAGAACACAATTCAAAGCGATCATTGGCTACAGTTTGCTATATATATATATTTTTTTTTTTATTGCAATGAATGGCGAGACGAGCATGCCATTCACCTGATGGTAAGCGATACGACCGCTCATGGACAGTAGCAAAACCAAACAACACCATGAATTACAAGGCAATGCTTGGAATTCCACTGCGCTCGCCATCCTGAGACATAAGATGTTAAGTCTCAATATGTCCAGTAGTTACTCTGGCTACAATGTCCTTCAAACCGGAACACAACAGCGCATTTACACTGCTGTTTGGCGGGAGAAATAGACATTGCGGTGGTACCTACCCAGGCGGCCTCTCACATATGAGAGACCTACCACCAGTAAAATATGATTCTGGTTATAAAATAACGAGGTTTCAGGCAATAACTTTTAACAAAATTACAAATGCATTTCAATGTATATGCCCCGTAAAACTGCGCCGCCGTAAAACAACATTGTCATATGAACGTAGTTTACCAAGTCGCATTCAAAGCCAATCGTAAACCAACAGTCGGAATACATAAAATACGGGACGTCAGCGACGGCAAGTGAGTTATTATCGTCATTGTAGCTTTACTAAAGCTGCTGTTGAAACCAAAATATTTGTTTGTTTATTATAGATACTGGCACTGAAAAGTGACTAATATGCACATGATAATAAGAGCTATGCAATTCAAAATGGATTATCTACTGATAAGAGATGACCATATCTCGGCGGTCGGTACAATTACGCCTACTCACAGCCATACATAGGGTGAACCCGAAACGTTGCTTAGGTCATTAAGACGCATATTTACCATCGTGTTTGGTGAATACAATGTCTTTGATAATGCCAAGACGGCTGCTCTGTTACGTGTTGTGATATACGTAAGATGTGATAAATGGCAAAAAATATAAAATGGATAGTCTGCCATAAATAGTTACAACCTAAATTACTCATGTCTCGCCCGATAAGATGACATCACAACACAAATCCATTACATGAGCATAAAAAATAGTTTATGCAAAGACACAGCGACCTCGATGCCTCGGATAACGCATTTACACGTCAACACATAACGTTCTAGAAGTTTCGCACACGCACTGAGCCACTGGCGCATTTGATAAGTGGGTCGCTGAACTTTTGATATCAATTTTATTGGGCTTTATTGGATTAATAAAGAAGTTCGTGTATTGTTATCGATTTATGAATGAGATTCTGTTTGAATATTTTGCTGTATTATTATGAGTACTCAAATAGAGTGTCGACCAGCTATAGATAATTCTTATTCCTCGATGGGTACTACATTTGGCTTCCGATGCACTTACTCTCAGGCGCATTAGTCCCTTTTTGTCTTTCTCGCAAAAGTGATTCAATTTTTATTCTTAAATCCGTTTTCTATTAAACAAGTCAAAATTATTTCAAATTTGGAGGTAGGAGAAACAGAAAAGGATGCAACTATCGTGCAGTGACGTCAACTTCCTATGGCGCGTGGGTGCGAAAGAGAAAGCAAGTGCCAACCGATACTAAAAGTATTAATATCTCAGCCATTTTACGACCAATATTGTTGCTGTTTTAAATAATTAATGTTTTTTATAAAGAATACTTTGCAGTAATCATTACATATTATTCAAAATTAAACACTGGAAACATGTCTGTTTTCCACTTATATATTTTATTTCACATAATATTTATCTATTCATTTATATTTATACCATATTTGAATGAATTTACTCGGTTCTGGAATGACAGGGTTGGCAAGCAAACGAGAAGGCCTATTCACAGCAGTGGTTCATTCCCATACACTATGATTGAACATGACGAACGAATAGTTCAATTTACATACAAAGCTATTGACAATCATTTGCCTATTCAAAATGTGTATTGAATTGTATGCAATAAAAGCTAATGTTTATAAATGGACACAATATAATACAGCAATTTTTTTTTTATTTCAGTAAATGTTGGATTACAAAATCTAATATAGTAACCACTGTCCTGTAAAATATTTACTAGCGTAAAATATGATGATAATTACGTATTATGTTTAAAATTTCTTCGAACCACGGACCTGGGTCGCAATTATGTTTATTTTTAGAGAAAATAATTATTTTTCCCTACACAAAAAAGTAGGTTTCCTTGAGGGACAAAAATCTTCGCACCAATACCAGGTTTCATAGTAAAATGGGCATTCACCTTTGTGCCATTGCTGATCCTGGTTAACAAGAGTTGCAGTGACCTGTGTTAGAGCAAAACAACATCTGTTTTTACCACTATAGCTACTAAACAGATACTAGTAATCCACTTTCAGCTATAACTTTTAAATTATACATAAGATTTAATTTGTAAAGTGCAGGATGTGTACAATAGATGTTTGTCTTGCCATTTATCTAACCCACATATTTGTGTGGGCAAAACACAGAGATTATCTAAAGAAGCAGCTGCATATTTGCATGACCTGCTTAGTTTGCTCAAACAGAGTGTAATGTGATAGTTTTGCAAACATAACTGTCATACCTGCATCCTATAGGGGTAGGCAGAGAGTACGGATACCCACTTTAATTTTACTGGTCCTAAATTATTAGTCCTGTGAAGGGTTGTGCTGGAAATTACCATTTGAAAATAATGCAGATAAATATTATGTTCTTTTGAGTTCATCCCTGCATATATGGTTGTGATCAGTTCATCTTCATTATGTTGATCAATGAGATACTTATATCTGACATTGGTCAGAAGCACTTAACATGATGTGCATTGAAATCACTTTCTCATGCCAGTTTATAAAAAAAAAATAACAGAAGTTTCAAAAAGTGGTAAAAATAAGGACTTGTAAGCAGCTTAAAAACATATTTTATGAGATAATGAATTAATGCAATGAAATTGTGTAATTAAGTGTTTTAATATGTTTTGCATTTAAAATTTTTCAGTCCTTTATTATTTATCAAATTTTTTGACCAATTTTTATACTTACATTGTTTCCTAAATATACAAAAATTATATTGATACAGACTAAGAAATTTCCAACAAACATGATTGCATATTACATCAGTTACAAGTACAGTATTGAAATTTGATCCCCCTGCAATATATTTATAAATCATGTTGCAAACATAAATGAAACTTACCCAAGTCGCCTTTTAGATTCTTCAGGCTGCAACTGGTCGAATGTTTTTGCTTGGTCCTCACCCAAGAACGCATCATGGTCAAACTGTTTGTTATGATGCTCGTTCTTAAAATGTTCCGCATCAGATAGATGCCCCATCATCCGCTTCGTCTCCTCAGGAGTTGGCACTCCAGCGAAAACGGCTACTACAGCCAACGCGATGAACACCGATCGCAACATTTTAATTCTGCAATACAATAACTCTCTATAAATTATCGCGTTAAATGGAACCACCCATTTAAAAAAGGAGTACAAACTTTAATTTTTATTAAATCGAGCACAGACCGGCTTACAGATTTTAATAACAGAAATGAATAAATACCTACTTTCAATGAACCACCAGCTGAAAGCCGCCACGTCAACAACACCACGTAAACTTCCTGGTTTCCCGTTTAGATAAATATTGGGAACGGAAGTTCTCTGAAACGCGGGAGTTCTCTGGAAGATGCTGCGAGATTGGAAGGACAACGTGCGTTCGAAACCTCAACATAATAGTGTTGCATGAAACATTATAACTTGATTCCTTTGACTACATAAATTATAAATAAGCGAAAGATACAAATTTGATAAAATGCCAAATATACGGATAAATAAAGATAAAAGTTATAGCTTAAAGTACAGCTAAAATTTTAGTTGATAAATATTGATCTGAAAACGTATAGGTAATTACTGTCAATGTTATTTTGGTTGAAATGGTCAGCATTCAGAACGCACAACCTTTTCGTCTTTTTACAATTTTATTTTGTAAATAAAATCATTAGATCCAACATAAACTAATGACTTAAGATACAAATTAATTATTCTCAAAAATTAACTATAAAAATGTAGAAAAAGTAATTAATTATCATCTGGTAATATTAGGTCATAGACAAATAGATGTCAGTCTGTCATAAATGTCACTTTGTCAATGACATCGTTCTCTAGTCTGTGCATCGCGGTTGTGCTTATTTTGCCCATTTCCGAAAAGAAATTCCAATTATGTTTCTAGAAATACCTGCCTCTAGATTGTGATTTGGTGTTAATTGCGTTTAAGAGCCACATATTCCGTACATAAGTCTCTAAAACAAGATTGCAAATGTCAATATGTCAGGATCTCGGCCTTAATTTCCAACAGAGAATGGTGAGCGAAATGCATGGTTTACTTTCGTGTTCAGCACTAATTATAGGTAATGAGTGCATCGAGTGTAACTTGCAACGTTCTCTTAACCATTTTTTCATGTATTACATGATACAGTTCGGTATCATAAAAGTAACGTGAGGATATAAAATAGTAAACACAATAGCGTTTAACGTATACTTTTAAAAGCTCTCCCGTTTATATTTATTTCAGGGCGCAAATATATCGCAGTTGGAAAGAGATATCGGGTCAGAGCAGTTCCCGCCTAACGAACATTATTTTGGTTTAGTTAATGTAAGTATCCAATCTAAGAGGTGACCCTAGTATCCACCCCTTTTATAAAATAGTTCTTAAATGTTGCCTGATATATGACATAAATGGTCTTAAGTAATCATAAATTGGTTATAGTTTATTTCATATTCAATGCACATTTAAAATGTTGAAGTACCACTAGGAACATAAGTGTTTTGTTAAATAATTATCAGTTAAATTGTTGTCATTTTCCTATTAGAAATTTCTAGAGTGTGTCTATGTCCTTGACCTTCATTTTGCTGCATATTATATAAGCTGAAATTGTTATTCTCTTATTTACACATGTAGTTTAATTCATATCACCTGTCTTAAGTTTAAAATAAATAATATTAGCACCATACAAAATGCTTACTTTCAATATGTTTGCATACTTGCAAAATTTTATATATTTAGAGGATATGTTAGAAGTAATACAGACATAATATGATAAATAATATTTTGAATACAAAGAAATACCAAATACATAAGAAATAAGTAACTGCTCCAATATACATATCTTTGAAATTGAGACAGACAGGACTACATATTTATCATGGTAGCTACAGTATTACACATTGATAGTGATGTCTAAATTTTGACACAACATTTGTGATAGTAAGCTATCATACAAGATTACATTATTTTCGTTTGTTTACTCTTTTGACATCTACAAGATTAGATATATGAAAAGTGGTGGTTGCTGAATTAGATCAATAACTGACTGTAAATATTTTTATAATCCCAAATTTTGTTGGCAACTATACTACATTATCTTTAGATTGTTTTTAGGGTTCATGGCTTTATGTATACACTTGAAGAAAATCTTCTTTTCATAAAAAAGTATACTAATTGGATTTTGTCTAAGTTTTTGTACACTTATATCAGTCCTAGTTCACATTTGAAGTAAAATGAAATAAAGTTAGGAAGGATTAATCATTGTATTTCTTGTTTTCAGTTTGGCAACACTTGTTATAGCAACTCAGTGTTGCAAGCTTTATATTTTTGCCGGCCATTCCGAGAGAAAGTTCTAGAGTACAAAGCTAAGAATAAGAGAACAAAGGAGACTTTGTTAACATGCCTCGCAGATTTATTTTATAGTATAGCAACACAGAAGAAAAAGGTTGGATCCATTGCGCCTAAAAAGTTTATTGCAAGGTTGAGAAAGGAGAAAGGTAATTTATTTTTTATTAAAAATATGTTGATATTTTTAAATTATTTAATTTATAATTGTAGACCACCTGTCAATCTTGTCTTGACAAAGGTCCTTATAAGATATACCGAATATTATGCTTGTATAAATTCTTTGCCTACTACTTCTATTCTAAATTATGGAAATATCGAAAATTCAATGCAGGATATTTAATAAGCTTATGAATTTTGTTTCAGAGGAGTTTGACAATTATATGCAACAAGACGCGCACGAATTTCTTAATTTCCTCATTAATCACATAAATGAAATTATATTAGGTAAGTCTTTACTACAATATTTAAAAACTAATTCTGTGTCTACAAAAAGCGCGTACTTATTTACGGTCTCAAGATCTACTTGATACTTTTTTATCGCGAATATAAAATAAAACCCTTTTGTCTAATACTGTGGTGTACAATGATAAAACTTGAACAATTCGAGAAGACCTTCAAGAAGACTACTTAACAGCCAAAATTAATTAGCTATTTTTATCTCTATATGTATAAGGATCAATCCCGAAAGTAAATCAATCAAAATACATCAAACATAAGCGCATGTCGATAAATAAGTGACCCCATTGGTCTATTTTCGAGTCCGATTTGTACATGGCAATCAACATTGTTTATTTATATCGGACGTATAACTGCATTAAAATATATCGTATCTACTTGTACTAAATATTAATGCATTACTTATGACGAATCGCTTTCACTATATCCGCTGTAGAAATCTTCGATAAAACTCTGCTTGTTAAATATTGCGATTTGCGTTAGATATTAAAGAAATCTATTGTGATAATTAATTAATCAGTCAGATTATTAATTGAAACACAAATCTTGATAATATTAGGTTGAATTGGCCCACCACTAAAATAATAAACAGTCGGAAGTTTTTTTTTTATTTGTCTCAAGCTGAAAGTATTTAGGTATCTGCTTTTATATGAATTAGAAAATAATTGTGGAGTTTATGAATAATTATACGACAGGGATAATCACTGATTGCTTTTAAGCATTATTTTATGTTTACCGCAAAATATCGTGGGTAGAAGATATTTATTTTTAACAACGTCAAAAATAGTTGTAAAATCACGGTTAAATGAATGTTTAAATGCCGTAGTGGGAACAATCGCTTTTTGTCTCGCACGCACGCACATTAAAAAAATGACGTCAGTATGCTTGTAGCCGCTTTTTCTGTTAATTCTTTCAGCTGAGTTCAAATATTTGTAAACTGACTAAAATAAAACATTTTTTTTAAAAAGAAACTCCTGAGTTTCTTGCCCGTTCTTCTCTGGCGTCAACAGCCTTGTGAACCGCGTGGTAGAAAAAAAATACAGAATCCAAATAATGTATAACTTTTGAAAGATTCAATAAAGAATTTTCATTTCATATTCAATTAAGTAATTAAAAATAAATATTCTGGGTGTGGGTGTTTGAGAGACCGAAAAGTCGCTCGCAGTTCTGATACCTGCGAATCAAGACTTAATTAATCTTAATGCGACAGGACTATGTATGTGAGTGTTGGGTGTATTTATTTATTATTTGCGTATTTATTTTTGACAGCCTCCGTGGCGCAGTTGGTTAGACGCCGCCTGTAAAACGAGAGGCCGCGGGTTCGATCCCCGCACCGAAACAAATATTTGTGTGATCCACAGGTATTTGTTTCGGGTCTGGGTGTTTGTGAGACCGAAAAGTCTCTCGTAGTTCCTGATACCCATGACACAAGATTCGATCTTAGTGTGGGGTCAGGACTATGTATGTGACTGTTGGGTGTATTTATTTATTTATTTATTTATATAAAAATGTAACTTGTTCCACCAGCGGAGCGCAACCAAAGCACGTTGAAAGTGCAGAAGAACGTGTCCGGCGAGAATGTGCAGTGCAACGGCTCGGTGCCGCAGAGCGCCGAGCCCACGTGGGTGCACGAGATATTCCAGGGCACGCTCACCAGCGAGACGCGCTGCCTCAACTGCGAGACTGTCAGCAGCAAGGACGAACACTTTTTTGATTTACAGGTGGGTACAATCGTCCACAAACTGATAATATATTATTGTCTATCCCATTCTCTCAGGGTATTTTTACTCGTATAATATAGGTTTGCAATGGCAAGCAGTTTGATTAGATATGGTAATGAAGCTCTTCAAGTCTCTGGTAAAGTCCTCTCTATCTGTCCCACATAGGAAACAATCCCCCTCCCTTTTCCATCTTTACGTCAGATATGTATCTAACATAATGGTTTCTTAGATTTACGCGAATGTTAAACATAGAAATAAAACTATTTTATACGGATTTTATCGCGATTTGGTTTGATAAAAAAACAAACGAACCAAATCGCGATAAAATCCGTATAAAATAGTTTTATTTTAAGGTGGTACTTCTTATGCTGTCTTATAAACCCCCCTCCCCTGCCCGCGGTTCCCATTTTATGATGAAGTAGTTTATTAGGGTATATAATTATTAGGGTAGTCGATCAGAAACTTCATTCACTTACTCCCTTGTAATACAGATTACAGAGCATAATAACATAAACACTGTAGTAAACATTTTAAAAATTATAGAAAAGTCTAAATAGACTAAATTTGAACCATGCTGTGTTTAACAAAACCCTGCTGTACCTTTCAGGGGCAGTTCCTTCTAATTTTAATAATCTATTTCCAAAATCATAAACAGCTGAATGATATGAGTCATAGTCAGTGCATTCCAGGCATACTAATATTTATTCTTATCGCCGTACACATTAAAAAATCAACCAACTCATTCCCAGGTGGACGTCGGCCAGAACACAAGCATAACCCACTGCCTGAAGTGCTTCAGCGACACAGAAACCCTTTGCAACGACAACAAGTTCAAGTGCGATAACTGCAGCAGCTACCAGGAGGCGCAGAAGCGCATGCGCGTGAAGAAACTGCCGCTCATACTCGCGCTCCACCTCAAACGGTTCAAGTACATGGAGCAGTACAACCGGCATATCAAGGTCTCGCACAGGGTTGTGTTCCCGTTGGAGCTCAGGTTGTTTAACACTGTGAGTATCATGTTGAGTTACTTTGAATGCTATTACTTCGTGTTTGTTAATGGTTTCTTAGATTTACGCGAATGTTACACATTGAAATAAAACTATTTTATACGGATTTAATCGCGAGCATGGGATCCAATTCTACATTTAATTAAATCGGATCCCAAAAGACCAGCTGCCAGACCTCAAGACACAGTGAGCTCCTTCTGCGTAGATCGGATCGCAAATATTAGTTAACTTTTTAAATTAACTTTTTAATTTAATAATTGTAAATCAAGGGTAGTTAAATTGTAAGTCACTAAGCGGATGACTAATACCTCAGTCCGCCCCGTGACCACGAAAGCTGTAAAGTAATCGAAACGTCGGGAAGTTAAAAAATGTAAAAATTAAACCAAATCGCGGTAAAATCCGTATAAAATAGTTTTATTTCAACGTGTTTGTTAAGTTTTATTTACGGCAGTAATACTAAAACCAGCATTAAAATAAAATATGCTACGTCCCCAGTCGGACGACGCCGTGAACCCGGACCGGCTGTACGACCTGGTGGCCGTGGTGGTGCACTGCGGCTCCGGCCCCAACCGCGGACACTACATCAGCATCGTCAAGAGCCACGGATTCTGGCTGCTGTTTGACGATGATATGGTCGATGTAAGTATTGGTAGTTTTAGAGTTTGCTACTAGATGGCGCTGTTCTAATATTTAACTGTTGAAAAACTGATATATGATATGTAACCGCATGTAGTCGTGGTTTTACCGCCAGAATATTATTTAATAGAAATGGTGATCTTACCGTAACTATTTTTCTTTTGTTGTTGTCACATTTCTTTTTCGACATCATTGTATTAAGTTTGTCGTCGACTGATACTCTGCTGGTATCTTTAAGGCGATCCCTTTGCCGGCCTAATATAGATAAATGACACGTATTAAACTTTAGTAATTGTTACATTGTTACAGAAAATAGACGCATCAGCGATAGAAGACTTTTACGGCTTAACGTCGGACTTGCAGAAATCCTCCGAGACTGGCTACATACTGTTCTATCAGTCTAGAGACGCTAGTTGTTAAGTTTATCGTGCGTTAACTATAGTTATTTATATAATTTAAAAACATCTTATTGATAAATCATGTTAAAATTATATGCCGCTGTTGTTAACGTTGTGACGGCATTATATGATTATTGAGAAAATTATTTAATTAATTTAATTCCGATCAATTAATGGCACTAGTGAGCAATTGTAAATATATATTTCATTTCAAAATTAAAAGTTGTGATCTTTCTCTGATGTTGTGTTTTAGTAATCTGGCTTTGGTGTTTAAATATCACATCCATATTTTATTGGAAAGGCTGAATATCTTTTAGCACAAGATCGGCAAGTAATAACAGTTGTCTTAGTGGAAAGCTAGTGTAGTTGACGGTAAGGCATTCGCATTTGATACACGATGGAAAAACCATCAAAGTTACCTACAGGTTCAAACTGACCAAAATAACAATTCAATACCTACTGTTAGATTCTCTATATGGATTTTTCATTAATTAATTTATTATAAATATTAGGTTTATAATTAATAACCTAGGCGTCCACCAGGTACCTATATAACGTAATTATGTTCTGCCAACGATTAAAAGTTGCCATTAGCGCAGACAACTGGGTTCTAGTATCGACTTCGCAGTGCCTCCAGCGACCAGAATATTTTTTAATTAATTGCACGGCGTGCAATATACATAATGTATGTACATCTCGTTACGTTATTTAGTTTTTCTTTTGTACTTGCGGTGTAATGGTGTTCTCTCAATCAATCTCTCTGTTCAATAGCAATCCCCGCAAGTGATGGTCTGTGATCAACCTACTTGTTTGATGTCGAATATACCGGCCTAATTATGTCAGTCAGCGACTTATAACCATCGCTTGTGGACTGCCCTCTGCATTGCCGATTAGGTGCAAGAAGTCACTTTGCCTTCAGTTAACTCATGTCTGTAGCATACACAGTACACACGTTTTTGGGGCTTTTGCATGCCGGACTTTATTTACTACATAATATGCCCCGGCATATGGTTGGAAAATAGGGATGTTTCCAATGTTTAATTTTGAACAGTATACAATGATTATAATTGCAAAATATGCATTATATCAAACATTGAAAACTACATCAAAATTGGTGGTAAAATGAGATATATTAATATTTTTAGTAGTTCAGTGGGGACACTCTCTTTCTCCTTCGCACCCACGCACCTTAAGGAAGATGACGTCAAAGCACGTATTTGCATCCCGTTCTATTTCTCCATCCACCAAATATGAAATAAAATAATCTTTTTTTTATGATTTTGGACGAAGTAACCTTTGTATATAAATAATAATAAAAATTAAGTTAACATCCCCATTCATTGTGTTAAAAATCCATAGAGAGCTAAACAAATAAAACAACAAACTTCTTAAAAATACTTTATTCCGCTTACGCTACGAATTCGTAGGGGATTGGCGCCAATAGTACAGGTTTCACGGCGCCGCTGACAATGTGTGCAGACTTGGGTGGCGCAGGCTGTCTCTTGAGGTGGACCACTTTGCCGGCCGCCTTGGCTTCCTTGAGCAGCCTCTCGTTTTCCTTCACCCTCTTGAGGAAGTCCTGGCGGCACTTGGAGTGTTTGACGTGCTCGACGCGGATGTTGATGCGCTTGGGTAGGATGCGGCCGCGCACGCGCTTGTTGACTATCACGCCCAGAGCGTGTGCGGTCACGTTGTACACGCGGCCAGTCTTGCCGTGGTACACTTTGTGTGGCATACCCTTCTGCACTGCACCATTACCCTGCAATAATAAAATGGTATGTTGGTGGATTTCAATAAAAAAATACACCTAACAGTCACATACATAGTCTTGACCCCACACTAAGATCGAGTCTTGTGTCGTGGGTATCTAAACTGGTGGGAAATATGTGAGATTTTTCAGTCTCACAAACACCCAGACCCGAAACAAATACCTGTGGTTCACACAAATATTTGTTCCGGTACGGGTATCGAACCCGAGGCTTCTCGTTTCACAGGCGGCGTTTATTTATTACACTATTTCTGTGAGGGATGAACAATAGAGGCCAAGGATTGCATTTAGTTGTGTCTTAAGAGATCTAGGACCTGTGGTTGACTTGAATGATGGTATTGATAATTTAAAAAACCTGTTGCATCAAACCACCAAGGATATGTATTCAGTGATATTAATTATTATTGACAAAAATTAAAATCAGAAGACCAATTCTGATGACCAATTATCTAACTACTACTATTAACTCTGATGAACTATAAACATATTTGTACACACCTCTATTTGCAAGATTGCATTTTATATATGTTTAACAACAACAATATAGGTCTCCTTCAATTTTAGGGTACGTTTCGTCAAAATTTGGTAGTAAATAAAGATCCTTCCTTTTCCCCCTTATTTATAACATCAAATACGACTGATGAATTCTGGTACATCATTTTGTCAATAAATAAGGTCGACGACATGGTCATAAACAGTAAACATTATCATTGAATTTTCAACCTGGTTGAATCTAGACCTGAAATGCTGGATCTGTAAAAATAACATGATAAATATAGGCAAGTGGATACATACCCTGATGTCGACAATGTCTCCAACTTTGTACACTTTCATGTACGTGGAAAGCGGGATGGTTCCATGTGTGCGGAACCTGCGGGCGAACAAGTCCCTGGTACCGCGGCGATAACCCTTGGAGTTCGTCATTTTTTAGCCTGCAACAATATTAACTATGCGTTACCGCCACAACACGTGGACCAATTCGATTTTTTACAATGAACCACAAAAATAACTCAAATTATACCGTATTTAACTTATTTTTATAAAATATGAAACTTAAAAACCAATAAAGTTCGTAATTAACAGTTATTTTTATATTTTTACGAATTTTCAACAAAAATCACCTTGTGTTACAAAGCTTGACGGATTAAGAAAGAGGTTAGCTTTGTCAATGGACGGCAGTCTACACTCAAAAGTCTTTTGTCCATTCCTACATAGCGAACAAGCGAGGATTTTCCATAGACCAAAATATATAATAAAAAACTTTTGTTCATTGTTTTTGGTATTCGAGTCCAGAGTTGTAAATCATAAAAAAAATTGCCAATCAACACAGAGGGGGTGTCATTTTATTTCCATTTATTTTTATATTATAATTTTAATATTTTGCTACCTTGTAATGAGTTATTATACCTAATTTTAATTCTTAAATAACCATGAATTCTGTGCCTGATAATAATATTGTGAACTCAAGTCAATACACTCCAGTTTATTTTATACAAAATGCTGGGCCCACACAGGTGCGAAAACTTCTCTGTTTGGATTCTAGAATTATAATAAAGTGTGTGATTATGATTGATTTTATTTGTTGTGCAGGCAAATTATATTATATCTCTTGGAAATGTTGAGCCAAAGCCAGTCAGCGATAACCTGAAAAGTTTTTACGAAAAGAGCGGTAATATTGAAGCTGTTGCGCCGACCGTGATCACCAGTCCAAAGCCTCGCATACTGAAGAAGCCCGAGGCCGCAGCCGTGGGCAATAACTTGAAATTAGCGAGTTTTTTGTTACCGAAAAATGAGAATGTAAATAAACAATATGTTCTCAACAACATAGTTCTGAAACCCAGCGTCACTTCACCCAGTGTAAACACGATAAATACTGTACCAAAACTTGATATTGACAGAAAAATAGTAAAATTGAAAGAGGTACCGCCAACCGCACCAAGGAATCGTCCTGAGAGACCTTTGCCAAAGATTAAACCAAAGGACAAGTAAGTTGTCAATATTGATATCAATTAATTAACCAATACCATACAATAATACATACAATTAATAACCCAACTAATTAACATGTTGACTGTGGCACATACATGTTTTTTTGCGCAGATATTGTAGTAATTATATGTGTTATCTCCATACATTAGACACCAAAAACACAAGAACTGTCAATTCATTGTTTTGGAACCACAGTCAATATGTTAACATTTCTTTTGCTAAAACAAGTATAGATAACAATATTACACTTGTAATGTTAAGATAATACTGTAATGAGGTATGGTTTTCTGCTCTATTACTCACCACTACACATAGTTAGCTATCATTATATATATCTTACCTCATGAAAATAAATGCTGGTGTGATTAGCTTCTGTAGATGTGAAAAGAATATAAATTACTCAAGACAAAGAGGCTTGTGTGACTGTTCATGAAGCTGTATTCTTTAAGCTAATATTACATGCTTTTATGCTCCTATAGAATGCCATATTAAACTTCTATTTTATTTAACTAACTGCCAATTCCATAAATAAGTATTTAAAAAAAATATTGAAGATTAAATGCTGGGTGTTTTAATAAAATATTAGTTTCTTTGAAATATTTTAAATTATTATATTTCTTTGTCTTATTAAACATTTCAGGGTCATAAGTAACAGTGGTAATAAATAAAGCATTATGTTTTAAAACATTAATGAGATTAGTTCATGAAACAACTGTAGAATATGCATATTTCCTGCAAATAATTCAACAACCTGTCCTGATAAATGTGATCACAATTAAACATCTGCATTAATTTCAGCACAACAAACAACACTCAAGCCAAACTGACCTCAGTGCAATTAATTAAGTTAGGAGAGACTTATCACAGGTAAATAAACACTATCAGTAACATAATTACTGTATTTGATATACTTAACAAAATTCATACCAATCACTCAATTTTCCAAGTAAAATGAGGTAAATTTTTGTTTTATCTTTCCACAAATTGATTTGGGATAAGAGCAGGCAGAAAAATTGAGATTCATGGTCTTTATTATTTAAAAAAACATTGTTGACAATAAATAAATAAATACACCCAACAGTCACATACATAGTCCTTACCCCACTATTGAGGGGTTCTTATTGTATGTATTTCTTATTGTATCTTATCGCGGGTATCGGGAACTACGAAAGGCTTTTCGATCTCACATACACCCAGACCTGAAGCAAATATCTGTGGTTCACACAAATATTTGTCTCAGTGCGGGGATTGTACCAGCGGCCTCTCGTTTTACAGCCGACGTGTAACCAACTGCGCCACGAAGGCTGTCTAAAATCAGTGTCCTTTCCAGTTTTTGTGTAGAAAGTTTCTAAAAATACAGAAAAAAATATGATTTATTATCAAAAATAATTTTATATTTATAAAAAAACAAATTTTATTTTCAGTTTAAATAAGTTAAGCGAGGAACAAATGAAGATGGTGAATCAGGCACTAAAGATATTTAGTGACCCTGAGAAGATTGCACCTGAACCCACATATGACCCAGTTACCAATACTAAGTTCATTTATAAGTGAGTGCTTATTTTATCACCTAGAATTTGACCTTCCAAACATAGCATAATAGAGATAGTTTTCGTCCCAGCAATGACAGTAACTGTCTGTAATCTTTGGCTAAGTCCCTGAATTATTTAGAATATGAATTATAGAATATGAATAATTTGAATTATTGCATTTTATTCAAGCTGCTTTAAAAAAAAGCCTAAGCATGGTGGTAATATTAGTGTGGTGAGTTAGTTTTCATTGAAATATTAAATTTATGGATATAAAGCTTATTTCTCACTATAATGTAGTTAAACACTGATGGTAGGTCTCTCATATGTGAGAAGCCACTTGGGTAGGTACCACCGCAAAGTCTATTCCTCCCGCCAAACAGCAAATGCACAGTCCATATGTCTCAGAATGGCGAGAGCAGTGGAATGCCAAGAACTGCTTTGTAATTCATGGTGTTGTTTTGTTTTGCTACTTACCATCAGGCGAATGGCATGCTCGTCCCGCCATACATCGCAATAAAAAAATAATAATAGTGTTTACTAGGAAAATTTAATTATTCAGGGTAGTATCACCAAGGGATCTTACTGTGGTTGGAAAAAAGAATCTGGTGCTCAAAGAAAAACGAGAAGAAAAGAAACCTGAAATAAAAAAAGAAGCGATCAAAAGGCAAATATTTGCTGAGGAGGTTGAAGATGAACCGGATCCGCCAGCTATGGTATGAATCTTGCCACTTTAAATATGATACTACTCTTGCACTGTGACCACTGTGGCATGAATGGGCTTAACTAAAATGTCACGGAAAATAACCAGGATATACATTACCTATGTCGATTTCGTTCTGATAATGAAGTTGCTTAAATAAAAAAGTAAGCTTTCTGGGAACTAGGAAACTTCACCCCTATTCTATTGAATTTTCGGGTGAAGTATGCATTTACTTCGTTAATATACTCTTAAAATTGGAATATGTGATCCACTGTAATCTGTGGGCGAAAATTGTATATTAATAACAAGATTTAATTTGCAGAAAAAAGTAACGCGCAGCGGCAGAACGGTTAAACTGCCGAAGTTAATCATACCTCAGGAGAATACTTACAAACCTAAGAAGAAAAACCATATTGTCACTTGTTTCCAGTGTTCTACTGTAAGTATATTTAATTTACTTATATACTTTTAATATATTTACTTTGTAAAACTATGTATATTCCCTCATTTCGCAAATATTTTAACAGTACCAAGGATTAAATTGATTGTTTGGTGGCACTGTATGAAATTGCTGGATAAGACCAAACAGGATGAAATAGTAAGGTTGTGGCGCCCTCTGTCTCCAACCCAATGCCCATAAAAATCGAGTAAAAACAACTTAGTAGACCCGCGGCCCTAGTATTAAACAAACAAATAAATAAATACACCCAACAGGTATATACACAGTCCTGAACCCACACTAAGATCGAGTCTTGTGTCGTGGGTATCAGAAATTACGAGAGACTTTTCAGTCACAAAACACCCAGACCCGAAACAAATACCTGAATATAAAAGAATTCAATATTGTTTTTAACGCATGAAGGACAAAGAAATTACGGTACAAACTATTAACCATTTAGAACATGTATTAAGAGAAATAAATAAACCATTTTGTTCTAGGAATTCAGTAGCCTATACCGACTGCAGAAGCATTACGAGAACCATCCAACTCACATACCAGCTAAGACCCATTCCAATCTGTTCCACTGCCTTCTGGCAATCGTGAAAGGGGGCTCTGAAGAAGACAGGACCAAGATATTCATACAACAGTTGGAACAGCTTATTGTGAAACTCAAGTCTTTGCTGCCATGTTTGTTGAACAAAATTGATGGGAAAGCTGGCAAACCTTGCACTATTAATGATGATGTTGGCAGGTGAGAATATTGTAGATATTGTGCTTTCTCGCTCTCTTCCTCTCTTTAGCAACAGGAATCCCCTCCTGACTATAGTTTCCCCTAATAAGGTTTCTATAATACATTATTATTTAAAACAAATGTGTGTAAGTCAATGAAATAACTTTGAAATGATCTACGAATAATAGTTACCCTCGTTTTATCAATTTTGTTTAAATTTATGTATTTTCGTCGATTCTCTTGTCATATACCAAAGCCGGTAATTGTAACAAATTTAAATTGTTACAGAATATTTGGCATGGATCCTGGTAAATACGATATCAATGTGAACGCTCTCAATTGCGTAAAAGATAAAGAGGGATACTGCGTACACAATCCTCCAGTAAGCCAAATCAGCCATATCAATGGAGAAACTAATCAGCCCACGCAATTATTTATTACGACTCCAAGCGACGAGCTACCGGCTACTTCAATCGAGGAAGACTGCGCAAGAATAAGTTCAGCTGAAAATTGGCCAACTGTCAATAAAAGAGTGTGGAAGTTGAAGAAATTGAAATCACAAAAATTGGGAGCCAAGAAAATGAGATTAGAGACTGAAGAGAATTCCCTCCTTAAATTAGAAACTACGACTACTGAACTAAAACAAGAAACACCAGAAGACTTGAACCACATGAAAATGAGGCTCGTCTTCGAATGTGACGACTTATTAGCCGAATTAGGTGTAGATCAAACAAAGGAACAAAATGAAACTGTGGTGCTTAATAATATAAACGAGTGCAATAACCACCAAGAAACGACTGATATTATAATAGACCCAAGCAAAAAAGCCAAAGGTCATGCTCAATTTCATAGCGCACATTTCGATATAAGATCATCCCCCATAAAACCAACGTCGACAGTTTTTCGGAAGTTTCAAATCCATCCGGAAAAGTTGCCAAAATACGACGTACAAATCATAGGAGCTACTGATGTAGTAGAAAAAGAACAGAGTAAAGATTTTGAACAAACAAGTACAGACACACTGCAAGAAATATTCAGAGAGAACAACATAGAGATGTCTTGTAAAGATAACAATGTTATTGGAAATGATTGGATCTTGGCAACAAGTGATAAATCGGAAGATGGTTACACTAAATCTAATAATTTGATTGAGCCTGCATTAATTCATGTTAAAGATACAGAGAAACCCTCCAATGATGTTAATAATTTAGTACAAATGCAGTCAAATGATAACCGGCTATTGACAAATCAAGAAGATTCAGTGTTAAATTTCTTTGATTCTCTAGGCAACACATGCCTATCATATCCAGAGTCAGAAATCAGAAATAATTCTGTGGACTTCCATCTAGATTTATTCTCGTTTCCCAATACACAATAGGTTAAGATTAGAAAAATAAGAGATTAATTAGATTATGTTGTTTATTTTAATTAAATTACAGATTTATTTACTAAAACATATTTTTGTGTATCATTTTGTATGGATGAACAAAGTTGAACTCATTAGGCGTATATAAAAATTATAATTAAAATTAAATAAGAGAGTTTGAAAGGCAAGTATTTTTTTTTAAGTTTTCAAGTAGTAAAAGTCTTCAAGTAAATGTTAACTATCAATATGGTATAGTTTCGCTTACATAATTTTGAGGTCCCTTTTGAGCCGAAGTCGTGATTAACACTAAAGCTCTAAACTTAAGAGATGTGTCACAAGCACAGGACCTACCAATTTATGATCCACCAGAACATAAACAAGGATTGTTTATGAATTTCCTTATACAGAGGTATTAGAAATTGACAAGTTGTTGTAGAAGAAACAATATCTTTTAACATATAAAATACTTTTTGCTTTAATTCTAACTTAATACCTTAAAATATACAAATTACACTAGGCTTGTAGTACAGGTCTCTCATTTTTCCCCTCCAAATTCTGGTTAGTAAGGGCATAACCAGTACCCCCTCTCTGCAGTGGTATAATGTCTTTCTCCTTCAGCTTGTCACCAGTAAGGGGATGAAGCCAGTCTTTCTTGATCAACTTCTCAACACAGTCCATGGTTACTACATGACCAGTTGTTCTGTAATATGGAATTTTGCACATGTAAATGTGTTTTATACTCCCTATTATTTTATGAATCAGGAGTGAGATCACGCAACAAGTATTCAGAAATCACACATATTAAATTTGTTAGACTCAACATACTATTTACAAATCTAAAAACAAAAAATAAACCAATAATATTTTAACAAAGCAAATTCATAGTAAATAAATGGCATACAGATGGTTATGATCCAAAGTAATTCTTTGTTTTAATAAAAGTAACAGCTGCTAAACATGAGCAATAACTGTAGTTACAAAGATGAGATTAAACAAGGATTAATTTGTGTAACAAAGTCTGATTAGTTGCCAATAAACAAAGATTTGTATTCAAACAAAGAAAGAAACTTTGATCTCCACTACAGACCCATAGGTCAAGGAAGTAAAATCTACATCTTTACCTGATAACAGCACAAGGCACCGCATTACTCAGTATGTCGTGAGTCACCGGACACATGTATCTATTCTCCTTTGCAATCAAAGATTTCTTGTCATCTGGGTCATTCACTAATGTCCATTTCATTTCAATTAAATCCTTCATTTTCAATGGTTTCCCGCTTATCGGACAGTACACTGTGGAGTCAGGTTTTTCTACTTTGGTAACCTTTGCGTCTGGTAGTTGGGACGGTACCCAAAAACTAGGTAGTTGTTTGTCTTTGCCGTTAGCAAGGTTTGACACAGAAGTTGTGGCTTTATCAGTGCTTGTGGAAGCGTTAGTGCTGGTCGAAGATATGTTCTTCTCTCTGTTCATGAATTTAATTAAGTTTGATTCTTTCTCAGCCGCAGCAAGCTCAGCTTTCTCGGCCTCATCTTTTTTCAACTGCTTCTCATATTTTTTAAGCAATCTGTTGTATTCGGTCTTTTTGCTAATTATGTATTCGAGTATAGCTTCTTTGTCAAAAAGGTAGCCGTCTTTGGTAATAACCGGGTTTCTGCAAGGCTGTAGAGTTAAACTGCAGCAGTCGAAATTCTTTACCGAATCTTTTCCTACACGTTCGCTTTGCGTGCCATAGCCGGATGCAGCAGCATCTTTTTTCTTCTCATGGTACGTGTATACTGCACCAGCCGTGCAGTTCCTCGCATGTCTAGTCATAATATTTCAAATTAATAAATCTAAGGTGCATGTACTCTTCAAATTATGGCCAAGATTTTTTTATAAATCACAAGTGGGGTATCTATTTCTACTTTCTAGTGTCAACTCTGTGGTCAGTGGTGTCATTTGTCAACTGTCAATTTCTGTGAAAAAGTTTATTTTCCCGTAATCTTAATATGTGTTCCTTTTCTCTCAGATGTTTAACATAGTATGTCCTTAAGATTAATTGTAAAAAAATGTGGTCCATTATCACATGTGATAACCGCTATAAAATTATCGTATTCTAACAAATGTTAACACAATGCAACCAATTAACAACTACTACTTTTACTGTCTCGGTGGCGTAGTTGTACTACGGTACGACTACAAAGCTGAGGTCTCGAGTTCGAATCCCAGGTTGGGCAAAGTGATATTGGGTTTTTCTATTCATTATTATGAGTCAGGAATTTGTACCCAATATGGCGACAAGCTCGTCCCCTATCACATCATGGGACGGAACATACTAGGCGAAATGTGGATCTCCTGGTGGCACCTCTGCCCACCCCTTCTGGGATAAAGGCGTGAATTTATCTATGTATGTATGTACTACTTTTATAATCTTTCAATAACCATATCTCCGAGATGAGAAACTCTTCCCGTGTAAATGAGACTTAAAGCGATCCCTGGCCAAGCCTTGCCTGTACCTCATACTTACATAAACTCATCGCATCGTGTCTTTTCGTAATGTTGCAGAGTTTCTTGGCTTATTCTTCTTCTTTGAGTGCCTCTTCAGTGTTGAAGGTTGGCCGTCAGCTTCTTTTATTCTTCCTTGTCTTTAGGCTTATAACTTTGCAAAACTTGTTTCTTACCTGACATCTGTCCTTACAGAATTAGGCTTGCTAAATTATCATACTGAAAATACATCAAAAATCATTGAATGATAGGTATATAACCTTTCACGAAATTTAAAGGTACCAGCTATGAAATCATTCAGAAATGTACATACTGTTATTTTATACATATATAAACTCACGCCAGTTCCTGTTACCAGGACACCCATACTTCTCGTCTTGTATGTTCCGTCCCAAGATCTGATAGGGGGCAAGCCTGTCACAATGAATTCTTCCGATTATTGGTACATCGCATTAAGATATTCGTCCAAGGCTTTTGCAAACCTGTATCAGCCCTTAAAAGTCCCTGCAGGGCATGAGCTTTCTGTACAATCGAGACTATGACTAACAGGGATAAGGCCATATAGTCCACCACGTTGGCCTAGTGCGGGTTGGCAGACTTTACATGCGTCGGAAATATCTGTGCACCTGAATAATTGGCGTCATTGGAACATAGGGTCAGCAAATTCAAGTTTTATTTTTCCATTTTGATTAAAAAAGGTGAATAGAAATGAAAAAAATATATATATATAAATTTGATTTCGCATCCATCTCAAAACTTTTTTAGTATAAAATAAAATAGTCATAGAAATACTTACAAATTGCTATGGTGTGCAGTGCAGGTTTCCTCACGATGTTTTTCTTCTTCGTTATAGTGCGCGGTGATTGATTATCAATCTTTGATGTAATACCTCAATGCTACCCATACGAGTACAAACAAGACTCCAAAAAGTCATAAGCGTGTGCTGGGATTTGAACCCGTGACCACCATGAACATATTGGCAACTGTGTCCTTTACCAACAGGCCTGAGGCCACCACGCACTTCTACAAATAGAAACTAATATTATGTCATTTCGCGATAGTGATATCAAAAAGTAATAATAAGTTAGTAACGATACAATGCCAAAATAATCTCGTGTCCAAAGTATAACGCTTTCCAAAATAAGTATTGTATTAAAGTCAAGGTCTTAAAAGATTACTTTTGCTGCCATGCACAATTACAACTATTAAAAAATATGCTCAACGTGACAACTGTCAAAACGTGAAAATTTATGATAAGGGTTGACGAATGACGTCTGATGATTTGTAATCGTGTTGTTTACTTTCGAACATACTTATTTTCAGTTTCTATAGTATCACTGTTGTGGACGGGAGTCTTGACGACAGCTCAGAAAGTGCGACGAAAAGCGATACAATTTTAATCTGTGATTTAAATAATCTAATCGTTTGTTAATTTAATACTGTTGATAAAGCAAACGCAGTGTGTCGACCTATTTCGTAGCGAGTTAAACCCGCGATTTGTTTGACAAATCGTAGTGTTTTCAGTTCGTTTTGTTATTTGATGTGATTAATAATGAACTTATCGTTTGCCGGTTGTGGTTTCCTCGGGATCTACCATGTTGGTGTTGCTGTGTGCTTCAAGAAATATGCTCCTCACCTTCTGCTAGGAAAAATATCAGGGGCCTCGTTTGGAGCGCTGTCAGCGTGCTGTATGCTTTGTGATTTGCCTATAGGTAGGTACTTTGTTAGTAATAAAAAACAGAATAACATTTATATTAAAAAACCCAAATTATGACATGTTTTTTCATTGTTTATTATCATTTATAGTTGTTTTGAAATTAACACATTGAAACGCCGTGCCGATAATTTTGTGGGTGTTATTTATGTTTCATTTGGGCCATTCAAATTACTAAAATGTGTAATTTTTTATAATAATATTTTATGACACGAATTATTTATACAATAAAATTATATTACATATTGATGTAGAAGACTATTGAGTCTTAAACAAATATTTTATTGTTGCAAACAGTGTGGGTAATCAAATGTGTAAAACATAATATTATGATATGTAGACAAATTATAAGGCAAGCCTGATATCAGGGGCACACAAGATCCTAAAAGTTTAATAATTCAAACTATAAGCAATAATATATGATAAAAAACAAAATGATATAACATTTTTAGACTTAAACAAATATTTGAATTAATGTACTTATATTTTAATATGTTTAGATTAATTGGTTAGACAATTAAAATTATGGACACAAGTGAATGACTTTATGTGGACTAATTATATTAATACTAATTTGTTGTATTGTACATTTGTTGCCTAAACACATTGTTATTACCAGTTTTGTAATTAATTATGTAATTTTAATAACAGTCCATAACATCCATCAACAAAATAAATAATTAAAAAATAAAGTACCTATCCAATATTCTAGTTACGAAGATATAAAATGTAGACAAACTTAAAGAGGGTTTTAAAATTACTTACATTACAGCGATTACATAGAGTAGGTCATTTATTTATCTTGCTAGCCACAATGTGGTGAGGGATTCTAATATCTCTCCATACACACATACATAAACTCAACCCAGAAAGGGTAGGCAAAGGCACCACCAAGACATCCACATTTTGCTTTGTATGTTCCATTCCATAATGTAATAGGGGGCGAGCCTATCGACATATTGGGCACAAATTCCTAACTCCGGGCTGATAATGAATAGAAAAATCCAATATCACTTTGCCCGACCCGGGATTTGGACCCGAGACCTCAGCTTTGTAATTGTATTTGTACAACTATTGTACAACTATGCCACAGAGGCAGTTTAATATCTCTCCAGTTCACATAATATGCATGTTTCTAATGTTTAATTTTGAACAGTATTTCACTATCACTGCAAAACATTCATTATAACAACCATTATCAAAATTGGTTATATAATGACAGAGATTCATATTTTTAGTGGGGACATTAGCATGCTCTTTTGCACCCATGCTCCTTATGGAAGATAATGTCACAGCACAATAGTTGCATCCTTTTCTACTTCTCCGACTACCAAATTTGAATTAATTCTTCCTTGTTTATTATCAAACAGATTTAAAAAAAATATTATTTTAATGTAACCTTCTGATATAAATGATAATAAAAATGAAGTCAACATGCCTATTATGCCAGCCTGCTCGAATCCAAAGACCAACTGAAAATAGGCTTAACGCCATCAAAAATTTGAGGTGATCTTCACGATGGGTTTTCTGGTACAATTTTTTCATTATTCTATCGTTATCACTGCCATTCTGTTACAGTCCAATGCTTGACATAGGCCTTACCCAAGATGTGTCACAGAGCCCGGTCTGCCGCTTTATGCATCCAGTCACTGCTGAACCTATTGTGCAAGTCGTCTCGCCATTCATGTCATCTGGCCAAATATATTCCCAATTGGTGGTATGTTCATTCCACTACCATTTTTAGGTTGATTGGCAAATATCGTCACCAAAAGAAATTCAAGGGGATAGATTTTAGTTCACATTTTTTCCATGGTTTCACTCCAGAGTCCAGCCAAGATAGTTGATTTCTTCTGTAGCATATAAAATCTACTATCAGAAACTACGAAAGACTTCAGTCTCCCAAACACCTAGACCCGAGACAAATATCTGTGCACCTCACAAACATTTGTCTCGGTGCGGGGATCGAACCCGCGGCCTCGTTGCACAGCCGGCGTCTAACGAACTACGCTACGGAGGCTGTCTTATGAGCAATTTATAAATTATTGACTCCTTGTGTGGTTCACTGGATATAGGAGTATCATAATATATTTTGTGACATACTTTATGAAATTTAACCTCTACTTATTATTATTCCTCATACTATTTTATTTAACATGTATTAATTACGTTGTAAACAATTTACATTGTATATTTCAATACCTGTTTATATTACTGAACATTACATAAATTATAGTACTAACAGGTCAATGAGAGGCCGATAGTTCAGATGTGTTAAATTGTTTACCACAATATTCATGTATTATTTAGCTATCCAACCCGTTTTTGCCAGGACACAATTATTAAAGACCCATGGCAACCATATACTAGTAGTACGGGAGCTAGCAACGTCTGGAAAACAAGCATTTCAGGTAGGCCAGTTTTTAGATATGCTATCTCTCTCACTCTCCCGGACGTCATACAGGCTATCTGGCTGGCGGTAGTGGTTGCGTTCGTCAGTGCGCAGCCTACCTATACAGGTAAAATATCGAATTTTAAAATCATTTTAAGAAGCTTTTTTCCTTTATTATTATTTTTATTGAACTTTTTGCAACATTTATCTATTATTGCCAGATATTTCTATTGTTGTTTAAACTATGCCAGACGCTAATTTTGAATTAAAAAAATATTATTTTTCAAAGTATTTCAGTATGGCTGTAATTTTTATATGATGTTATTTAAGTATCTAAAAACCTAAATTTAATTTGCCAGACATTAATTCGATTGTTAAACCTTCAGCCAGACCGACCTAAAAGTGAAAAGTGATGTGGTATCATTTTGCTTGATCTAGGAATAGTTGTCGAATAAATTACATAGAACTAATTAAAAACTATTGAATTAATGTGTGGATTAATATAGTATCAAAATAACTATTTATCGTTGTACAAAATAAGATAATAATCAATCTCAAGGATGAAAATAACCAAAAATTATATTTTTCAATCCATAATTTTATCACAAAAAAAAACGGAGGCATCTTGATAATTATCATCATCATCATCATCTTCAGCACTGTTGTCATTTTTATTGTCATCGTCGTCTTTTGAAATGTCATCGTCTTGTAATAAGTTATTATCTGTAAAAGAATGAAACATTTTATAATCTATCGGCAAATAAATTTATTAGTATTTTATTTTTAATTTTTACCTTTAATGATAATGTCGGCAACTAATGATGGCAATTGCTCTCCAACAAACCAGATAAAATCATATTTATGGTCCAGCCGGAAACTTGAGGTGATAGAGATGTTGGTTGTTGTAAATGATCATTTCTCCAAAACTTTGTAACATAACGAACTCGTAGTAAATGCTGATAAAATTCAGCTTTGCATGGTGGTAGGCTTGATGGATCAAAATTACGATTTTGTTTTTTCAAAATTATCATCTGATTTTGTAGACCGATATGTGTTTGAAAACAGATGACACCGAACTTCATTGACGTTCCATGAATCCCGAGCTCCGTAAATATGACAAATTAACTTTTCTAAGATCTTAAATGTCTCATCCAGCAATTCTTCATCATCTGTTATAATATTTTGACAGGCTAATTGATACTCTTCTGATTGCTCTAACAGTTTAAAGATCGAAGTTTGCCTTTCCGGAAAAAAACCTGGTGTGTAGTCGCATCCAGTGAGTGCATAAAAGCACGGTAGAGCTTTAGATAAAGAATTCTCTAGAATTTCGTGTACTTGATGACGCTTATAAATCCACAAAATCCACAAATTTACCCAGATTTTAGTGATGCATTCAAATGCTCCATGTTACCAAGAAGTATTATTAAAATATCTGTGTCTGAGCAGCGTATCACAACTTCGCCATCGACATTTATTTGACAAATGTGATATATTATTATTTGAGAATCGGCTTCTTCTTGTTCTTCGCAAAACAGTACATCTTCAACAGTTTTAATAACCTTATTACTTTCAACCCGGTATGAAAAGCACTTGTTAATTGCATTAGAAGTGTCAATTTCTTGGATATTAACTTCTGTATGTGAATTCTGAGACGTATTATCTGGCAGGGTTTCGCTAACATCTACTGCAGTATTTGATAACGAAGTTGAACTAGATGTGCTGGGAAGATCTACTGTTGACGAGAAATTAATTTCAGATAAATTACGATATTTTGTCATAAGAACTGTACACTATTATACCGGGTATATCAAGACTGCGACCGAAAACGAAGCCAGGTTGTAGTTTTAGTGGCTCCAAACACGATGCAAATAAAAATTTCGCCAAAACAGTGAAAGATATTTTTTTATATATTTTTTAAAATCATCGTGTTTTGGTGGAAAATACCTATTTTTTGCGAAAATACTAATTTAAACCCTTATGTACCATTGCGTGTTTAAAAATAAAGAGGTCTACATCTTTATTTTAGGAAAATTATGTTTTTATCACCCAAATACGACGATTAGTAAAAAATTATAAAAAACAGTTGACGATTTTTTTTGCGAAAATTTTACTTGCATTGTGTCTGAAGTCACTAATACTACCACCTGGCTTCGTTTTCGGTCGCGGTCTTGATATACCCTGTATTTCAGTTTAAAATTTACACGTATTTGCAGAACTTCTTTACACTTTTTTAATGTATCTTCAACAAAAGTTATTATTTTTCCATTTCTGTCTTTACAAAAACCACATTTTAATTTTTCGCTAGCCATTGTAATACAATTTTGTTTTATTTATTTATTTATTTATATATTCTTTATTGTACACCACGGAAAAAGACACAGATAATAACAAAACTAAACAATAAGTACAATCGGCGGCCTTATTGCACAAGGCAATCTCTTCCAGGCAACCTTAGGATGGACATAGAAGAAAGGAGAGAGAAAGGGCAGTCTAGGGTGTATAGTGACATAAATATAAATAGATAAATAATAATATTATAAATAGATAAAGAAACAATAAAATAAAACACAAATATAAACTCATACAACAAACATACCTACATATTACATACATATATACATATTATATTAAATATATATATATATATATATATATATACATAATAAATGTTAAAGGAATAGTAAAAGCACAGCAATATGTGAGTTCAGTGAGAGAGATAGTGCTCCTTGACTTGTAATTTGAATGACGATAGTGTTCGAGCCCGTCTTACGACATCTGGAAGAGAGTTCCACAATCGAACAGCTTGTACGGAGAATGACTTGTCCATAAATGTCGTGGTGTGTACGGGCATTCTCAATTTCAGATTCTCCGATGACCTCAGGGATCTTTCGTGGGAATTATGGAGAAATACAAAACGATCTTTTAGATAAGAAGGGGTGAGAGGATTAAACAATATATTATATAAGAGTGAAAGAGTGTGAGCATTCCGACGAAGCCGTATGGGTAACCACTTGAGCTTAACACGAAATTCAGAAACATGGTCAAATTTGCGTAAACCAAATATGAACCTTATGCATAGATTTTGGAGACGCTCAAGTTTATTAAGTTGGTCTTCGGTGAGATCAAGATAGCTGACATCGGCATAATCAAGGATGGGGAGTAGGAGTGTTTGAGCAAGCGAAATTTTCGTGGCAACCGGTAGAAAATTGCGTAACCTTCGCAAGGACCTTGCTGAGGCAAACATCTTTCGACTTAATTCTCGAAGCTGAGGACCCCAGGTGAAGGACTTGTCAATATATAGACCTAGATTGCGAACGGAGTCGTTATATGGGATGGTTATACCATCACAAAAGACAGGAGGAAGTTTAGTCCAATCTAGCTTCGAGGTCATCCTGGGGCTGCCGACAACAATGACCTGAGTTTTTGATGGATTAATCTTCAAGCCATGAGCGTTACTCCATTGACAGATGTGTTGTATATCAAGGTTAATTGTCCCAATCACGTCGAATATCTTATCCGTAGGAGCTTGAGCGTAAATCTGGAGATCATCCGCGTAGAGGTGGTAGGAGGAGTGAAGTTGATTAGTTATGGAGTTAATGAAGACAGCGAAGAGAAGGGGAGATAGCACGCCGCCCTGAGGTACGCCAGCAGATACGGGGCACCAGGAGGAAAAGCTTTCCTCCACACTGATGCGTTGCCGGCGTCCATACAGGTAACTATGAAACCAATCAACTGCCATTGGAGATATGTTAAGAGAACGTAGCATGCAGAGTAACACGTCAAAATCGACGGAGTTAAAAGCATTGCTGAAGTCCAGCAAAGCAAGGACAGTCAGCTTGCCTTGCTCCATGCCTGATCTGATGCCATCCGTAACATGAATAAGAGTGGAAGTTGTGCTATGACCAGGACGAAACCCTGATTGGAGAGGATTGAAGAGTTTATTTTTGGAAAGGAAATCATGAAGTTGAGAATGGATTAGACGTTCTAGGACTTTAGAAAGGAAAGGGAGTATGGAAATGGGTCGGAATTCGGAAAGCAATGTGGCATTGGATTTTTTGGGAATTGGAATAATATGGGCTTCTTTCCAAATGGTTGGAAAGATGCCTGTGGAGATGGAATGGTTTAGGATGTGCGTAATTATAGGAAGGGTTTCGTCTAAAATAGGAAGAATCATGTTACGGCTGACACAGTCACTTCCCACAGCATTGGATGAGATGAGATGAATTGTCTTCTTAACATCACAAGTGGCAAATTGTTTAAAGACAAGAGCAGAATAAACGGGAGTTTTAAGGGTGGAGAGATGCTTAATAGTGTTATCTTTAGTCGTCCTATCGAAGTAGGGCGGAGAAGAGAAATGAAGGTTAAGGGAATTTAGATCTAAAGATTTAGGAATAGAATCTTGTTGTGATTTACCCACTCCCAATGTTTTCAGAAACTTCCAGACCTTTGCAGGATCACCATTTTCGACTGCGTTATGAATATGCCGGCGTTGAGCATTCCTACACACCTTACTGCAGTGATTCCGAATGGCTACATACTTCAGCCAGTTACACTCATTGGGACGGCGATTATATTTGGACTTGGCCAAAGCTTTTTTAGATATTAGCTCCTTTATATCAGCAGTAAGCCAAGGTGAGGGAAGGTGCTTAATCTTTATAGGCCTAACAGGCGCATGCCTATCAAAAAGGTCGGTTATCTTGCTGGTAAAAATTTGCACTTTGGTATCAACACTATCTGCATGAAGAAGCGAGCTCCAGTCAATGTTGCCGGCATCCCTGCGAAGATCATCAAGATTCATACCGCGAAAATTCCGTTGCAGAAGGATTTTGGGTGAGGCTTTGGGAGGACGAATGCAGTAGGATAGGTATATCAAATCATGACAGGAAAAGGCGTCGGCGGAACATTGCCCATGTTTGGCAACGAGGCTTGGGGAGGAAACAATGATAAGGTCGAGGAGAGAAGGAATGTAGTTGGGAGAATGATGAGTGGCTGAAAGAGGAAGAATCGAAAGATTGCAGGATTGGATAGAATTTAGAAGGGAGGTGGAACGACGGTCGTTCTTGAGTAGACAGGTATTGAAATCACCCATGATTATGGTTTGACTGTACAACGGAACGAGATTTTCAAGAATAATTTCAATAGAAGCGAAGTAATCAATTTGGCGGGAGGGACAATAGTAAACACCGAGTAAGAGTTTTTTAAGCGAGAATTCCACCTCCAAGAAAAGGTGCTCGCCAGCATTATGTGAAGGAGGTTGAGGTGACGCATTAACGATGGAATACCGAAACTGTGTTCGAAGGTAAATAGCAACACCGCCTCCAACACGTGGCGTGCGATCATTTCTGACGAGGTGGAATCCGGGGAGGGAGTAAGCGGAGGAAGAAAGACAAGGTTTCAACCAAGATTCTGAAACAAGGATAGCGTGTATATGAGTACAGTCAAAACTAGCCAGCATATCAGGGAAATGGGCCGGAATACTCTGGGCATTAAAATGGACCACGTTAAAATTCCTAGGGACATCAGAGAACTGACATGAGAGAGTGTCGGCAAGTGAGGGAACACTAACGAAACTATCATCACTACATGCGGAAAAGTACTCTTCACTATCATCACTACAATTGTGTGCAGACATATTTTGTAAAATTAAAGAAATAAATGAATAATAATAGAACTTAAAATAAAAAAAATAAAAAAATAATAAAAAAAAAACAGAATATATATATATGTATAACAAAGTATAAAAATAATTTTAAAGGCAAAATAAAATTAAACTAACATCGTCCATCTGCCGGTAGTGTTTACAAAACTTAAACTAATAATAACTAATATAAAAATAATCATTAAATCAGAGAAAAACAAATAAATAAAAAAGAATTTGTAAAGCTAGCGTAATGATAAAAAAGAACAATATATAAATTACTTAAAATTATCTTAGTCCAGGCTCCAGGTAAAAAACAAAAAGGCAACCTGATTACATTTCAGAACGAAAATTAAAATTTCAAACATGACATTTGACGATAACTGAGGTTAGGTTAAAATTACGCATAATACATGTCGGTGGATACAAATTATGCAAAAAATAAGTAAACAAAAACAAAGGTCTAAGAAATAAGTTGTCTAAAGTGCGAAAATTAATAAAATTGCGTGAAATACGGAAACAATACAAAATATTAAACTGATTACCTGGACTTAATTACTTAATGCGAGTGAAAATAAAAGCAAAACCAAAACCACTCTACTTCTTGGAGGTCGCGGCACGCCGGGTCTTGGGCAAGGCTATGGCTTTCTTCACTGGTGTCGGCTTCGTGGGAGTATCAACTTTAATCTGGCTGAGCAGACTAAGCGACACAATTCGATGCCGGACGCCAGAGCTGACCACATAGACATTGCCTTCCCGGGTCCAACAGTTGGTGACACCAAATTTCTCCCGTGCGGCCATGAAAATGTCATGTCTTGTTTTAGTAAGGAACTCAGAAAGAGTGATGCCAGTACCCTTCAATTTAGTTTTACTAAACCAAAGACGGTCCCTTGTAGTGGCATCCTGGAATTTAACAAGCACAGGCCTAGGTTTCTTAGAGGAAGATGGTCGACCCATCCTGTGACAACGTTGAATATCACTTATGGTGAATTCATCTAGGCCCATGCGTTGCTTTGCGACATCTAGGATTAATTGAGCAGGATTCTCATCAATTGCTTCGGCAATGCCGTGGACCAGAAGAATTTTGCGACGCCGCTGCATCTCCATGGTGTCGACGGTGTTTGCCAGTGCTTCAATTTGCTTCTGCAGAAGACTTAGAGCATGGGTGACGAAGGCTCTGTATTTGGAGAATTCCATAGCCAAATCGGACGAACTTGTTTCAGCAGTCGATGACTTTTGAAGGTCAGACTCGAAGGCAGTCATCCTCTTGTGGAAATCCTCCTTCATCTCATCGATTGTGGCTTTCAGTGCGGATTCCATGGTGCAGAAACAAAAAAAAGAGTTGTGATGTGCAGAGTGATGTGTTGTAGAGAAGGCAGGCAAAATGAAGTAAGGAAAGAAGACAGGAAATAAACACTAATACCGGCAGGTAGTCAGTTTAAGATAAGTTTAAGTACATAAGATTTAATAAATAACACTTGTGTATATAGAAAATAATTAAAATATTAAAGAGCAAAAAAAATGTGTTCACTATTTCTTTGACTACCCACGCAGAAAAAAAAGTTATACACATTAAAAATAACACGTGATTGTCTGTACTCTTTCAACATGCCCAATCACTTTTCACTTTTAGATCGGTCTGGCTGAAGGTTTAACAATCGAATTATTGTCTGGCAAATTAAATTTAGGTTTTTAGATACTTAAATAACATCATATAAAAATTACAGCCATACTGAAATACTTTGAAAAATAATATTTTTTTAATTCAAAATTAGCGTCTGGCACAGTTTAAACAACAATAGAAATATCTGGCAATAATAGATTCATGTTGCAAAAAGTTAAATAAACATAATAATAAAGGAAAAAAGCTTCTTAAAATGATTTTAAAATTCGATATTTTACCTGTATAGGTAGGCTGCGCACTGACGAACGCAACCACTACCGCCAGCCAGATAGCCTGTATGACGTCCGGGAGAGTGAGAGAGATAGCATATCTAAAAACTGGCCTACCTGAAATTCTCTCTCAAAAACGTTGCTACCTCTTAGACTATAGAGAATATATTTTACAGAGTAGACCGAATTAGCAAAACGGTGGTTAATTAAGTTTTACTCGAATATAAGTTAGCACCACGCTGTCCGGTTTTGTTTATCATGTACCATTCCTTCCTATTCTGTCCAATTTCATTCTATTCCGTGCATCCTATTCTTTCCCGCGCCATTGCGTCCCGCCCCGAACCAGTAGCAAGTCTATCCCATTTATACTATTTTTTTCACCGCCATTCCATAAACACTTCAAACATAATACAAAAGCATAGACAGAAAGAGAAAGATAAGAAGAGATCGCTATTTTGGTTTAAGGTAAAAAAAATATAACAAAAATCGCGATAAAATCCGAAATATAATTTTATTCGACTGTTTCGGTGGCGCAGTTGTACTACAGTACGATTGCAACGCTGAGTCTCGGGTTCGAATTCCAGGTCGAGAAAAGTGGTATTGGATTTTTCATTTCATTATCAGACCGGAGTCAGGAACTTGTGTCCTATATGGCGATAGGCTACCTATCCCATCGTGTGACGGAACATAACGCGAAACGTAGGTGTAACATTAGCGTAAACATATTATGAAATCATAAATTTATTGCTAAGTCAATAAGCCATGTAGTCGGAGAGATATCGTGATCCGTGACCAAGCACCACTTCGTTTTTTTAACCGACTTCAGAGGAGGTTATCAATTCGTAATTTTTTTTTCTTATTATAGATTTAGTTGATAATATAATATTTATATCTATCGAATAACCATACCCGAAAAATCGTCATGGGGATCTACACATTTTGTACGTTTGTAATTTGTTCAGAATCCTATCTTTAGTTAGTTAAAATATTTCTCTGCGAAAATCATAATTAAAATGAAAACATCAGTCATATTGATTTGATACATATTTGATCTTATCTAAACCTCTTGGTAGACCTTGTTGGTAGGTACTGCAATTAGGCGCCCTTTTGCGCATCGACAAACATATGACATCATTTACTCTGACTCATTATTATGCTCACTAGTATTTATTACTGTTGATGATACTTACATAGTACAATTATTTAGATGCACTTATTAAATAATTAATGGATAGTGAACATCGTTTCACGGTATACCAACAATAAAAATATCGCTCTTTATTTGCGATTTTTTTAGTTGCATTGTGTTTGAACTTTGAAGTCACCAAAACTACCTGGCTTCGTTTTTCGGTCGCATTCTTGATATACTTTTTATAGTCTTTGATCGAAGCATATGGTGCATCATGTATCATAGATTACTTATCATAGTAAGTATACATCTGGTTTCAAGCAAGCTGAAACAATTGTGTCAATTGATATATTTTGATAATTATAATATCGCTCATCCAATGGAACAACGACGTAATTACAAAAAAGTCGAAAATGACTTTATAATGTCTTATTTAAAAGTTTTCTTGAGTTTCTAATGAAGTTATTGTAAATTATCATTGATAGTAAAGTAACTTGCATAAATATTAAAAGAATTTCATCAGAATGATTGGAAATACATTATATTTTCAACCTCAAACTTTTAAAAAGTTCTCCTGAAAAATAGCTAAGACGTAATTAAGTCATTGTTCTATTGGATGAGCGATATCTTCTGACTCCTACAAATACCTTATGATGCATTTTAGAAGCATAGTTTTGCATGTTCATTTAAACCTAATTGTGAGTTGTGAGACCAGAAGAAATTGTTGAATGCCTGTTATCAGAGCATTATCAGTTTTCCAGAAAAAATATTTCTTGATTTCTATGTTATTTACTATCCCGCCCACAACTTCTAAGTATTTCTTCTGTTTTATTGGGTCGCCTAACCACTGAGGTTCGGCGCGTTTGTGAAGAATTGAATTGTCTTTAGCTCGCAAAAAAAGCGAAAGTTGAACGAGAACGAGAAGTTAAAAGAAACTTTTTTTACGGTAATACTTCTTCCATATTTAAGGTTGATTTTACCGATATTTTAATGCGGTTTATCGCCTTCAAATTGGTCGGCAACTCTCTTGCCATATCTACGGTCATTACCACACGAATCAGATGGCCTTAACTTTTGTACATATCTTGTCCGAGCAAACGAATACTACTTACATAATATGTATAGTGACAACACATTACACAGGAAATGTAATTAAATGCGATAACATCGTATGCTTTCCCTAAACAATTAACTAAATTTGACAGGTCTAAGTAAATATTATTGCCGGAAAGAACATCAACTTTTATTGTGTTATCAATAATTATAAATAGCAACAGAGCTACATTAATTTGAATATCTATTGTTTGTTTACAAGTATGTCATCAAATAAATTTATTTTTTCTCCAGGTGAAATTACGACCGATGTGCTACGTGTTGTCAGAGAGGCGCGGGCAGGGTCGCTGGGTCCCTTCAGCCCTTCCTTCAACATACAGAATGTATTACTCGAGGGCATGCAGAAATACTTGCCTCTCGACGCGCACAAGATCGTCAGCGGCAAACTCCACATATCTCTGACCAGAGTGTATGATGGGAAGAATGTCATAGTCTCTGAGTTTCCCACTAGGGAAGATCTATTGCAGGTGAGTGTTACGTTATGGCTATTCGTCTTTCGGCCATGATTGAGAGTGTCCTGCTGGATCATGCATATTGTACAGAAGTTCAACTAATCCACATTGAATAGGCTAGGATAATCTTTAAATTTGTTCGAAGCTTCTTGTTCCACTGGTGAACATAGATTTTCCACATGAATCTCCTAGATTGACGCGTGCATCTAAAATAAGAGATGTATGCTTGAATCTAAAATTTTCTCCGCCTAAGTCTTTTTAACACAACATTTTCTAAAATTTAATAACTAATAATTTTGTTTTTAAATAATGTTTTAATGGATAAAAACTGGTTCGAAAAGTACTGTTTTCGAGCCAAACAGCGCACGGAAGGCGTTAACGCTCTTAAGGATTTTTTACAATGCTATTATATAATTATTCGGTAAGGAAAACCAAAATGTGGTTGTAATAGCAGTTTTTGCAATGACTATACACTAAATTGACATATATTTTTATAGAAGTGCATGCGCTTAATTGGTACCAATATCCACTCTAAATACTTAATATTAGCTATTTTCTGACCTTAAAATCTGATTTAAATGATGAACAATGGTCTCGCCCTTTGCACTTTGCTTGATTCTTTGACATTGGCATGATCTTTACGCAAATCTGAAATGATTAGTGATATACATGCAAAGTAATAGTTATTTAATTCTAATGTTAAAAGTTTTATCGTTGGGTAAGAGACTGGTTGCAAACGTACTAATTGTGAGATAAATCTATATCTATATCAGCCCATATATGTACATCCCACTGCAAGGCACGGGCCTACTCTATAATCGAGAGAATCGATTGAGAGTGGTTAGGCCATATAGTCCACCACGCTGGCCAAGTGCGGGTTGGTGGACTTACATGCCGTAGAAATATGATAAATTATACGTTGTGAGATAAATACTTAAGAATATAATAAATGTACTAAAATGTGTACTTCACCTTTGCCCTTTAAAGTCTGGCCGAATGCCAACAGCCAAAGTGCTCAGCAGTTTCAATATCAGGAAACTAGTAGTCCACGAATAGAATGTGATACTTACACAAACTTACGCTCCACCGTTCAATATTATATTTATTCATCAGCTAACTATCAAGTTTCGACCATTATTTATATCTTATCTATGTTACTTTAAATCGCCATCATCACCGTCTAGATAGACCCGTCAATTCTACTCACTTAATTTGCGATTCAATATATTTTTCAATCCCTGTCTAAAGAACTCAGGTTATAATTTTACGTCTACAATTTTAGTTCGCCAACGCAAGGAATAGTTCCCCAATTGAAAAGCCCATAAAAATATCGATTATTGATTTTTTTATTCTGTAAGCAATGTTCGTTACCTTAGCATCAGATCCAAAATCTTAAATGTTTCATAATGGTTTCTCAGATTTACGCGAATGTTACACATTGAAATAAAACTATTTATCACGGATTTTATCGCGATAAAATCAGTAATGAATAGTTTTATTTCAATCTTAAATGTTTCCTTCTGTATGTTACTTAAGGGCTTGGACAGTAGACTAAAAATCATAAACACATCTGAGATATCGTAATGTACATCCTAATTTACTTAGGACTATATCCCATTATGTCTCCGACAGGCGCTCCTAGCGTCGTGCTTCGTACCAGTATTCTCCGGTCTGCTACCGCCACGGTTCCACGGCATCCGGTACATGGACGGCGGGTTCAGCGACAACTTGCCCGTCCTCGACGAGAACACCATTACTGTCAGCCCCTTCTGCGGCGAGAGCGATATATGCCCCAGGGATTTGAGCTCGCAGCTGTTCCATGTAAGTTTAGACTTTAGGCTTTTGATTTTTAGAACCATTTAGAGATTATGGATTAGAAAATATCGATTGTTGAGTTGCTGTTTAATGTTAGCTTTGTTTTTTAAACAAACTATGATTCTACAGAAGCTCTTATGAAATAAATGAACGTGCTTTGATAAAAAAAATCCTTGAAGTGTGGTCAAGTGATTAATTAATAAAACTTACAGCACGTTTTTCTATGATTAGAACTGCAATTTAGATTAGAATTTCGAAGACGCCGCAATTTAGATTAGAATTTCGATATGTACGCCACAAAACTATAAATAAATATTTAAATGTAAGAAAACTACATTACATTTTTCAGTCATCACATAAAGATACTTAGTTTACTAACATGTAACTAAACTAAAAAATAATCTTAAAAAAATATAACCAGGCTTCTGAAATTATGCCGATAGATATCTCATCGACATAAGGCTAAATAATAATAATAATAATTGATTAATTTTGTTTTAAATGATCCATTAAGTCGTGTTTATTAAACAGATTAGCATAACTTATACCGCATTATTCTAATAAATAGAAGAACAAAAAAACACTTATGGGTGACCCCATAAAATTACCAAGAGCGATATTACTAACGTGCCTAGTTCAACTAGTGATCTACTATTCTAGATTTTTCGATCGGCCAATGTCACAGTTGTAATTATAATCTAATCAGTTATTATAAATTATAATGTTCAGGTTAATGATAGTGTCAAATGATGTGTCGTTAGTAAAATGTATGTTACGAGTCAATTTAAATTGGAATTTATAAGATCTATTGAAAGTATCTTAAATAGAAGAGAATGTAAAATGGTTAATGAAAGTAGATAAGTGAAAGGGGTGAGTGCTGGTCTTGGAAAGTGAAATTGATATTATGTTAGATTGTATCGGAATCTAGACAAGTCTAAGTTAATACCTATATTGTTTTGACATAACCTTGTAACAACCGGGCTCTGCATTGTGATTTAAAGTATTTTAAGAAAAGACATTCAGTATCATCATTTAAAATAGATCAATCTTCATTCAAATGTATATTTTAAGAGTCTTACTGGTGCACTCAGTGACATTTAATGTTAATTAAATACTTTCTTAGGAATTATTTCGAGAAGAAAACCTTATCTTAGCACCTATTTATCTATTCCCATTAAAACAGTGAATTATTCCAATTTCTAATGGATTCGTTTAAACAGTGAATTAACGTACATAATATATTTTAAAAGAAGGATTACAGCTCATACTTCATAGTATTCAACTTTATATCTTCTAACAGGTAAATCTAGCTAACACAAGCATAGAACTGTCAAAGCAGAACATGAACCGTTTCGCGCGCATTCTTTTCCCGCCGAAACCAGAAGTGTTGAGCAACATGTGCAAGCAAGGGTTTGACGACGCCCTGAGATTCCTGCACAGGAACAATTTAATATCCTGCACGAGGTGTCTTGCTGTGCAATCTACCTTCCAACTGCAAGATGTGTTGGATGATACAACATATGATTACGATCCAGATTGTGAAGAGTGCAAGATACATAGACAGGTTAGTATTGTCGTATCCAATAGCGAAACCCTAGACCTCTGCCGGTTTGTTCACCCCACAGGTACAATTACGAAACTCAGCAGAGAAACGAATCACTCCCCTACAAAATTCACAGGATATAAAAAAAAAATTGAGTCGGTAAGAGTACCTTATTTGCTCGTGTATGGACGATTCTTTAAAAAAATAATACCTACTTATTATTTCAAGCCAAATTATAATATATTTTTTTTCGATTCGTAAGTAAATTCACCCAAAAAGAGTATCAAGTAATAAGTGTAGAAGCAAGAAAAATGGACAGTCATTAAATAATCTAATTGATTGCAAAAACTCCTTATGCCTAATTTACCCTACCAAAAAGAATTACCTGGACTAGAGAATTTGAAGTTAACGCTAAAGTCAGGAGAGCCTTTGTCCATTAAAACCCTAGTACATAACAATAAACTTAACGTTTATGAGCAACTAGGGGCCTATACCAATATTCTTACCCTACAAATATCTAATATCCTCCCACAGGACGCCCTTGTAGACGACCTTCCAGACACAGTGATGACGATATTCCAAAACGCGATAGATTCCGCCAACAGTGGCCTCGTGAACTGGGTGATGCGGCAGAGGGCCATGAGGTACCTCACCCTTCTCACGCTGCCCTACAGAGTGCCCATCGACATCATGTACGCCACATTTACCAAGTGAGTTCATATTATATCTATCTGTATTTTGTTCATATTTTGTGGTAAATTAGTTTTTAGGGTCTAAAAAGTTTCTTTCGTTTATTTTTATTTTTTAGTAAGTGTAAGTGTGCTCAAAATAGTATTTTATAGTTTCTAGCAACATTTTTTTAGGTAAAAAAGGTAGAAACTTTTTATCTCCTTCTTATACGTAATCTTGTCCTTCTGCTGATAAAATATTTTGTATGTCACGCCCCCCTGAGTTTTTATTGCGTTTCAAAAGCATCTTATCTCTTAATTAGACTAACAATTAAACATTAAATTATACCGACCACTGTACGACCCTTATTTTCCGTTTGAGGCCACAATGTACTTCAATAAACTACTCGATACTGATTGTATTTGACACACCCACGCAAACAGTACGCAGTGTACACAAACGATTCAATAACAATTGTCGCCTTATCAAACGTAAACATAGACAGATGTGCAACAACTAATAAAATAACTTAATGGATCAAATGCTCAGGAAATTTTAGTACATACATACTTATAATGAACATTGCTTCAAAAAATAAAATAAGAAAAAGTTCTATTGACTATTATAACAATTTACAGATAACTGATATTGTTTGTCTATACATTAATGTTTTTATTGTAGTTATGACGCTACAACAAATAAATATGACAAAAAGTTCTTCACAAATTCTAAAACACACACATTGCATTTGATACTAATGTATTTATAATGATAATTTTGAGTCAGAAGTTAATAACAGGATTTCCTTTCCGAGTTTCTTATAAAGTTTAAACAAAAAATCTGTAACGGCAAGGCAATCATAACCGCATTACTTTTCGTTTAACCGACAACACATTTTCATTGTTTCGTTTGTTCTAACAAAATTATACTAAACAATAAATATTCTATCAACTTAAGAAATAACTTTGAGATATCGTGAATTTATATATATTAAAAGAAAAACATATTTTTACAGTCATTTTTAGCATTTTGTAGCCTAAGTATTCATCGGTATGTTGTCGACAGAAAGTGTACTTTTTTGTCTTTTGACTTGGTATTTCTATTTAATTATTTATAACATTTGTTTTATTAACAAAATACAAAAAAGTACACTTTCTGTCGACAACATACCGATGACTACTTAGGCTCAGTTGCACAAACTAATTTTGCCCATATATTTGACTTAAACAATGTAAGGGCCAATTGCACAAATTATCTTTGCCCATACCTTTGATTTTGAAAACGTCAATCCCATACATTAGCAATGTCAAATACGTCACAAATGTATGACGATGACATTGTCAAAGTCGAAGTTAAGGATAAAGTTAGTTTGTGCAACTGAGCCTAAATTCCTTAAATTTGTGACGTATTTGAAGTTGCAAATGTATGGGATTGACATTTTCAAAGTCAAAGTTATAGACAAAGTTACTCTGTGCAACTGAACCTTAGTACACTATCCAAATGAACAGTCTGCAAGTTTGCTTCCTATGCTATTTAAAAAAAAAACAATAATAATTAAACAACTCAGCAACATATATTAAAAGGATATCTCAGCTTAATATAATCGTGTGATCCATTTTTAATTCAGCTCGCATATCAACCGTTGATAGGGGAAGGATTGCGTCAGGGTTTATCAACCACGTTCTCGTTTCGACATAACGTTATATTTTGTTAAAAAAACATTCGGGTCCTTTAACACATTTTGGACAAGAAATCCTTTCTTTGTAAAAATAATAATCTGTTTTTAATCAATGGTTTTAATAGATATAAATATTGTTTGTGCATAGACAACACTGCGCTTAGAAATCTTGCAGTCTTATTCATAGACCAACTTAAAACCGATTTTAGTTATCGAATGTTTTGTCTTCTGCGCTCAAACTTAATTCTAAAGTCGTTCGAAAGGAACAAAATATTCGATAACTAAAATGGGTTTTAAATCTGTCTATGAATACGGCCGTTGGTCTCTGCACACCTTAAGCTTATTATACATGTATCAAGGAGTCGGGAGCGTTCTATACTAACGGCCTTATTAGTTATTCATATAAGGATTTAAAACCTATTTTAGTAATCAAATGTTTTGTCCCTTTCGAATGTTTATAGAATTCAGTTTGAATAAAGAAGACAAAACATTCGATAGCTGAAATAGGTTTTGAATCTGTCTATGAATAAGGCCGTTAATCTTGTATATTTTTAATACGTATTTTAATAGCACGGCCATGGTTCGCTAAGTTGTATTATAATATTTAGGAGAATGAAAGGACATGGAATGCAAACTCTATTAGCTGTATAAATGAGGCGAGGGTTCAAATCAACCATAACGCAACGAGTGAAATTCTGCTATTCTTGATTAGTATTTGAGGTAAATAATTTTGGTTTAAACTGTACGAAATGTTGTAGTTTCGAGTAAATATTACTTGAAGATTTCCCTGAGAAGTATTTTACTCATGTCGCGTCATTAAACGTCATTGTTTGTGAGCTGTGGAAGGTTCAATTCTCAGGTCACAATTAGGCAGCTAAATACAATTAAATATGCGATAATGATAAATGGTACGTACAAAAATAGTTTATTCAGATTTCGAGATTTTCACTCGTTGCCATTTGTACATATTCATAACTAACCCATAATCACGCTTTTTAGCTGCGTGGCTGGTAAAATTGAGACGCATGCGGTACAGTACCGGGTGGCTGGTAATGTGCTGATACGTAGGAAGCGCTGTAAGCGACACAACAACGTTATCACTAGGTCAGTGCATGGTTTAATCGGTGGTGGGATTCATGGGATTTTGATCGTTATTGCTTTCAAAATACATGTTTGTTTTCTTTGCTTTTTATTCTGGTGTTGTTGGCTTTGGTGGCGGATGCTTGTTAAAATTATTATATCAGTAATTTTTTATACTTGCACTAGAAAGAGATTTCATCTGATGGTAAGTAGTGTACAGTGCAAATCGAATGAAATATCAATGAGTCTAATTGGACCACCTATATAAATTATAAATTACTGTTCAATTTGATTGTCGGATTTTATTAAAATCATTAAATAAATCGCGTGTATATATGACGTGATGAAATATCACAATTTTTTATAAAAATTATTTAATAATATTTAGGTTAGGTAAATTGCAAATTCCGGGCAGTAATCTTATCAAAGCTGTTTGATTTCAAAACATAAGATTGCGTGCAAAAATATTATATATTTTTTTATTCAGAAGTTTAGGTACCCTGTGAACTGATGTTATGAAAACAATAAGTTACGCAGAAGAATTATTTTTTGTGTATTTTGTGCAATAACAAAACGTTTATCAGCATGTTACAACACTTCCCTATCATTTAGAACTACATTGTTAGTTGGTCAAGGTTTTTTGATAAAAATTATTGCTTTTTTTTGTAATTTTTGTAATGACGTCAATCTTAATTTTGTTTGGGCATTGATAACTACTATGAAATAAACCGACTGACGTGTTAATAAAGACAGAGGAAGTATTATTAATTATTCGCACGTATTATAATGAATTGAATAAAACGCCACTTAAAATAAGAATAATCCTAGGCTGATCATGACCTCTTCGTATGGAATAACCATACTACGCTCTAATATTTGACAATTTCTCAATTATCCGTTTGAAAAACACGCAACATTTGGTGCAGAAAACCAACTTCTTAGCCTCTGCTTCAATAGGTAGACGATAACCTTTATTTAAAACGAAACCAATGTCGTTACAATGTTATCAATGCAACAATGACACATATTCTATGCACATTCTTCCGATTTGACGTCTTTCAAAACTTAATCGATAACGTTCCTTCGTTCAGAATGATAACATTAATTGAAATACAATCGGATCACGTCGGTGTCTAGTTATCTTTATCGTTACAATAAAATGTGGGAAAGTTTAATTTATGAGCAATTAATTATTTTGATCCTTAAAGACATTCTACACGATTAAAAACAAACCTTATAGAGAGTTATTTATGGCTGACTGAATATTGTAGTTCCAACAAATTGATTGCGACCTTTGACCATGTTCAATTTTCTTTTAAATAAGACTTTTGGAAAAAAGAAGTTGTAACCTTAATTAAATTACAAAGAAATTACCAAACGGGCACTAAAACCAATGTCAAAACAGTGCTTTAAAAGAAAAACGCAGCATTGCAAGTAATATTGCGATGGTTGCAAAACTACTCGACCTTGAACCAATATCACGCTCAATGATTGTAACGAAATAATTATGCTCCGCTCTTTGTACACTACATTTCCTGTTTATGTACTACCTGTGGTACTACGTATAAGTACATTAACAATATCGAAACAGACTACACTTTTTTTATTTACTTGGTAACTTAACACCTAATGTCGAGGAAAACAAGGTGACGAGGGTTTAAGATTACTATTGGCCATCGTCTCGGCTTTCTTACTAATTAAAAACATGAATATTTGTTGTACACTGCGTTTACTTTTGTAGCAAGAATTTATAGTTTCATTTTACATACATACATAAGCTCACGCCTTTTTCCCAGAAGGGGTAGGCAGAGGCGCCATCAATACATCCACATTTCGCCTTGTATGTTCCGTCCCATGATGTGATAGGGGCGAGCCTATCGCCATATCGGGCACAAATTCCTGACTCCGATAATAAATAGAAAAATCCAATATCAAATTCATTCATTTTAAGTAATAAGTATTATGTATTATTACTATCCCATGCACGAATTGCAATTAAACTTATTTGAAAAACAATTTACGTATAAATATATTACAAAAACATGAATCTCACGAACAAAGACATTGCACAAATACTGCATAAACAGTTCGTCATAATCAAAATGCCTATCTATTGTCGTAGGTTCGTAACATGCACGCCCAAGATGAGCAAGTCGCTGTGGCGGCTGAGCTTGAACATGCTGCAGCAACTCCACGGGTTCGTGTACACCTCGCACGACCGGTCCGAGGTCGCCGCCAGGATCTTCTACAAGCTCACCGCCGATGCCAAGCGGGAAATGAATGACGGATACCAATTGGAGAGGAGGTATGTGGTATTTGAAGATATACTGCTTACTGTAATAGGTGTGTTTACTATGAAACCTAGGTTTAAAAAAGCAATTTATACGTCGACTAATGGACAAAGCATCATGATGTGGATAGAGCCCCTTGCCCAGAAAGCGGCTGTAAGCGACATAGTTACTGCAGAACGAGGCCTTATTATGTGAATCTATTATTGGGACTATAATTGGGACAAAGACTGATACTACATTTACTTTCTGATTAAATATGCCGTTTTATAGAAACTCTTGGTTTCACCACCCTAAAATATCACTTTTAACACAATCAGTGTTAAAAGTTTGCCCGAATTATGAAAATCTGTAGAAAATGTATTGACATCTTAGGAAATGGAGTTGATGGCTTTGGTCTATTTAAGGGCTTCCCAAACTTATTTGTACTGTCCCGCCCTTGAGAATTTGCTATTCTTTACGACGCCCTCAGACCAGACTACAATAATGCAATGTCATTATTTCTTTTAGCGGTTTTTGACTTTTGTGTTGTGACGTTAAAGCTTATTCATTTTGATTGTAATTTATTAATCTCTTTTAACTCCGCTGCATATCGGTTGATAAGACCCGGTGACCTTCAGTAATACCTTTGGTGACGTCACTCAATGATAAAGTTCATAATGTTAAGAAACAAGACTTCTTCAACTGCTACAATTTCGGTCATTGAACTCAAAACTCAAATAGATTTTTTTATAAAAGTTATCAAGTTATCTCGATAGGTACTCTTTCATTTGATATGGTGCAACTGTGGTGCAACTTCCGTGATTTTAAACGAACAGCAAACGATTTTCATCAAGATTGTGATCATTTGTAGTTGCTTGAGTTTTTCTCTACCTATAGAGACTATGACAGGGGTGGCGAACCTTTATCTATCAACGTGCCATTTTTTATAAGTAATATTCAATAAGGCCATATACGTGCTATGAAATAATATTGATTTCATTATTATTGGGAAAAATTATCTAAACCTACTACAATATTAAATGGGCGCAGAATATGTTTTCCTGTATTGAGAAAAAAAAATGATTTTGTTTCTCAGCGTTTAATGAACTTTGTGATCGGTGGCGTGTCCAAAATATGTCCAAAAATGTGCCATCAATGGCAAGCGTGCCATTGGTTTGCCAGCCCTGGACTATGACATCCGCTTGCCAATATATCTTCGTTTACTATCATCGACCCCAGCTAAATATTTAATTCCTATCAATTTTTCAAAACATCGATAACAGGTAATGATAATAGGTTTGTGTTTTCGATGTTATCGCTGCCTTGCGATACAGCACCCGGAACAAAGTCCCCATTTCTAATCGCTTGGCAACCGTTTGACATTCAAAATTCAGCCTTATCTGCCTTTGTCTTGGTGCGTTTGAGGTCGTATTTGGTGTAGGCAATGTCATATGGAAGTAAAGCTAGGAAGAGTTTTAAATGTACGTAACCTGGTGATTGCAATCCGATCGGATACGTATGTTCAACAACAATCAGTTACTGTTTTTGTTCTACAAACGTGTAGGAAATATGCTAATTTATAATATGAGGCCAAATATATTTTCTTTATGTCAACAGATGTTATGTAAATAGAAAAATAACTAGATATTTCTTATTGAAATAAAACAATTTTTTAGGACTTTACCTTGGATTTGGTTTAATTTTGTACATTTTTAACTTCCCGACGTTTAGATTGCTTTCCAGCTCTTGTGATCACTGGATGGACGGATGGGGCCGATCACGGAACGTAGTAGATGTTTCTTATTTTGTGATTATTTAATACATCTAGATGGTTCGAATTTTATGTGAACCGTGAAGGTCTGTGTCCGTTGCCGGTTGCCCGAATTGGGAAACTGATTTTGTGTTTTTAGTTCGACAAATCTCAAATGACTTTCGATACTGGAAATTTTGTACGATATGGTGGAAGGTTTGCTTGATCTGGGTATTGAACTTAAACTGACATAGATCTTTTGTAAGACGCCAAAACCTGGGTTGTCGATATAGACCAGTTAGGGAGACTTCAATATAGACGATAGATCGAATTCAAATTCGTCTCCCGGATTTGTTAAAAATAATAAAACGACCAATTACTCCTTTTTACTGTTTACCCGGTTGATCATATCATAGCCCGGACTAATAGGAAAATTCTATATTAGTAATACCGTTAGATAATATTGTTATCTAGTGTGGCGTATGCTGGAGACCGAACGGACAAATGCCAAATGAGTTTTCACTGCGGATTCAGAAGTGAGTTCGGTCGTGAGTTGTTACAGAATAGCACGGCAGCTGTCCAACACTAATTGATAAAACAAAGAATGTTATCCACATGACCCATTTCCTATTGACTATTACTTAGCAATTTTTTGTAGTGTCAATTTTATTGGGTGATATAATAGTGCCCAAGAAGTAAGCATCTGATGGAAAGGGATTACGGTTGCGCTTGAACACCCCCAATTCTGGAGGATCTAGGGATGCTTGAGAATTTTGCTCGTATCTAATAATGAAGAATGAAAGGCGAGAGAGTTGTGATGCTTGAGAGTTTATTGAGCATCCAGGGATTTTTAGCATTTCTCATCGAAATAATGTACATAACAGATAGTTTATGTATTAAGGACATAAACAGACACCTTAATGCTATTTAAGTGAAAAAGTGTTTAAAACGAATAAGATGGTATGACGTCATACATAAAGGAGTCGCTGGGAGTTTGACCAAGGTTCTGACGTCAATCCATCTTTTTATTACATACCTACATGTATTCATTCACTCACATGTCTCATTGAGAAAGCAGAGAACATTAAACTATGAACTATACACGCCTCTTGCGTCTCTGCTCGTTTAATCTTCCCAAGCAAGTTCATATTTTTTTCTTTGTTGGTTATACAAATAGAAACTCCACTCTGTATTCCTGAAGGTGTAGGCAGAGGATCTACTAGAAATATCCACGATTCGCCAAGATCCTTTTTTATTCCAAAACGATATACAAGAAACCTAGTTTCATACTAGGCATAAACTGCACGGGTAACTTTAATTTTTCGAAACGTTTCCGTTATCCCGTGTTTCATAATTTCATTGTTGATTATTGCATAATAATTTACGACACACTAATGTTCTATTACAAGTGTATTGTCGAAACAATAGATAATGTCAGTACTTATATTGGGTCACCTAGCGCAAATATTGATGCGTTACAAATATTTTTGCGAGTCGATAAATTTAATTGTGTCACTGTTACTTGGAATATTTCTTGGTTATTTCATCTAATGGTGTTAAATGGATGAATTAATTAATTAATCGCGATCTCCTCGGTACGGTTAAACCATTTAGAATTCCTATGTTCGTTGATGTGAAAATTCTTGCATATTTTCGCGTACACATGACCTCGATCAATAATATTAAGATTGTGCGCAATTACATCATGTGATGTAACTATTGTTTTCGATATAAAACAACCTTTTGCGATTTATTACTGTTAAACAGCTGATAATATCATTTGATTCATAATCTGCGGCCTTGGGGGTATTTGCGTCGGAGAAAATTTTAATCCATTTAACTCGCTAATGCTACAGTTTGACCAATCAGAATCGTCGGTTATAGATGGCAGAATCATACGATGTGCTGAATATCAGCAGATTACATCGGTGACGTGAAAAACTGGGCAGCGATTAAAATTAATACCATAGTAGGTTTTCCTGTTGTATGTACAGTGTACATATATTTTTAAGCAGGAAAGGATAACTCTTAGTTGAGAAGTGGTTATTACTTTGAAATTGCTAATGGGTTCTGATCGTCGAACGTCGACAAAGACGTAGCAATGATGAAAGAAGCATTACCGTTACTTGAGGATGGTAAATCTTTTAAGAGGATCATGAAAGGATTAAAATAAAAACGAGACAATCAACTTAAGTACATATATACATAAATTCACGCCTTTTTCCCAGAAAGGCTAGGCAGAGGTGCTGCCAGTAAACCCAGGTTTCGCCTTGTTTCTTCCGTTCCAAGATGTGATAGGGGGCGACCATTCGCCATATCTGGCACAAACTCGTGACTAACTGATAATGAATAGAAAAATCTAAAACCAACCACTTTGTCCGACCCGAGGCCTCAGGGTTGTAATTGTAGTACAGCTACGCCACCGAAGCAGACTTCAATAATTTTTAATATGCTTATTACCTATACTGTAATAAAATGTTATCATACCATTGGTCTATTACTAGAAATAGGCGTTGCCACATATGTATGTATGTAAGCGACACTGGAACGGCACGTGAACCTTAAGGTACCTTGGGATCATTAAAACAACGTGCGCTCGAGTAAAATTACTAGTAATAAAGCATTCACGTTTATCACGTGCAAGTTTTATTGCTACAACATGTGACACTGTTGGTCGTAAAAAGTGAAGAAACAGCGTATTGCTGACGAAAATGACGGTGCACTTGCAGATCATAACAATGATTTGTTTCTTAGCCGATGTTTAAGAGCAGTGCTATCACAAACTTGAACTAAGACAATTGTTTAAATGATTTATAACTTAATGATTGAAAGGTTGTAAGTGCAAATTAGTGTACTCGGTATCGTCCTTATTGTCTTGGACATAACGTTTGCTTGCTCCAGCGTGGCGTGGTCAGTCAGATAAAGTAATGCGCACATGTTTTACGTCACCACCAGTGGCAATAGGTTACAGATTACTTGTGCGTTTTCACTGTTTTGTATAAACTTTTGTGATTTGAGACACGAACTCGTGATGTATAGTATGTTGAACCCGAGTGATGCGCTTGTTAAACTTTGTAACTATTCGGTGCTTATCTGTACTTCTTTGTTTTATCTATTAGGCTACTGGGTGTGACTGTTACATTGATTTAGTCTATAACATCAATAATGGGATAGTAAGTCTAAAACACAATTTTAGAAACTAAGGCCTAGTTGCATCAAGTGACGATGACGATAACTTGACATTTGACAAAGTGAACACCATTCATTCGACAATTCAAATTCAACCCGTCCGTTACGGGCTTCGATCAACAGTTGTATTGTTGATCGAAGGTACGGGTTTTTTTAATCTTTAAAAAGCAATACTAGAGCTTTATTAATAAAAAGTAGCCTTTATTTACTAGTAGGTATTATTTGAAAAATTTACATAGGTTGTTGTGGAATATACATCACTCACGATTTTACCTGCTTTCGTATTATTTTACTTACCTTATGTGTCTAGTCTAAATTGATCCCACAGAAAAGTGTTATAAAATATTTTTTTTAATTATATGTACTTACTTATTACTTGATCGATAATTACGTCAGTGGAAAATAATTTTATTGTATTCGTTAGATCAATGCGATTGCAGACGCCATGACTCTTGACCTGCTTTGTTTTAAAACAAAATTTAATGACATGCTAATTGAGAAACCCATTATAAATGTCTTAAGGCCACATTTTTTTAATCTCATACATTTTTAATGACTTAAGATATTCAATCAATTATAATGTTAAGCATTAGTTTTTATTTTTTCACTCACATTATCCTGCTGATTAGATATGGTGATTCTGTTCATCTAACAAAATTTACCGCCTAAAACCATTATGCGCTATTTAGATCAAAACGCATCCAATATTTTCCTTTTGACTAAAATTCCAAGTTTTTCAAAGTTTGTATTGGTACCCCAAGATACAAGCCTAGCTTAGTTTGGGGACCCCTGTTCAAATTGTATGTAACTGTGTTTTTCAATAAATATATTTTTATTTAAAAAAAAATAGGTTTATCAAAACAAATAAATGAATAACGTGAAATTAATAAGTGGTCTATATAACCCATTTTAGGCTGTTGACTAATAATAAAATCCATGAGGCCACCAAAACGCACGTGGCCAGTTTAAAAAGGAAAATAATGCAAATTACCCAGTCGTCACACTCGGTATCCTCGCAATGTGAAAGCACCTACGCAACGTTTGTTATGTAAACAAAAACCAACCGATGAATGCTCATTTATAGGTTTAAATTCAATCTATTGTCCCATTTATAAATATTAAAATAAGTAAATTAAAAATTGTTTGCAAATGTCTATGACATATTACCTCACAACATTTTTAGTAAAAGACAAAGAGGCTGAACAGCCAACGTCGTACTAATTGAATCTAAATTTCCATATATATATACTAAAATTATCGACATTTCCCCTAAACCTTCCCTAGATTTAACTTTTGATCTAACGTGGAGACCTTTAAGATAAAAGGTTGAATATTCCATAAATAACCGCAAAACCTTGCTCTTATCAATTTATTTTGTGCTTGCTCCCCATCATTTATTTTAAATGCATCACCCCTGATATTATATATGCATTTATATATTTCCCGTTTGCTCTCTACATAAAAAATAAACTAAGTTCATATATCTTTTCAGAAGAGCCAGCGAGTACCGAGTGACGTACGGCGACATGCGGATCACATACGATGACTCCGACACGTTCGAACAGATCCTCAACGTGACCACACACCATGACGCGCTGCTCGCTTATTACTACCTCGACGGAGAAAATAAGGTATACTTCATTACCATATAATAAAATATTAAATGATCCAACCCATAACATCCCCCCAAATCACACATCCCACTGCAAAGTATAGGCCTCCTTTACAATCGAGAGTTCATGTCTTCTTATGTTGATCTGATTCTTAGTGAGTACAGCTGCCAGTGAATATCTACTTCGATCTTTGTGCTTTGAGGGCTTCAAAATTAGGACGGGAAAGGGAACAGGGACGGGCAAGAAAAGGGCTTATGGGTTTCTATTAATATTATTCATTTAACGAAAGAAGACAGCAAAACCATTTTTACACGTCGGTTTTTTGAGATAATCACGTGAGCCGTTCCTACCGTAGTATCAGACCATAGTTGCCCAATAATAGCGCGGAACTCGGGCATAACCGGTTCTATAATGTTATATTATCCACGCCCACCAAGTAAGTATTGGCGGATTTCACATACCCTAGAGAATTTTATTGCTATTGTAGTGGTAACTGCAGCTAGTTATTGTTACTGAATGAGAGAAGCCGAGGATCGATTTCAATGACTCCCTCCTGATCTGTGTCCAGCAGCGGACTGGAGCAGTGCTATAGTTAATGATGTACTGCATTATGACTTTAAAGCTGAGCCTGTGTAGGTACTATGGTTTCTTAGATTTACGCGAATGTTACACATTGAAATAAAACTATTTTTACGGATTTTATCGCGATTTGGTTTAATTTTTACATTTTTTAACTTCCCGACGTTTCGATTGCTTTTCAGCTTTCGTGGTCACGGGGCGGACTGAGGTATTAGTCATCCGCTCTGTGACTGTTACAATTAAACTATCCTTAATTTTGAATTATTAAATAAAAAAAAACTGTTTAGGTACTGTAAAACTTGACCCGCGTTATCTGTGACGTACATGGCACGATGTAAGGGCGCTCGCACGGCCGAGGTTATCCTCTTCGTATATTTCGCTCGGTTATCGCGATCGTTGATGCATATTTTTTGTAAAAAATTCTTGATGGCCAGCTTGTTAAGATCGTAGGGCGTAATATATTTTTAGTTATGTTCGTAAATGTCCCGTCTAAAATGAAATAAATAATATTTACGCCGTCAATATCAAATAGCTCATGAAGAAATTATTAGTAAAAACAATACGATATTAAACATTATTAATACAACAACAATATTCCCGACTACGAAAACAAAAACAGATATCGGAATTGATAACAATCCGAAATACATTGCATTGATGATTGAAATACTTGACCTCACTGCACTTTCGCTTACCATGTTATTCATTTAATACATATCAGTTTATAGTTTCAATACTGGTGTCATACCCCCCCTACGGTTAGTATATGAGTGACTGCCTCGGTGGCATAGTTCTACTACGGTGCGATTACAAAAATGAGGCCTTGGGTTCGAGTACCGGGTGGGGCATGGTGATATTGGATTTTCTATTCATTATCAGCCGTGAGTCAGGAATTTGTGCCAGATAAGGCGATAGGCTCGCCCCTATCACATCGTGGGACGGAACATACAAGGCGAAATGTGGGTGTCCTGGTAGCACCTCTGCCTACCTACTAGGCTGATTATGGATGGATGGGGCTTAGAAAACGGTACGATTTAAAGGGCAAATGGAATTCATGTCATAATTTTCATTGACTGTTTGTTGGAGCCAAATGTTTACAAAAACTTCACCCAATAACCTTTTTACATAGTAAAAACATCAGGTATTCTTGAGTTATAAGGCAATCAGATTGACAAACTTTGTTATATAGGTAATTAATGTAGGAAGATTTGTTTGAAAACTATAATCAGAGGTGTTTACTATATGCGATTAATATGGCGTCATCAGAAATTACGTCTTTTATTTAGTAATGCAAAACTACATGTGAGTAATAATTAATTGACCCGGTGCACTTTCTACGTGCGAAATATGTTATCTTTAACAAAAATAATAAACATATTGTTCAATAATCAATATGCGTGGAAAACGTGGACTATGACGTCAATGTTTATGGATTATAATGTGAGATTTTGTTTAAGTTAATTTCCAACTAATATGGAAAACATATTTATAAAAATTTTGAATAGCCTTTCGTTAATATCTATCAAAATATTTATGGATAATAATGTGAGATTTTATTTACTTTAATTTCTAATCAATAGTAGATGGAAAACATAATGTTGAAAATTTCGATGAGCCTTTCATTTAATGACGGATCGATGCATACTACCGTTGAAGCGTGAAAGCGCCAGTGTATAATATATTGATCTTTAAGTCCACAATGCAATGCATATACGAATGGTGCAAGTAGACCAGAGGAAACAAATGAATAAACAACGAGTATTCTGTAATGCAAAGTAGGTATATAAATTCCCTGACAACTCATGAGCTGGTTTTGAAAGCAACAAGAGAGTTTCTTGCGCGTCCTTTTCTGAAAACCAAAAAAACTAAAAATATAATTGATGTTAAATGTTTTAATGGCTTCAATATATTATTCTTATTTTCATATTCGGTAGCCATTCCACTAACTGAACATTAGCCTCATCTTTAACTTTATTCTGAGACTGAAAAGTCATTTGACGTATCTAGAGTAGGGTCAGGCCTATGTATGTGTTAGATGTATTTATAATATATTTGTTGTAGATGAAGATGACGGAGATCTACGACGTGACGGACGCGGACACGGACGCGGTTCAGTCTCCGGCCGAGCGCTCGCTCAACAAGCAGCTGCAGTTCGACAACGACTGGGCCGACGAGCTGCTCGCCAACAACGGTGAGATGCAATACTGAATACTCTCTGTATACTTTAGTACACAATGGAGCAAATTAAACGCCCAAATTAACAATAAAAAACTTATATTTCGACTGAAGGTGATACCGTTAGTTCAAACAATTGTCATTTTGACAGCTAGAATTACGTCACAAGATGTCTGACAGAAACATAATGTTGCTATTAAGAGTAACATTGCAATTTGAAAAAATATATGAATTATTGACAGGCGTTAAGCGCCGTAACACTCTCCTATTATTAATGCCCTTATCACTAACATACACGGGGTCTGAGGGCCTCATAACCTGATACTAGGATCTAGAATACGTACGCACCGATAGCTACTATTATACACGAAAAAACTTAAAACTTTCATCGGATTGCATTGCACTTATCTTCAGATGCACTGTAGCTGTATTGTCAAGAAAATATAAACAAAACATTAATTAGCCCAATTGTAATATGATTTTTTAGGCTTTAATTTTACGACCGATCGTGTGGCTAGGCTTTTTCATTGTTTACAGATAACCATCAAATGCACAGTGGTGCATAACATATTATTTGCATGTTCTCATATTAGGATATCATCTAACGAAATATATTCCTTGCAGATGAACTCGACATGGACGCGATGGACGATGACGCTCTCGCCGACAGGAACATATTCTCCGACCCGGAGAGCGAGTGGAACGGCCGACAGTCCAACTCGGAAAGCGACGCCGAACAACCAGAAGTCGACCAGAAAACCTTCAACACTAACTACGCCACGTACGCGGAGTAATCTGTGTAGATAATCGATAAATATCGATAATTGATAAGTATCGATGAACTGGCGTATCAATATCTTTAGTAAACAATCGAAGAGGTTTTATCGATGTGGATGTTGGGTTTATCGATAAACTGCTGAATCGATTCTTTTAATAGTTGGTCACTACATCGATATAGACAATGGACTGCGATGCTATCAAGTAAAAATTTGTGTTGGATTTTGTTCGAAACCAACCAAATGTAGAGCCAATAGTTATCTCACAATTTGACACTACAATCGGTTTATTTTTTCGAGAAATTTGACAATTTTGTGAGACTAATGCACAGTCCATGATATTTATTGGTAACTACAAAACATCAATAAATCATAATCATAGATAAACTAATGCTGCTGCCTCGACATTTTTTAATAAATATTCGATGTAATGGAACTAAAATCGTGTTGAGGAGCATTAATTACTAGAGGCTTATAATTTGTGATGACAGAAGTGAGCTTATAGTGATGTAAATGTTGTCGATAGAGTCGATAAATTAATCCTTTGCTTGCATGATTTGTGAAAGACAAAAATGGAGTAGTTAGGAGTGTTGTCACTAACAAATACCGGTGGGTTATAACGATGTTAATAAAATCGATATCGTTAATTTCACCACTGACTGAGTACCTGTGTCTTACTAAACTTAAAAGTTAATAGAGACGATATAATCGATATATTTTAAAACGTATATAACCAGAAATTGTAATGTTTTACTAACAATTTGTAATAATATATTGCCCTCATTCCCAAAGCGTACAGTCTACATTGACATCTATTCCTGTACTATATGGAACATCTTGAAATGTACTGGCATTTCAGTTTCCAATAATACATTATATTAATACAGTCATGCTATGAAATGCCGCATTTTCTTTTTCACAAACCTCAGAATATAACAACGAATTATAAATTAGAAATAAAGCAAAAAATATTTATGAGAAGATTAACTTTATTATTTTAAGTTAAATTTAATAAAAACTAAACAAATTTAAAATATAAATCCACAAGTGACTGTAATTTTGAAAATATTTTAAAGGCCAAAGTATGCTTAAGCAACGCATAATAGAAATTTAGTCAGTTAATAGGTGACGGTGTAAGTACTTTTAATTTATTATAGGAGATAAAAAAGTGATATTTTTCAAGAGACAATTTTACTAGATTTTTTATGGCGGCGTTTAATTTGTGCGTGTTTTTTTAATTTCTAATATCTTATTCCAAAAGAAAAAAGTTTAATCGAACAAATTAACCCAAAATAAATTGATCGACTTTTAAACTCGAGATAAATCGACACCTGACTATAATCGATTAAACTATAATACAAAAATGGTGAAAAAAAAGTAAAATGAAAAAATATTTAAAAATACACGCGCAATTGATATTTGTTGATGCTCTCTTATACATTCGACCAAACGTGCCTTAACGTTACCACATAAGTTACCCTTTGTCTGTTTTTATTATTTTATACCCTATTTCACTATTAGCGAAAAAAAATCCAAAAAAGAAAATATTTTTCAAAAACTTTTTTTTGCTAGCAGTGAAAAAGATCCAGTGTCGAAAAAGGGAATTTACAAGTATTGTTCGTTATTTATGTTACGGTGTGTATTAAGAGTTGTAAATATTTTTAGTTAGATTTTACAGTAAGTCCTTGAATGTCGGTATTATAAACGATTTTTAGGAAAGTTAACAGTAGACGTTTTGATGTTAAATTGTTATTTTGGACTTATATTGTAAGGTGTATCTATGTTTTCAATATTGTCACAAATATTTGTTTAATAAAATATCAAACTCTATGCGTGTATTTTATTTTGTAGTCCTATAAATAATGTGAAAAAATGTTGGATAGCATTTATTTCGTTGAACGACGAGACGAGCGCGCCATTCGCCTGAAGGTCAAAACAAACAACACCGTGAATAAAAAAGCAATGCTTGGCATTCCACTGCGCTCGCCATCCTGAGATATAAGATGTTAAGTCTCATTATGTCCAATATTTCTCTAGATCCTGTCCTTCAAACCATAACACATCAGTGCATTGACAGTGCTGTTTGGCGGGTGGAGGTACATATAAGTAAAAAACCAGTAATAGAGATACAAAGAAAAATAAGCCACAACTAATGACATAATAATATGCTAAATCTACTCTTCACACGATGCACTCATTACACTGATACATACAATCAACCACCAGACAGCCTCCGTGGCGCAGTTGGTTAGACGCCGGCTGTGAAATGAGAGGTTGTGGGTTCAATGACCACCCTGAGACATAATTATGTATATTTGTAATTTGCGTGAACCACAAGTATTTGTTTCGGTCTGAGTGTTTGTGAGACCGAAAAGTCTGGTAATTTTGATCCCACGATGTATATGACTGTGAGTGTATTTATTTATTTGGATTCTTTCCTGTGTAATGTATTAAAAACAAAAATATGTTACTGGAACTCGCTTCGGCTTTTTTTCGGAAAAAGTGGCGAGGGTTGTTCGTAAAATAACTTTGGAATACAAACTTTAACACACAAGAAACTGGCTTTTATCAATATCAATAAAAGAAAACATCCCATTCGCAGTCAGTGTCACATACGATCGAATTTCAAACAGTTGCCAACATTTTTTAGCAAATATTTATCAACATCGGAATTTTATTCGTAATTATTTTTTTTCTTCCGCGAAACGCGTGCGACCGCGATTTTTTACGTATCGATAGGTTTTACTCAGTATGGTGGGGAAAGGCGTGGAACCGAAGAGCAGCCGTATTTTCCACCAGTGCTATGTGAAGTGTTGTAAATTGCAGAATCTTACTCCCTTGAACAATGTCTTGCCGTCTTCTAACGGGAAGGTGCTGGATTTCTGCGTGGACCGGATCAAGTACGCAGACTGGCCGCCGATACTGAATGCTCTGAGCTGCGATCTGAGTCTACATTCTGTTTCCATACGATGCCGGCAGCCAGTTAAAACTGGTAACTGTATTTTGGTGTATATTGTAAAAGGAAACTCATCAACTAGGTACCCAAATACTTAAATTTTTTCATATAGACATGGATGTCAAAATAGTTTACCTCGGGTATAAGGTCATAAAGCAAAAGTATTTGAAGGGATAACAAAATGTTTACAAAATTCATTTACCTACGTAACTTGCAAGATCAATGTAGAATTTTTACACACTGAATGGACTGTAAGTCTAATACCTAAAGCTCATAGGAACTCAATAAATTCAGGCCATTCCCACAAGAACACGGCAGAAGTGTTTGATAGAGATTTATTTTCAGCATTGGATAGCGCGGGATGAGTCATGACAGTATTTAGAATTAGATTGTCAGCCGTTGCTCTTTTCAGTTCTAGAACAGATTGACTGCGAAAGACTTGCGAAGACGGTGAACAAGCGTGCCGTGATCCTGACCAACTTTATGCTCACGAACCTGATGGAAGCCCTCAGCCAACTGCTTTCCAACACGACGCTCTGCACCACCTTACTTCTTGAGGGTCTGCCGTTGAAAGTACCGTATCTCAACCCGCTGTGTGAGGTGAGGCGATCCAAACTTGATACTTGGAAACGAGACGTAGTGGTTAGCTTGAACATCGTTTTTATATTTAATGAAACAAAGGCTTACGTTAGGGTCTCTTTTCCGTTTTCCGGGGAGGCCGAAAGAAGTACAATAGTGTGACTGGTCTTCCGGCCAACCATAATCCTATCCGCAGATAACATTTGAAGTTACTCCGTAACAATCCGTCGCAGAACCAGACCTATTGGCCATTTTATTTGTGGTTCGGTAAGCGGACCTAATGTCCACAAAGGCACTATCTCAGTGTTGTTTATTATACCTAATTGTATCGAATAATTCAGTAAAAAAACAAATGGTTTCTATTTTCAGGCCCTTCTAGCTAACAATTCTCTCCAACATCTTTACTTGCCACGCTGTTTGCTCGGTGACGCTGGTTGTTTGGCGATATGCAAGGCGGTTCGGTGCCTGCCTAATATTCTTACCCTGGACTTGTCAGGTTGTGAAATTACTCTCCTTGGAGCCAGCTACATTGCTGATTTAGTTAAGGTAATATGCGCATTGTTTTGTAACTAACAAGAACTTGAAGCTTTTTAGGAAATATCCATAGCGTTAGACTCCCAAATATCTTCGTATAGAATACGCTTACGCACCACCAATGTGACAAATTTCCCTATGAATATTTATCAATCATTCAATGTTTTAAGAAGTGTGTGATCAATAATATCTATTTTGTGTCTGGATTTTACGGCATCGAAAATCGTTTCATAGTTTTTGATAAGCATAAAGCCTGACGCTACTACACAATATGTATTGTTTATTGTATCAGCCCATATACATCCAACTGCTGGGCACATGTATAGAATACTTAAAAATGTAGTTACTTTAGGACATCTGAAACTTTTAATTCTCCTACATATTCAACGTTTTCAGTACCAAAAAATCCATCGATACAGCGAGAACTGGGTGCACACGTTGCGCTACCGTCTGCCTGACTTGGACACGATGGCTGGTCTCAGACGGATCACGCTGTGCGGCAACACGCAACTCGGAGACGCAGGCCTCACCAAACTGCTGGAGGTACTCGCTGATGACTTGTGGATTAAAGGTGGATTACATTAGTAAACATATTTTTATGTAGCTTTAAAAATACCCTAATTTACAATTTTTACGTGGTCTACTTATTTGGATGTATTTTTTAGTTTTTGTTATAGTAGACTGTAGATAAACACTGAATCAGTTTCATATAAATGACCCTATCTAAAGCTAATTATAAGTTGTCAAGCTCTTAGTATCTACATATAAGCTATCGGACCTGCAGCATTCTCCTTTATCATTATTATTTATTGTTCTTCGTTATTTGTAGAATATGAATGAACATGAATACGATATAAATAATAAATTATTCCCCCAATAGCGATATAGTTGAAAAGCAACATTAAATATTTTCGTTCCTCCAGCGTTGGACGTGCAAAATTGTGGTTTATCGGAACTTAGCGCAAAAGCTGTGATGCAAATGATGCGATCAAACTCCACGCTAGTCGTTCTAGACTTGCGGCATAATAGCGATATTTCTAGCGAGTGGTTGTCTCAAGTCAGGGGTGCGTTGAGGGAAAACGAGAGGGGTATGGGAGGACAGGTGAGTGGCCTTTGATATATTTGGTTAGAGATAGACTCTCAATAGTGAAAAGGTTTATCAATGAATCAGTTGAAGTGGCAGCGGGCAGGGCACACAGCATGGAGTACGGATAAGTTCAGGAATGTAAGGCACGCACCAGTATTTCAGCGGTCCATCTGCAAAGTGGACAGGCAAATTTCACAGATAGACAAGGATCTGTTCACTATGGAAGTCCTTGGGGAGGCCTACGTATTATGAAATTTAAAAAAGTTATTACAATAGTGTGAATGTCACAAACATCGACGTAAAAAGACAAAGAATCTGTGTCATATTTTAAGAACTAAATTGCTTTGATTCATAATTTTGAGATTTATTGAATATTTTGTTCCAGTTTTCATGGCTAGGTAACGTTAGTGGGAGCTCAAGTGACGGTAGATCGGTTAAAAATCTTCCACCCAAGTAAGGATTTTGCATTGCAATTATCTGTATACATTCGATTTAAGTTGATTGTAGATAATTAAAGTAGTTGTTGTAGGATTTTCATTAAAGCCTATTTTTTTTGTTTGAAAAATCGAGGATCGACATTTTATTTAATGTTGTTCAGTCCCGTGATATAATTGATTAAGAAGTGGGCTGAAAGGCCGCAGATTTAAGCCCCACACCAAATACTCGAGTCAGGTCTGGTTTCGGGGCCCGGAAGTCTCATATTTTCTGATACGCATTAGGTCTATCAGAATTTATACGTCTGTAATCATTAGTAATCTAGTATCATAGCTCCATTTTCCTTTATCGCTTACATATTTGTACATATGACACTTACATAAACATAGATACATTATAACCCATTTCCATGATCGGTTCACAGGAATGGATTAATGAAAGACCGAGTCATAGTTACTAAAAATGCTCCCACAAAATACACGAACAAAGCCACCGTAGCGAAGAAGGAGAAGTAAGTTTGGCAAGTCGTCACTATAATCATTATCTTCGGCTACAAGAAGTCACTATTAACTGCAGAACTTAAGCATCTCCCATGAGCTTTTGGCAAAGTGATTTGTTCGTCTCAGTATTCCTTTAAAGTTTAAAAGAAAGGCAAAAGTACCTATCTCGCTCAATGATATCATTAGTTTTCCCAAAAGAATTGTTAAATTAACTACTGAGAGTAAACAGTTCGAAGTGGCCTGCATCGAACGCAACTGTGTCATTCCATAGTACAAAATTCCATCACTCTCCCCCTAACTATCTATTGTGCAATTATAGCACGAGAAACATAAGTATATGCGATTGACGTAAATCTTATTCTTATGAAAAAGTATTAGCCCCGTGCGACGGTTTTATGGCCGAGATTAATAAACGATCTTTATGTCTATCTAAAGATCGATCGTGAAAATAGACCAATGGGCTCAAGGTATTGTCGACACGCTCACATTTAATGTGTTCTGATTGGTCTATTTTCCGGATCGATCCATGGATAGGCATTGGGATCGCTTATTAATTTTGTCCGTTAAAGTATGCTAGCAGTAACAATCGAAATTCATATCGGAGGCAAAAAGGAAAATAGAGATTAGAGCCTCCTATAACAGTGAGAGGTCGATTTCAAAGATAACAAATGAGAGAAAAGAGTTACCGAAAAAAGTTGAAATATAATTATCTTTATTTACTCTCTAAGAAGGATTACATCAATTATTAACAATCTATGATAACAACTTAATTCCTTACATGTCATTTTACTTCACGTTAATTTGTTTTTGTGTCCTTCTGACGTTTATTTTTTTCATGTGAAAAATATTTTTCATTATAAATTATTTTTATAGTACTAAATACTGTGAAAAGACAAAATTTGATTAACGTGGTAGATGACATTTGTAAGAAAGGATGCGAAAACTCATAGGAAGACAGACATTTCAAAAGTATAGTAGGGTAGACTGGGTACGGTTGTGCCAGGGTACGGTAGTGACAGTCGACATAACAGGGAAACTATACTGAATTCGGGGAAGAGTTCAAGGGGAGAGAGACGCGGCGTACCACTCTGAACACATTCCCTGGTATTGCGTCGGTCACCGCGCGACGTTTAGATGAGCAGGAGCCTACATTGCTTTTCAACAGTCAAAAGTAAGTTTTTTGGTTTGATTTATTTTAATAATTACTGTGTTTTGGATAAATATAGATTATCTCGTATTTTTTCTTGTTATAAGTTGAAAGTTAGTAGTTAACTACAAGTGATTACTTTTTACGTAGATTGTTTGGCAGATTTATGGCGATTTTTTGTTTTGGAAACTGCGCGTTGGGTACGGTTGTGACAAATTTTGTGGGTACGGTTGTGACATATACTTATTCGCTTTTTTTGCTTTTAGATGCCCAGAAAACACTTGCGAATGACCGATCGAGCCCAGGCTGATATTAGCAAATATGAAGATGCTTATGTAGAGGTTAAACGTGGGACTTCTTTACGGAGAGCAGCAGCAATGCATCAAATCAATCGCATATCGTTGTTGCGCTACCTCCGTAAACGTGATGAAGCCGGTGCGAATCGCGATCAGATCGCCTCAAATCGTCCCGATTCAACAGGCTGCTACAACCTCAGGAACGCTACTACCTTTTTCGCATGAAATTCTTCTACCTTTTCCGAAAGCTGCAGAACAGAAGTGATCTCAGAATTTAGTTTACTTGCTATATTAACTTTGTTTAGAAGATTTAATTTTGTTATTTCTAACAATAAACGTCATTATAAACCATTGTGGTGTATTTTTATGCCTGTCACTACCGACCCCAACCACTGTCACAACCGTCCTTGGGGTGTGGTCGGTTGTGACACTTTCCTTATTTTTTTCTAATTTGATCCTATGGCTAATACAGCGATTTAAAGACAATATATTAGTAATTTTATGTAGACAAATAAACAAATTATGATTATTGATACTTTTTTCCCGGGTAACTGATAAATTAACAAAATTATCGGCGAACAATCAAAAATTGTCACAACTGTACCCAGTCTACCCTACAAATTTCAGTATAAGAAATTACCTTAATTTATATTAAGATGAAATTCTTTTGCATTTTTGTACGTAAAACATGTGGCAAAAAACCCTTCCGAAGGTTATAGGTAATAGGAGTTCTCAAATTAGTGAATGCATCAATTTGTGTCAATTCCAGAGAGTACACGGAGATACTGGAAGAGCAACTCCAAGAGGAAATATCACACCGGCATCAGCTCGAGGAGTTGAATTTGCAGCTAGTGGAACAGATGAAGGAGCTAAAGCAGCAGCAAATCCGATTGTGGGCCAACGGGGCTACGTCTTCAGGTAGGTACCAATGTTGATACTAGGTAGCTGGTGAGTTTAGGGAAGAAACTACGACACATTATAATATTTGTAAAATTAAATATTATAAATTAAGTTTGAGGATCAGCTAATTCAAACCAGTACCCTTGCGGCTTACAGTCTTAAGTGAGAAATAAGGATTACCGATTAATAAATATCTATTATTTTCATATGATACTAGATGGAATTGACGATGTTTATGTACTTAGATACTATTGTGCCAAGGTGATTGTAAAAAAATAGAAGACAAAGTAGAGTGCATTTCTCGTAAGATTTTATTCATTGAACTAAGAAAATGTTTACATAGAAAATTCTGTAACATGTGCCTTGTCAAGCGCACAAAAGGCCTAATACTATAAAAATACCTAGGCCATGACGTGTTCTACTACTACGTTGTTTGCAGGATCAGAACAGTCGTTCCAAGCGAGCTCGCGGTCTGGCGATGTGTCGACTTGTTCTGGGTCCACCAGCTCCGTGCCAATCGACCAAAACACGCTATCGTACATACAGCAGGCCTTCAAAGACATCTACGCGTTTATCAAGAACAATCAATGTCAAGGGTATGTAGTACCCTACTTAGTATTGTATTGACTTTGGCGTATGAATGTTAAAGTTCTAAAATTCCTGGATGAAAATATTCTAAGAAGAAAGTGCTCAATGCTCTGTGGTTTGCCCAACGAAGCTCCACGATTTCCGGGAACTTTGGAATTTTATGTCCAATGTTAGCCAATGGTTGGTAAAATAATCCTTTTAGTAATCTACTATGAGTTAGAACTTAGAAACCGTTCATTATTTTTAAGATCAACGTATTGTGCTCACTAAAAAATTGTCCAGTATGATAATTGAGATCGCACTTCATTTTCGCTTGTACTTTAAAACTATACAAGGACTATGGTGATGTTCCTTTCTATTTTCTTCGTCTCAACAAATTGATTATTTCAGGTCATGCTTGCACGAAGCGACAAATTCAAAGACACTGGAGCCAGGTCCATTGGAATTGGTGACAGAAGTGACGGAGATGGAAGAATATGAGGCGACCGAGCTGCGATTGAACATGGCGCCGAAGAAAGCGCAGAGCACGCACGCCAAAATGCCGGAGAACGTTAAGATGAACAAGATGACCAAGTCCGCGCATCTGCTCGGTGACATGCAGAGAGCTAAGGAATCGGCGGAGATGGTAAGCTGTGTATTAGACTTTAAGGACATAAAGGAGTTTTTTAAAGATGTACCTACCCATCCAAAATGTTAATTGTTGAAGAAAATGTTATATGTTTTTGTTGATGGTTTCAATTAACTTGTGTGTAATATCGCATTGTAAGTTGGTAGGTACTTTATGATTTTGTTTTAAATCTGATATTTGTAATTTATTCTTTTTACTTCAGAAACCGGAAATGATTGAAAGACATATGGGAGACACGAAAAATTCGCACAATTTACACATTTTGGAAGAAATGATTGTCGCGCAAACGAAACTAAAGAAGGTAAGTTTTAAGCTATAAGCAATGTCTTATGTGTACATAGTAAAAATGCCAATACTAAATTCCAAATTCACTATCTAAGTTCATTCTCGATTCACAAACATTAAGATATGCACCTTCCCACGACTTTGTTAGATTGAATTGATAATAATTAAAAGCAAACTAACAGCAAAACGGTTACCTACCTTAAGTTAGTTATGAGATAATGGTCCCCCCGGCATTCCATTTATAAATTCACTCAGCAGTCACATACATAGTTCTGACCCCACACTAAGATCGAGTCTAGTGTCGTGGGTATTAGAAACTACGAGAGACTTTTAGGTCTCACAAACATCTGGACCCGAAACAAATATTGTGGATCACACAAATATTTGTCGCGGTGCGGGGATCGAACCCACGGCGTCATGTTTCGCAGCCGGCTCCTAACCAACCGCGCCACGGAGGCTGTAAATTAGTAATATAGCTTTAACGCCCTACAACAATATCTATATCTATATCAGCCCATATACGTCCCACTGCAGGGCACGGGCCTACTCTACAATCGAGAGAATCGATTGAGAGTGGTTAGGCCATATAGTCCACCACGCTGGCCTAGTGCGGGTTGGCGGACTTACATACCGTAGAAATTCTTTAAAATCGCTACGGTATGCAGGTTTCCTCACGATATTTTCCTTCACCGTTAAAGTGCGTGGTGATTGACTATCAATACACACATAACTCCGAAAAGTCAGAGGTGTGCCCTGGGATTTGAACCTACAACAATACTCAAAAATAGATTTGTTGATAAGAGTGTGTTCCAGAGCCTGTCGCACAAGAGCAGTGCGTGCAGTTTGTCGAGCGCGGAGAGCGACTCGGAGACGCTGGTGTCGGCCGCGCCCACACTCGTCAACCCGCGCGAGGCTCTCTACTCCTCCACGGACGACGACAGCTCCTGACTTATTTTCTATCCATTGTTATTTCTAAATATTAAATATTTGGGTTTATATCGTCTTTTATTTCACTTTTGTAGGAATCGACCTATCACATAGATTCGCATCTATCATAATACCTACTCGTACGCGTGCCCGCTTTACTGAAAAATGGATATTATCGTTCGTGGATATTACCCAACGATACAAACGAGGATTCGTCGCAATTCTCTCGCTCGTGGAGACGGCTCCTTAGCAAAAGTTGACGTGACGACTGGTCAAATGTCGCCCAACCCTTAATGAAAACTACTATTGAACGAAACATTATCTTCGAGGTATAGATTTATTTAGACAATATATTACAAACTACAATAACTACACAACATCTACTTGGACTCTGTCATCTCTACATTCTTCTGCTGTAGTTTCGCGATCATCATCTTCTCTTTCGCGTCCTTCTTGGCCTGTTTTTCTTGCTTCTTGATTTCTTTCTCGCGTTTCGCCAACATCTCCTGGAACCTTTCGTCACGCGGGTCCAACTTGAAACCGAAGTGTCTTCGTACCTCTTCCACAATACGCTCTTTTCTTTCCTAAAAAATAATTCACAATTATTAAATTAAACCAAAGTGCAATCACTTATGTATATTGATGTAACAAGTGTTCATTTAAAAGAAGCAGCATTTATTTTATTAAACATTTTTTTTATTTAACCACAATTAAACTTGCTATGTATGTATGGTTACTCAAAATTATATCATTTGCTTAAACAGCTGGTTGCAAATTCCTAGTTCTTGCAACAAAATGGTCAAAATTGCTATGTGGGTAGAAATCATATTATTTCATCAATAGACCTGAACTCTTCCTAAACAATTTACAATTTATATATGAGGCTGTCAGTGCAATAGTAGCCTTACTCTGCAGGATTTATCCTCATTATTATACATTTTATTGTAATTACCTTAGCGGCCTGTACTTCAGCAGTTTTCTTAGCTAATCTATCATGGAGATCTTTCTTCCATTGTTCCAGCTTCGCTACCTTAGCTATAATATCCTGGTCTCTTTTGAGTATTCTCTCCTGTTCTTCTTTCCTTCTCTGAGCTGCAGAGTCCATCATCTGTTTGATAGTGTATGGGTAGGCGACAGCTTCATATTCCAATGTCTCTTGGATGTCTTCCTTTGAAGGCCAACATAGACCTGAGACCAAATATAAATATTGTATGTATATTGTTTGTTTTATTTTGTAGTTTGAGTTATACAGCTATTGAATATTAGCTAGGTTATTAAATGGGTTATAAGCTTATAGCCTACATTAATATAGATGAATTGTTAATATATAAAATGGTTAAATTAGATGTGTTTATAATTAACATTGCACTACAAAAAATAAGTTTGTAATAATTTTTAAAAATAGTACTTAACAAATTTTTACAATGGATACAATATAAATTGAAATGCAAAAAACTATAATCAGTCAGGTTATTTCCAATCAAAAGATGCTCAAACCACACCAGTAAACAGTTCATTGCTTTTGGCGCCATCAGTTATTAATATGCAGTGAATAGTGATGTTAAAATAGTAATTTATTTTTTTTTGGATTTAACATATTTGGCTAAATTCTTTAATGTATTTATTTTTGTACAAGGTTTTCATGCAAATATAGGTTTAAATCAAAGATCTGTTGAATAGCTCATATTTATATTGATCTTTTTCAACTTACTAGGATTCACTCCGCTGCTCATGCCATATTTTCCATACATTTTCCTATGGTATTTCACAGTTAAATGGGCCAAGCATTTTGGTGTTTCATATGGTCTGCGGTCATTAACAAGATTAAAATGGCTTGGGGATAGACGAGAGATATTCCTTTTCTTCTCAATTTCGGCTTCTTTGGCTTGGTTATCGTCAGTATCGTCTATTAGAATTTGATCATTCTTCTCTATAGCCTCTGGTGTTGTGGAGAACCGGTATATAGAACCTAATATGTTTGTTCTCAAATACTTTGTTCTCACACACAGGTTCATTATGGTTTATTATATTTTTTCGACAAAATAAGCAAAAAACTAAATATTTTTAAGGTTATGTTTTTTTAGTGACATTTACTTGTGTATAGACAATAGACTGTTGACATTTGACAATCGTCCTGAAATAACCCTTTATTCTATAATCATTGAAATAATTTGATTTAAACATTCGATTTACGATTGTTTGTTGGTTAATTTATACTTAATTTATATATTAAGTTTGTGTGCTGTAATCCACAATCATATCGTATTTAATCATATTGGTTAGGTATCTAACTAAATTGTGAGGATTTTATCATATTTTATCATCAAGATACAACCCCGTATTGATCCAATCTTGTCTTGGCAAGTTTGATACGTTTTGTGCCATTATCTGTGCATTATACACATTTTGAACTGTCATCGTGTCTATCCGTTCGTTCTATATTGTCTTTGTTTCATAAATCGTCGTCCCATTTGTTACTTTGTTTCGTTGTATTGTAATTATTTATTAGAAAAAATATATAATGGATGATTTCGGTGATAGTTTTGTACAACCCGAGGTTGACCCAGCGGCGGAGTTTTTAGCACGAGAGCAGAATCAATTGGCTGGGCTTGAAGATGAGTTGGAGACTAGTGCTCCGCCCCCTGTCGTAACTTCAACCAGCAATGGCTTGGATGATTTTGTCGGTAAGACGAAAATTTAGAACAAAAATGTTACGAGATCTTGTTAATTAAATTATGGCACTGTAAATTGTAAATCTGACAAATCAATAATCCGGACTAATCAATTTGCAGTTCGTTCATCCGCGACTATCTAAAAAGGTGGTATCTATACCATAATAAGCTTTTTTTATGAGTCATAAATATATCGTTATAGAATATAACAAATAATTTTTTCAATGTAATTCTATATGTATCTTTCGTGCCCAATAAGAATTTTACATGAAAAAAGTATTACAATGTACAAAATACATAATAGTGAATCATTGACATAATGACAATTACCATTTTTTGGACCTGTCCACTTTATTTGTTAAAATAATTAATCACTAGCTTACATGCAAATCTCATTTATGCAATACACATGGTAAACTTCATTTTTGTCAATTACAGAAGTACCAAGTGCAGCAGCTTTTGAAGCTAATGGGTTATTAGATGAACCAGTGCAGACCTCAGTGTTCAAGCAGGAGAGGGAAGAGCCTGAGAAGATCAAGTTATGGCGTGAAGAACAGAAGCAAAGACTGGAAGAGAAAGGTATGGAAAAAAATAACAGGCTGTAAAAGCAAGAGAATCTTATTTTATCTAATCTCTTAATTATCCCAGACACGTCTGAGATAAACTATTTTTTTTTTACTAAGAAAAACAACTGCTGTTCATAGCCTTTTCATGTTATGCAATTGTGGATAAAGTCTTGAATGATTTCTATGGATAAATAAACTTAAAGTTAATTTAAAAAAATATGTTCATAGTATCATGAACCTGCGATTGAAACTATAAAAAAACCTTACTGATATATCAAAGCAGTTGATAAAATTGGTAGTTGTACTTAGACACATATTGTGTTTTATTAACACATGTAAGTTCTACTTGGTGATAATTAGAGACCAGATTATGTGCAACATTAAAAGCTCAAAATATGCATGAAAAAATTGTAAGCATAAATATGCATGATATGCAACATAAATGTTCCATTTTAGGAAAGTAAAAGAGGAAAAGAGTTTTTTATTTTTCTAATAACTAAATCAACAGAAAGTTATGTTTTCATTCCACCATAAAATATAGTATTTATGAATTGACAGGTAAGCATACTTTTCAAATGTGCAGTTTATATAGGTATAGATTTGACCTGCATATATATTTTTTTTTTGCGTGCATGTATGGATAACTTTGTATCACTTAATTTTATACTTATCAAGGGGGTGAGCTACTGAAGAAAGTAGTAAATACAGCGAAAATTTGCATGATCACTTGATTTTAGGGATAATATGCAATGATTGCTGAAAATGGGGTAAATATAATCTTACATAACTTCTTTATGTTAGGATGTTCTCCATCACAATTTCCTACCAAATTTATGTTTAATATGAAAGATAATAATATAACTGAGTACTATATTTTAAATTTTAAAAATGTTTTTGGTTCTCAGATGCAGAAGAAGAGAGAAAGAAACAAGAGATGCTGTTGGTAGCAAAGAAGGAATTGGAGGACTGGTACAAAACACATGACGAGCAGATTTCTAAAACAAAGGCAGCAAACAGGTAAAAGATAACTTATCAATAATATGCAATGAAGAAAGGTTTTGATGCTGTTTAGCTTTGCAAGTGATATATTATTTTTTATAATTTTTAATATGTTTGGTGAGATGAATTAGATCTTTTTTGTTAGATCAAATATTTCTATTTTACTGCTTAATACAACATGCATTTTATAAAATATCCTATTATTGAAGCAAAAATTGATTTTATAAAGAAATATTTTGTATAAAACAAGTCTTACATCAAATTAAAATACTTAAAATAATGATTATTATATCTTTTAGTTTCTTCCATCTTTGTTTTTGTATGATGTGTAGTATTTAACCATACATAATATTATGATTTATGTAAAAAATACTCAATATTCAGTATTTTGTTCTGCATGTTATTAGTTTTAGTATTTATTTGGACTAATCTTTTCCTCTTTATTCTTAAGACTTGTTTCTCAGCAATAAGTTTATATTTGCTTGATAAATAAGCATGTATAAGTGTAAACTAATACTTTTGTATTTCCTTTTCAACGCGCTCAGGGAATCTGCTAAGTGAGTATAAATACGGAAAAATAAATTATTCATGTATTAACAATATGTACCTTTTATGGTGAGGGTATTTGTACAAATATAATATTTAGTAAAATGTAATGGTTGTTGGTATAACACTGCCATACTCTATTTCATTTTGAATCCATAAATTACTTACTGGGATTTAATAATTCTGTGAAACGTCAAGGAATATCATAAAATGGCATACCATATTTTCATAAGTCTTATCGATTACTGAAAGTGCTCTTAGCTTAGCACAAATTCCACCAAACATTTATTCATTCAATCCATATTGGTGACTTCATAAATCGAATATTCAATTTGACGATGGTTATTCATAGTACATATTTATGTTATCTAGTAATGTGAAATTGATCCGTTTTATGTGACTGTTCATAAAGCAGATTCAAAAACTAACAATCATACGGATTTTTAACTACATTTGATTATTAGGGCTGCCATTTTATATGCAGATGTACTAATAGTGTGTGGGTGTTAGGAACGCCGAGAGGGCTCTGGCTCGAGGCTCAGAGGGAGGAGTGGAGGAGGGCAACGAATGGGCTCGAGTAGCCGAGCTTTGTGACTTCGGCCCGCGTCGTGGACGAGACGTGGCGAGACTGCGTTCCATCGTATTGCAACTCAAACAGTCCGGAGTCCGACCCAAACACCCGCCACGCACCACTAAAGTGTAAGTTTTTATAATAATAAGGGCCTAATTCTCATCTTCAAGTAAACCATTGATTAGTTACTTTTTAAAAATATATTATTTTGGCATGACTGTAATATAGTCATCATTTTGTTGAAAAAAAACGAATATCAATGTCAGTTCAATAACACATATTGCATTCATAATCTAGTGTGAAGAATATGGCATATTCAAACTTAATTATCTAAAATCTACATGACAATGGTAAATAAAAATAAGGAGATAGTTATTAAGATATTGTTATATTTGTTAATAAAAATAATATCATTCTATTGTTCACAGGGCATGAACGAACATGGATATGTACGAGCAAGTCTACTAAAATACACATAATTATCGGTACCTTATATATTATCAGTCTGTGTTTAAGAATCACATTTAATTGTTAATGTAGAAAATAATTGTTCATGTGCTGTATATTATAAATAATACTGGAATGTAACAAGCGCTGTTGTTAATCGAAATTATTTTTTATTTACTATGTTAAGGCTGACTATTCTGTTGGAGCAGTAGCCTAATTTTTTTTATTTCAATAGTATTATAATAAATATCATTCCAAAATTAATCTTTGTGTATCCTTTGGTACAATCATTTTTAGACCTAATGTCTAATTTTTAACATCAAAATTTCAAATGAGCTTGACTATTGAGATCACTGTATGTGCTATGGCTGAATGACAGAATACAATGTGCTCAAGCACATATCAGTATATTACATACTCAGTGTTAAAACAATGTTATCAAGTTTGCAACAGAAATATGCTGCAACCTCTCCAACCAACTAACTCAAATTGTTTTTTGAAATATTATGTCCCATAACTTTCATGTGTTTCATACACTATGTTCTAGTCTATAAATAATAATATAAAATTCTTAAAAGGGACTAGACAGAAGTCTCATCATTTTGTCAGTATTCATAATATATTGCGATGCCAGTACATAATGATGTATTGAGAATTACCAATAATTTCACTAAATTAATAATATCTATCCTAAATATACATTTTCTAATTACAATATAAATAAATAATAGCCATGTACTACAACTTTAAATCTCTTGCTATATCTATATGCTTTCTTTTGTACAATTTCTCTGCTAATTGTAATAATAAATACATTAAACTTATAACTAGAAGGAATGGCCACACACCACAAGTGAGGTAGTTTCTCAATTGCTGCCCTAGAGGCTTATTCTTATTCATTGATATTTTATTATAAATAATTTCTGTTCTTCTAGTTATGTCCATCCAATTGTACATTTTTCTAACCATTTGGTTACACTCATAGGGGCACAGCATATTGCCTGCTTTTAAATCACTCATGGCTTTTTCCACTCCTTCAACTAAACTTACAACATTTGGTTCAGTTAGGTAGATCATTTTCTCAGGTAGCACCTCTGGAATACCACCAACTTTTGTTGATACTACCTTTAAACCACATGAAGCAGCCTCAACTATAGCCATGCAATAAGCCTCTGTTAATGAAGTGTTCAAAAATATGTCACCTTTAACTAGAACATTCCTAACTTCTGAATGTTTTAAACTACCAAGAAGGGTTACACAGTCCTGCAGGCCCATTTTTTCTCTTACTTCTTGAAGTAGCCACATTTTTGGACCATCTCCACCGATAATGAACCTTAGTTTTGGATATCGGGGACACATATCTGCTATAACAGCAGCCATGAGGTCCACACCTTTTCTGTACACCAATCTTGACACAATTACTATTGTAATAAAATTTTGATCTCTTTTCATTGGATCAGGAGTAAATGTGCATGCATCTACTGCGTTGGGGATAACAGATACCTTATGGGCTTTCACTTTGGCTCTCAAAACTGTGTTTTCTTTGCCAGTGTGGGATACACAAATACAATGATCACACTCGCACAAACACATTTGCAAGTACTTATTTGTTAAAACGGCAGACGTGTCTGCAAAGCCAAATAAACTATGATCAGTGAACACTGTTTTTAAACCCATAAGTTTACCTATAATTGACACTTCATGGCATAGAACACTGAAGGCTGAGTGTCCATGAACAATTTCTATACATTCTCTGATTAATATGTATCTTATCAGCGATATATTGCATATCATGGTTGGCAGTACACATTGCGCGTAGAAAACCTTTATAGGTAAGTAATAAACCTTCAATCCTGCAGTCAAATATCGAATGCCAATTCTGTCACCATATGAATGGGTTATGACCACGACTTTATGTCCACGTTTGATTAAGCATTGTGATAGGTTGTAAATGTGTTCTTCCACGCCTCCAGTATTAGGATAAAAGAAATCCGAAGCCATACATATTACGTGCCGTTTCTTTCTGCTCATTTTCTGAAATGTATAGGTTAGTTTTAAAAAATTACATTAGTTCAGTTACGATGAAATAAATAGGTGTAGATAACTTACCGAGAGTGTATAAACTGGGATATTGTTGATAATAAAATGTATGTATCAAGAGAACACTTGAAAGTTGAAATAGATAATTTCGAAAACACAAAACACAGCTGATAACTCTATTTTTTGACTTGACATAATTATCTTATGAAGTTTACGAGTATTGTTATAACGTAACAATCAAAAAAGACCATAATATATACTTTTTTTATTCATGCTTTGTAAAAGATTCTGAATTTATCTTCTAATACATTAAATAAATACATGATACAATACATGAAATAAAATTAATACAAGGCCTGTTCATATTAATATAATTTTTAATAAAAATAATTCTTTTTTAATTAAGGATTCAATGTTCGTATTTAATACAACTAGCTTCGTAAACTAATTTTCTGTACCGCCCCAGAATGCTGCATTTGTAAAGATATAACTAGTCTACTCTATTTCTTTTCTTCATATGAAATAATCTATATTCTATCTCTTTTCTAAATGTAAAAATGTATCAATAGAATCATGGAATGTGAATAAAATCAACAAATAATGGTTTAGGTTATAAAACCTTTGATCAGAATTTTTATCGTACTTTTATATTAAATTATTATGGAAGAAGATAAGAAAACAGAACGTAAAAGAAAAAGGTTCGCTGCTCGACTAAAGATTTCTAAAGGCTTAATATGTACCGATATACCGGGACCAGTAAGACTTATTTTTAGCTATTAAACTTTGTCAACATAGTTTTTCAACCTCATATTTATCTGGTTTATTTAACACACTATTGCCTTTTACATGGTACTTATAAAGGTATATTAAGGTTAAGTTTCAAGGGATTGCTTTTATATTTAACAATATTGTCTTTTACAGAACCTTGTATTGTGCAATGCTGGTCAAGCTACAGGATTAGAAAAAGAATTGATTTCAAACCTTGCGGATGATTTAGATGTACCACATCCTAAGTATATTGCTGAAAAGGGGGAATCGCATTCATTCCTTATTTTCAATGACACAAAGAGTGCTGAACTGTTCTATAATGCTTATAATGGCAAAGCAAAAATTGATGAAAATGGAAACCAATTATACATGCATTATGTTCAGAATGGTATGTAATAATATATTTATGTATAATTGAATAATTTGGATTAGGATCCTTTTACATTTTGATTGCAATAAAATATATTTAGTAACATCGCACACACAGAAAATATTACCAGTGCTGGAATTCAACCCATGACCTGACCCAAGTGTGAGCCATGTGTGCCTTATGACAGTATCAATTTTTTTTAGTACCTGTCACAGAAATCATATGCCCTCATCCAAATCCCAAAGGGCTGACTTTAATAAATAACTTCATCACAGAAAATGAAGAGAAATTATTCCTCAAAATATTTGACTGGGAATCGGAAATTGATTCTAATGTATTAAAGAACCGGCAAGTAAGGCATTATGGTTATGAGTTTAGGTACGGTAGTAATGATGTGGACTTGGCAAATCCTCTGGACGAGAAGATACCAAAGGAATGTGATGTAATTTGGCAGAGGTTGCGAGATTATGGGATTGATGTAGGTGTGCCTGATCAATTGACCATTAATAAGTATTTGGCTGGACAAGGTATTACTTTTAGTTTTCTTAGTAACCAAGCTATATTAAAATTTAATTAACTATACATTAGTCCCATTAAACTGTAGAGGAATAGACATCATAACTAAATCATGCGGAGATGAATAAGTTTGGTCTCTACAAAAATTAATATTTTTATGGCTGACAAATATTTGTCTGAGTCTTGATCTTTCTAATGGACTTTTAACATAAGAGTAAACCTAGTGCATATCTTTTTAAGATATACCATATACTTTTTTATTTAATTTATATCTATGGTTTTTAACATATTTTTATTTATTTAGGTATCCCATCCCATGTAGACAAACACAGTCCATTTGGAGACACAATACTATCCCTGTCTCTGGGTTCAGCCGTGGTTATGGAATGGAAACATCACACTGGGAAGTGTGTGCCAGTTGTTATTGAAGCCAGATCATTACTTATGATGCAGGATGAAGCCAGGTAAACATTTAAAATTGTTATAAACTCATCTTCACACTTAGGGTATGTTTATTATATAAATCAATGCAAAGGACTGCTTTCTTGCAAAATTTTTATAAGTTTGTTTTGGTGTCCTTAGTTGTTAATACAAGCATAAAAAGCATGAAATACTTAAATTAAAAGCTCTTACTATTGACTGGAATTTTTGTAAAAGTAAGGTTGCCCAATGCTTTTGCTTTATGTTATCGTAAAATTGAACATCATATACATTTTCAATTTTTTTCAGGTATGATTGGCAACACGGTATACAACCACGAACCTACGACCCAGTCATAGAGAACCGCACCATAGACAACAATAATGTAAAAGTGATAACTTCTGACACAGTTCCTCGGCAGACTAGGATATCACTAACATTTCGGAGGACGAGAAGTGGGCCTTGTGAATGCAGTTATAAAGCTCTTTGTGACACTGCTGGTAAAGGGAGTACAGAAGATTTGGAAGATCAAATAGCTTGCAATCTTGAGGAGTTACACGTACACCAGGTAAATAATAATTGTTATTATAAGAGACTTGATAGCTTACGAGGCATAGTTGGTTAAGAAACTGCTTGTGAAATTAAAGGCTGTGGGTTGAATTCAAATATTTTTGTCATTCACAAACATTATTTTTGGCTCATGGTGTTGTGGTCCGAAATTAGAGGCTAAGTAGTTTCTGATGCCATATTTATTGACCATGTTGACTGGCGCAAAAACAATTAACTATAGGCATTGGGAGAAAATTAATGAGGTTGTTACATGAACAGTGTGTGTATGTCGCAGGTGTACGAACAAATAGCAGGTCACTTCAGCACCACGCGCCATAAACCATGGCCGAAAGTGCTGGAGTTTACCAGAGAAGTACCGACTGGAGCAATACTGTTGGACCTCGGATGCGGCAACGGCAAGAATATACTCAATAGAAACGATGTCTTGCAGGTTTGTTTTTGGCCATTTGAGTTTTTATAAATGTTATAAGTACAACTACGGTAAATATGTTTCTTTAATATAAACTACAAACATTTATACTCGTAATCTAGTAGTATTAATATGTCCAATATAACAGCCTCCGTGGCGCAGTTGGTTGAACGCCGGCTGTGAAACGAGACGCCGGGGGTTCGATCCCCGTACCGAGACAAATCTGTATCTGTATCTGGGTGTTTGTGAGACCGAAAAGTCTCTCGAAGTTCCTGATACACACGACACAAGACTCGATCTTAGTGTGGGGTCAGGACTATGTATGTGACTGTTGAGTGTATTTATTTATTAATAAAATATGAAGAGAGGTAAAAACTGTTCCTAATATTTTGAAAACAGCATGAGTACAGCGCATTCGGACGCCAAAAGACCGTAGACGATATACATACATATAAACCTAAACTCACAAGTAGACATCTTGACTCTTGTCGTTGATGATGATTTCAGATAGCAGGAGAGCGCAGCAGCGGTTTGTTGGCGGAATGTAAGGAGAACGTTAAATCAGTGACGTCAGCAGATTGCATCCGTTTAGACCTCCTGCACACTGGCCTTAAAGATTCCTGCGCTGACGTCATTATATGCATAGCTGTCATACACCATTTTAGTAGTAAGGTGAGAAAATATCTCAAATAAAATACTTTTAAAGTTTTTTTGGTAAGTTTTAGGCTTTAAGTAAGTTTTAATTTTCCATCTTGGATAGTTGTAAGCTAAGGTTTCCCTATTATTGCAAAACAGTGACTTTGCTATTAAACTTTGTTTTATTCAATTATCGTTGTGTGAATTAATTTGGGGAGAGTTTAATAATAAATAAATATGATGTACTGAACTTACCGGCTTACACTTCCTAAAAAATTCTTAATTAAAATTAATAATCTTCACCTCTATTTCAGTCGCGTCGACTTCAAGCAATAGCGAGCATCAAACGATTATTAAGACCAAAAGGAGAAGCGCTCATTACAGTATGGGCAAAAGACCAATCAAAATCAAACTATCTATGCAAAAACAAAACGCAAAGCGTATCCGAAGACCGGTCAATAAACGTGGCGGGTTTAAACCTGCCTGTTCATGAGAATAGGACCCAGTTTCAATACAAAGATTTGTTGGTCCCGTGGAAATTGAGGAGGAAGACTGATAACAAGTTAGCTGATAAGCCTGAGAGCACATTGTTGAGGTATTATCACGTTTTTGAGGAGGGGGAATTGGATGGACTGTGTGAAGAGGTAGGATTGACTGTAGAGAAGAGTTTTTATGAAGAGGGCAATTGGTGTGTTATCTGTAGGAAAATGTGAGTGCAATAAATATTTATACAGGATTGATGTGTTGTCATTTTGTTAGAGCGTTATCATTTTGGTCCATCTATTCACGTCATGTACCTAGTTTCTAATACGACGCAAGAAATTCTGTTGGAACAGGAATACGGGTGCGACTATTAGGTATAATAGGTCCAAAAATAAAACTATTAAATATGAGGTAACAGCTTTGTACTCTTTTTTTAATTTACAAAAAAAAGTTTGATTCTACAAAATAATAACAAACACTAGTATAAAAACACTGTACAAACAATGTTCAAATACAACAACGATTGGCTTGCGTACATAATTATGTTCATATCACTCGTACAAACAGAAATAATTTAACCGGGCAACACTAAGCGCCTTGAAGTTGGTAACATTTCAAACCGCCATACATCCTAGACAGCAATCTGAATTAAAAAATAATACTATTTTGAATTGACACTTATTCACACTATCACACGGCGCAAGTAACTACGGTTTCATTAAAGATAACTGCAGTAACGGTATAACAGATATAGTGGAGAGGTCGGCCAACACGGCGTCGACGTTCTGTAGCGTGTTCACTTGGAATATGTTCTCTTTCCTGAAGCTCAGTATTGCCAGCGCTAATAATGGCAAGATCTCTAAGCAGTCGTAACCGAGTATTGCGTCCCAGAGAAGCAGTAATTGATCTGGTGGTAAATGTCCGCTGAACGCACGCATTAGCCATTTGAACACCACTCGGACTCTGGAAAAAAATATCCTGCTCGAAGGATCAAAGTGGTAGATACAGCTTGTAGTTCATATGAAAATGACAGTAATTTCTTGCAGTAGTTAGAATTTGAGAGGGTAAATAAGTTTAAATAATGAATAATGTGCAGCATAATTAATACCATAAAACCCATAATTACATGTAGCTGTTGAATTTACGAACACTACGTAACGCAATATTTATGAATACTTACGGATTTATATTTATATTACGAAAATGTATCCATAATAAAGGTTCATTTGCTTCTAAAAGTCTCTCGTATAAAAGACATAACGAAACTATACCCTGGAAATGAAAGATTTCAGGTTGAGCTTGCAATATACAATTGATTTTTTTAAAAACATCATTTAACTAATAGCTAATAAACACACAGCCTATTCAGGTGGACTTAGAATAATAATCAAAATGCTCGCGATAACATATTTAAAAATTCAAATCCCAAGAAATTCAAATAGCGGCTATATGGAAGTTATTTTTAAATATCAAACTCGGATGGATCTCTTAAATTAATGTTGACTTCGGTGAGAGGGTAGGTTAATTAAAAAAATATCTACGAGAAAAATGTATGTACCTACGCATTTAGTAGATATGGATAAGTAGTACAGTATAGGTATTATTTTATTTACCTGTGGATGTGTTGATATGTAATGTAACCGGTGCCAATATCTTATGTAAAATGCTCTAAATGTGTAGTACAGTTGTACGGGATCATCGTACAAGTAACAAAAAGGAGTTGCTGAAAAAGAAGAAACAGGTGAGTACCCTAAAGCTATTGAATCAGGTTTAGGCTTTTGAGTCTGAAGAGTCTATTGTAGTTACGGATACCCACGATACAAGACTCATAATATAGGGGGGCTTTGTATTTGTATTACCTACTGCTAGAGGTATTAATTTATTTAATAAAGTGTCTACAGAATTTTACCTAATTTTGTTCGTATTCAAAACGGTTATATTATTCGAATAACTCACCATACATCGTGAATCCGTGAAATGGTATGATTCCACTAGGCGGGAAAACGGTTACGCTTTCCGATGACGTCTGCTTGCCCTTGATAGTCACGTTTAGAGGATTGCCGATGCTGCCCTTCAGATGCTGCATTATCTCACAATCGCGAGAGAAGCACAGCATCACCTTAAAAGATTAATCAGGTATAAGAGAATTTATGTTAAGATTTAGTTGCTCGTTCGTAGACTGTATGAAATGCATTCCACCACGTAATTTTTTAAATGGCTTTAAACTATATCTCAATACTTCCCGTGAGCAAAAATTACTGTTAAAATTGAAAAATATCAAGAGAATATTTTACATACCTGATATAATAGATCTTCAAAAACAAAGTACTGGTCGTCATTAGACGCGGTGAGTTGAACGTCTTTGAATATTAATTTGTCAATCATCAGATCCACTTCTAACACGCTTTTCTTCAGTTGATTAAAATATGTTGATTGCTGAAAGTTACAATAATTATTATAATTACACATTTGTCGTAGGTTAGGAGGAATAAGTCGGCTTTTTATATCCGCAATACAGTAAACAATTAAACCACGTAGATACTCGTATGTTACTGTGCTATCAAGGACACGTGCGTTCGATGTGCTTGCAAAAAAAATGGTGTAACCCATACCTGTGATTTAATCTCCGACCCTAGAACTTGCATCCACAACCTAGCTCTCAAGCACTGCGGGCTCCCCTTCTTCAAGTACTCCTGTATGACTGGAGCGTAGCCCAGGACCGCCACTCTTTCACCCAGGCTTATTCTCTCCGCTTCCAGGGTGCTAAACCCAGGAACTGTGCTGGGCATGTAAGGGTTCACACCTAGCAATGGCTCGCCGTTCGACCACTCCACGAACACTTGCCTCTGGAAGAGATTTGGTGAGTTATAACACATTTTTCCAGTGCAGGGTGATCAGGAATTGACTATGGACAACGAGATCATGAATTAGATTTTTGAAAATACAATTGATTTAAATCGAGTTATCATGTCATATGAGCTTGCATCTTTTTACTTTCTATTCGGAAATGGTCATTTCCGGTTTCCATTTGAATAACGATCAGAAAATATTGAAAAATCAGATGACCAGAGGGACAATCATACTTTATTAAATGTTTCTGTAACATGTACAAAAATAAAAACTGCGGGATGCAAAGAAATGTGGGTGTAATCGTTACATCTCTATTATATATTCTGGAGACTGTCCCGCCCTCACACCCGCCACTGCAACTCATGTAAGCCAGGATCAACAGTGGCACGCATTTTAATGACACTGAGCATTGAAGCTCAGTGAGTCTCCGGGAATGTCTAACTTGTCTTTAACCCGCAACGAAATAAATCAAAAAGTTAAATTAATAGGAGGCTTATTATAGATTTTTTTTTTATTGCAATGAATGGCGAGACGAGCATGCCATTCGCCTGATGGTAAGCGATACGACCGCTCATGGACAGTAGCAAAACCAAACAACACCATGAATTACAAGGCAATGCTTGGAATTCCACTGCGCTCGCCATCCTGAGACATAAGATGTTAAGTCTCAATATGTCCAGTAGTTACTCTGGCTACAATGTCCTTCAAACCGGAACACAACAGTGCATTTACACGGCTGTTTGGCGGGAGAAATAGACATTGCGGTGGTACCTACCCAGGCGGCCTCTCACATATGAGAGACCTACCACCAGTAAAAAGATTCTATAGAATATGCATTAATTTCTGTCGGGTGAGTAAATTTTTATAAAACTTTGATCCTTCGAGCCGGATTTGACATAAGTGTGACTTACCAATTGGTCCAACGTCTTCACTTGTAGTGGCAAATGGGCAAATTCCCATTTAGGCTCATCTCTGAAAGAAAAATTGCGATTTTACTAATATTTCAAGAGTTTTAACCACATAATAAGGCACTTACTTACTCTCTTGTGAAAGGAACATAACCGGATAAAGTTAATAATACTTCTAAAAAATCTTTTGGAGCATAAACTGGTCTGTATTTTGTTAAATCTGAAACAATTAAGTATTTTACTTCTAAATACACTAAAAATTGTCCACATTTCATTGGAATTTTTGCCAAATATGGCCAAAGACTACCCTAGATAGAAAGAAAAATTCTGCGAACCGTTGGATTACACTAGTGTTATTTCTATCTACCCCTTCGGCAATATAGACGTGATCATAAAGTAAGTATGTGTGAAAAAATATTACCTTTACCTAAATTATAGGTGCTGAGTTCATGCCATTTTTCTGCCAGGTCATCTTGCTCACTCTGCGGCCGTATTTTAGCCAACGACGTCTCTAGATCTGAACACATTGAATTTAATGATTTGTGTATTCGCTTCTCCCACTGAGCACTGGCTTTTATTAATGATGTTAAGGGATCTAATTTCTGAAAAATAAGTCAAACATGTAACTTAAGTAGGTCATGAAAATATACGTAAATTTCAAAGAAAATATTCAGCGTAGGTATCACAATTAATATGATATTAAAACTGTGGCAAATCCAAAAAGAACCCTAATATTTTATTAGCTTTAATAATTTATTAGATTTTAAAGAAACTTACATTTTGTTTACTTTGAGTGCGCACCCAATGAAATACTGTGTTCCTAAGTTTTGTGTCTAATCCCTTTTCTTTCATTGCTTGCTGTAAGGTTTGTTTGAAGTCTTCTTTTTTCACATTTGGCGAAGCTACTAATTTCTAGGTGATGCATAGTAAAATATTTCATATAAATAATAAGGAATAGAAAGGGGGGAAATAATTTTTGCCCTGCACTGATACATTACAGGCTCATAATAATATGAGCAAAAATTTATTAATATGACTCACAAATAAAAAGTTACATAATTGCGTTTGTAAAACAAAATAGTTAAATAAGTATTTATTGAAAGGAACATTATCTAGCGTCTCTACGTATCAAAAATGTAATTGTAAATTTTATAAGACCGCAATTTAATTAGGCCATGTATCAGGCCATGTACATAAGTCCTACCGCAGGGCACGGGCCACGTCTTCAATAAAGAGTATGATTGTCCATATAGAACACCACGCCGGCCTAGTGCGGGTTCGATACAGCAGGTACGATCTTTTCCTGCATTGTTATAGTGCCTGGTGATTTACTATCAATCTGTACTGTAATATATCAACCCACAATCACCAACTGCTGAACACGGGACTCCTCTACAATCGAGAGTTCGATAGAGAGGGCTTAGGCCTTAGTATACTAGGCCATCGCTAACCTTCACGTATTATAGAAAAGTAGCATCGCTAGTATCAGTTTATTTGTTTTATGGGAAACAGTTGCTAAAGTTGAATATTATGTTTTACGGTGTTGATGTACTAAAACTAAAATATCTTTTTATATAAGCACTTGCCTGTACATCATTATAAAACGATTTGTATATTGATAGATTCTTTATTTCCTCGGCTAATTTGAGCGCTGTCTGGTGTATGGCCTCCTCCTTAATACTCTCCATTAGAACTAGTCAACAAATATATCTATTTTAATTTTGTATAAATAAAATAACAGACATAAATTTGTTTACTTTTTTTTATAAAAATCATAGTTATGTAAATTTGAAAAGATATCGTCGCTTTGGCAACTAGTAAATAGTAGTGGTGCTTGAGACGATTTGGTGTTTTTGTATTTTATTGCCTCCGTAATAAATAAAATGCAGTTCACTATATAATTTTATATTGTTGGTATATAATTATAATGTAAACATATACTTATTTCATTTTATTCCAAAGAAGTATTTTTAAATTCAGCGCCAAAAAATATTCTTACAATCTAATATTTGTTCTTTCCACTATAAGATGTATAGATGGCAGCACATTCGGGCAATATTTGACATTCTCGCTATTTACCTATGTCAGCTGTCTGGCTGTCAAGTGAATAGATTGCGTATTTTTGTTTGTTTTGAAGTGGTTTGAATACAAATAAACTATTAAAAATGGGCAAAATATTCCTCGATCACATCGGTGGTACTCGTTTGTTCTCGTGCGCGTCGTGCGACGTAAATCTTACCAACCGTTCGGAGCTGATTAGCACCCGATTTACAGGAGCCACTGGTATGTCGTGTTGCGAAATGGTGGTGGCATATTCTTTGTCTTTCAACTCCGTATATTATCAAAATAGTAAAGTAGTTTTCATTTACCTGTTTTTCTACTACTTGTTGACGATGATTAGGGATTTTCTATCGTCCACTCAGTAGATTATTTGATACTATAATTAAAAAAGGTCATCATCGATGGTCATAATGTCATTTTTCTTCGTCCGTAACGTCGTGTGTTTCTCAACGTTAAGTATTCTCTGTTTAAGAAAACCTATTTGTTTTATGCCATATCAGCAGGTCAATGTTATTTCATAAAGCTTATTAAGTTTTTATATTTTAGGTAGAGCATTTTTGTTTCACAAAGTAGTGAACCTGGTGTACTCCGAGGTGCAGGACCGTGTGATGCTGACGGGCCGCCACATGGTGCGCGATGTCTCCTGCAAAAACTGCAGCACCAAACTCGGCTGGGTCTATGAATTTGCTACTGAGGAAAACCAGAGGTTGTTTATATATTTTTTTCTATAACTTAATTAGTTTAGTGTAGAGATGTGTTATGTATAATTAATTGAAGCATTAATTAGCGTCAATTATGTACGGAAATAATTTTTGCCATTTGTAACTTCAAAAGTTGATAATTTTATTCAAATTTTATTCCAGTCTTTTATGTTTTACCCGTACTTACTTACTGACTATCCCAGTATAATGAATAACATTTTATCATTCTTGCGACACCAGTTATCCATGTTTACTTAACTAGGAACGTTGGATAATGTGTTTTTTATGATAATTTCAGATACAAGGAAGGCCGGGTGATCCTCGAGAGGGCTCTAGTAACAGAGAGTGATGGCATTGAAGAAATTCAAGTGAACAGTGACGACTAACACAAGTTAACTCACTAGCTGTTGATGTATGATTAGTTCATTAGGCGTTAAGTTTCTTATTTTTTTACATATCAAGTCTTTATCAAATATTATAATGATACAAAGCACACCATTTATGACGATAGAAAAGAAATCAAAACAAAGCTTAAAGTAATATTTCTGGATACAATAAGGTAAATAACATTTGGAATTTAAACTTAGTATAGCAAAGTTGTAAAAAGGCCCATAACTGATAATTGTTAATATTTCTGAAGGCTTGAGTGTTTTATGTATGATTGAAGCTGCATTTTCATCCTGGCGCAATCTCGATATCTGAATATTTATATAATACATATATGAAAAAAAAATCTTTCAAAATCCTGTGATAAAAAGATGATTGGATTATATTTTATGTAGAATGAATTTAATTTATATAGCTGAAGACAAGAACTGTATGAACATCAACTGTGAGTTTTTGGCATGTCTTTATTCATCATATTAATTTACAACAATGTGTAATTACCATACATAATTTGTGTATTTTGCGACAATATTCGCTAACAACTCGCATTTGATTTTATAGAAATGATTCACAACTAATGGTACTACTATCTACTATGTGCATTGCATGTCTAAAATCTTTTTGGAGACTGCTAAGTGTATGTTTTTATATAATGCACAAAATGACCATAATACACCTGATGATAAGTAAACTACAGTTTAAATAGAGCATATCCACTATAAAGAGATAACTATTATGCCATTCTGTACATAACTGGTTATACAGGTTGAACCCAAAATTGAAGAAGCTTGGGTTGCTATGATGGGTTTGCCATCATTGTTTATCCAGGTAGATATGAATATTCTGGCACCAGCTATTGTCTCCGGCAATAATACGTTCTTAAATTGGATTAAAATTTTAGTTAAATAGGTTTATTGTGAATTTTATTTTTTACGAAATAAAAATCAATAAGTATACAATATCACATTTTATTCAATATTTATATTAATATAACACAACATATATCTTTAGCAGATAACATATTTTTTCTCTCTAACTTCATGCGACTCATTAGCTCAGCTTTACAAATTGGAATAATAGTTTTTTTTTAAATAAAATGCCAACAACGTAAAATACGTGTGCTTGTTCACGCAGTTGCAACTAATATTTTATTGATTTAATTAATCGCGATAATTAAAACAGTTATCATGAATTTGTTTTATTAGTTTAATATCTACTTATCATGTAACTCAGTTTTTTCTTAAAAATCATTTTTTTTAAACCATCATTTTTTTATTTAATTGATACATAACACAGCCAGAGATTTATCCCTTCGCTTTAATTAATTATGATAAATAATCAGTACAGTAGCATCTAATAATCAAAAATAGAGCATTGACGTATAAATTAATACATAGGACATTATACCCTTTATATTGGTTCAAGTAAGAAAATTCCAAGGCTCCAGAGGATCAATAGTTACGAGTTCAGAAAGATTTGTCATTATATTTTTCTTAGATAGTCACAAATACAGATCTGCGATTTTTTATTTCTTGAGACTTAGTTATATTATGTGATACATTACCAAAACGATAAATGTAGACTATGTAAATGAAAAATTTGTGCCATTTTAGAAAGTTTACAAATATTTTATATTCTTTTGCAAATTGAATAATATTCTAGTGTTCAAAGTTGTATTTGTTGTTGTATTTGTTATTGTATTGTATTTATACACTGCAAATTTTAGCCCTCTAAGTTAGGTTTGTATAGAACTTGTGAGCACTATTAACTCCCCTAAAGTATTTTTTTATTTCACAAAACCTGGGCCTCATTTCCAATTACTTCTGCGTGAACAAACAAATCGCTATATCATACATATTTTATTCGTATCATCTATGCTTACAAACAAAAAAAACATTAAAATCATCGCACCATATCCCGTGACGTCACACGAGTCTAAAATTTTACTTAAAAAGCACCTCCAATTTCACATTTTGACAAGAATACAAAAATAACGTATTTTATAGAGATAGCAGATTTGGGTGTGGATAAACATAATTCTTTACACAGCTAAAATGCTTCTCCCAAATTGCATACACAATAATTATTACATTGTTCGACTACTCCCCAGATACGAGTGACTAAAAATCATATTAATGGTTTCAAAAAATATTTGTATTTGATAGTTATTTTAACATATCCTCGACATCATCATATAAATATACCATTTAAGAAATTTATTTTTGGAAAATATTCTGGGGAATCACCAACAATAAATTACTATATCTGAATAGAATATATTTTTCATTCTTTCATCTATTGTACAATCAAATGAACAACCAATTAACTATCAAACCATATCTTTTTATATTTTTTTCATCATAGAATCAAACTTTGCGCAACTCAATCCATAACACGCAGTACAAAAAAGGTCAATTCAAGCACATATCAAATTGTCGAAAAATAAAAAATACAAAACATTCTGCCTAAAAAGAAGTATCCAATTCGAGATCACGACGAAGTCAAACACCTGACTTTCATGTAATATAAATTAAAGCAACGATTTGATACGTTTCCAGGTCGCCGTAAGTTTTTAAATTGACAATGTCTCCATAGTCGATTGCTAAAATCATTTTCTTTATCGAATATCATTTTTATATTTATAAATATATCTGTCGTGTGTTAAAATTAAACATGAGCACATCTAGTGATTGTTTAAAATTTTCATTTGTGTTTTAAATTATAAACAGGATTAAAAAGATATTCGTAAAAGTATGGGATAATCAAAATTATCCTAAGCAAATAATGTTCGTTGCATAACAGAGGCCTTTTGCAAAAAAGTAAAATAAACAGTAATCGGCCGTTACAAACGCCCTGCTATGTTATAATTTATTAATCGAAATGATAGTTATACATTCTATATTTTTTCTAAATTACAAACCTTCACTTGATGATGCTCGGTATTACACATCAACCCATTCAACATGTATTTTAATAAAACTTAAAATTCAATCATATTGTCAGTGAGAAATTCGCAACTGTCCAGCACACTATAGACGTCCATATGAATAAAACTCAAAGGCCTGCAGTCTACCGATACCAACATTCAGAAGAATAGATGTCTTATTTCGTAACTATTAGTTCAGATTAGAAGTATACAAATTGGTATTAAGTTTGAATATTGGTATTTTCAAACAAGTACCTTGGAATAAAGTAATGCTTGTTACATGTGTTATAAAATGTAACGTGTATTATTATAAGAGTAGACATTTATGAAGAATTTCGTAGTTCTAAAAGTAACTCGCCTACACAGATATTGGACAGATTTCATATGCTACATACAACAGGGACTTAATTAATTAGTGCCTCATTGTTTTGAGAATATTTTCTTAAGATATCCCATAAACATTAATATTTTATAGACACAAACTTGTATTGAATACGTTTTGTCATCGATATTTTTTATAATTAATAAACTAATAGTGATTTCACGTGAATAGATTATAATTTCATATAATAATAATCCAATTTCAGCACAATAAACAGAAATCAGGTATGTTCTGTAGCTTCCTATATACACGTAAAAATATATGACTTTCCAAATATATTTTCGACATGATCATCAGCATATATTGTCGGTAATACTTAGACGATGCTTCGAAATGTTCGATAGATAAACTTTTATCGCTTCGAAAGTATTAATTTATGTATGACTGATTTCAAAATTATACCTGATAGTGATTTTAGACGTGTGAAATAGATAATGTTTAGAATCTACGCACCCCTACAATGCTTCCACAGGATAAAGCTTTCGATAAAAAATTCTTTGCACTCTTAGCGCGATTCATAAAAAAGGTATGGGAAGCGATCTGGCGCGGGGCGAGTCTTGTGAGGGCTCGGGGCCCAGACCCACCCTCTGCTTCTCCGTCTCGATGAACTCCAGCACGGCCATGTAGATGAACTTGTACTGCGCCTCGTTCTGCACCATGCCGGAGCGCTGGTCTCGCACCATCTGCACCGAGCGGTGGATGTCAATCTCGCAGTCGAAACCCTCTTTCCTGATCTGATCCAAGATCATGTCGATCACGATGAAGGTGCCAGTTCGACCTATCCCGGCGGAGCAGTGCACGCACACCACGGCCTGCGCCGGCGGCTCCGGACCTGTCATGATCTGCTGCAACCTGTAGTTCACATCCAACAGGATATTCAATACGCGCCCCGGCTCCGATGGAACGCCGTGATCAGGCCACGCGGTGAAATGGAAATGATATATTGTCCTCTTCACGTTTGGTTCGTCCTTTTTCGTTACTAAGAATCGCCTCAGCGTGTAGTCTGGAGTGGAAGATTCGAATTCGTTGAAGATTGTGAATTTTTTGATGACGTCCGTCTTGTTCAGGTCGGGCCAGTACCTCTCGCATTTAACCTTCCCACGTTCGATCTCTTTCGTCGTCATTATGATGATACGCACGTCTTCTTGCCATATCATTGACCAGAAAGGATAAATCGTGGTCGACAGACAGCCTTGAGTAGCAATGTATGTCTTGTTGTAAACGTGTTCTGCGTGAACTCCATTTTCCGTTTCTTCGGCCGATTTAGGGATGGTCGTGTTCACATAATTCGGGTTTGTGCGGAGTACGCTGGGCTCAAACGCTGGTAGCTTGTGAGTTCCGTTCCCGTGGATTTTCCCACTAGTTTTTTCTTCGGTGACCACGAGACTGGTGTGGTTGGGGGAAGATTTATCTTTACACCTGGATGGAGTGCCATCCCTGCCGCCAGTACCGTTTTCGCTGGTCCCGTTAGTGTCCTGAGAATCGGAGCACGAGTCGGTACTGTCGCATCGGATGTAGTTAGCGTTTATATAATCGGAACCCGGCGGCGCATCCGGAGGGATATCCTTCAAAACTACGCGCGTGTGATCAAACGGTATGATGTTTTTGTATCTGTTTTTCCTAATATTTTCTGGTTTGGATCCCTCCATCCTGTCGAATAATTGCAAATTCTCCATCATCTGTAACGTTTCGAATTCCTCCCAGAAGCCTTGTTTGTAGGCCATGCTCTCTATTGGACCTTCGTTTTCTTTTTGCAGTTGTTTGACCCGGGTGTGGAGATGTCGGACTTGGATGCGGGTGGCGTTGAAGGGTTGGATAAGCCGCAGTACTTCCCCCGTCGTCTCTACCATGGGGAAGCTACGGTAATGTTCGATGAGGCTCACGAGATCGTTGAATTGCTGTCCACCTCCAACGTCGTACTTATTGTCCTGCCGTCGGATGATCACATGCGTCACTCGGCCGCTTGTTCTCACCGACAACACGAAATCTCCGGGCTGCCGCTGAGATTCTCGGACGAGGAACGAGCCGTTCTTGCCATTCTCGAGCATCATCCTTTCCGCCTCTTTCGCAGTAAGTTGTCCGTGGTACCAGCGCTCGGTGGTCGGGTCAGCGCAATTGAGCGGCGTTTTTAACCTGATAATATTGCCATTCTTTTCGCGCAATTGACACTGATTGTCCATGTAGTACTGAATAAGCTCGGAGAGAGTGGCAAATTTTTCACCGCCATACAGATCGAGAAACTCGCCATTGTTCTGGATCTTTATGTGCGTCACCTCGTTGCCTCTACGCACAGACAGAGTGAAATCTCCTTTGTTACTCATGCTGGGCCTGGCAAGAAAATAGCCGTCGTGACCGCAATCCATGAGGAGTTTCTCTGCTTCCACGCCAGTCAGTGATGGGTGGAACCATCTTCGAGTGATCATCTTACACTAAATCAAAGCACCATGTGATACTTACAAAGCCTAAATCAAATTAATGTTTTTCCTTCTTGACGTCTAAGCCTGCGAACATCCTCATCGATCATCTGAAACCATAAAGAAATGAGGTGTCAATCCTCTCCGTAACATAACATAATATTTAAACTATAAGATAGACGTTGAAAATAAATTGGAGAGTACTGTCTACTATTTTTAATGAATTAACAATCAACTTATACGTCCAAGCAGTCATTATAATAGAAGTTGATTGACGTAAAATCAAGTTGTTGCTTTTCAAATTAATTCCTCAAAATCAAAAATCGTACAGTCAACATTCTATATAGCAACAATAATATATTGGCTTCATGGTGTGGTCAGACGCGCTAATAACATAAAATATTAATTTGTTTACTTAAAAAGGGACATTACGAGCGGTTAAGTACATTTAACCACAAGGAAAATAAGAAAAGCTTCGTATTATGTATACTCGTATTGCGTAGTTTATTTACTATTGTACATTGTTTTAGATAAATTAACCTACGTACTACGGTACTCCTTTAATGTCAATTGTAAATAAATAAATAAATAACTTTCTGAATGTTAAGCAATGCTGCCACTGCCTAAGTTGATAAAAGGGCGCCTGTAACTTTCCTTAGAAACAAGACCCCTTTAACTGTTTTTGACAACATGCAATATTCGTACTTGCATGACTTTAGAACTTCATAGAAACCCTGCGATGAAATTAAGAATAAAGCTTCGTGACTAGTTTTACTGCTAAAGACACAGATTTCGCGAAGTTTAAATGAGGCTATATATCTGTCAACAAGAAAAGAAATTCTAGTGAGTTAGTTCGATTTAACGGGATCTCACATTACTGACACATTGATTTAAGGCTGACAATGGAACACATTTAAATAGGTACTGTAAATTATGTGTCTGGGTGGAACAGACCAATGTTACATGACCAATTTTGATGGCCGGCGTTTTTTTTAACTTATGTACATATTGTAGCATCTAAAACCAATAGTTTTTATTCGGTATATTAGCCATGGCTCGGTATTTTTTATCTTACTTTATTGTATTTCTTTTTTAATTTATGTTGTTTCAAAAATGTACCATTGTTTTACAATAAGTTCATGGTTTTTTTACATTCTAAATGAATATAAAAACGTTTATCATATCTACAACTAGATACTGGCTCGGTTCCGAGCACTTGATTAAGCATAGTTTAAACCTGCGATAGGTACTTAATATTCGCAATTCCCACAAGCGATTAATAAAATGTTAATACATAAATAATGTATTTATAGTGATTTATGTTCGTTTATTTCCTTGTATCTCTGCGTAACTTGTCTGTTTGCCAGCCGTTACAATATAAGCAAATGCCTTTCGATTATTTGAATTTCGAATATACTTATGCAGCGTCACATATTGGCAATGGAAACTATCGCACTGCCAGTTTCACTGTACTAAATCCTATATTTGATGTGTCTTAAACCCCGCTAGAATTAATTTCATACTGCATTGGTTAAGCGAGTAACTACATCTTAGGCCAGAAGCAGTGCCATCCACATTTTTTATTTTTTTTTATTTATTTAAGAGACAAACAAACAGTTACACATTGAGACTCATAAATAAGTGAATTAAAAATAATTATAGAATTACAAATGCGCAACTCACAACGTTGTCCACGGTTTATATAAATTACATGCTTAACAACGTGTGAAAACGGATGAAAACAGTTAAGGATATATTATAAATAAAAATAAAATATATTAGAAAAGTGCCTCGGTGGCGTAGTTGTATTACGGTACGGTTACAAAGCTGAGGTCTCGGGTTCGAGTCCCGGGTCGGGCAAAGTGATATTGGATTTTTCTATTCATTATCAGTCCGGAGTCAGGAATTTGTGCCCGATATGGCGATAGGCTCGCCCCCTATCACATCGTGGGACGGAACATACAAGGCGAAATGTGGGTGTCCTTGTGGCGCCTCTGCCTACCCCTTCGGGGATAAAGGCGTGAGTTTATGTATGTATGTATGTATGTAGAAAAGTGAGAAAATTAAACTAAGTTAACAAAAAAAATAACACAGAAAGCCAGAGTTTTTATATATACAAAATATTTAAGCCCCTTCTTATTACAACTTGGCAGCCACAATAATCTGTGTAATCAGTTTTTTATATTGCCCATTAGACATAGCAAATATATCTAGATCTGTAAAATATTTATTGAAATTTGCAGCAATGCGACGCAGAGGTGCGCGTAAGCCAGCATTTGTCCGGCAGGATGAAACAGCGAAAAAATTATATCCGCGCGCACTACGTCTCATTACCGCTCTCGGTACCACATAACAAAGTCTGTTGCTGATACTACTGCAGTCATACCTATTATTGCAAATGTCAAAGAGAAACATCATTTCCAAATATAATCTTCTGGACTTCAGACTCAACATATTGTAGTTTTTCAGTGAGTTAGAATACGACGAGAAATTCTGGTGACATCGATATATGCTGACCAAAGACGATGGTTTCGAACTATTGGACATAATTATGTCGATCTGATGTATAACTAAGGGCCCAGGATTATAGACAACATAATGAGGGGTATAAAAAGTTCCATAATCTGCGGCAGAAATACGGATTTCTTGTATAAAAACAAACGGTGTGGAGGGCATGCATACTTTTTCCTTGCGGAGATTGAAACTGCAACCTTTGTAACCCAGAAAGGCTTTTTTAGCAACCAAGCCAATTGGCCATCAACGAAAGGTAATTTAAAATTGAGCGCACGTGTCCAATAAAAAGCATTTTTTTTTTAAGTGGTTTAAGGCATTAAATACAGCTGACATTTTCCCAGTAAATACTCGGAATATAAAGGGAACTTATGAGCCAAATATAGCGAATAGTGATAGTTCTTTTGTTGCGAGTATTCAATGCCAGAATGCAATAATTAATTAGATGCCAACACAAATAGTTCAACTGCAGTTACAATGGGGTGAGACGACTACTAATTGAAATGCGTAAGGTGCATTGAGCCACTGTTACCTACTGTTTGACTTTTTAATATGCGGAATAGCAAAAAATATGTAAGCAATACTTTCAAAAGATTAATTGAATTAAACTTTAAAATCCGAAGATATAGCCGGGAACTCGTAAAAACCAAACAGAATTTCAAATTTTCTTTTCCTATTACTTTTATTATACTAGAAATACACCTAGGATTGCATGATAATATTTATTCAGCTAAATGAATAATTTTCAAATAATACATCAAATAGGTAACAAAGAAACACGCGGGAGCAACACGAAGCATATCATCATAACTTATTCCCACGAAACACCATGCATTCATTACGTGTCAAGGTATATAAATGATATTTTCCGAGTATTCATTCCCATGGGACCGACACCCCCTCGCGAAGTGTACGAACTAATCATTACAACTAACCCACTGACGGGCGAATTTCCTGCAATGTAAAATTGAGTTCATTCAATTTACGCTAGTTTGTTTACGTGGGTTATTTCATAGGTACATATATGAGTGATGCAAACCGTATAAGGAATATATGGAAACAGTCACATACTATCCGAGATCGTATGCTGAGTGTCTTGTTTAGTATACGCAAAAACTACGAAAGACTTTTCAGACCTACAAGTTACAACACTCAAGACACTAAACAACGAAACAAAAAATTATGGATCACACAATTGATCTTGATGCTTTGTAGGGGAATCATGCAATACGGGGAATCAGAATAATCTAAAAAAAATTATTAATATAATCTTTCTGGTGAGTATTTACATGGTAGCCATAAAAAAAGGCTTGGATACAGCTGCTTGTTTCCTATTTGCACAAGCAGCACTATACATAAACGCGATTTTCGATTTATTCTTATGCAGAAATAGATGATATAATTTATAAACATTAATTAATTTTCATGAAAAATGATTCTTATACACAATAAGTGTATTTTTTTATTAATAAATATTTTACCAAAACATGATTATGTATAACAATTATTATAATTAACCTTTTTACTTCACAAACAAAACAATCACAAGATTATTAATTGAAACAAACAGTCTATGTTTATAAATATAATTTAATAGGGAAAACCACAAGCTGTGAAGGATTCAGAGAAATAAGAAACTCACTATCATATTTCAGTTATTAAACTGGTTTAATGCTAGAATCCATCATGTCTTCCAAGCAAGAAATAGGGTAGGACTGCAACAGCCCAGGCATCAGAAATCTAGGGGTCTGGATGACTCAAAAAGTTCCATCAACTGTGATGGTATGAAAGTGATCAACATAATGAATAATATTGTTATGTATAAAATATAATACCATTGACTGACTAATGACACAATCACTGGAACTGTAAATCCTATAAAATGTGTCAGAGGTAAGTTTTCAGAATAGAAACATTGGTCAGGACTTCAAAAAATATTAAAGTAAAATTAAATTTTAAAGCTGTACTTGAATAGTATGTCAAATGTATGAACTTAGACAAACTAATTTAGTTTAATATAATAATATGGATATCAGATTTACTAGTTTTGATTTATTACTTAATTATTGCTTGCTGTACTTATGAAAGAAAACATTGTAAATAAATTTAATATTTATACTACATAATATAAAATGAATGTAAACCTTGCTTTACACAAAGTTAATGAAAAAAATACACGTCTAGAAAAGAACTGCAAACCGAATGGTTAACGCTGGATGCATTAGATCATGGTTACCTTGACAGTGGAATGCAAGGTTGTACTGTTTTACTTGACCAGCTGAATCTAACCACTATATCATCGATGACTATATCACCATACATTAAATCCACATACCAAAAATAACTAATGCTCTGATAGGTTTGAAGGTATGTTAGTAGTTTAGGTAAGTTTGTTTTTAAGTGATTAAAGAAGGAAAATTATACTTAATTTGTCAAATTTTGTTATGGATTTGTACTATATGGTAAAGACTTTTCTGTTATTATTATATTGTACTGTATCAACCGATAATTGCCCACTACTGAAGATATTACGCCTCTACAATTGAGAGGGCTTGAGCCATAAGGCCCACATTATTATTTTTTGATAATCATGGTTTTTAACTTGGATTCATATTTATTTATAACGAAACTCAAAACGAATTAGTTTATTTGACATGACACAGTAGTATATTGCAAATGGGATAGAGAATTATATTAGGATAGTAATTTATATCACTAAGTTCAACCCCAAATGAGAGAAAATCCTATACATGTACACTTTATAAAGATGAACATACCAACCTAACATTATCTTATATAAAAATAGATACTCTCCCTTTAAGAAAACTGGTACTATAGTTTAACAATAGATACTGAAGATAGGCCTCTATAGTTCTTCTGTTATTGGTTATGTCACTGATGTAGTCAACATGTAATTGTTATATTGACAATGAACATCACATGTTTATAGCATTCATAATTCAATTTCAGATATCTGCAAAATCCCAATAAAAATAATTATTCAAATACAATAAAACAACATTTAATGATATTAACAAAAATGAGCAATTAATAGTTGGGTCTATAATTTCAAGTTTCATATGAAAATGTTCCGTAATGTATATTAGTTATAGAATAAAATCATTTTGCAAATATTTTCTAAAGAAATAAATTAGTATATTATGTTGCTTTTGTATCTGCCATTCATCAATGCTTTAAGGAAAAGGTATTTTTAGTATTTTACCACTAAAATTATTATAGATTGGTATACTTCATACATAACAATTAAGTAAAATACTGTATGAATCAATATCATCTTATTATGATTTAAAAAAGATTCTAATAATTTCCAACCATTTTAGTGTAAGACTTGGCTTGCATATCTCTATTCATAGTAGCAATTACTTGGTGCTCTTCCAAGCTATGACTAAGTAGTTAAGTAAGTTTTAAATACTATTTCTGGAGGTATGGGCTCCATTTAATTAATTTTCTTTATTAAGTTAAACTAGATAGTTATTTAATTGTTTTAATTACTCTGAATGACTGAATATTTATAAAAATTCTAAAGCATTACAAAAACATGATGTTAATTTATGTGCTTATTTAAGTCAGAATAAATAATACATATTTTGCTTAATTTAATTGTTATAATATTCTTTGAGTTAACATTGTAGCAATATCATTAAAATTATTGTTCCAAAAAATTCAAACATTGAAAAATTAATGAAAACGGCATCGAAAATGACGTCGTTTGAAAATGCTGGTATTGTAATAAATGTGTAAACTGCACTAGAGAGCGTTATAGCAATATATATGAATAGATATATGTATGAGAACGGAACACAAAGGTGGCACTGTGAGACGATGCCGAAGCGCTCGCTCAACATATTGTACCTTAATACTCCAATAAACTCTTCTGCTCACCTCATAAAGGCACCCGTGTGGTAGCAAGCGAGCTGTATCCCCCAAAATAGGTGTTATATGGACCACTCTGTTGTTGCTATGCTGACTTTAGACTTTTTTTACACAAGATTTTCAAGGGCGTATGCACTCAATACACAAGAACACGTGAACTAATAACCGATTGCAATGTTCAAAACTAAAAACGAACGTAATAAATGTGACTGTAAACGAAATAAACGGTTAAAAATAAAAAATCTTTTAGCACAAAAAGCTGAAAAATTAATTCCGTTCCTGAGTTGCCTGTAGAAATGTCAGTCTGGTGATTTTTTGTGTTACAAACGTCTTGTCAGAGTTATGTCAACGAGTTTCCGAACGAAGTAAAGGTTTATTGTGTTCCAGTTCCAATTAATTTTTGAGTGTTTTTCTAGCATGAATAACTTCATGGATTTTTAAAAAAACATCTACCATTTTTTAACATCTACATTAATAATTATATTAAGTACTGATAGAACTAAATATATATTTACCCTCGCTACAATCAGATCAAAGGAAACAAAAAATTAAAACTTATGAAACAAATATTTATTTTTCATTTGATACACATGAAGACTTGGGATTTTTACCAAAATAGCTTGAAAGTACTTTTCGCACAGCGAGCCGTTTATTTTGAGATGAACACTCCCCTTGTTGAGTTGGCGATTTGTTCCATTGTTCAGCAAAACTTTGACGTCGAAAAATTTTACCCAAGCTCTGCCACTTTTGTTCTGGACTTATCTCCTTAACTTCGAAGTGGTCTTTACTTCCTGAAGGATGATCACCCTGAAATTGAAGTAATCGCTTTATTAATAAACAAAATAATTATACTTTCACTTTAAAATATAGGTGATTAATTGATCTTACATCATTAGACTTAGTCGATCGAAGCTGATTGCGAAAGAAATTCGATATGGATTTTTTCCATGTTTTTGGATTTTTAAATGAGTTTAGCTCCAAACTGCTCGTGCCCTCGGAAGGTACCTTTTTACTTTTCTTTTTACACGTTTCTTCATCTTCTTTGCGAACATTTTCTTTTTCGAATTGCGAACCTTCAGGGCATAACATTTCGATTTGTCTTATTTAAAATTTCTTCAGAACTTTTCACTAAAACTATTCAAAATTTTCAGTTTGTCACAATTATTGTCAGTTCGTCATTTGTTACAAAATCAAAAGGAAATTTAAAATTCGAAATAAAAAATTGTCTTAGCAAACCTATTTTCATGGAGTCTTATTGTATATTATTCTATAATATGTATTTTATATTTTCTGAAGTTCGTATAAAATTTCATGGAATTTAAGAAAAATATAAAATATTGATTACAATAAATGTACTCACGAAGTTTAAAATATTTTAAATCGGTATTTTTATTAAAATGCAGTATTTTTTTATTGTTGTCTACGCCGAATTGCCTTCCCAACAACTATTACAAGAAATTAAAAAAAAATGTCTATGCCAAAGTAGCCGCCCCACAGAACCGCCCTCAAATTTAATGGCGGGAACATTAAATAATTTCCACAGTGATATTTTTTATAATTCTCACTTATTTCGAGTATAGTAATCGTATATTTTAAAATTGGTATATTAAATATGTCTGCAACGGCTACAATTACGTCTCACGTAAGTTTAACAATTTTTTTTTTCGTTACACTTACGTTTCAGTTATTACGAGTATGTAGTCGATACCTACATAACAATTGAAAACGCAAGTGTAATTTTTTTAACTAAAGTAACAACTAAAGTATCCATAAATTTTGCGTTTCATATATTTTTGGTGTAGTATTTTCAATAATAAAATAAAAAAAAATACTTTAGTCTGCTTTCTCACATAAAAGAGGGTACGTTATTTATGATAGAATATTATTATTATGCTTAAACTTATCTATAATTCATATTCAATATGTAGCCTTGTGAATAATATGCGTAATTGAATAGGCTGAGAGGCTATGGGTTTGATTCCCGCCTCGAGACAAATGTATGTAAACAGAAATTTTGTTTCGGGTATAGGTCTGCCCACAAGTTTATTAATGAGTCTTTTGTCATAGTTTCTGGTACCTACTACATAAGATTTATCTTATTAATGCAGTGGAACTACATGCAGTTACACACGTAGATGCTAACTCTAAATGGGGATTGGGGACCGAACTATCAATTTCCGACGGAGGAAGACATTTTGGTGGCCATTGGCCAGTGTTAATAAATAAATAATACACCCAACTGTCACATATTATGGACATAGTCCTGACCCCACACTAAGTTCGAGTCTTGTGACGTGGGTATCAGGAACTACGAGAGCCTTTGTTTGTAAAACACCCAGACCAGAAACAAATACCTAAAATAAATATGTTTCCTTTTCTTTTTATTTACTAGGCTGTAGCTGAATGGATAAAGCTATTCCCTCGCACAGTAACCGAGACGTACACAAGTTCGGTAACGTTTATGAAACAGTTAACTGTGATCGCAGTCAGTACTATAACTTATTTGAAGAATGTATTCCCTGAAGAGAGCTATACTGTGGAAAGCTTCGGAGGCATCCGGCTTCGGATCCTAAAGAAGAAATGCAAGGATGAGCTGGCTCAGTTCGTCAGTACGGCGCTAACGCAAGCGTTTGAAGCGTTCGATAAGAAATTTGTAGGGTTCTGATTTATTAAAATATTTTTATTGTTATTTTGTATCCGTTTTCTAGTAGTTTTTTAAGTTCTGGACGATTAATTGTATTCTTTTTTCTAGTAGCTTTTTAAGGTCTGGACGATAAAGGTCGAAATAAAATTGTGTTATACCTTTATTCTTAGATACACTAATCCGTAACATAATTTGTAAATATTTTTAAAATATTATTTACTATATATTTGTTAACAATACTCATATGGGACTTTTGTAGAAACATTGCAAAACTTCGCAACTAACTTCGAACAATTCTGGAATTAAATACCTGTATCAAAGCCATACAATCAAAACCCCTTTCTTTCAGCTTCACCAATTAGCCCTATGCTTCTACGACGGCGAATGCAAGCTGGAAAATCTAATAGAGTACCATATTTTTGAGTTCTCATACAACCCTGAAGGGGTAACAATGGACGTGCACTCTAAAAACCGGGACAGTGTTAAACGTTCCTCTAGATATTCATTTGATAACGTGAGGGACAGGACTATCCACCTGATCAGGGCGTGTGTGGTCATCATGCAGACTTGTCAGAACGAGTTGCCGTCAACCTACGATGTTAGCTTGAGGCTTTATTACAATAATGGTAAGTGTTATTTTCGTTTTACTTGGTTTTATTTAAGGCTTTGTTTTCTGGTCCTAATGATTCAACGAATTTATGTAGTCTACTGTACAGTAAAATATGAAGAAGCCGCTGACTTTTCACCCTTTTATATGTATGTATAAATAATATTAGGAACCTTTGATTAAGTTCCTCCCTCAACTTGAGGGAAAGTCCAGCAATAAGAATTAAGACCTGAGTATGTATAATGTTTAGGTATAGATTTTTTTAGATTTTACGTAGTCTGTTTGCTCTTTCACACTTCGCGTTAATTTTAAGGAAATCAGTGTCTTTTGTACGAAGGTAGAAACACGCGAATCATTGTTACATCCTAAAAACTTTTCTAACGAACTTCGAAACCTTAAGCTAGTTTCCCAAACAATTGTTTTAATTGTCCATGATTTGAGAGACCTTGAACTTGTATAATTTTCACTTGTTTCCTTCAGACGCCCCAGAAGGCTACCAGGCCCCAGGGTTCCTCTCGATCCCTGAATCCGAAGACCATATCGAGGGTACTGTAGCGGATTCCGTGAAATTGGGTTGGGTGGAGACTCCATACCACAAGCTCGTCGCTCGCACTTACTGTAAAGAACCCATGGGCTCCAGCCACGATGCTAATGTGAGTAGCAAATTCTATTAGTCATGTGTATTTTATTATCTTCTTAAAGAATCATATCGGACTCCCAATGCCCCTTTTCTCTTCCCATACTTTTCCCTTCCCGCTTCGCTCTGATTTGATCAGCAACACATCAATGATCCAAGCGTTGTGTATGTTCGTGGGCGGCAGTGATCACTTATCATCAGGCGACCTGCTCGTTTGCCGGTCCGAATGAATAAAAGAAACATCAGAAACGCCCTAATTGCCCATTGGTTATTTTCAGCCATCTCAAAATCCGCCAGCGATGACGCAAGATCACGGAGACGACTTTAGTAAGTTATTACTTATATCGCCAAATTTCTCCATTTCGTTTATCATACGGCATCCTTCAATTCCTTAAAATATACGACTTAGTACGTTAGTCTACGTATAACTAGATGGTTCCTTTTCATTCGTACATGCGTTAATCACACCAGTACCTGCCCCATGGTGGAGCAGAGACTATGGATCGTCGCTTTGCTTAATCCTGATATACCTATTACGCTGCACTCATTTTTATGAACTTATCATCAACCTTTGATGCATTATCGTGGGTCATCGGTTCAGGGTACTTTTGACCTCTCTTGTCCAGGGTGCCACTGATTTAGACAGGTGTAAGTTCGGTGAGGTCGACCCCTACAGAATTCTTCAACACTCGCCTCATATATTTTCCTATTACAATTATAATATGAATTGTGCGATTATTGTATAATGTTAGGTGCCCAAGGATCTGACCAACGAAGCAATTCTGAAAGTGACGTGGCTGGACAAGTGCGTTGTCCTTGCAACAGAACCGACGTGGATGACGATAAACTGCTGCTTACTTGCATGTGAGTTGTGGAGATTGTTATTATTGGATAACATTTAAAAAACAAAAAACTCTGGAATGAACTCCCTGCATCGGTGTTTCCTGAGCGCTATGATCTGTCCTTCTTCAAAAGAGGCTTAAAGAGAGTACTCTCCTTAAGGCAGGCAGCGACTTTGTTGTGCTGGACCCTTGGCACTGCGAAGGTCTATGGGCAGCGGTAGCCGCTTACCATCAGGCGGGCCGCTAGCTCGTCTGCCTATAAAGGCAATAAAAAAAAACTTTTTTTTAGTATATAGCATGGGTCCGGCAAACGAGCAAACTGGTCACCTGATAAGTGATCATTGGCGCCCATGAACATTCACAACGCTTAGATCGTGGATCGCCGAACCATCAATTCTGGAGAAGAGCTGGAAGGGAAAAAGGGTGGGAAGAGGAAAGGCGACAGCAAAACAGCAGCAGCTGTCGAACTGCTATGAGATATCATAGTGGTATCATCCCGGACGAGCCTGCCCATTCATGCTGAGTCATGACTGACAATATCGTCGCTCTAACACGTCTTTTAGTCATAGACATAGAGAACGGACTCAGGAATATATTAAAGAATCGTAGTGACTGAACGACTGCTAAATATTTCTTATATTAAAAAAGTCAAAGGTAAATAACCAGTATTTTAACGCTGGCTGTGGAAAGAGTACTTTGTACTTTATGTGAAACTTATTTGTTTCGGGTGTTCGTATTTGTGAGACCGAGAAGTGTCACGTAGTTTCTGATGTCCACATGTACACACAGGGTATATCAAGACCGCGACCGAAAACGAAGCCAGGTGGTAGTATTAGTGATATCAAACACAATGTAAGTAAACATTTCACAAAAAAAAAACTTCATTTTTTATTGTCATTTTTTACTTATCGTCGTATGTGAGTGATAAATATATAGTTTTTCTAAAAATATGACGTACACCGCTTTATTTTTAAACACGCAATGGTCCGTAATGGTTTAACATACTAGTTTTGCAAAAACTAGTTATTTAACCGCCAAAACCATTGATTTTTTAAAAATTGAAAAAAAATTGCTGTTTTTGCAAACTTTTTAGTTGCATTGTGTCTGTAACCGCAAAAACTACCACCTGGCTTCGTTTTCGGTCGCGGTCTTGATATACCCAGTATATGTTTGTTGGGTGTATTCATTTATTTATTTGGGGTTAGTCACGTAGTTGTATTACGGTACGACTACAAAGCTGAGGTCTCGGGTTCGAATCCCGGGTCAGGCAAAATGGTACTGGGTTTTTCTATTCATTATCAGCCCGGAGTCAGGAATTTGTGCCCGAAATGGTGATAGGCCTGCTATCACATAATGGGACGGAAAATACAAGGCGAAATGTGGGTGTCCTGGTGGCGCCTCTGCCTACCCCTTCTGGGATAAAGGCGTGAGTTTATGTATGTAGTCACTGCGGTTGCTTGCAACACGCGTCGTGCTACGGCGTGCGGCGACAGAATGTGTCCGCCACGCGCCACACGTGCGTGCAGTGTGGCGCGCGCCACGCCGCCGCGCCCACCGACCCGAGGCTAGACGAACTGTCGCCTAATAAGAGAGAGGTACGCACTATACTAGATATCCATCCATCCATCCATCCATCAGCCAAGGGACGTCCACTGCTGAACATAGGCCTCTCCCAATGATTTCCACAGTGACCTGTTGGAGGCAGCCTGCATCCAGCGACGTCCCGCCACCTTTACCAGGTCGTCTGACCATCTTGTGGGTGGACGTCCTATGCTGCGCTTTCCGCTACGTGGCCTCCATTCGAGAACTTTTTGGCCCCATCGGCCATCAGTTCTCCGCGCTATGTGCCCCGCCCATTGCCACTTCAACTTACTAATCCGCTGGGCTATACTCGTCGGAAATATCTGTGAACCTGAATAATTAACGTACTGGAACATAAGTTCAGCTAATTCAAAATATATGTTAAACAAATTGAATTAAAACAGAAAAACGAATAAAATATTGAATTCGCATCCATCTCACGTTTTTAATATAAAATAACATAGTAGATGGGGAACACAAAAAAATGAAATGTGAACCGCATGACAGCTAGGTTCACAGATATTTCCGACGAGTTAAATATTATGTTAAATTTTATGTATAACTTACTTGAAGTTTCGTAGGGATTGATATCAGTTGATTGTCATTCTGTTGATAAATTTACTATTTAGTCATTGTTGATAGTGACGGAACAAAATTAAAAGTGGAACAATATAGTGACAGCTCCAAGAATGGCGAGACGAGCACGCCGCTCGCCGATAGTAAGCGATACGACCGCTCATGGACAGTAGCAAAACCAAACAACACCATGAATTACAAAACAATGCTTGGCATTCCACTGCGCTCGCCTTCCTGAGACATAAGTTAAGTCTCTATATGTCCAGTAGTTACTTTGGCTACAATGTCCTTCAAACCCGAACACAACAGTGCATTTACACTGCTGTTTGTTGGAGAAATAGACATTGCGGTGCTACCTAGGCGGCCTCTCACATATGAGACAGTATATTTGTTGTAACAGTTCTATGTTATAAAAGAACCTATTTTCCGACACCATTCAGTGCTTATGCATATTCCGTCGAACCCTGGACTGGTGTTCGCAAGAGGCGTCCATATGCGCCGCGCAGCTGGTGGACAAGTTCAGCATGTCGCACGTCAACGCCACCAAGCTCATGAGGTTACTGCACTCTCACGGCATCATCGAACAGGATCCCAGCTCCGAGTAAGTAACTAGCAGATTTGACAGCCTCCGTGGCGCAGTTAGACGCTGGCTGTAAAACGTGAGGCCGCGGGTTCGATCGCCGCAACAAAACAAATAATTGTGGACCACATGTATTTGTTTTGGGTATGGGTGTTTGTGAGACCGATAAGTCTTTCGTTGTTTTTGATACTCACGACATCTTACTACAAGACTCAATCTTAGCGTGGGGTCAGGACTATGTATGTGACTGTTGGGTGTATTTATTCTTTACAAATTTCATCGCGAGTATGGTTTAATTTCGTGGTAACTACGAAAACTGTAAAGTAATCGAAACTTCGAGACGTTAAAAAATGTAAAAGTTCGAGTAACATTTGCGTAAACTGAAGAAACCATTAAGAAAAAAATCATTTTTATTCGTAGTCAAACGTCATCTCGTGAAATAATCCACAAGCAACTAGAGCAAGTGATGGCGAAGTTCTTCCAAACTGAAGAGCAGAACATAGTGGACCGCCTACTAGCAGAGACTCTGTCCCAGCCCAGCCAATCCGACCCAGTAGGGGACGTACTCAGTCCTATGGAGAAGGTAAGAACTTCCCTCTCTCTCACTCTCTCTTCAGCCACAGGAGGTCCACTCCTGAACATAGGCGTCCCCCAAGAATCTCCACAACAACCTGATGGAAGCGGCCTGCATCTGAAGGACTTATACTTTATATACTTCTGCTTTGACCTTATTAGTAATTAGCTTTTGCCCGCAAACTTCGTTTACGTAATTTATTTGTAATATGTTCAAAATACTTAAAATTTGACGCACTTAGCACCAATTTTCAAGTACATTTATAGGGATAAATAATAAAATATTTCCTATGATAACAATCCCTACAGTTTTGGAAAAGATCACAAGACGCATCCAGATTAAAATTAAAAGTAGGGGAAATTTACACCCCCACCTCCCCTCCCCTCAGGTTATTAAATGTGAATTGTCCATTAACAGGTAAGTCTTCAAAACGCATCCACACTCGGTCGAGTAGTACAGGCAGAGATATCGAAAGTGCCAGATGATTCAGCATTAAAAGAATATAGAGAAGCGATTCTAACCAACCAGGGTAATGATGAAGAAATGCCTTTAAGTGGTAGCCACAATCCAGTTAAAGACATGGACAATATTGGCAAGCCTGGGAAAAGGAAACTATCTGATAGGTCCAAGAGAGGGGTTAGAACCAAACGGGCTAAGACATCTAACAAATAAATTAATATATTTTGTATTACCCTTGATTTTTGTTAATTTCACGTGTTTTTCGTTAATTCTCGTTTGTGCGGGTAGTTCTTTTTTGTTACTTATTTATTTAAAAATATGTTACAAAATAATTGTTTATTTGTATTCAGTTGAGAAGCGTTCGCATTAAAACAATGATTTCTGATAAATCTAAGAAATCTTTTAGTAATTGTTTTGCTCTTGATTATAGTTTTGCTACTTCTTGTACTTTATTACGTTTCATTAAAATTAATATTGTTAGTGTTTGTCATGTATTTATTCATTTTGTTTAGTATAGATTCTATATCGGTATTAAATTGTTTAGATTTCTGGTTTAGGTTCTTAAAACCCGATGTATTGAATTTTTGAATTTATTGATTATTGATCTAGAATAATTTCATTATTCACCCATTGTTTCTGTTATAATTTTTCCTTTTTTGAAATTCAAAAGCGAAGTACCTATATCTAATTCTACATTACAATCGATATGAGTATGGAAATTACCGAATGCTGTCGAATTTATTTTTTGTTATCTAAGTTTATTAAATAATTTGGTTTAAATAGTTTATTTCATTTGCTACTTAACATTGTATACTTTTTTGCTATAGCTAGGATAATTTCATACGGTCATAAATATCTAAATGTTGGGTTGCTCTTGAAAATTCAATAAATGCTGTATTTCATGTTTATTTCTAAGTCTGTTTATTGAATTAACGTCATGTACAATAACTTATGTTCCTTAATTATTTATCTAAGTCTTGTACTTGCTTATTACATAATGCATCCGCTACTGTTGCTTCTTCCTTTTAGAAGATTTAAGCTTTAGCGTTTATTCTTTATTATGCGTTGGTTTCTTCATAATCTCTAAAATTCTAGATATCAAGTAAATGTATCCATAGAAGATGAATCCCTATGATATAATTTACTATATCACACTGCTATAAACAAACTGAAGAACCATGTTCTCTGTCGTAATCGCCGAAATTTGTGTAGACTCTGCCCCAATTCTTCGGATTTCCTTTGGGGTCCATCGGTTTGCTGTTTTGAGGTACCGCTGTTTTGTTCACTTTTGATAGTTCATCTAGAAGTCTTTGAAGGATTTCTGGTTCCCTGGTGAAAGGAAATCTTTATTAGTTAAGTAAAGAAATTTGTTTCTTAATGGTTATGCGATGTGGGCTGAAAGTTTGAACATTAATACCATTAACATTACAATTCTCACTTCTGCCATTCCTTTGTAAACTGAACTCAACTTTGTGTCCAATGTGTTAGGACCAAGGTAAGTGTTGCTTATTTATTTGGTTTCCCGAACTACGTAGCATCGGAAATAGTTCTGAAACTAAGGCAGTACGAGCGGTGCTCAGAGATAGGGCGCAGACTCAGATGGGGCGCAGAAATGACTAGAAGATTTCTTTCGTACAGGGCGCCATAATAGAAATTCACACCGGTCGTATTGAAGGTTGGTATTGTAGTGTTAATAATGGATAATATATCTTCAAACAAAGGTCGACGTACATCATGGGTTCATCGTGTGGTTAGGTAAATTAAGGTTACATAACAGTTACGGTTGTGATGAGAAGTAGCTTACTGTTGGGCTAAGTTCCTGCGCTCGCACGGGTCCACCTCGATGTTGAACAAGCACGGCGACAGCAGCGGCGCGCATGGTATCGCTTTCACGCTGCTGTTGCAAATTATTGTTGCTGCATTCCTGAAATATTCAGAAATATCGTTTTGGTAAATAACAGCTTGAATTTAGTGTATGGTTCTAAAAAATGCCTCGCCCCTGTTACAAATCAAAATATAAATAGGTATCACCATGGTTTTGCAGAATGATATTACACAAAATCAAAAGACACAAAACAGTCATCTTTTGATTTAAATATATGATCACTTTGTTAATCGACCGAAACTAACAAAAAAAATACAGACAAAAACCACTGTAGTACAGTGAAGTTCCCAATAGTATCGCAAAAGTATTGCATCCAGCTATTTCTTACAACCTATAAATCTAAGAAATGTTTCTCCTAATACCTGAGCTCCACAATTTTGTCTCCATCCGGCAAGAGTCCAAGCTTCCGCATCGCTCTCCCCGCGTAATCATCACACACATTACTGACGTTGTAGGAGCCGCTGCGGCCGTCCGGCCCGTACCAGTAGTCCCACGCGCCGTTGTAAGTTGTACCTGAAATCAGATCCTAGTGTCCACTTTTGCTTCTTTTTCCTTTATATTTCAGCTGTTTTCTAAAGTTGCAGATCACAAACAGATATAGCGCTAGGGACATTTTTTGCTGTATCAGAAATGCATTGTTTAAGGCTGAAATTTCATGATTTATTATAAATTCATAATTTCTTATGTCTACTATTAAGTAGGTAGACCAAGATACAGGCACTATATAAGTCAGAATATGGACCTTAATATTGCTATAAATAGATGTCGCAAATAAAGGAATCAGAAGCAATCATATGAGATATAAAATTCAAAAAACCTTTATGTATTTTCCACTGATCGACAGTTAAAGAAGCGATTCCCCATATATCATCGATGTTGTGAAGCAAACTGGTTCTCTTTGACTGTTCATCCTTCGACAACGCCTCCCATTGATCTATGCCGTCTATATTCTGGAATGCACTAAAAAAATATTTAGTTTTTAAACTACCTTTATACATATACTATGTATGTTACGTTGTAGAGGACAGAGCTTCTTATAAATCGATTTTAATTTCAAAGGTTAATGGAGTCGCTACAAAACAGCATAAAATAAGCTTTTGAAATTAAAATGTGCATCAGTCTCAGACTAATAACAAAACTATCTATTGAATTTAAAAGAACATGGGTGTTATCAATCGTGGAATCAGTTTTGATGAAATTATTTGTTGAATTCAATTCTGCACACCTAAGGTCCCCGCCTGCTGCTTTGTACAATGTTGGCAACCAATCGACAATGTGCATCCTCTGCGACGCTACTCGTGACTTCTTTTCCAGTAGAGGACTCCACAGAAGCCCTGCGCCTCGCACACCACCCTCCCATAACGTGTTCTTCACCTGATAATAGGTATTATTTATCACCAAGTGTCCGTATTTCGGCAGATATAGTTAAGTTCAAAGTAATACTTAGGTTCTTTTTGAAAAGTATCTATTTCTCGGTCAGGTTTTATGAAATTTTATTTTACAAAGTGATCGTAATTTTTGTATTCAACGGATTAAGAACTTACTTCATGTAAGAAAATTAAAAAGCATTGATTAAAACAAACTCAAAAAATATGAACCCTTTATATCTGACAAGAAAATAAAGAATCCATGTTGAAGCGTCATGGTATTTTTAATATCTTTAAATAAGGAGCTTACTCTATTGGCATTAATATTTTGGTAGCAATTAGCATTTTCGAATGTTTTGCCTTAGATATCCCCTGTCAAAAAAAGGAATCTTTCTAAGGAAAAACACACAGATCCATAGATGGCTCATATCATTGTTTGTTGGTATTTTTGGCTGAAGTTGCAACCGACTGTTAGGAATCTTTTTATATTTCATGTGGTGTTGCTACGAAATTATATATAGTACTTATTTCACTACTCACCCCTTTAAGAGGATAGTTTGAAGCTGCATTATCGTTAAATCCAGCAGCTGGGCCACCATTATCAGTGCTAAATATCACAATGGAGTTGTCCAATAATCCTTTGCTGTTCAAAGCATCTATAACTTTACCTATAGATTCGTCCATCTTCGATAAAACGGCTAAAAAATGTATATTATGTTAATGTGGTATTTAGAGTGAAAATTTAATGAGACAAGAAAAGCAAAATTGTTTTAAGAATAGGTACTTTAGGTAGCTTTTATCAATTGCAGATTTAAGTGCCTTAATTAATTAATTGTTATTGGGCTTCCGAGAAAATCATATATCTGTAACGATAGATCCAAGCCACGGCATGGATATTCTTATCAATTGCGTAAAGTAACTTGTAATGGTAACCCATCTCTATGGCATTTTAATTATAATACAATACATTCTAATATCTTTTTTTCTGACATTCCAAGTGGAATTACTATCAGGCTCTTATTTCTTTTAAATTTCTCGTGAGATGATTGCCAAGTTACTTACCAGCGAACCTCTGTCTCTTAGGATCGGCAATATGCTTAAACTTTTGGTATTCCGCCTCGGGTGCTCGAATCGGTTCGTAAGGATTACCGCTGTGTACTGCTGAATGAGACACCATCAGGAAAAGAGGATCACTGCTGTTGTGGCCTTCGATTACCTGTAAATAAAAGAACAATTTACAGATGTTTTATAGACAAAGAGATTGAACTAAGGTAAATTCTTCTAAAAAGCCCATTAAAAAAAGAAAGAGAGGCCGCAATTAAACGGATTTAAAAACCAGTTTTGTGTTAGGAATCCAAATAATGCATTAAAATATTAAACACGTTTCATTTCGTATCTTTGGTTGAATATTTTAATCGAGAAATTATGATTAATTTTGCTTTTGTTTGAAATTGTTACCTTAACAGCTTCCCTCGTGTATACATCAGTTGCGTATTGCCCAAATAGATCATGAGCTACTTTGAATCCTGAAAACGTGCAAATCGTACTATAAACCTTCTGATCCAATACTTAAGTAATATCAACATTTATTGAAATGCATATTTAGTTACACTGCCTTTCAAAAATATAAATATTTTACAACAAGTAAAGTATTATGAACAATTCTTATAGACGACTTTGTTTGTCAAAATTCTATGTAAGCTGAAGTTACTAATGAAGATTTGATGATAATTAATACAGACAGGTGATTTATATCATTAAAAGACCCACAAGACGTCGGAAAAGTCTACCAGCTCGAAGATATTACGTACAAAGATACAAACATAACTAAAGATAAAACAACATACGTGGAGAAAATTTACCTCTTCTAAAGTCATATCCCCAGGAACCGTGTTCCATCGAAGTGTGGTCGTACATGTCTATTTTGCCCGTCCAAAATCCGATGTGACTGTCGAATCTGAAATAACACATTTTAGATGCGTGGTGGCTTGTTGGTAACGGACCAGACGCGGCTGCCTACATGTTCATGGCGGTCGCGGGTTCAAATCCTAGGGCACACGTCTGACTTTTCGGAGTTATGTGTGTATTGACAGTCAATCACCACGCACTATAACGGTGAAGGAAAACATCGTGAGGAAACCTGCATACCGTAGCAATTTTAAAGAATTTCTACGGTATGTAAGTCCGCCAACTCGCAATAGGCCAGCGTGGTGGACTATATGGCCTAACCACTCTCAATCGTACCCTCGATTGTAGAGTAGGCCCGTGGCCTGCAGTGGGACATCTATGTGCTGATACAGATGCCGCCAGTAGCGAATCAAACTTAATTTGATGAGGGCAAGATAGTTACATATTGAGAAGCTCTATACATTAAAGCTCCTTTTTAAGTAGAAAGATATTCCTCAGAACTTCAGCAAATTTATATGTAAACAAACCTGATATATGTACGTATACTGCTATTTGTTCCAATACAAAAATCTCCAAATTTGAGTCAGAAATGCGAAGTTATGGATAAAAATGTTTAAAAAAATAAATTTTTATACACACCCACGATTCAGTGGTAAATATTCTCTCTTGTAACTTCCTAAATGCCATTTTCCGACAAGATGAGTCTTGTATCCCAAATCTTTTAGATATTGGGGAAGTATTTTCTCTCGGAGTGGTAGTCCTCTTGGTTCCGCGCCGTATATCACGCCATGTTGCATTCCTGGTAAAATACAATCTTCCTCAATACAAGTTTATTTTAATATTTATTTATTTATTTATTTAAATCTTTATTGTACACAATAAAATATAATACAGGAACAGAAAAAAAAACCAGTACAAATGGCGGTCTTATCGCATAAAGCAATGTCTTACAGACAACCATGGGATGGATTTAAAAGACGGAGAAAGAGAAACAGAGGGCAGTGTAAAAAAAAGAAATTAAATATTAAATATCATTGGTTAAAGAAAATGTACTACCTAGTGATTTAGTTTCGTAAATGGTAAATTAATAAAAATGCAGAAAGACGTGCAAGCGGTATGTCTTATATTTGTCGTTTGCTGCTTAACTGTACTCACTTAAAGTCAACTTTATTACTTTCTACCATATTCAACCGAAAATATTATGCGGTATTCATAAGTTGTAAAACTTAATAACCCAATAATAAATACCTTTATAGTGGTTACTTTGAAATATATGGAAAATATCTATAAAATCTTATAACTTTACTACAACTATCTATTAAGTTAAACACCTACTGCCCAGCATCCGCCTTCTCCCGTTATGTGTTGGAATTAGGTTATAGTTACGCAGGATCAATACGCCTTGAAAGAGTGCCAAATTTTCAAAGCCACCTCTTTATTTACTGACTCAGTTTAACAACTGCTAACCGGGTTCTTTATACTTTTGGTACTGAACTTGATCGATTCTCATGGGTCGGAACCAATGATGCCCAAGGATGTAAGTAAATATACATCGTTTTTATTGCTACACATGGTGGCATCACAAAGACATTACAATTTACTTTATGGTAATGCAGTGCGATTAAAACAGTATCGACATACAATCGATGGTTATCTATCCCCAATCGATACGATACGGATACTCCCTCCTAACCAGATATATCTACACATTATAGGTACTACTAGGACTCTGTAACGAGTTTTCCACAAGCTCTATCTATTCGGATACAAATACCCTACCACCGACAGAGTTTTATAAAATGAATACTTTCTAGGAAGAAGTAGTCAGAGAAATCTCCTGACTGCACCTTCTCTTTCCATCTCACAAACTGCTTAAGTTTGGACCTAACCATTCCATAGTAACAGTTCAAGCCACTATTTCATTCACATCATTGATTCACACTGCTAAGTATTGATCATCAGCAAATTGCTAAGCTTTCGAAACGTAAACACTACTTTTATAAAAAAGATTAAGTTGCCATCAATACGAGATCATCGACTTGTTACATCATCGCCGGTCCCCTCGACCTCGAATGTCGTTCAAATGTGACCTCTAATACAATAAAGGTAAGGATTGATTTGCTGCGTGCTAAGTGACAGTATCACGAACAGGTGTTAAATCAATTGACGGGTATTTAGCGACGGGAAGCCGCGCCAGGAAGCTATCGCTAACGGTATTTTGAATGAACCGTCGATGTTATGTGGCAGATATAATAAAAATAAAATACAAGGCACGCGTAAACACCAAACGCCGCCTGATCCGAGTATTAACCACACGGTAAGCAATAGCTTGACTGAGTTCTTGACTTTGCCAATGTCCATGAGAAGCTGTGATCGCTTACTATTAGATGGACCGTAAGCTCGTCGCCCCTCGGTAGCAACATGAAAAAACTTTGAAAACTGAAATGAGTTCCAATAACAAATTCTTTAATTTTTCCAACCTTGTTCATAATTGCAAATGGTGATATATTTTTTAATCATATAACTTAAATATAATACATTTACGATCTATATTATTGGGTTGTGTAATAGGGCCAGCCGCTGATCCTCTGGTTTCGGGCAAACTGGCATATTTATGTCGATCCTTCAGAAATAATTCCGTTAATACCTACTATATAAGCTGGCCTACAGCATTTGCCAACAGGGGTAGTGTAGTCTTAAGATTTGAGTCATCGAGTCTGTCTAGTAGAAATTTCATATTACCAAAAGAAACAAGAACCAGAATAATTGTGTGTAAGATTTGCCTCAATGTCTGCTCATAAATGCAGTCCCACTATCATAATACCGTACTACACTCAGCTTACCAATAGGACACGCTTTGCATACTAATGTTTAACGCTTTATAGTGACAGACGCTGGCCTAATCTAGCTCCACAATTTTCGAATCAGTATATTGTGGTTTCTATCGGCTGATACGGTTTAATACCTAGAGCCAATTGACTAACTGGAATTGTCTGAAGATATATGATGCGATGTTTACAAACACGTGATAAAGCCCACTATTTTAATAATATATTGTTTCAATAGGTAAGTTGTTTCTTATTTTTTTATCAGAATACGGCATCTGGGACTTTTATCGAATCTTATATCTGGTACCAGCTGCAATTCTAAGTTTATAGTTCGTACTATAGCATTATAGTTTCATAAGAGGCCAATTATCTGCTGTATTGGAATATGTAATTTTTCGGTTTCCACCTATTTTTAATTATTATTCCTACTGTCAACAACTTTTCCTCATAATTTACCTACATCTTGTGTCCCCAATTTCACTTTAACTTAGACTTGACGTCTTTATCACAGAAGAGCAGGTACTTATATCACACTTCGGCTCTTAAACTATCGCTATGCAATTTACATGTCGATCAGTTGCAATAAACACTTTCGCATTTACATTAATATCATTTTAATGTCTTAAACCGCAAATACAGACGAACAAAAAATTAATGCATTTCGCTCTGGACACGAGATAATTGAGTCGGTCGTTAAATCATACAGTTGTTTATTTTCCATCTCAAAGCGAGAGAATCTTTTGTGACGAAGCTGGATTTACATGGATCAATATTTGCCGCCGGTTTCTGTTTATTTCCCTAAGCCCGAACTGCTGTCGCCAATAAATATGTGCGTAACCGTAACGTTGGCATAATCGATTTTAGGATGTATATTTGTTTTGAAGTAGAGCTATTGATGTAGATAACGATTATCTATAACTGCAGGATCATTCCTGCGCATATTTTGAACTGATACTTTGAATCAAACCGTGACATGACGTCCGCTTTAAATTCGAATATCCTTTGGTCGGTGTTATTGCCAAGGAGCAATTTGCACTCCTTAACCCTTTCGTAACCTTCAAGTGATTCATTTGCCCTGAGTGTGCTAAATTGGTAAAATGAGAAGTAGGTACCTACGTCAAGTTTAAAAAAAGAGTTATAATATAACGAATACTTCAGCGTGATTGCTTCGCAAAACCTTTAAGTTCAACTTGAACCATGTGTATGAAGTCTAATGCAGCGTTATGAATAAATATATATATTTTTTTAAACCGGTTTCTGAAGAAAATGATGTTAGGCATCATTCTCGGACCTTTGCATAAGAATATGTTATACCTTGACCAGATTTGCCCACCCGCTCAAAAGGCCGTCGTTTTATTAAATGAAATATTTTCTATCATAGAAACGTAGTTTGCAATTAAATCGTAATAACTAAAGAACATCAAACTTCGGAGATAATAAACTCTGATGTTTTAGAGATTATTCGACCCCCTTACTATCGGCAAGAAAGTAAGGATCCAGCCCTAGGCAGCTGCAGCAAGTCAAATAATAAGCGGACACAAAAGCTAAGTAGGACGCTTATAAATTACCGGCAATGAAAAAAAAAACTACGATGAATTGGAACAACACGATTGTAAATATAAACAACTCCGCTTCGTATAGTATACATATTTTATATAAACTGCCTGCGATCTTTTCCTTGTTTCATTTACTAAGATACAAAAAGTGTATAAAAACCAAAACCTGACAAGGTAGTTTCATGTCATCCAGATTACATTCGACATAAAGACAATACTCGCTATTGAGTAAAAAAGTGTGATCCGCATGAAACAACAAAAACAGAAAGAACTGGCCATGTTTTGATATAAATCAGGGACATTGAACGCAGATTGTGTCTGTAATGTAGACAAAAGACGACATTAAGATTAAGGCTAAATATAAAGCGAAATTTGGTTTAGTCGAACTACAAACTTACAAATAGGCAAACTTACTTCATATTTATATCAACGAACAATTCTACAAATCTTTCGATTGTATGTAGCTAGATGGTAGGTAGCTAGCATGCCACTGATTAAGTCATAAGAACAAAAAAGAAAACAACGCGGTAAATATGCGTTGGAGCGTTGACGGAGAATACCATTTACTACGTTAGATAAACTTCGACTTTTGACCTCTATAAATAATAGTTTTTTTAGCAAATAATACGGCGAACTATTATTTTCAAAAAGACAATTCAAATTACTTGGATTGTTTTTGTATAGCATACAAACGTGACCTGCATGGTTTACCACCCGACTCTGGTCTTACCAGATAAAAACAATACCTACTTTGAAGACAAATTCTTTGTCTGTTTACGGTCCTTCAACGGATTGTGCCCAATTGTGCCGAATAAAAAGAGAATACATCATTTAACCTGTGATTTAACTTCAGACGATTTGCTTTCGGTTTGACATTCATTTATTACTTTTAAACTTAGGCGATAAGGTGTACTGCACTGTCACTGTCACGAAGCAAACTGATTCATGTGTGGTGCATGCACCGCAAGTAGGTGGGACACATTTTTTGTACTGAATGCCTTATCTAGTGTAACATTGATATCAATGGTAATAGTACCATCACGATATGGCCAATAGGAGCGCAAGCTGGGCCGGGCCGCTAGTCTCTGATGAAAGATTGAAGCTATGTTAAATTTCTTACCGGTGTGTATGGGATATTTGCCGGTCATGAGCGCGGCTCGGGAGGGCGTGCATATGGGCGCAACGTAGTAGTTGTGTAGTAACAGGCCCGAGTACGCCAGCGCGTCGATATTCGGCGTCGAGATGTCGTCGCTCCCGTGGAAACCCACATCGTTCCAACCCTGTAGAATTCATAGAAAAACGCCGGAATACACGTTCATTATCCTTCAATAAATACTCGATATTTGTCGCGATAGGCTACCATCATACCATAACCCCCACTAGGCTATCATCGCGGACTATATGGCCTAACCCCTCCCAATCGTACTCTCGATTGTAGAGGAGGTCCGTATTCTGTAATAGGACGTAGAAGGGTAGATGCAGATACAAATAAATTTATGATTTGTAGTCGCGAGTTTCAAGTCAGTTTTAGGCATTGCAAAAGCTTTGGTAGCGGTATTATTACGGTACCTATTTGCAATGATCAAAATGTGAACAATTAAATTCCACAAACAATGTGGTCATCAATTGCTTTAGCATGTAAATTGGTTTGCAAAACCGATGATTTTTATTAGCTGCTTGATGTTTTCAACTAAATTCGTTTGGCAATGAGCAATACAATTTATTTTTATGATTCATTACTGACTAGTGTTTACTACATTTTAAGCAAATGCAAGTAAAATTACAAATTGCTCGTAGTAAAATATGTTGCAGCGGTTTCTCGGTAAAGTCGATAGGGAACTGTGGTCACAATTAGGTGCTTGTTATCACTTATCAATGTAGGTAAAGCAACAATGTATACTAACATAATTACGTTACGTGCACAAAGTTACTTATGTATAATAACATGCTAAAATATTGAAATAATAAATGCACCTCTAGAAAAAATAATAATTACAATATCTATTTTTAAAAACTGCATTATATGGTTGTATATAATGTGTACAAGTATAAAAAAGTTGCATTAATAAAGTTATTTATTAAACAATTATAATTAGATTCAAAATTAGAATGATAAAATGAATCTCTTTTTAAACGAATGAAATAAAATTGTCCATGATATTATTTAATTTATTGTTTCAAAAGCTACTTGGTAACTTAGTACTTACCAAGTCATCAGCTAAGAACAGTATAATATGCGGGCGGGCGGCGGACGCGGCCACAACGCAAAGCGTCGCGCACAACACTACCCACAGCATTCCCACTCGCATCTCACACCCGACTGAACCATATCACTGGACTCCGATAATTTCTACGGACACTGTGTAGGTGTGAACTTTTGTTTATCACGCTCTGTGACATCATTTGTTTATACTCCGCATTTTGTTTGTAGTCGTTTCTAGGTAATAAAGTAAAAAAGCCGTTACTAAGTATTACATTATCCAAGTAGGTTACGTGTGCTTACTACTACATAAACTGCCTCGGTGGCGTAGTTGTATTACGGTACGGTTACAAAGCTGAGGTTTTGGGTTCGAGTCCCGGGTCGGGCAAAGTGATATTGGATTTTTCTATTCATTATCAGCCCGGAGCCAGGAATTTGTGCCCGATATGGCGATAGGCTCGCCCCCTATCACATCGTGGGACGGAACATACAAGGCGAAATGTGGGTGTACTGGTGGCGCATCTGCCTACCCCTTCAGGGATAAAGGCGTGAGTTTATGTATGTATGTATGTACATTATTTAAGTCGGTTACGCGTGCTTATGTAATGTATGGTTCCTGGATATCGTGTTAGGGGAAATCTCATCTCATCTTAAAATATAGGTCAGAATATAAGCTGGACCGTGTGGTAACATTGGGTATAATTTATAATTCAAATGGGAATATGAGACTGCGCGAGATATACCCAATCAAGTTGTTTTTTGCCTATAATTCACATTTTATATTTTTTAAATAATAGCGCCTCCCTCGGGGTACCGGCAGAGCTTAATAGCTTTCCCCTCGTTAAAAAAAAATTAAGAGCCTTGGTGTAGTTTGTTAGGTCGGCTGATCCGGAATGGTTCTCTAGTCTCATAGAAAGCTAAAGTAAAGTATCAGCTTTGCTGTTGCATATCATTTATCATTCAGTGTTTGAGATTGTCGAAAGGCCGAAAGCGAAAACCCCGATAGACAATGTTAGGATATTCTTGGTCAGAATCCGAATAACACTAGGTAGTATTTCGAAAACTTTAGCTTAGACCGATTATGTTCAAAATACTAAACATTTTCAGGGTCTAATAAGTAACTAGTTTTCATGAAAGGGCGCGAAAGGACTTTTTTATTTTTCTTGATCGCGCAAGACGTGCCCTTCTACAGTGCCGTAATACTTGGGCGAAGCAGTCCGTTTACGGTTGTTACTTTCCAACACCATTTTGTTCCAGTTTTTACACCAGTGAGATTCCATTAAAATTTTCTAAATGGGCGGAAAGTGTAACTAGTTTTCATTAATAAATAGGATCACATACACGGTACATACATTTTGTTAAGTAATACGTTTTTAAATCTACACGCAATCTGAGTTTGAAATTATCAATACCCTCGTTAGCAGTAAACGAGACTGCCAACACGGAGCTTGCAGATTCGAACCCTAGGCGGGAACTCTAGTATTCCAAGCTAAATGTGTTTCCATAGTTTTTTAAACGGTGAAGGCAAATATTGTGTGAAAGGTAAATTTAAACCTCCCGAACACTAAGATAATCGCAGTTTTGAAATGGTCAGGGCATCTTCGGAACACGCTTAGGTGGAAAAGTTACAGATAATATCCTTCATTAATTAATTAGTCGTTATATTCAAACTCATGCCAATTTATTCGCATAATATTTTCACTCGGAAGTTCTTTTTTTCACTATTCGACTTTTTAAAAACACATTGTAGATTATGTTAGATTTTTAAAGTTTACAAAATCCCACTTTTATCTTCTGAAAGATCACTACTTTTCGAGTAACTCGTAGTCAAGGTTAAAAAAGCCTTTTTTGCTTTGAACGGTAGGTAGGATTCTCAGCTCTAAGTAATGGTACAGAACTCGCTCTAATATCAAATTAAAAGGAATTCAATTATGAAAAAAACTTTATTACCAAGTCCACACATCATGAAAAGACGAGTAAACGTTGGAATCATTTTTTTCCCTTGGTCTATGAATATTTACTTAATAACCGGGTATGCAATAATGATACAAAGTGCAGATCTGAAAAAATACATTTCAAACCAATATATTTTTTAAATTTTCTTAACGACTAATTTCCTCTAAGATTGTATTACAAATCACTAAAATTGCATTCAGTATTTTCGATGGATGTAGTATGGTATTTTCAATTTCTATAGATTTTTGTGAGTATTGTTCATCATTGAGGTGATATACAACCATGCATTAACATACATACATAAACTCACGCCTTTATCCCCGAAGGGGTAGGCAGAGGCGCCACCAGGACACCAACATTTCGCCTTGCATGTTCCGTCCCATGATGTGATAGGGGGCGAGCCTATCGCCATATCGGGCACAAATTCCTGACTCCGGGTTTGTAATGAACAGAAAAATCCAATATCACTTTGCCCGACCCGGGATTCGAACCCGAGACCTCAGCTTTGTAGTCGTACCGCAGTACAACCACGCCACCGAGGCAGTCTTAACGTAGTCATTAACGTAGTGTTTTATATTCTCTTTGCGATGCATTACATACTTTGTACCATATAATGTATGCTTTGTACCTACCTTCTTTTTACACCTACTGATGTTTATAGGTACTTTTAAAGAGATCCGTGATACTGATAAAATTAACGGCTAATATTTTTGTCCCGCTGTTAACAATGTCTGGTCGTCCTTATTTCTACTATGTCAAGAACGTTTTATCTGCAAAAATTGCAAATAGCAATGTAGTTAGGTATGTAACATGCACTCGTGAGGTATTTATTTTTTGCTGCAGTTTAATCTGTGTCGATATTTCGAAATAAATTAACTTAGTCTAAATGTTATGTAATTACATAGCGATCACCGAAGTACGGCTAGTATTTTTCAGACATAATTAAATGCAATCTACAATTCCCTAGTTTTTATATAGTCGGTACAAATAAAGTAGGTTCACATGATGATTCATAATGACTTCACTGTCGAAAAATATTTTATCTCATGAAGATTAAGTTCCTAGTACTCTGCCTTAGGGCTTATTTACGAAATGGCTAAACCCATTTTTATTTTAACTTATGGGTGATCAAAGCAATATATTTCTTATTCTTTTTTTCATCTCAAAAAAATGTTCTTTAAATATGTAGAAATACTACGAATATACAAGTTGGGTTAACAAAAAAAAAACACACATTACAAATAGTTCAGTTTATTATCCATATAAATAATAATCATTAACATTTACCTATCACACATAGTCTTACGGACGAAAATAAAATGCTTTGACAAACGCATCGTCGGCGGCAGGTCGCGACTCTACCCAAACTAAATCGTCAAGTTTACATAGATTGAAAAATATAGCTGCATTCAAATACAATTAACAAGGAATTGTTAAATGTTTACAATATTGACAAATTAGCAGCTAAGAACAATGTTTATTCAAAAATATTTTAAAGCTATACATTATTAATGTACTGGAATGGAACCATCGCGTCGGGGTCGTCCAAGTTGGGACTAACTTAATATCAGGAAAATATGAGAGCCCAATTCTATATTAAGTTTAGGACGACAAAAAACAAGAAACGACAAGTAGGACGAAAGAATTATAAAGGGGTTTATTTGGTAATATTGCATTTAGTACTAATAGGTTAATATATCCAATTAAACGTATAGATTTCACAATCAAGGAAGATATTATGACAATGATCGTAATTCTTTCGAACGGAGATAATAAAAACGAATTAAACCATCTGCCCAGTTAAACAATTGAGTAGCAATTAATCAATACTTTGTCATTAATATTCAACGATACAATAGTGACAAGTATTTAACCAGTTAAAGGAGTAATAAATAAACACACCAACAGTCACATACATAGTCCTGACCCCACACTAAGATCGAGTCTTGTGTCGTGCGTATCAGAAACTACGAAACATTTCGGTCTAACAAAAACCCAGAGTCAAAAAAAAAATCCTGTGAATTGCACAAATATTTGTGTCGGTACGGGGTTCGAACCCGCGGCCTCTCGTTACACAGCCTGCATCGGATTATGGAGTAATATAGAAATTAACAACAATAGCAAGCGGACTATGGTGTGAGGCTGCAATTGTGATGAATGGTGTTAATTAAATGGGAAACGTACAACAATGATGGGAGTTTGCATCGTGATGCGTTTTGTATAGACTAGTAATGGTGCTTTTGTTTTTGTGGTTACGTGAAGCAACAAAGCGGGAAACGTATCACATTTACCCATCTCTTTGTATTTCATTTAAGTTAATAAATTATGTTCCAAAAACTAGCTTTTTTGACGCCTTTGCTATGGTATTTGCAGTATAACTGCAATCGACTTTATTTCACCCATTAATTTGGAAACGTTATTAAATGAATTAGTAAATAATATATTTTATTTAGCCTTTACCTCCTACCTATTATTCCATACCTTATACAATAAATAGGACAAAATTCATCCATAGGTCGTTTGCATTCAATCTAATTGTTCCCAGCACTTTGGATATTGTAGACATTAAGGCGTTTATAAATATACAACAATTTAAAATATTAAAAATATCAATTAATTACATAATACTGATATATTTAGCTTACGAAGGTATGTAAATATGTTAACAAACAAAATATCAAGTTCGTGTCATTGTTGAAATATTCACTGACAAATTGGACGACTGGGAATGTTTTATTGAAGAACAAACATACGCCAAACGAGCATCAATTTATTAATTTAAGTCTTCGTAACTCGCAATGTATTGCATATAATCGTCTCTTTATATATCTCAAAAGTTAGCTCGTACTTATATTCCTTTTCTTGTAAATAGGAGAGCGCGACCTTTAGCCAACGACATCAGTACAATATAAAATAATACATAGGTCATAATAAATAAGTTAGCGCACCTGTTCCTACATTTATTATTTCAAATTTGTCACCACATTTCTTAATTTTGCTATTGATATTATTTCTGTAATCTATGTTATACTCCCCGCTGACATTGTATAGGGTAAATAACGTATTTATTCATGTAATTTTAGCTCTTATTAGTTAACTTTATATTCAATAAAGATGGTCATCTGCGCAGAAATATCGTTGTAACTTAATATCAATAATTAAGAAAATAGCATTTTGTTCCGTTCATAAATGTAGGGACAGTTGCGTATGACTCAATGTAAATATTTGAGACGTGAAGACACACCTTAACATATTCGCTTCTAAGTAAATAATACCGTCACCCGGTCCGTTTGTTCACACCGCATTGGTCCAATAGTAAAAGCGAAATACACGGCGATGCACGCTACATACTATGTTTATATATTTTGCACTTATATGAGATAACACATCATTTTTTAAGTGTTTTTTATATTGACGGATCAAAGTGACTACAATATTCTGATATTTCGTGCGGTATAGTATAGATAGTATCTAATAGTGATGTTTATCTCTGCCCAATCAATCCGAATTATGTATGGGTTACCATGACGGGTCACTACCCTGTTACATATGAACATTCTAGTATATTTTACTAAAACACTATCGAAAGATATTACTAAATTGGCTGGACAAAACGTTGTTCAGTTTATACCCAGTCAAAATACAATCAAACGTAATATGTACGTACAGCGCCGATAAGGAATAAATGTAAAAATCTGTTAGTATCTTTGGTAGAACAGAAATCCATATGACTAATGGCATATTAATATAAAACACGCCAGTATTGCTCTTGTACATTATGTTACGCTTGCGAACTACAGGCGCGGAATATCGCTAATTCATAAATATTAGAAACAAGACGGAAACATAAAGTTAACAAATCGAGATGGGACTTTGCTAAAGAGATATCGTGTGAAGTAGATTGAAGCATTATTTTTTGTAAATGTTGGATCCAAAATGGAAAAGGAATTGGGTCAGTTAGTGACATTAAGAATCTAAAGATTCATAATTTAGGCGTTGGCATCAGTATCTATAAGACATTCAAATGAAAACAAAATATATATTGACCGCACAAATATTTGTCCGGGTATGTAACTATTCGCGAAGATAAGCCATAACAATTCCAAATATATATTTTGATATAACGCAAGAAACATGAAAATGGTTTGTTTTTCCATCTATTAATATTTTTATTTTCATTGTATGTTACCCGAAAGTATTTTAAACACATGTGAATTGCACCAACTCGCAATAATCCTGTATGGTAGACTAGGGCCCCACCCTTTCAACTATAGAAGTGCCTTACAGTGGAACTTAGCCTGAAATATATTCCAATGCTTCAGTCTACCCCACGACAATAGGAAGTACACAACACAGTACATACACAATATATAGTATCTAACACGCACGCGTTCAGTACACAACACCGCTCCACAAACATTAGATAAAGCCACTTACATACGTAGTGTATACACTACGGACTACATCTGAATGGACCTATTCAAATTCCAATTTAATATTTTTTGTATACAAAATAATTTAAAATCATTTTGAGTAAGTTAGCGTATTATTGTGGCTTAACTAGATTTCGCAGTTATTTGTACTTGTACTGAATTTTCTCAACATTTTACAGGAATATTTTTATTCAGTAGTGGGATTACATGCTTACTTTTAATTTAGATTCGTTTAAAGACATTTTCTAGTCCGAATTATCTTTAAAAGTTCAAATAAAATATGTATGAGAATTTGAATAGGTCCACAAGACAGTCCCGGCCGTGACAGCACGGTGGAAATGAAATACTTCTGATAAACCTGGCCGAGGCCACTCCAACATCATAAATTCATATTCATACATACATTTACAACTGTATGTGTCAAGCTTATTGTATATTATCTATTATCGGCAACCAAGGTAGAAATAAAAAGGAGTAGGTGGAAACATGGTTTATTATTTGTTTATTAAAATATGTCTAGAATTAAGACCAAGAGACGGAATTACCGTTATATCTCTTGTTTTTATGTAAAGTAGCTACAATGCAACTAATTGTAAGCTGAATAACTACGGGTGTAAAATATATATTTTACGCTAGACAAAAGAATTATGCCCATCCATAGATAATAGATCAAAATAATAATATTTTTTCTAAAAGCATTAATAATAGAAATAATATGTTGTTTCCAATTACCCCTGGTTATTTTTACTGGTTGGCCCAATACATTTATCGTTCATGATAAATTCTGTATGTATTATATCTATATGATACTTAAATATTGCTTTATGACATGTATGTATGCGGGTAAAACCAATAGCTTGGTTATTAACACTACCAGTTAATACATATCAAACAAAACAAGACTTAGAAAAGGACCAAAGTTAGGGCAATTTATGAATGTTGCATAAGTTTAGGGAAATCACGAAAATTGATTTTTTTTCTCTTTATTCATTTAGAGGGTTTGGTCACAAAAGAACATGCCACCCCCATAATATACACACAAAGTATCTACCTTATTATTTATTTACAATTCCAAATTGAACAATTTTCTGGCTTGAGAACGAATTTTTTTTAAAACGCCCTTTATAACAGGTCTATAAATTAGATTGAGTTGGACATTTTTAAAATAAAAGATATACTGTTATTTTAGATTCTGTAACTTTTGGAAACATTCATAAATCGGTAATTTGAGTCAAGAATATTCAACTATAATATAATTCAAGTTGTTACTTGATTGTACCAACTCGAATTTCATACTAAATGAATTAAAAACTATTTGACTCTTACATACAATTGAGACGAAAATTGAAATACTTTGGTCCTAAAGTATAATATAGTTGTGTGTAGTGAGTGGGTTTACCAAAAGCGTGAGTGGGCGTGAATAGTTTACTCCTTGCGCGGCTTCCGTTTCCTGTGCGCGTCGCCCGCGCCGCCCGCCGCGCCCTCTGCCGCCGCGTCCTGCAACAAACATCATAGTCATTACATAGCTATCCTTCCGGGGACCATATCTGGCGAACAGTGGATCTAGGACTCATTCTAATAATCCTTTAATATCTTTTTTACTTACACCTGTGCTAGATTTAAGAAAACAACAACACAAAAACAACGACGCGACATGTTTTTTTATCCATGTTACCGAAATAAATGCCTCGATAAGAAGTTCGCGTGTACATAACGCGCATGGTGGTTGACAAAACTGTATTTAACCATATAAAAAATATGTCATTGATGCAAGAACACCAGGATAACTGTTAAAAATGGTACTCCTACTATTCAACCACAAAAAGTCCACTGCAGCCCATTATCATCCCTTAAGAATTTCCACAACTTTTTCGATACGGGCTGCGTCAAACTTTCTGCAACCTTAACTAAATTCAACTGTATTGCATATGTTGCATTATCAAATGGTACTTCAATTACAGTGGTTACCCACGATACAAGCTCAGCTTAGTGTGGGAACTATGTATCACTATTGCAGCAGCAAATAGATCGCATTACGCGTAAAATATTACATTCTAAGTACAATTGTGTAATTGATGTAAGCTGTGTAAAAAAAATGGTAACAATAAAAATTATTATTAATTATTATTATTAATTAATTATTATTGATGAATCTAATCGCTGCGTACCTCTGTGGTAGTGCTGGAGGTCTCGGGTTCGGAGTCAGGTCCCTCGAGGTCTGCCTTGCTGGGTTTGTCGAGCGGCGCGTGTTCCCTGTCGGCGTCGGCTTCCGCGTCGCCCTCACCCTCGGACTGGTGGGGGTCGTCCTCCACAAGGGCATCCGTCTTCTTTATGTCGGCGTCTGAGTCCTGTTATGCAGATGTGAGAATAAATATCTGCTAATCATATAGGTTCATACTTTGATGTTCTATGTTCTACGTTAAAAATCTATATGTTCGCATAGAACCAGTGGATTTTATTAAATAACCATATTGAGTGCGCAGCGTAGTGTTAATTTTCACGTCTAAATTGTGTTTTCTTGCACCATGCATTATTACAAATCAATATAATTATGTATTATTTGTCTTAGATTCACTATTTACTTTAACATAAATAAAATACTTGAAAATAAAAATCTAGAATATTTCTTTTTACGTTAAAGGAAAAAAAAATTAACTCCATTATTTACCTCAGTACAACAATTAAATACCACAATACTCCATAAACGTGTAGATCCCTGCTTCTCCATGCATGCTGAATATTGATACAAAGCACTCACCCCTCTAGGTCCGCAGCACATGTAGGCGGCCACCCCCACGAGTAGGAAGGAGCCGATGATGACGACGGCGTACACCCAGGGGTTCTCGCCAGCAAACTTCAACCCTCGCTCCACCAGCGAGTCCTGCACATAGCGCTACCACTCTACACTACTGCTAGCGATATCATGTCTCTACCTTACGTTCTAAACTGAGGGAGGAATTATGAGTATGCATAGCGCACAATATAATAGCGCGACTGTCTCTGTGTACTACGGTACGACTACAAAGCTGAAGTCTCGGGTTCGAATCCCAATTCAGGCAAAGTGGCATTGAGTTTTCCTATTCATTATCGGCCCGGAGTCCGGAATTTGTGCCCGATATGTCGATTGGTTCGCCCACATCATGGGACGGAACGTACAAGGCGAAATATGGATGTCCTGGTGGCGCCTCTGCCTGCCCATTCTGGGATAAAGGTGTGAGTTTATGTATGTATGTATAGCGCACAATAAATATAAAAGTGAAGATTGTAGGTATTTTAGTGGCCTTTATATGATGATACGGAAATGAGCTCGGAAAATTGGTATCTTTGTCATCACTCCCGGCATATGATTCTATGTATGTGTTACTTAACATCATTCTGTTAAATTAGCAAAAAAAAAAAACATGTAATACGCTAATATCCAAACAAGGTTCCTTCTAATTATTTAGCAAGCAACCAAAAATGCTTTTTAGTGGAGCTTATAACACCCCATATGGCATAATATCTCTGGCTTAGTAGTAAGAAACCCTCCAACAGTGTATCATCACGCTAGCACAGGCCCAGTGTGGGTAGAGACCTCGCGTGTGCTGCGCAGCAGGCAGTAGATGTAGGCGGCGATGGGGATGGCGACGTACGTGGCGTAGGCGAGCCAGTAGCCCGGCTTGTAGCCCATCGCGCGTAACATCTTGCCCCATAACGTTTTCTACAACGCCCATTCATTTATCAATGCTATTCATTTTACTATTTTATTCATTTTGTTGAGGGTTGAAGACAAATTATTCATTTCCATCATCATGCAAGCATCATGAGTTTCGATTAAATTGCATGGCTTCGATAACCCTGTCTTGTTGGTATTGCAGTGTTACTGTGAAGACGGTGAATATGTACACCCTGCTATTATGCCATATCTAAATATTTTCTTTATATACCAGCCTATATATATATATACACACATTGTAGTACGGGAGCTAGCAACGTCTGGAAAACAAGCATTTCAGGTGGGCCAGTTTTTAGATATGCTATCTCTCTCACTCTCCCGGACGTCATACAGGCTATCTGGCTGGCGGTAGTGGTTGCGTTCGTCAGTGCGCAGCCTACCTATACAGGTAAAATATCGAATTTTAAAATCATTTTAAGAAGCTTTTTTCCTTTATTATTATTTTTATTGAACTTTTTGCAACATGAATCTATTATTGCCAGATATTTCTATTGTTGTTTAAACTGTGCCAGACGCTAATTTTGAATTAAAAAAATATTATTTTTCAAAGTATTTCAGTATGGCTGTAATTTTTATATGATGTTATTTAAGTATCTAAAAACCTAAATTTAATTTGCCAGACAATAATTCGATTGTTAAACCTTCAGCCAGACCGACCTAAAAGTGAAAAGTGATGTGGTATCATTTTGCTTGATCTAGGAATAGTTGTCGAATAAATTACATAGAACTAATTAAAAACTATTGAATTAATGTGTGGATTAATATAGTATCAAAATAACTATTTATCGTTGTACAAAATAAGATAATAATCAATCTCAAGGATGAAAATAACCAAATTTTATATTTTTCAATCCATAATTTTATCACAAAAAAAACGGAGGCATCTTGATAATTATCATCATCATCATCATCTTCAGCACTGTTGTCATTTTTATTGTCATCGTCGTCTTTTGAAATGTCATCGTCTTGTAATAAGTTATTATCTGTAAAAGAATGAAACATTTTATAATCTATCGGCAAATAAATTTATTATTATAGTATTTTATTTTTAATTTTTACCTTTAATGATAATGTCGGCAACTAATGATGGCAATTGCTCTCCAACAAACCAGATAAAATCATATTTATGGTCCAGCCGGAAACTTGAGGTGATAGAGATGTTGGTTGTTGTAAATGATCATTTCTCCAAAACTTTGTAACGTAACGAACTCGTAGTAAATGCTGATAAAATTCAGCTTTGCATGGTGGTAGGCTTGATGGATCAAAATTACGATTTTGTTTTTTCAAGATTATCATCTGATTTTGTAGACCGATATGTGTTTGAAAACAGATGACACCGAACTTCATTGACGTTCCATGAATCCCGAGCTCCGTAAATATGACAAATTAACTTTTCTAAGATCTTAAATGTCTCATCCAGCAATTCTTCATCATCTGTTATAATATTTTGACAGGCTAATTGATACTCTTCTGATTGCTCTAACAGTTTAAAGATCGAAGTTTGCCTTTCCGGAAAAAACCTGGTGTGTAGTCGCATCCAGTGAGTGCATAAAAGCACGGTAGAGCTTTCGATAAAGAATTCTCTAGAATTTCGTGTACTTGATGACGCTTATAAATCGCTCATAATTCCCCACGCCCAAATTTACCCAGATTTTAGTGATGCATTCAAATGCTCCATGTTACCAAGAAGTAGGTATTATTAAAATATCTGTGTCTGAGCAGCGTATCACAACTTCGCCATCGACATTTATTTGACAAATGTGATATATTATTATTTGAGAATCGGCTTCTTCTTGTTCTTCGCAAGACAGTACATCTTCAACAGTTTTAATAACCTTATTACTTTCAACCCGGTATGAAAAGCACTTGTTAATTGCATTAGAAGTGTCAATTTCTTGGATATTAACTTCTGTATGTGAATTCTGAGACGTATTATCTGGCAGGGTTTCGCTAACATCTACTGCAGTATTTGATAACGAAGTTGAACTAGATGTGCTGGGAAGATCTACTGTTGACGAGAAATTAATTTCAGATAAATTACGATATTTTGTCATAAGAGCTGTAAAACTGCTGTAACAATTTCTGTGATATCCATCAGTGTCATTAACTTGCTCTGGTAACTGTACACTATTATACCGGGTATATCAAGACTGCGACCGAAAACGAAGCCAGGTTGTAGTTTTAGTGGCTCCAAACACGATGCAAATAAAAATTTCGCCAAAACAGTGATAGATATTTTTTTATATATTTTTTAAAATCATCGTGTTTTGGTGGAAAATACCTATTTTTTGCGAAAATACTAATTTAAACCCTTATGTACCATTGCGTGTTTAAAAATAAAGAGGTCTACATCTTTATTTTAGGAAAATTATGTTTTTATCACCCAAATAAGACGATTAGTAAAAAATTACAAAAAAAAGTTGACGATTTTTTTTGCGAAATTTTTACTTGCATTGTGTCTGAAGTCACTAATACTACCACCTGGCTTCGTTTTCGGTCGCGGTCTTGATATACCCTGTATTTCAGTTTAAAATTTACACGTATTTGCAGAACTTCTTTACACTTTTTTAATGTATCTTCAACAAAAGTTATTATTTTTCTATTTCTGTCTTTACAAAAACCACATTTTAATTTTTCGCTAGCCATTGTAATACAATTTTGTTATACACATTAAAAATAACACGTGATTGTCTGTAGTCTTTCAACATGCCCAATCACTTTTCACTTTTAGATCGGTCTGGCTGAAGGTTTAACAATCGAATTATTGTCTGGCAAATTAAATTTAGGTTTTTAGATACTTAAATAACATCATATAAAAATTACAGCCATACTGAAATACTTTGAAAAATAATATTTTTTTAATTCAAAATTAGCGTCTGGCACAGTTTAAACAACAATAGAAATATCTGGCAATAATAGATTCATGTTGCAAAAAGTTCAATAAAAATAATAATAAAGGAAAAAAGCTTCTTAAAATGATTTTAAAATTCGATATTTTACCTGTATAGGTAGGCTGCGCACTGACGAACGCAACCACTACCGCCAGCCAGATAGCCTGTATGACGTCCGGGAGAGTGAGAGAGATAGCATATCTAAAAACTGGCCTACCTAAAATTCTCTCTCAAAAACGTTGCTACCTCTTAGACTATTGTAGCCAGATTCCATTTGGTTTTGAAGTTTTCCTCGCAATATTTTCCATCATTAAAGTGAAAGATGATTAACGTAAAAATACCCAATGCTATTCGTATTAAATTTGACACATGGCAGCAATATTTCAACATCTCATTATTGAAATGTTTTGTTCCATTTTTACCTTGTTCTATTACAAAAAATGTAGCATACTTATGTGACTTCTTATTCTAACGGCCTTATTCATTGACGGATTTAAAATCTATTTTAGTTATCGAATGTTCTGTCTTCTTTGGTCAAACTGAATTCTAAAGTCGTTCGAAAGGGACGAAACATTCGATAACTAAAATAGGTTTTAAATCTATTTATGAATAAGCCCGTAAGTATAGTAATCTTTTTATGCTATGTTATAAATCGACGGTTATCGGCGGTTAGTTTTGCGGGCCTAATTTTAAACTTACTGTACTTTTTTAAAATATAAAAATAAAAAAAAACAAAGCGGGTACTTACCGAATCTCTGTATATCTTGGCCTGTTTGAGTGCGAATGTCTGCGCGGCCCAATCCTGTGCAGCCGACAAGTCATCAGTGATGATGACGTTGTCGAATAACAGTTGCGGAGACATCGACCACAGCTCGAAGCCTATGGCGTGCTGTGGGGTATTTTTTTTTAATCAAAATTGGTGGAAACGTCAGTTCGGATAGCGGCTGTTATACACTAAAAAAACGTTTTGGTTTCGAGCATAATGACAATTTAATCGGTTTCTTTTTGATCTGGCAAAAAATTTAAGTGGAATTAAAGTCAATTAGTTCACATCAAATAAATAATGAAATAAAACTATTTTTACGGATTTTATCGCGATTTGGTTAAATTTTTACATGTTTTAACTTTCCGACGTTTCAATTGCTTTTCAGCTTTCGTGGTCACGGGGCGGACTCAAATAAATACTCAGTAACTTACGATAGGCGTCATCTTGTAAGGGTGGTCGTCCTTGAAGTAGTCGGGGTTGGGGATGCGGCGCGGTGACCATTTACCCTTGTAGTTGGGGTTGGGGATGAGCGGCGCTCGCCAGATGCCCTGCAATTTACAAGACTTGTGAACTGAAATGTTTTGAATACAATGCCCAAATTGCGCAAAATATCTTAAATGAGCTTTTTAATTTAATTTAAAACAAGGCATTGTCGTCCTTATATTCTAAGAAGAGGTAGAGCAACGCTGTTGTCCGTGACAGCATGAATGGGCAGGCTCGTCCGGGGTAGAACCACTGTTTCACAGGAAATAGACGTGAAGCAACAGCTTGGCTGTCGCGTTTTGTTCGGTGAGTGAGCTTGCCGGATGCTCAATAACCCGTTTCTTCCCATCCTTTTTCATTCCCACTCCTCTACCAATTGGGCCGACAACATCCATGATCCAGCGTTATGGAGTTCATGTGCAGTGACCACTTACCATCAGATGACCTGTGCCCCTAGCCGGAACATTTTGAAGTATCGTATAGTAATTCTCGTATAGTAAAGTGAACTGTGTGAAATTTTAGTTCCAAATACGCTCACAATGGCGCTGTTTAAATTCCCATACAAAATTTTACTATTACTATTCTATTACGATACTGCAAAATGTTCCGGCTAGGGGCACTGTTGCTCGATTGCCAGTCCTATGCAATTTAAAAAATCAATCAATATAGGCCTTTTGTTGGTGGTATTAGAGGCATACTTGCCTCTCTTCGAGTATAAGTGAGACATCATATTTGTATGTATGAGAGTGGGCATTAGTGTATGTACCTTGTAGTTGGGGTTGGGAATGGTGGGGGGGCTCCACTTCCCACAGCCGGGAGCGGCGGCACAGGCCGGGTTGTCTATCAGCGGCGCCTCCCATTCACCGTCCATGTCTTCGTCCCAATCCTCTGGCTTCTGCGCCTCCGGGTCTGATAATACACATATTAGTATAACACACGGAATAATACATATTATTGGTGTTATTTGCTTTATTGATTTAATTTGAAATAAACGTGAATAGATTGCGTACTGTAGGAACTGGGTATAATTCCGAGTTGCAGTTTTTTTTCTTCAATGATATTTTTTCATTTGAAAAAATTATATAAAAACGATCGGAGCAACAAATTCCTTTCAAAATGTGTCATAATAAAACGTGACCATTTCTCAACCAATATCGTTAAATCTAATCTTCACAAACACCAAGCTCGAGTAACTGACAAATCTTGAGCGGTTCATACATAGCACTTACGAAACTTCAAGCTAAATCACTGACTCAAGATACCGGTTCGTCCTAGTTTGAGAGACAGGGATAAATTATTATATCGTGTGCTAAAATACTTTTGATATTATACTACCTGTAACAACTTTCGATGTGTACCCTTTGGCATTTCTTTGTTAAACTATGTATTATTTCTTTTTGGTAAATAAACTTATTATAATAGCAATCAATAATAATAATACGTGACCGACCTGGAACAGTCTCAGGTTCGTCATCGAGCCACCCGTCAGGTTTGACTGCGTTGGGGTCTAGGATCTGGGCGGGCGCGTCTTCATCCCAGTCTTCAGGCTTCGTCGCCGTCGGGTCCACGATCTAGAAACGATACCGATAACGATAACGATACGATTTTATAATGGTAGTGTAAACTTCTAGTATCAACCCATATACATCCTACAGGGCACGAGCCTCCTCTACAAGCGAGAGTACGATTGAGAGGGGTTAGGTCATATAGACTATAATCTACCCTGGCCTAGTGCAGGTTGGCAGACTTTACACATCAAAGAAATTCAAAACGCGTAAACTATTTTATTTACTCTAATGTCTATATACAATCAATTTAGTAATCTTTGAACCATTTATAAGTTTTTGCATTAAAGTTACAAAAAAAGCTTGTTACTTCACTATTTTAATTTTTAGGTTAGACAAATGAGCAGAATATTACTATACTTAAGAAAACACTGAGCAGTCAAGGAACGGATTCAAACCTGTGGTCAGCCAGAATGAAATATATCTAGGTAATTAATTTCTGCGAGTTCGTTCAGTGAGTTCACAATTCGTATAATGAACGAATATCTACACAATATGATTGTAAAAGCAGTACATCCATTATTAGATAATTCTCTGTTCTCAATTCTAAAAATTATGTCAGCCTACCTAAAACCGATGGATATTATATTTAGATTGTATTGCATTTACCATCAGATTTAGATTTTTACACACTTGTCATAAATCACTATGTGTTAAAATTTAGATTTTTGTTTAAAGTGCTTATTATTTTAATCTTTATAGAACTTTTCGATTGCAAAATAATTCCATGTTCAGCAGTACAGTAATTAATTATAATTTGATACAGTGTAGAACATTATGTCTTAACGGAAACATCAAACCTTTCCACTTATTTCCCCTAATCAAAACTATCTGATGACGAAACATTTTCGTTAGTTACCTTTTCCCTCTCATCCCAGTCTTCCGGCTTCCTGTCATTAGGGTCATCAATCTCCTCCGGAGGGTTGACGGGAGGGGTGAAGTCTTCCAGCAGGGAGCCCGCGTTGACTTCCTTGTTGTCGACGAGGATGGAGAACGTGTTGTCGGGACGCACGATGAGGGTGTAGAGGTGGGGCTCCTTGTCCTTGTATATCTCGTCTAGACGTTGGCTGAAGAGCAGAGGTATATGATTTTATACCGGGTATATCAAGACTGCGACCGAAAACGAAGCCAGGTGGTAGTTTTAGTGGTTACAGACACGATGCAAATAAAAATTCGACAAAAAAGTGACAGATAATTTTTTAGAATTTTTTAAAAATCATCATGTTTGATTGGTAAATACCTAGTTTTTTCGAAAATACTAATTTAAACCTATACGTACTATTGCGTGTTTAAAATTAAAGAGATGTGGGTACATCCTTATTTTAGGAAAACTATGTATAAATCACTCAAAATGACGATAAGTAAAAAATGATAAAAAAAAGTTGTCGATTTTTTTTTGCAATTTTTTACTTGCATTGTGTCTGAAGTCACTAATACTACCACCTGGCTTCGTTTTCGGTCGCGGTCTTGATATACCCTGTATATTAAAGTTCATAAACAGATATTACAAAAACTTTGTTACTAATAAGGAACTACATTAGTTGTGTCACTTTCTAATTGTATCTCTAGGACGATGAACACAATACATACACTACCGCTCAAAAGTATTTGGCCACACATAAAAAACAATTTTGTGAAAGTTTGAATAAGTAAAACGACTTTGTAGTTATTTAAATAATTTATTGGACATATTTTAGACATATTTAACACAAAATAACAATTAATTTTTAAAGTTTGGACTCTTCTATATCTCCACCTTCATTTTTAATTACGTCCTCATAAAAGCTTTTGCAATCTAGTCACTAATTTCTGTAAAGTTGTTTGGTCGATCTGCCGCCATTCGTCGTGCAGTTTTCTCCACAAGTCTTCCTGAGATGTAGGACAGCGTTTTCGTAACTATCTATCCAGTTGATCCCATAATAACTCGATTGGGTTCAAGTCCGGTGACTGCGGTGGCCATGTCATTATTTTCAATTCCTGTCTTTGTTCTTTCTCTTGCAAGAAACTTTTGCATAGCTTGGAGGTGTGTTTGAGATCATTATCTTGTTGAAAGATAAATCTCGGACCAATTAACCGAGTTCCAAAAGGCATTGCGTTATTTTCTAAAATGTGTTTGTACCCTTCCTTTTTTAAAATACCCTCTATCCGCATAAGATCCCCGACGGCTGAACTACCAAACCAGCCCCAAACCATCACAGACCCTCCACCTTGTTTGGCTGAAGTCACAGTACATGCCTCCATCAACCTTTCATTCAAGTGTCGCCGGACAAAAACTCTACTTTTGGATCAACAAAAATCAAATTTCGACTCGTCAGTCCAGAACACCTTTTGCCAGTCTGCACTTGTCTAATTCTTGTGTTCCCTAGCCCAAATAAGTTCACTCTATTGATTAAGTGCTTTCAAGAGTAGTTTTTTACCGCTACGCATCCCTTAAGACCTGCGTCAAGAACTCTCCTTTTCGCTGTAGAGACACTGACTGGTTTATCTCGGCCCACGTTGAACTGTGCTGTTATTTCTGGTGCAGTTAAACCTTTATCGCGTTTGCTTGTAACAACCAAGCTTAAATCTGCGCTAGAAGTTGTTGCTCATGGTCTGCCTGAACGTGGATTGTTGCAAATTGTACCTTGAGTTGCAAATTTCTTAACAATATAGTCAAAAGTTTGTCATCGTATCTTCTGCAGTCTTGAAATTTCTCCATTGCTTATACCAGCTTTGGGAAGCCTGATAATTATGCCTCTCGTCTCCTGAGAATGTTCATTGGTTTTACCCATTTTGTTCTAAATTTAAAACAAAGACATTGAAAACAAGAAAATAGTATTAGGCGTAGAGCACAGAGCTATGGAGAGTGTATTTTCTGGTCTAATGACATCAAATAACTGATGCAAAATATTTTGTAGTGTTTATTCTAAGTTTTGTTTACTTTATTAGACAGTAGGTTCGCCAAAACATAAGAGTCACTTGAAAATTTATGTTCAAAATAATGCCGATGATAACATTATTTCGGTTTTATGACCACGGGCCGGCAAATAACAATAAGTTGTGCATATTTTTATTGTAGACAAGTGTTTTGCGGTGAAATACAAATAAAAAAGCACATAAAATTATTTTAAGAAATGTATTGTTTTTAATATAAAGGAAAAGTGCAGGTGGCCAAATACTTTTGAGCGGTAGTGTATATATTATATTAGGTATAGTGTCGTTTAGTGTACTGTGAACCGATGAAAATCTATGAGTTTGACGACCATGAATGAAGATAAGGTAAGAAATTGAGATCATAATATAGAGTTGGCAATCATAGTCTATCTGCCTCTGTTGGTAACAGACGTCTGGTTAAGTATATCAGCCTGGTAACAAATGGAAAGATTAACAAATATACAACTTCTCTTCTGTCCTCCCTGAAGGAGACAGGTTAGTGACCCTCCAATTTTCAAGGCGAGGCTGGTCCCCCTACATATGTCAACATAGGCTATAAAATCTGCGTGACCTTCATGTGTATTTCGACTACCCCGGGAAGCTAGGAAGAAAAAACATTGACCTATCATCAGTATCTATTGTATATATGTATTAGTACATAATATGTAGGCATTAGAATGTCCACAGGAACTTTATATTTAACACATACCTAGGCTTCTTGCTGTGTTTCTCCTCAATGGTTCCGTTCTTGGGATTCCTGTGTCTGAAGATGAAGTGCAGTTTGTTGTCGTTGCCGCACTTGTCCGGGCCGAACATGATGGTGTAGGGAGTCTGGTCGTAGAACTTGCGCAAGTCAGCCTTGGTGTTGGTCCCGCGGGATAACAGCTTTATGTAGGCACCGCCACAGTTCTGTCCTTCCTGAAAAATAAATACAGCATTTAATTAATAAGGTATTTAGTGTATTATAAATGAGTCAGTTGTGAGTAAAACTGTTGTAGAAAACCGACGTAAAGTTATAGCCTTGCAGTCATGATTAGATAGGGAGAGTTTTTTGTTGATATCGCTTTTTTGTAAAGAAATTTTAAAAACGCATCCCAAAGGTATGTATCCTAATTTTTTTTAAATAGAATTGATGTACAAAAAATATTAGCTTGGTGTTCGCTTATTGAATGAAGCATCAATAACTTCATTGGAAATTATGAAAACAATAAACATTACTCCATGAAGCCTTGGCCCGAAAAATCAATAAACACCGTACTTTCATTGAGCCAATAACGTGGGTTAATAAAGCTATAGATATATTATAAGAATATCAGTAGGTAATGTGCTTCGTGCATTATGCTGGAAAACGCCCACACGCCCTCGGTATTATAAATCATTATAAACGGCTGCATGCACCGGCACACTAGAAATATCATTGCTATTCTAGTATTTGGGCTGAATGCTGTGGAATACCAGGTTCGATTACCCGGTCGTATTACGTTTTTTGCATGATGTAGGTATGACTGAGAAACATAATGAGCATTATGGTGATATTTCCGTAAAAAATATCTTTGCGATTATTAAGTTACTAAAACTGTGGTCGAGATGTTTTATGGCGTGAATTTAAAATTTTCATACTCGTAGTATGTAGCGCAAATCTGAATAGATATTATTTTCGACCAATATTTATTATTGTTTTAGGATAATATCATTATCTCATTGTATTTTATGTATGGCTTTTCAACATTACAACATTACATTTTCTTTTATTTCTATTCAAAACTATCGCTTAAAATCCCATTAACTTGACATTTTTGCAATAAATGGTAATTACGAATACGTTGATTGCAAAAAGGCCCATCTAGTTAACAAGTTCGGCATCACAAGCGCATAAGGAGGTCCGCGAACCGCAACAAGGCAGAAATAACGCATTATCATAAACACAGACTGCTTTCAGTCCAGATTTTATGTCGGATGTGACGTTATGTGTGCAAAAATAACAACTATTTGCACGGATGATGTGTGTATTAACTGGAGTCAATTGTCTCCAGTCTTCAACTTTATAATATACACTAGCCCATATTATACGCTCATTGCTCAGAACAGGTCCCCTCTACTATCGAGTGTTCGATTGGTGGGTTATAGGTAGGCTTAGGTCATTCTCCATTACGCTGGTCTATTGCGGGTTGGCGATTCCGATAATGATTTTTTATGGCGTGTTAAGTCTGCCAATCCGCAATAGCCTTATGGAATATGGTCTATCCCTTCTCAATCGAACTCTCTATTGTAATGGATTCCTATGCTCAGCAGTGGGCGATTATGAACTGATACAGTATCGTACAGTGCACATTCTGGTAATGGAATCGCAACTAGCCCAATAAATTCCATCTATTCGCTTAGCATTGGGTCAATGAGTGAACCAGTTAGATTCACAAAGCTAATACAATTAAGTAAATAGCAGGTTACGTAAGTAGGCTGCAATAATTAGGTTGAACGGCGAAACACTAAGATCCTAATCGATATTCTATCTAGATGACATTGCTTTGCCCATTAAATTCATTTACTACTTTGGCAATACAGTGCCAAACAAAACAAACATGAAAGTGTGAAGTAAATGTTTAACTTCTTAATTGCAAATAAAATCAAATACCTGTTATTACTTAGTTAGCGATTCGCACTTACAATCCTCATAAATTAAAAACATTGTAATCCAGTTGTCTTTTAAAGCTAACTAGTACTACATTCACATCCCTATTTAAGTGTCCGAGGTCAGCTGAATGATATTCAAGGGCACCGACTAGTGATTTGTAACATCGATCCAGTAATGAGACCGCTTCGCCGTGTCTCGGGACACCATTTTATGCATAAAACATTTGCGAACATAAGAAATATGTTTTATCTTTTCTTCTTTTATATTTAGTTCCGTGAGTCCGGCGCTACATTGCATGGGCGATGAATAGAAAAGAGTATTTTATGCTGAAATCTATAATTTCAGCCATCAAGAGCGAGCGGCAGCCTACTTGGTAGTGGCATGGGCTACCGAAACGAAAGTGTAGGGTACGATCCCAAACTCAAACCTTAGGATTCCTGCTACTTTAAATAGTTATAAAATAGTTTTCTCTCAAACGGTGAAAGAAATCATCATGAGAAGGGGTCCACGAGAACTTTAAAAACCAGAACAGCGCAGTTACTTAAAGCCTAAACTCTCTCAATCTTTAGAAGGATCTAATCACAACATATTAAATTACGGAGTTCTTGATACTAAAAATATAAATAAGACTCAAAAACATCAGCCTGTAATATGAAAGTGGACGTATATTATTCGACCAATATTACGTCTAAGCATTCGCAATCCAATAAGTAAGTCAGTGCGAGAAGTGGGCAAGTTACTTGAATAATCCAATTACAGTGTGTATGACTCACTGAAGGGTGATCTTCAAAGTCACAACATAAAGGGCCACGTGACATTACAATATTCCGTTTCTTTGCATTGTATGTTTATTTTGATGCAACGTTGAATATGTATGGCGTGCTGCATTTTTTAAATTATCTATATCAGCCCATATACGTCCCACTGCAGGGCACGGGCCTACTCTACAATCGAGGGAATCGATTGAGAGTGGTTAGGCCGTATAGCCCACCACGCTGGCCTAGTGTGGGTTGGCGGACTTACATACCGTAGAAATTCTTTAAAATCGCTACGGTATGCAGGTTTCCTCACGATGTTTTCCTTCACCGTTAAAGTGCGTGGCGATTGAATATTAATACACACATAACTCCGAAAAGTCAGAGGTGTGCCCTGGGATTTGAACCCGCGACCACCGTGAACATGTAGGCAGCTGCGTCTGGTCCGTTACCAACAGGCCACCACGCACTTTTTTTACTATGGAACATAAATGTTTGTTTTCACAATAACAGTAGGGAGATGCATGTAACCTTTCAGTTTATCTTATAACAATGAATGAAATACGAATTTCCAAAAAAAAAAAAAAAACATATTCAAATATTCACATAGGAAGAACTGTGATTTTTCGGCTCTGTAAGTAACTTCATCTTCTCAAGATTGATTGGCCAATGAAAATTACGTAAAAACGCGACAATTTCTTAAACCAAAGACGACAAATATTAATGACTACATCAGCAATAACATTAAGTTATTTTTAAAAACCAGACCATAACTTATTACACTACTTAAACAACTTTAGGTAATATTGAAACAAAAAGCAAAACCGGTTTATCATGTCAAATGCTTGTGCCAGTCAACACAATAGTTTAAAGCATATTTTATTTATGGCTATTCAGTGAAGTTGTACTATTATGATAAATTATAACAATATAGATTTTACTGATAATATTCATAATTTGCTAATGGAGGCCCTATAAACTTGGTTGTATTAATGTTCAGTAGCATTCAACTCAATTATAATACATGGTAAACTGTTCTTAAGATTCTAGAGTAAGATCTACAATCTCACCTGCATGGTGACTTCATACTGGACCACTAATGGTTTATCCTTGAACTCAAAAGGCTTGTCAAGCAGAGTGGAGATTGCAGCGTGCTTTGCCTCAGTGGTCAACACTAGACCATAGTCATTCACAAATACCTTCCGTGTTGGAGTTTGAAGCTGAAAATGAAAATTTAATTATTGTATTTTTCTATTTGATTGACATTGTGACTTCAAAAGCAAGTTTGTTAAGCTACACAGCAACATATTGACATTGTTTTTTTTATTGCTATGAATGGCGAGACGAACATGCCATTCGTCTGATGGTAAGCGATACAACCACTCATGGACTCATGTAGCAAACCAGCCATCACCTTGAATTACAAGGCAATGCTTGGCATTCCACTGTGTTCGCCATCCTGAGACATAAGATGTTAAGTCTCAATAAGTCTAGTAGTTACTCTGGATACAATGTCCTTCAAATCGGAACACAATAGTGCATTTACACTGCTGTTTGGCAGGAGAAACAGACATTGCTGTGGTACCTACCCAGGCGGCATCTCACATATGAGAGACCTACCACCAGTAAAAGGACTACCATCATCTACCACCAGTTTATTCTATTATAAAAATAGATTATAGGTGTAACAATAGATCTTGAACTAAGACATTAGAAAAAATCATTGGTAATTCCATAAAAATGAGTTTTATAAGTTACAAGTACTCAGAAATAATAACTAGAAAGAAAAATGATAAGAATGTTTATGTTCAAATAATCTTGCATAACTGAGTTAATGTTTTTTAAAACAAAGTCTGCCTGTGCTTATCAGTTACTTGCCTTTATGTCACTTTACAAGTGGTTGACATAAAATCCTTATTTTGATTAAATAAGAAGAAAGATCAATTTGGCATATTATGATTTTATTTATAAGCTTTAAATCAACTTTATCAAGGCAGCTATTTTTAACCGACTTCAGAGGAGATTATCAATTTGTTAAGATTTTTTTCTTATGTATGTTCACCGATTATTATACTACAAGTCTTTCTTAGAGCAATAAACAAACTTAATTTATACCATTTACCAAGATCAGTCAAAGCACTTCATTTACTCACCTCCCATCTCCCATCATACTTTGCAATGTTCTCATCCACACCCTGTTTTTTAGCTTCTGATCTGACCCATTTTTTCTTAAATGCCTCCTCATCATCAAAATGTTCAGCCAAATATATATTTTCACCTGTCACTTGAGGACTGTGGTATTGATCATCTTCATCAATCTGAACACAAATACAGTAAATCGAATCAATAATGTTTTGAACAGCTGGATGTGTGTAATAGAATGACAAGTATACTTTAATTTCTAATGTATGTGTATAGTGTACAGTTAATAAGCATAAAATAATAGGAAAAACAAGTGATAACATTTTCAATGTCTAGCATTAGCATTAGCTTGGATTAGCAGGAAAAATACTTAAATCAAGAGAAAGAATAATCATAACAGCATTGACATCCCACATACATATTGAAACCTTATCAGGTTGTATAGATTTCATTTAAATGTAGGTCATTTCTTTTACAATCAGCTAAGATGGATTAAATTTTCATAGTCGGCCGTAATGTGGGTCAACTAACCTAACATTCAGTAAATATACGAGAGTACTTGCCTCCACGATAGCTTCATCGACGGCCTCTTCACTCTCAGCCCTCACCACACCAAGGGAACTTACAAGCACCACCAAGGCACTCACAAAATACACTTTTCGGCTTATAACAGCCATCTGAAATAAATACTATTTTTAATAAATAAACCAAGATGTGTTCTTCCCCACGGCGCAGGAAGTACGATGTCAATATTCTTTTTACACAAGTCTAACACGATTCAACGTATTAATTCAATTAAACAACTGAAATAGCCGAGTTCCCAAACCTTTACTCGGGAATGCATGTGTGGACACCGGATAACGGATATCCTCATTAAACTTCACTATTCGTATAAAATAATTTCATCTCACATACAAAAAAATATTAAACTCACCGTTGCAATCACACCCACAAATATTATACTATAATCGTTTAATATTTCTACGATTTAGCTAAACACCAAACCGTATCCCCATGGAATGATTTTTAATTTTTCCTGAAAATTTTCAACCAATCAAAAACAAACAGTTGTCAAGGTGCGATCGAGAATTTTCCGTAGCGTTCAATTTTAAAGGTGTATTTAATATTGTAGATGTTAAATATTTAAATTAAATGTTTTTCATTTTATTACTTTATCATAATATGTAAAATATATATATTATAAATCACTACATTTATAATGAATTGATTAAATAATATAATAGTAGGCTGAGTAATACATTTCCGTTGCTTACTCTAAAAAACTTAAGTAAAGATTAGCCGGATATGTTACAATGATGACATTAGTCTGTCAAATATATTGCTTGCTCTTTTTGTTCCACTCAATATTATATTTACATCACTCTTCGTTGCTGGTGATCGTTGCAATTTGTTTTTATTCGGTTAAGCTGTTTCGGGCGGGTTTTGTATTTCGTGCATGAATCGTGTTATTGGCAAGAAAATGATGTTTTTCGTTCGGACTTGATGTGTAAAAACATTGTTCGCTTTGTTGTCAATGTTTATTTGTAATAAGCCGGAGATCTTCACGATTTTATTGTGTATTTACTGGTATTCACTGAGTAAGTTCTGTTTATATCGTTCGCTTGCTAAGTGCAGTCGTTATATTATTACCTTACAGAAAAATAAATTATTTTTACAATAAACATGTTAACAAAATCAACCCGGCCCGTAAAGCATAAACGGTGTGTTTCTGACCTGTAATTTGTTGGTAGCTGATTTTCAATAGGCTATTTTTGTATGTGTTAGCAGAAGAGTTGGTTTAGTAATTATTACTGATAGGATTAAATTGTTTCCGCTCAATGTTCATTTTTTAATACAAGGAAGAGTAAAAAAAAAATATTTATTAATCTATAAATATTTGTCTAGTGTTATGTACTGGGGCATATTATAACTTCTTTAAAATGTGCATTTATTTAATTCACTAGAAATCTTTATTAAAAGTTTGAACCTTGTTTGAAAAATTTACCTATAAGTAAAATATTTCACTATTTTATTTATTTTACAATTAGATTCTTATTTTTATCATTTATATAATTATGAATAAGCCATTGCTCAGTGCAGTATCCTTTTCAATAATTGACAATTATTACAATCAAATTCACTATCATAATTATTCCCTAAAATATATTTTTTGTTTATCAAATTGTCTGTAGCTTTTTTAAATTTAATTTCAACAAATTGTGCTACTACTGGGATATGGTTATCATCAAGATAGTGCATAACAAATCAAGATGATAATCTAATATATTATCAACCTTTGTTACTTGTCTATGATAAGTTTCCCATTAATTTTATAAATTCTATCTTCATATTGTGTGCATAATAAAAACACTGCATTTCAAAGAAGTTGCATTTATGCAAGATACAGAAGCTTTTATTTTAACACTACTAAATAACAATTCTTTTTAGTTTTAGCTTAACGTAATGAAATATTATTTACAATTTTGTATTTTTTTGGAAAACTAAATAATTGGAATCTTTTTGCTATTTATTTATCTTTAGTATTATTAATAAATATATATTTTTCTTATTTTAGCAGTGCCAAAGCAATGATGATTAGAAGGCAATTATCCCGCCTGCTCAGGCTGCGGAATCTCTTGTTACTAACTATAATAGTGATATTTCTATACATTGCAAAAACATTAAGTAATTTTGATGGCACTGAATTGAAGCCAGTTCAAGAGGCGTTGCAACAACCGCGAGTGATACATGTGGAAAAAGCAGTTTTGCATCCACCGGATATTGAACAGCCCGCTGTTAGGAAAGGAGAATATTTTGTACCAAAAAGTATGAAGGTAAGTTTTACACGCTTTATATTTATTGTAGTGGTATAGTTAATAGACAATTTATGAATATTGTTGATTGTAACATAACAAAAAGATTCTAAAAAGTTTATAGAGTATTTCTCTTATTGAAACTATGCACTTGTGCATTTGTGCATTGTTACACAAAAATAATTTGTATTGTTAGCATCATATTCTTATTCACCAATAAAATTTAAATAAATCAGTTTGGCTATTGAATATACACATTCTTGAACTTTAGGACACAGTGTTTGATTCCCAGTTAAAGAATTTTAGTGTTTTAACTGAAACTGGATAAAAAAAAAATGTTCTATTATAATATTAGGATTATACTATTATTTCATTACACAAGTGCAACATGTAACAGTACATGCAACAGTAGCGAAGCTTTTCAATATTAATTATCAAAATATTTTTCTAAACGCCTCACAACGCGTGGATATTTACGTCACTGGGTAGGTCAATGATCCTAACGTGCAGGCACACTCGTGCATGCCTTCACATACCTTAGAAATTATTGTGGGTAACTGTGGTAATACACCACTGTATCCAGGTTTCCTCACGATGTTTTCATTCACCCTTAAAAAAAGAAATAAGCAACGAATACACACGTAACTTTGAAGAGCTAGTGGCGGTTTGCTATTTCCACGAACTCTAGTTTGCTAGTCCGATTTTTTCCCATTGGCTATTGCTTAATGTATTTCAGTCATCGATCAATTATACACTAGATACAACATGAGCGCTTGAAAAATGGCACCGAAAAAGAGTGCTTAAATCACGAGTAAGCACTCTTTCGCCTTCAGTCGCGCGCCGACCGTTGCTTGTGACGATGCCTAAATGCTCCGTAAAAAAGTGCAAAAACAACACGCTTACAAAGCTTAAAACTCATGGAATTTCGTATTTTCGGTAAGTCAAATTCATTTACTTGCTTCCTACTTTAATCAATATGTGATATTGAGTACCAATAATTAAATATAAATTAATTTAGCAACCTAAAATCAACAAGCGCTGCTTCGCAGTTGTCTCTTTCGACGCGCTTAAATAGACAAGGATGAGTAGCGTCATGATTTCGAACAGAATATACATGGAGTGGTTTTATTTTTTATTTTTTAGGTACTAATATTAAATAATTTAAACTTATTATATATTAAAAATTAATTAAAAATTATAATATTAAAAATTATATTAAAAGGAGACATTGTGAAGTAAATATAAAAAGAAAGTTGTGTGTCTACGATTTTTGTTTCATTTGTTCATGATTTTGCCATATTCGTACAACATTTCACATAATGTAAAAAAAAAATAAACTTAAGTTTATTTATTTATTTAAATCTTTATTGTACACAGAAAAATAACATACTGAAACAGAAAACCAATAATAATTTTTTTTTTCTATGTATCATTTTTACAAAATAATCAAATTTTACATATCATATTTCATTATTACAATATAATAGGTAAAGTTATTACCTAGATTATTATGTTCATGTTAATGGACAATGTTACTAGGTATGCCAAATCGCTTGAAATGTTGTCTCAGTAAAGCCTTTATGTATACAAACACACTAGTTTTTGTTGTAGTCAAAAATACCTAGTAGTTTTGATTTTATAGGTATTCAAAGTTTTGAAAAATATCGAGTCCCGCTATAGTCACGTGATCGCTTGTGACGTCATTTCACAACGCGCCGCACGGGCCACGACTCGCTTCGTATCAAATCGCCAGCGATTATAGTAGTTGTAATAGCTTGCGCAGTGTTTTGTTGTTGGTTTTCGTTCGCGTATTAAGTTAATAGTTTAATAATAGTAAATATTATTCGATTAATAAAATGGATGAAGGATTCAAAAAAGGGCAATCGGATAATCTACCTAAAATAGATGGATTAATGGTTGCGCATTACTTATCAACAAATAGTGATTTCGTTGCCGCCGAAATGCGAGGAATAAAAATGCAACGGTAAATGAAATTTCCGTGCTACTACTTATGCTTAATAGTTTATCTGTTCTAAATTGTTTTAGCAAAACAAAATACCCAACTAATGTCGTAATGGAAGAATGCAACTCAAATAGTAGAACTACCTACCTACCATTAAATTTGTAAGTTAAAGACAACAAATATGTATGTATTATAGTTTTGTAGCTATTGGTAGGCACGTATGTATAATATAGGTAGGTAACGCTCTTCTTAGTAAATTTAAATGAATACATACATACCTATATTGATTTATTGCAAACTAGCTTCCGCCAGCAGCTTCGCCCCAGTTTCCCTCAGAAGCTGTACATTGTCCCAGTATTAAAAGTAGCCTATGTGTTATTCCAGACTTCGTCCAGATCCTTTCAGTAGTTGTTTTTGTGAAAGATAACAAACACACACACTCACAAACTTTCGCATTTATAATATTAGTAGGAAGTAGGATAGGTACTTATGTAGATGTAGTGGGTTGAACGTTACAGATGTACTAAACCTTTTTTATTTGTATTTTTTTACTTACAAAATACGTAAGGGCATTTTAATCTCATTTTTATTGCAAATATATATGTTTGAACAGATGTACTAAACCTCTTTTAGTTATTTGTTTTTTTTCTACTAATAAAATACGTAAGGCCATTTATTTTTATTTGAAACTTATTTCAGATCGGCAAGAGACAGCAACAATAAACTGTACTTTTATCTCCAAATGAATCTAACCTCTTCATAGCCTTTATCCATTTTTTTCGCATTTTAACGTCCTTTGGAACTATAAAAAAACAACTTTTCTGGCGAATTGGTAGTTGTGTTTGTGCATTTAGGCACAACGCATGATTTCCTAGCATTTGGATTGGACATTGTTAAAAGTCTTTAGGTATAAACGTAATATTATAGTACTCTGTAGGTATAAATTCAACGGCACGGGCGCGCGACCACGAGCGGACTGAGTGAGCTAGTGAGCGTGTTGTGCTATGACGTCACACCGTAACCGGCAGCCCGGGTCGTACAGTTACAACTTGTTTTACTTCTAAATCGGAAACTAATTGACATATCGAAGTAATTCTTTCACTAGTATTTTTTATTTTTGCCAGAGAATATGGAGTGCTAATAATCAAAATTAGTTAACATTCTTCATTCATAGAAAAAATATGTAACAATAATTCGACTCCATTGCGCCTTTATTCCGCTGTCCAACTAAAGTCATAAAATTTTATTACTTTCGAGGACGTCTCATTCAAAAAGGGACTTTATACCCCAGGAATAAGGTGAAATTTGTGTTAATTTGTGATATTTTTGTTCAGTTTTTTGTTTCAATGCATCGGTGCCACTTTTTAAACGAACATTTACAGGGAACTGTGTATCTAGTGTATAATTGATCGATGATTTCAGTTGCGTATTTATCGTGAATCTCCGTGATAGCCTCCGAGTTGTGAGACAGTTGTTAATCGCGAGGTTTGAACCCGTGCTAAAATAAAAGTTTGTCTGATCCACCAGTATTTGTTCCTGGTTTGGGTGTTGATATTCCTGAAAATCCCTTGTAGTAGTCTCGAAAGCCGCGATGTTGACCAGTGTCTCAATTTTGGTCGGTTTTATGCCTGTAACTGTTGGGTGTGTCTCTATAGGATAGAAAATTATAATTTTGGTTATTGTTACAGAAAAAAGACTGGCACAACTACACACAGATTGTGTTGGAAAGGAAACGAGTGGGTGAGTTATCAAACATTAATTTCAAGGTCAATATTATTTCCCAATTCGACTGTTCATGTATCGAACTTAAAACTTAATATTTGAACGCTATGTAAACAGTGACAAAGAAAGCATAATTTCACACATTTAGAAAAAATAAATGGAGCTCATCATCGAAATCGATCCCATATATGTACATATAAAGAAGTTGTGCGTCAGCTGTGAATATATTTTGCAAAGATACAAAAAGTCTACCTTAGAATCTCATTCTTCCGAAGTTAGTTCAAACCATTTCACATTATCGTGTTTCGAACCTAGCATAAGAATATTTCGAAATAGCATTAAAATAATATTATAAGTGAGGCTGTGCGTGTTGTTTGAATTTCAAAACTATTGCAGGTTTGATATCTAAAACTAAATAAGCTATTAACTATACTAATTAATCCTATTTAAGCATTAATTCCAAGTGTATTTTATGTATTTCTGTAACCGAAGATAATCTTCGCAATATAGCACTCATGTAGGTACTAGGTATTTTTTTAAATCTGGCTTCTCCGATTGTGTATGTAATATAAAATGGATTTAACGGAATAAACCTGTTTGTACTTGACTGCCAAAAGACTGCGGCCAAGTTAACTATGGCAAAACATACTTTGTACATACCTAGAAATATGTTACAACTTTTAAAATGCATTCTTGCGACCATATTTCGATAGGCAGCCAGGCAGAAACATAAAACTTTAGAAGTATATATTGTATCCAAAAATGCATCTGAATGAACTAACAGATTTATAAATCATGTAATAGGTTCTCGTATTATAGAAATCAGTAGAAATAACATATGTAACATATATAGATGTTATTACATCCAGTTGAAAGTTGTAGATCCACTGCGATACACTATCGATGCATTATGCTTAAATGCAATTAATTTTATCTCGGTCAAATGTTTACTTATGAAAGTGGTGTGTGATAACGCAATGATATCGATCTTGCTTGATAACAGATTTACGCTTAGTGGAATTGGGTTTGTGTAATCAGGGTTATTGCAATTGGTAGGTGGTATTTGTTTAGACAGTAAGCTCATAATTTATTGTTCAAAAGAAGCGCGCGATCCAGACAGGCGGGGAATCAATGGGGCATGAAGAAAGTAATATATTTTCACAGATTAGTCATATCTAAGATGCAATATAGGACAGAATCATTAACGATGAATAACGTATCTTCTCATTAACTGTCAAGGCCGACTGAATGAACTGCGGACTGCAGTTTATCGGACTGTGACACTAGGACGGCCCATGTATCAAAATTAGCTAGATATAGTGTATACCAACGCTCTGTTTTCAAATTTATCAAGATTGTGGGTGTGCGATATTTTGAGGTGTTTAATCCTTAAGCCCGTATTATCACCACAATTCAAATGCTTAACATAGACTTCTTTAAGATTTTCGCTATTAAGGACATAGTCTACATGTAATGGTTTACTGCGACCTTTACCTACAACTTTACTTACAACAAAACCTTTTCACAGGCATCGGCGAGCAAGGCAAGCCAGCCCATATGCCAAAAGCAGAGTCCGATTTAGAAGAGAAATTGTACTCCGTGAACGGTTTCAACGGAGCTCTCAGTGATAAAATTCCATTGAACCGATCAATACCTGATATTAGGCATCCTGGTTGTAAGAAGAAGAAGTATTTGGAGTCTCTTCCTACAGTCAGTGTGGTGGTGCCTTTCCACAACGAGCATTGGAGTACGTTGTTAAGAACAGCGTTTAGTGTGCTGTATAGATCTCCTGAGCATCTTATTAAGGAGGTGTTCCTTGTTGACGATGCTAGTACCAAAGGTGAGTGCCAAATACATTATTATTGTTATAAAAATCTATGAACTAAATCTCAATTACCTAAAAATTGTCTTGAAATGAAATGAGAAAATATTCTCGTCCGATTTTCGTAAACAAAGTACGTTCTCTATAATATTTAACCTGAGTAAAACAGATAAGTTATACAATTTTACTGTAAAGTATTTAAATCCATTTTGATTCTAATAAGCGATGACTCGCCCTAACTACTACTACTAATGCAAGCCCTAACCCTGTATTGGGTAGGCAGAGGTGTTGGTAAAATAATTTACTAAATTTATTTTCGGAAACAAAATTCTTTTAGTGTTCCTTTTGTAAATGGAATTATAAGAACATTTGTAAGCAAAAAGTCCCTTCCGACTGCTATTTACCGATATAAATTAACGTATTTGATGATATAAATTCCGTCCGTATATTCACTGCAAGATTATTGTTAATTAAACTGTTTTATCTCCAATAGAATCAATGAAATTATTTATCGAGCATTTAAGTATTTTAACCAATTGAAATATAATTATATTTAAAGGAAAAAGTGTAAGGTTATTTAATAAAGTTTTTTTCTATACGATTAAATTTATATCTAGGTCCTTCGTGTTTGGCGCAAAACGCTAAACTACTGGATGGATTTTTTATTATATTTTAATTATGTAATTAGACATTTATTCGTGTGTTCAAATCCCAGGGCACATCTCTGACTTTTCGGAGTCATGTGTGTATTGATAGACACCACGCACCATAACGGTGAATGAAAACATCGTGAGGAAACCTGCATGCCATAGCGATTTGAAATAATTTCTATGGTATGTAAAGTCTGACAACACGCACTAGGCCAGCGTGGTGGACTTACCTCTCTCAATCGTACTCTCGATTGTAGAGGAGGCTCGTGCCTTGCATTGAGACGTATATGAGCTCATACAAATAAAAGTGTTATAATGCAAAAATAATTAATATTGTGGTTATCTTATTAATGTAAATTCTTTCGGCTTTAAACCGTATGGCCTTTGGTTCCAATCCTTGATCGGGCAATTCGAGAATGTATTATTATGATATTTTGGTTTATAAAATCTGATTTGAATCGCGTGAGATTGGAATTTGTGTCTAATATTGCGACATGCCAGCCCCAAAATCACCCGAATATACCAAAATAAAATATTTAGTTTTAGATATTCCATTAAAGAAGTGTATTTAGTACGTATCATATGTGAGAGTCCGCCTCGGTAGGTACCACCGCAATGTCTATTTCTCCCGCCAAACAGCAGTGTAAATGCACTGTTGGGTTCTGGTTTGAAAGATATTGTAACCAGAGTAACTACTGGACATATTGAGGAATCTTATGACTGAGGATGCCGACCACAGAGGAATGCCAAGCATCGCTTTGTAATTGATGGTGTTGTCTGGTTTTGCTACTGGCCATGAGCGGTAATACCGCTTACCATCAGGTGAAGGGCATGCTCGTCTCGCCATTCATCGCAAAAAAAAACTGTAATCAATTTCCAGTGCCTATAGTTATTGGCATTTTAATTACTTGATAAATGTGCAAATTACGGTTATGGCGTGTTATCACAATTTTATATTCGAATACTGGATGTGCGGGGTAGAAAAAATGGTTATTTTATAAGTGTTTCAATTTTTCCATTTGCATAACATTTTCTTTAAATGTATGTTTGAAAAACGTGACAAGAAACGGGTTTCAATTCGATTTTTTAATTTTGATATCACGATTTATATGGTAAAGAATGTAAAAAACAGAGGGTTATCAATAAGGCTCTTAAATTTTCGAAGCTACGAATGTATAGTAGATAAATATACTATATGGGACATAGATGTGCTGATGTAGATATTATTTCATACAATGAAGTGATTGTGCATAATATGATATTCTTGTTTATCGCAGTTTTGAAGGGCTCTTAAAGCAATCGCAACTAGTCACTCAAGAATGTAAGCGCAGCTTATTAATATTTTGAGTGCTATAAATAAAAATAAATCAGATATTATTCAAACTTGTCTATAATATTTAACGCTTTTCATCACACAATTAATGTTAATCGATATGATGTTATCATCAAATAGATTTTATCATTCAGAGTTTTAATCGCATAATAGAAGGACGAAATTGAAACATTTTTTTATATGATAAATGTAGATTTCATGGAAAAAAGTTCAGTTACTTGTATATTGGGTATAAAGAACAAAGACATTTTAATTACTCCGTTTTTAAGTTTCGTATCAGAATTATTCCGTAATTACTTGCTTGGCATTTCAATAATTATGGGTAAGGTGGAATCGTATATTACTTCACAATACTGATATGTATTTAAAAACTAACTTCGTAATTTTTTAGTTTAAATGTTTACCTTGTATACCTGCGCTGTACAGTCTAAAATACAGCATGAATTGCAATTTGCAATTTTCATCGATGTTCTATAATTTTTTTTATAGAAGCGTAGAAGCATTGGTAGAGTTTTGTTTGGTCGCCGAGGTTACTTTGAATAATAGGTAATCATCATCAACCGCAGCCATAGGGAAAACACTCAGCGATTTATTACGACTTCACTTCTTATATTGTTTAATCATATCAAAATATAATAATTTATTCTATTAGTTAAACATAATATGTTCATAATGTTTTCAAGCATAAAGAATCTACCACTGGTTTCAAAAGCAATATAGCTATGAAAATACGTGAAATCCGCCAACTCTCACCTGTCCTACCAATTCTATCGTCGTGTTCTATCGTCTAACCCCTCTAAATCATAGCGAAGGTCCAACTAGTTACAGCAGCCGGACGTATATTGGGTGGATTATTATTATAACTACGAAGAAAAACGAAAGAAACTCGCATACCAACGCGAAATGTCGAGTTTCGAAATTGTTCCAACATTTAAGGTACAGGTTTATTTAAGCAAATACAAGTACCTTTAAATATATAGGCACATAATAATTCAGCTAATAACATACCAGCTATACAAATAAGTGCATGCTCCATTATGCACACAATATGTTTAGATAATAGGGTCGTGCGCCACGCCATGTATTGAGACACGTTGAGGCCACGCCGATCTTGCATTCAATAACATTCTATTATACTAACATAATGTATGAGGATAACTGAAGTATGAAAATGAAGGAAAGTAAGATCGACTAGGAAGGATTTACTTTTGATAAGGCAATAATACATGGACTATCTAATGAAGGTGTTAGATGCAGGCGATTCCAATAGGTTATTAGGAAATCTTTGAAGGAGGCTTATGTTCTGAAATGGACTTCGTGGAGATGAGAAAGATGATTACATCTTTCATATCGTTTACATTTATTGACATCCTCCGTGGCAAAATGTAAATGGTTGAGATCGGGCTGTTAAACGACAGACAGCGTATTTGTTACCCGCACCGAAACAAATATTTTATTTATTTATTTTATTTTTTATTTTTATTCTTTACTGCACACACAAAAAAAAAAAACCATACAATATTTTACAGATAAAATTAAAGAGTACAGTTGGCGGTCTTATCGCCCTAGGCGATTTATATTTTGTTTCGCTTTGGGTGTTGCGAGAGCAAAATTCGCGTAGTTTCTGTCACCAACGACAAGACGTGGTATCTTCCATTGGGGTTAGGACTATGTGTGTGGCTGTTGGGTGTATTTATTTATATACATACATAAACTCACACCTTTCTCCCAGAAAGGGTAGGCAGAGGTGCTACCAGGACACCCACGTTTCGGCTTGCGTGTTCCGTCCCACGATGAGATAGGGGGCGAGCCTACCGCAATATCGGGCACAAATTCCTGACTCCGGGCTGATAAAGAATAGAAAAATCCAATATCACTTCGCCCGAACCGAGACTTCAGCATTGTGATCGAACCGTAGTACAACTGCGCCACCGAGGCAGTCAGGCAAGTTTATTTATTCACTGTCGGTTTCAGCCCATATACGTCCCACTGCAGGGCACGGGCCTCTTCAATAATCGAAAGTACGATTGAGAGGGGTTAGGCCATATAGTCCACCACGCTGGCCTAGTGCGGGTCGGCGGACTTTACATACCGTAGAAATACTTTTAAAATCGCCACGGTATGCAGGTTTCCTCACGATGTTTTCCTTCACCGGTATAATGCGTGATTGACTATCAATACACACATAACTCCCGAAAAGTCGGAGGTTTGCCCTGGGATTTGAACCCGCAACCACCGTGAACATGTTGGCAGTCGCGTCAGGTCCGTTACCAACAGGCCACCACGCATTTATCAATAACTCTTTTATTTCCAGATTTCTTAAAAGACAAGCTAGACTATTACCTAGAGCAGAATATGCCTAAAGTGAAGGTGGTTCGTCTGAAGGAGCGCAGTGGTTTGATTACGGCTCGGCTGGCGGGCGCGAAGAAAGCCACCGCTGACGTCATCATCTTCCTCGACTCGCACACCGAGGCCAATGTCAACTGGCTGCCTCCACTGCTAGGTCTGTGTATGTATTTGCTTGTTATCCTATGCTTTTATTCAATGTATTTATTGCATACAAAAGGCATACAGAAATAACATATGGTGGTCTTACCGTTCTAGGCAATTTCATAGACATGGGATGTATAAGAAAGGACGAAAGTGATGATATAAAATATGAACGGCCTTAGTCATAGTAAGTTTTAAAATCTATTTTAGTTATCCAATTGCCTTCTTCGGTCAAGATGAATTCAAAATTCGATATGGATAAAACATTCGATAACTAAAATAGGTTTTAAAACTATCTATGAAGGCCGAAAGAATATAAACTCCAATAATGCTTTATGAGACCTGAACTTGTGGTAGAATATTTATACAGTAGCAATTATAGTACGGATAGTCACCACTGTGCGTTAAATCCTAAAACACATAGACTTTCGCACAAGCCAGGATGCGATTTCCGTGATTTTATGACATATCTTGTGTATAATATACAGATGAGAAAAGGCCGGTAAAATGAATATTCTATAATTGATAGATGGATATTCTATTAGGAATGCAATATATTTACCATCAAATGAAATAATTTTTTTGTCGTACTCTTAAAAAGTCTCTTCAATGCGCAAAATAAGTCATGTATCGTAATAACAACAAAATAAATAAGTCCGCCCCGTGACCACGAAAGCTGTAAAGCAACCGAAACGTCGGGAAGTTAAACCATGTAAAAATTTAACCAAATCGCGATAAAATCCGAAAAAAAATAGTTTAATTTCAATATGTAACATTCGCGTAAATCTAAAGCCGGGTATCGACATCGTGCGGCTGGCACGCGAGGCACGCCTCGCAATGTCGATACGCGGCTTTAGAAATCATTAAGTCATGTAAGTATCTTTTTATTTGTTCAACTATTAGGTACGAATATTTATTTATTCAGAAATTAGTTATTGACGTATTGTTTTGCGAAGCAGTTACTTAACAAAAGTATGTACGTGTTTCTTACCATATGTGACCTAACTATAATGATCGTGAAATATGTAGCAAATTGCTAATTTGTGATAACTTTACAATTTTATTGGTTTAACTTCTAAATGTTCCTTTGTCCGGTTTTTATATGTTCTTTCAATAAGTATTGTGTTGTAATGACCTGACATTAACTGAACTAGTTTAAAAACTGGATATCTTTAAATGCTTACATTTTAATATCATTGTATCAGTAAGTTTTTTTATCGTGCCTAATTATAGAAAAGGTACTATTATAGAACAGGTTATTGAAAAGGTATTATAGAAAGGATACTTTACATAAACTTTAGCAAATCATTGATCCATATTAGAGTTCGGTAAACTTGTTCTGAATATAGCAGTTATTTATAACATAATGGATATATTGACTGCCTCGGTGGCGTACTTGTATTACGGTACGACTACAAAGCTGAGGTCTCGGGTTCGCATCCCGGGTCGGGCAGTGATATTGGGTTTTTCTATTCATTATCAGCCCAGAGTCAGGAATTTGTGCCCGATATGGCGATAGGCTCGCCCCCTATCACATCATGGGACGGAACATACAAGGCGAAATGTGGGTGTCCTAGTGGCGCCTCTGTCTACCCCTTCTGGGATAAAGGCGTGAGTTTATTTAAGTATGTATGTATGATATATTGATTGAAATATCTTTTGAGATCCTGTTGTTTTACAGCCACGGTTAAATTACAATATTGTAGTTGATGGTAAATCGGTGTGGTCATCGTTCAACGAGTTTAAAAGTGAAATATTTATGATCATTTGTGGTAGAGTCGCATTCGTGTTGATAGTAAAATCACATGTGAAAATGAGACATAATGTGTATGCATTTTCATAAAAATAATAACTGTTCGACTGTTAGCTCTCTTACTTGACATAAATTAGCAGTTTTTAGGCGGTCTCGGGGTCTTCTAAACTAGTATTATAAAGAGGAAAGATTTGATTGTTTGTTTGCATTGAATAGGCTCTGAAAATACTAACCGATTTGAAAAATTCTTTCACCATTAGAATTCTACGTACATTAATCCTGATGAACATAGGCGATAGAATATTTTCAAAAAAATCTATATTTTTGCTACTGTTCTAAATACTGATTTAATTGCCACACGTATAAATGTAATATTATGAAAATGAAAATAATTTATTGAATCCAATAAGTTCCAAGAATCCAAGTGTTCAACATTATTTAGATTCAATCATTTTTTGATCTGCCACCCGGTTCGAAAAGCGGTTTTCACTAGAGAAGTACGGGCAAGAAATTGCTGCTCTTTTCAAAACCAGTTTACATAGTGATTGTACCCCCAGAGCCGATAGCATTAAACTACCGCACGGTGGTGTGTCCGTTCATCGACGTGGTGGCGTACGACACGTTCGAGTACCGCGCGCAGGACGAGGGCGCGCGCGGCGCCTTCGACTGGGAGTTTTTCTACAAGCGACTGCCCGTACTGCCCGACGACGAGAAGAACATGCCCGAACCATTCCAGTGAGTCGAGACACCCATACACATTTGTTAGAAATTAGATTTAGTTAAGAATACTCGTGAACGATGAGAAGGTATGAAGATATTGGTTGATGAATCGTGAGGTATGTATGGGCCTTAGCTTTTGTTTCTCTTCAATCTCCCACCCAATGCGGCGTATTGGCGTGAGTTTATGTAAAAAAAATAGTTTTTTCAAGATTTAAACTGTCTGCATTCTTTATTTCAGTAAATTCATCGTTTTCTTTTTGTACATATTTTTCTTTCAGTTTTCTTTGAGGCAGTGATATCGTCACTGTCAACTAGATATAGGGAAGCTCTACTATAAGGTGCCCAATTATAAGGAGGATCCAGTGCAACGTAGCATACCCTGATAATTACCGACCCTTAATTTGAAGGGTCTACTACTGCTTTTTATTTTATCAATAATTCATGATAGCCTCGCTACATGATACTAAATTAATAAACCACGAATAGTACTCAAAGTAATAATCACAAGAAATACACTTATAGTTTGGTCATGTATATTGGATTCATATAAATATGAAATTTGAATCGTTAATTACTTAATTTGAAGGTTAATTTTACACTAATGTTTCCAACATACAATGCAGTGGACAAATTTTTTGGACCCTTTTTTGTAGGTTTTCTAAATACTGATGTTTTCCCTCACCAGGAGTCCGGTGATGGCGGGCGGTTTGTTCGCTATATCGCGTACCTTCTTCTGGGAGTTGGGTGGCTATGACCCCGGCCTCGATATCTGGGGCGGCGAGCAATATGAACTCAGCTTTAAAGTGAGTCGTATTTATTAAACAAGTTATTATTTTGTTCTAATAGCAAGTGAAATTGATACTTTAATGCGCCTGATGGTAAGTTGTAGTATAATCATGGTATGAAATGGACTTAAATACTCCGGCCTGATGATGAAGACATGATGACAGGTTTTTCAGTAATCCTTCTGACATCTATCAGAAAGCGAATACCCTGCAAATATTTTCATTAGACTCCGTGGCGCAGTTGGTTAGACGCCGGCTGAGAAACGAGAGGCCACGGGTTCGATCACCGAAACAAATGTTTGTGTGATCCACAGGTATTTGTTTCGGGTCTGGGTGTTTGTTAGACTGAAAAGTCTCTCGTAGTTTCTGATACTCACGACACAAAACTCGATCTTAGTGTGGGGTCAGGACGATGTATGTGACTGTTGGGTGTATTTATTTATTTTATTTTATTTGTCTTGTAGGGGAATTGTGACTGACCACAAAACCAGTAGAAACAATATTGTTGGTATTAACTCTTACATTTCCACAATTTCTTGTCTAGGGGATATGATAAAAATCAATTGATAATACAAATTGTTTTCAAACACACAAAATTGAACTAAAATATCGCTATCACAAATCTACTTCAATAAACATCACGTGGTATTGTTTATCTGTTCAAAGAATCGAAATATTCGCAGAATACTTTAATTTTTTTTTGTATTGACCGATATTTTCAATACCCAGTTTTAAGAATAATGATAAATACAAATATTTTTATTCATACAAATTACTATTAATAAAACATCGCCTTATCGTTAGAAGCGGACCAATCCAGGCAAATGGCTTGATGGATTATACTGGTATCTTTTTTTAAGTAGCTTACGAAATCTATTACTTAATATTGTATTGAAGTTCAGACAAGTTCCTACGAAATGTAATGTTTTTTAAACAAATGTGTACTAAACATACACAAGTGTTAATTTTGAGATATTGCTAAACACCATTTGTACTTTACTTTTTAAGTATATTCAGGTGTTACTTAACTCAAATCATTATGTATATCATATATTTATCTTATACCATAAGGTTTAAAGGACTGAACAAATTTAACGAACTGTCTTATGGTAAATAGCATAAGCTTTCTGTCGTGTTTAATATGAAAAAAACTTTTTTCTGGTACTGCACTTGGGATTATTCTGTTTGAAGAATCTCGTAGGAATTGTCCGGGACTAAAAGTTGGGTCAAGCATGGTGGTAGGATCGTTCTCTATCACATCTTGGGATTGTAATAAGGTTGACGAACTATCAATGGTACTAGTACTCGTACTTATCATTTCAGGACCATAAGCGTGATAATGTATTTGTTTTTATACACGCATAGTCTTCCAGCGTTTTTTAAAATGTATTATTGCAGTGCCAAAACAATTTGGTGTGTGTACTAAACATACACAAGTGTTAATTTTGTTACCTTAATACTTTGAGATGTAAATGTTATACGGTATTGTTTAGATATGGCAGTGTGGTGGTCGAATGTTGGACGCTCCTTGTTCCCGGGTGGGGCACATTTACAGGAAGTTCGCGCCCTTCCCCAACCCTGGACGCGGAGACTTCGTTGGCAGGGTAAGTACCAGGATCGAATTCTTTTAACACAAAATATGGTGATGTAGTTAAATAATGTGAGACCTGGAGTATTGTGAGTGCCGGTGCGTTCTCAGTCGTTTGGAAACGTATGGAGAAAATGAGTGAAAATAAATTAAGAAAGTATGTCAAAAAGGAATGTGAAAAGAAAGGGAAAAAGTAGGTTGGAAAGGAATGGAGAAAGAATGAAAGAAAATGGTGGATTCTAGGGTCAAGGATTTATTGTAATTTTCAGTCCACGGTATTTTTTGTTCGCATATATAATTCATACAGATATAGCTTCGCCTATTTTTAAAAGACTCGTGTATCTTTATTACTTTCCGTCAATTCTTTGTTTACTGTTGATCCTCGTTGATAAGAGTTGTAATAGTAGTGTAGTAAGTCTGTATAATATTATTTTGCAGAACTACCGTCGTGTAGCAGAGGTATGGATGGATGAATACGCTCAGTATCTATATGAGCGTCGGCCACAATACCTGAAGATCGACACGGGAGACATCTCGGAGCAGAAGGCGTTGCGGGAACGACTCAAGTGCAAGTCCTTCCGGTGGTTCATGACGCAGGTGTGTAAAGGAATATTCCAGGTTGATGTCCGATTCTGACCGGATATCGATTACATGATGCCACCGTCATTGTCGATATCCGAGTAAAATTGTAGGGTCAGTAATTTTACAGCCTGTCAATTTTAAGGTGATTTTATTGTATGCGTTTATACTTTATACATGCTTGTTTATCTCTATCTGTATCAGCCCATGTACTTCTCTACAATTCTCTCTCTCTCTTCTCTTTCAATTCTCTTCTCTTCAATCGAGAGTACGGTTGAGAATGATTAGGCCATATAGTCCACCACGCTGGCCTAGTGTGGGTTGGTGGACTTTTACATACCATAGTAGTTCCAAATCACTACATGCATGTTTCCTCATGATGTTTTCCTCCACCGTTATGATGCGTGGTGATTGAATATCAATACACACTTGTTCTTTTGGACATAAGTTAATTAAATATGTCGTGTGTTTTTCAGATTGCATTTGATCTCACCGCTAAATATCCGACAGTGGAACCGAAACCGTTCGGTGAAGGCCATGTAAGTCCACTTTTTATTATTATACCGGGTATATCAAGACTGCGACCGAAAAAGGAAGCCAGGTGGTAGTTTTAGTGGTTACAAACACGATGCAAATAAAAATTTCGCCAAAACAGTGTCAGATATTTTCTTAGAATTTTTTAAAAATCATCATGTTTGGGTGGTATATGCCTAGTTAAATTCTAATTTAAGCCCTTACGTACCATTGCGTCCTTAAAAATAAAGAGGTATACATCATTATTTTAGGAAAACTATGAATATATCACCCAAATACGACGATAAGTAAAAAAATAACAAAAAAGAGTCGACGATTTTTTTTGCGAAATTTTTACTTGCATTGTGTCTGAAGTCACTAATACTACCACCTGGCTTCGTTTTCGGTCGCAGTCTTGATATAACCTGTATATGTATACATAAATATTCACAAATTCACATTCACATGCGTAATACTGACTTCACACTAATATACTAGTCTAACTTATTAGATCTAACTTATTAGCCTCTATTCTCTACTAATCAATGAGTAATAAATAATTGCAGATAAAGCCGGAATCGAACCCGCAGCTATGCGTGGACTCTCACCACGGCGAGCAGATGGAGCGGCTGCAAATCAAGAAGTGCTCCGACGAGGGAGAACAACAGTTCATACTGTCTTGGCATAAGGACGTCAGGTTATTGACTGCTTTAATCATTTGTCTCTCTCTTTCTCTCTCTCTCTCTCTCTCTCTCTCTCTCTTTCACTTCAGCCAAAGGAACACTGCTGAACATAGGCCTCCCCCATGGATCTCCGCATAGATCTGTTGGAAGCGGCCACATTTGACACTACATAAACTAAAATATTAAACACTTTAATGGTATTTTATTGTCAACAAGAAAGAAAGAAAGAAAATATATTTATTACCACAGAATACGGCGTACAAACATACATTAAAATACAGAAAATAAGAAGTAAAAATATCTAATTAGCCTAGCAGTTTGCGCGCATACAACTCCGTTTACATTCGTTTCCTAATGCCACTAAGTAAATTCTTGCACTTCAATTATTTAATATAATTTTCTCATAAGTACCCTGAACCGACGAGAATGCATGAAGAGATTGATGAAAGTGAATGAAGCGAAAGTAATGTCAGGATGGAGCAAAGTGGCGATCCTTTGTCTCTGCCTACCCCTATGGGATACCGGCGTGACGATTATGTATGTATGTATTTTCTCATATTACCCGGGATTTGTGTCTACTGTGGCGATAGGCTCCCGATCAATATGTAATGGGATGGAAATAAACTCGTAGAAATCTAAATACTATTCCTATCCCCTCTGTTACCACTTCTGTTTATCCCCTTAAGGATATATGTGGTGTATGAATATTGAGTAAATTATGCATAATGTATTTCAGATCGAAGCAGCGAAATATGTGCTGGGACTTGCCGGATTCATCTCCTAAAAGTCCAATTCTGCTGTACTCCTGCCATCTGGGAGGCGGGAACCAACTGTGGAAGTACCACCCGGTATGGTCTTTATAATTTATCTATCAGGTCATTAAAAATACCTATAAGACAATAGATATGGACAATGAGACAACAATTAACACTTATGGTACAACACCTACGGCATAATACCTACGGAAAAACGAATGACACAACACTTATGAGACTTATGGGACTTTTCAGAACTCAAAACAACTCCGTCAAGGTGCCCACACAGATTGCCTAGACTACGACGACTCTACTCTAGCGCTCTACATCAACCGCTGTGATAACCTCAGCAAAACTCAGCGCTGGAATGTGGACAGGATCAACCAGGACATGCTGGCGCAATGGGACAAGTTCGGGACACGGGTCACCGCGCCAGTGGAGAATGTTGAGGAATAAGCACAACAATGGAGACTATTAACCGGACTAAATGTGAGTGATACTGACATGTGTCGCGTTTTGTCATTCTGAGTATATTTACTCAGCGTGCTGTAATTTGTGCCAATCGAGAGATATTCCACCTGCACTCCACATACAGGGTATATCAAGACCGCGACCGAAAACGAAGCCCGGTGGTAGTATTAGTGACTTCAGACACAATGCAAGTAAAAATTTCGCAAAAAAAATCGACAACTTTTTTTTTGTAATTTTTTACTTATCGTCATATTTGGGTGATTTATACATAATTTTCCCAAAATAAAGATGTACACCACTTTAATTTTCAACACGCAATGGTACGTAAGGGTTTAAATTAGTATTTTCGCAAAAACTAGGTATTTACTACCCAAACACAATGATTTTTAAAAAAATTCAAAAAATAAACTGTCGCTTATTTTGTGAAATTTTTATTTGCATTGTGTCTGTAACCACTAAAACTACCACCCGGCTTCGTTTTCGGTCGCGGTCTTGATATACCCTGTATAATTAATTGTGTTACAGTCTACAACTGCGGCTCATACTTTACATTTAAGTACATGACACACTTGGTGTGCGAACGCATTATCCACGTTGCGCACAAACACAACGTGTGTGTACGCCGCAGCCAACGTGTACGTTATCAGAAATATTGTTGAACGCTCAGTCATATTGCTATTTAAAATAATAAATATTTTGTCGCAATTGGTAATAAGATTAACAGCCTTTTCGTTTAACTGAAGTCCGGTTAATAGAGCATCCAATGCATTATACCACTCAAGATAAGAAAAAATAAAATTAAATAAAAAATACCTTCATTTTAATTATTTTTTGTTCTGATCTGTTAATTTATCTGATTATTATAATTTGAGTGTAGGTAGATATTGTTTATATTTTATTTTTACATATCTAAGATATGGTATAAGATTGAATAGTGGCTATAAAGTTAAGTAAAATGATTGAAAAAATCGGCCATGTTCGCTGAAATAGTCAACAACATAAAGTGATGTGTTTTAGTCATTTAGTTGCGTATTGGATGAGAATTTATTTTTGCAGCGGCTATTTTATTTGCATATAATTCTATATTTTTGACCAAAACAATGAATTTATATTTATTTTTGTATATTGTACTTATGACTCTATTGTTTTTTATTACTTTAAAATTTTATATAAAATGATGATAAAAACTGCCAGATACTTTAATTCTGCCTACATATAGGTTCTGTCCTGTGGTACATAATAAAGTATATTATGAAAATTATAACTATAAACAAATAAATATAAATACACCCAACAGTCACATACATAGTTCTGACCCCCACACTAAGATCAAGTCTTGTGTCGTGAGTATCAGAAACTAAGAGAGACTTTTCGGTCTCACAAACACCCGGACCCGAAACAAATACCTGTGGATCACACAAACATTTGTTTCGGTGCGGGGATCGAACCCGCGGCCTCTCGTTTCACAGCCGGCGTCTAACTAACTGCGCCACGGAGGCTGTCAAAATATTTATGTAACATAATGTTCTTAGTGTTGTATTATTGTTAAGCTATGGTCGGCTTAATGCGTATATTATAGACAATTTTTGTGATCTTAGTGGTTTCGTGGATAATTGGGACTACACTGTCGCTTTAAAATATTTAGGGCGGGTTTCAGAAAATCTGACGTTATTGTTAACGGTAAAGTTAACTTTAGCAGTGACAATAACAATGACCACGGGATAGAAAATTCTTTTGTTGCACCATTGTCATAATTGTTATAGTTAAAGTTAAAAGAGTGACCAGTGAAATGATGCGATGCGATTTTACGTCGGAATTTATCAGCGTATTTTTGTAAATTGTTTTAAAGTACAGGTTATAATTCAAATCGATACACAAATGACAATTATCAATACAGAGAACACACACAAATAACGAAAGATAACCGTGACTTTAACAATAACCGCCCGAAATTGAACGGTTAATGTTAATGTTATACGTGACGTCATTTTAACAATTGTTAATTTTATGCAACCCGAAAATTGCATAACCGTCGATTTGACGGCTGATTAGCCCTTAGTTAATGTTAAAGTTATTTTCTGCAACCCACCCTTAGTGTAATATAATGAGCCTTGTAGTTCCTATTCAGATATTTGTCATTTGGAAAATATGATTAGATAATAAATTTTATATTTTGTACCATTGATAATTGATACCGAATTACTTTAGATTCAATAAACCCGAAAATCTCTAATACTATCTCAGAATATACATATTATTTTATAACAGAAAAAATATTATTTTAGAACTATAATTAGTTCAGGCACAAGATGTCTACTGATAAACATAAGCCTTCTTCAAGGAATTCCACAGGCATCTATTTAAAGATTTTGTAAGTATATAAGATTTTTTCTACCGATTTTATTGCGGATTTGGTTTAATTTTTACATTTTTTATCTCCCGACGTTTACTTTAGAACTTTCGTGGTCACGGGGCGGACTATATTAGTAATTAATTAATAATTCATTTTATATACAATATTAACAAATTAATAATTGTATAACGCATTTCTATTTTATTAATATCTTACGTGAAAATTGTTAACATTAAATATATCCCATTGCAAAATATGTCTTAAACTTGGTAGTATTTTGTTAATACAATTAATTTCATGTTACAATTTTGATAAATTTATATCCGCGTTTCTTGTTAGAAGATTGTTATGTGAGAAATACTAACTAGAGACTCATTTTGTCTTATACCTACTGTAGGTGGTTTATAAATAAAACAATATGTTTTGATATAGTTTCTATTGAATTTAAATTACTATACATTATTCAAATTACTTGCACGGTTTCATGACGGAAGGGCCACGGAAGGGACGCCACACACTAGCGCCATGAAGCGGCAGAAATTAACAACTCTGCAATTGCGTTTCATTCCTTACACCTACTGAATTTTGAAGATATGTGTATTGTATGTATTTAACGTTTAAATAAGTTATTATTGTATACTTGCGTAGATGAAAATTTTTACATGCATCAATATATTTTAGCCAAACAAAATTCAAACCTAAACTTAAGGCAATGAGATCTATATTTCGTTTGCGTTAATAATATTTTTTTATTTAACGCTAAGTTTTCGTCTTAGCGAACGAATAACTTTTTTGGTGTTTATATCTTCGGTTTTGTTTTTGAATGCATTTGAAAAATCTATTTGTCTTTTTCTCTGTTTTATTACTGTTAATTATGGTCAAGTGGAGTATAAAGAAAATTTAAAATTTTGTAATAAGTCAATTTTACATAATCAGGAAAACTGAAAATCGATTTTGATATATATATTTTTGGTTAAAATTACAAATTATTGTATTATAGAATTCCTATAGATGTAAGGCCATTTAAATTGCATTTCGAGTGTGCAGATTCAAGATTCTTTGTAATATGAACTTACAATTTTGCTTTTGATAAAGTAAAAAGGATTTAGAGTCTAAGATCTATAATCCATCTATTTATATGCAATCCGTTCCAAAGTATATGACAGATTTCGTATTGTTAAACTGCCCGTAATGAATATAGAAGCTATTACTTTAAACACACTTAGTTAAGGACCCGCAAATGTAATAATATTGGTAATTCCTGAGTTTAATGTGCTCTAAAGAATTAGTGCCGTAAATATACGTGACGAAAAACGTCGTCACATAACGTTTGATGATCTTTTTGGGCTTAAAATGTTAAATTCTGTATTGCATTTATCCTATTTCTAATATATAAACTTACGGTTTATTTGCAATAATAAAACGTCCATAGCGTAAACTTTAGCCTTGACGTAATATTACGTCGTATGCGTAGTCAGCTTGTGTAATTTAGTATGCGCCTTGAAAATTTACATATTTTCGACGCGTATATGTATAGTTATAATAATAGTTCTTAGAAATAAGTTAATCCTATTTTGTTGGTACTTATATACGCTTGGTTAGCGATCGCCATTGATAGTATTCATCGAGAAACGAGTTGGCGTCAAAAAGTATATATTTAGTATTTTTGTAGGCCGGCATAGTAAAAGCGATTGGTGACCAATTGTTATTGGTCTGAGTATGGCAAGCTTTGATGAGCTGCTAAAATGAGTATGATATTAAGTAATAGTTTTGTGTGCACGCCATTATGATTTTGGTTAGACGGAAAAATATGTCATTCAAAGACTTGCTATGTTGTACGTATGTATGTTATAGATTATTAAAGTTTAACAAATATATACGTGTGTAAGCATTGTAGTATAATATTCGTAAATGACGTATTCATTAATGTATGCAAAATTCTAAGTATGTTTTTTGTGAATATTTTATACTATATTGTTTCGTGGAAATTTATAAATATATTTTTGTTTCACGTGATATTCTGTCTGGCATCGTGGAGACAATTTGTGATGCGTCTTATAACCGTTTGATACTATGTAAATTGTGTTAAAAAGCTGCTTGATGGCACCATGTTGATGTTTACGTTTTAATGTTTGTGCAAAGTCTAAAATAATTCCGTTGTGACATATCACTAGTTGTAATTGGAGCACTTGTAGATAATTTATGAAAAATAAATTATTTTTATAATTTGATGTTGTTTTTTATTCATTTTTACCTCTATTTTGGTACATTGATGATGCACATGATGGCATTCAAAATTAATGATTACTGTACGAACGAACGAGCGAAAGATGGCATTATAAAATATATGAGTTAAATCGGGTATTTAAAAATATTAAAGACAACAAAATGTGGGTATGTTTGTGTCAGCGTTTCATTCATAATTTGCGTCGAAGTACCAGGAGTACAGAAATGCCAAAGAGTGTTGAGTTGAGCATTGTCATGTCATATGTGGGTAGGTGTCGTAAGAAAATAAGTTACGCTTTTTTATTTACACATTGTAGTTGAATCTTACTCACAGACCTTCTAATAAGTTATGCGCTCCTAGTACTTCGTTTGAATGAAATAGACTTTTCATATTGACTTTTAAATTCATTCAGTGTAATTTTACCCACACACCTTCACCTAAGTTATGCGCTCCTAGTACTTCGTCTGAATGAAATTAACTTTTCAGTTATATTGATTTGTAAACTGATTTTTTTGAATTCTACCCACATACCTCCACTTAATTTATGTGCTCCTAGTACTTCGGCGGAGTGAAATTAACTTTTCAGTTATTTTTATTTTATTTTACTTGTATCATACCCTCACATATCTTATGTGCTCCTAGTACTTCGTTAGAATGAAATTAACTTTTCATAATACCCTCATTAAAATGTTAAAGGTTATTATTTTGTTTGTAATTAATTGTTAACAGTTTTTGGTGGTGTTTGTATTATGTCATATCTAATGATTTTGTTGTAATTGGATTCACAATATTTATGGATTCATCATAATTTATTTATAAACGAGTATGTGAATAACATGTATTTTTTAGTTTTTGTGAATGTGAGTGTGAGGAGGGAATTAAAACCACCGTCATAGATTTTATATTTTTATTACATATTCCATTAGAATAGTTTCTATTATTTATTATTGTACATGCTTATACATCGCCTCACAGCACGCACACGCTCCAACTAACTCGAGTATGACTGCAACGCTATACACATTCAGAATATCAATGGGGTCTATGCACCGTATCTACAATAGAGATTAAAATTAAATGCTTTAAGAGGAAATCAGTTCTACCATGTAAATGCTTTTTGTGATCGCCACTTACTGAACGAACAACCATCTTTGCCAAGTATTAGTCTAGTAAATGCAATATAAAAGTGAATTGTTGATATGGCACTGTAAAAGCACCATGAATTTTGTAGTGTTTGGACTATCTCACAAATATTTGGATTTTTATCAGTTTTCAACTTAAATGTAAAGTTATGAATTTTGTAGTAGAGCTTAAAATGCAAATTCTAATATTAATAAAAATGCATAAATGTAAAACATAGAATAATGCGGTCTTGGCTAGTGGTCATTCATTCAGACAGCCCATAAAGCTCTCTAAAAAAATCTAAAAGCTTGAGTCTATGGTTTAAATCTGTCGATTGTGTGGCCGTATACAGTCTATGACGAGCTCTACGACCTAGGCGCCTGTCTATAGATTAACCAACGGTGTAAAATTGTGGTGTTACGTCTTGTTAGTTAATCTATGGTTACATTTAATACATGAATCAAGTGTTGCCAATTTTGAAGCTGTTGAAAATAAAAAAGATTTAATTTTTCTCTCTTTCAGATTAATTATTTTACTTATTGCATTTTGTTTTTAGATTATTTTAGACCAGTTTATATTAAATGTTTTCATCGAATAAATAAAACTTGTAGCGTCAATTCTGGCAACACTTCGCACACGTGAACATTTCTACAACTGCCCATCCTGTTTATTACATCTCAACATTAATCTAAAACTCCTTATCGGTTTACATTATAAATAATCCAAGCGTAAGAGATATGTACAATATTTTTACATGTAACATAATTAAGTACCTATTTACAAATTAGAATCCTTTATACATTATAAAAAAGATAACTATACCGCTCTATATATCACCGCAAAATGAATAACTACTCACAATAGATATATATTATTATCATTATTATTAAAAATAAAATACACCTTAAACATCACTAAATAAAGGATAAGACGTATTAAAATTACAATGTATTGCTTCGTTTAGTCACATTTTGCAAAAATATCACCATAGTGTGAGCCGCGGGCGGGCCCGGCGAGCCGACGTAGTTCCACCTTCCTCCGCCAGGGGGCTCCACCAAATTAGTTCACGCCACTCAGGACAATCAACAAATACATCATCAATCCCAAAACAACTCATCATGTTAAATACATAAAATAAAAATATATTATTGTAAATTGTGATAAATTGAAATTAATTAATAAAGATTGTATTAGATTTTTTATGGTAGTGGGAAAAACTAATTTCATTTAGCCCCTAAACACTTTTCGTAAAAAATATCATCCATCATTATTCACTCAGTCAACTAGCATTAAATTAGTACCTCTAACACAGAATAGACACCACAATTTAAATGAGACACATTCATGGACATATACTATATATAAATCTACATTTTTAAATTACATCTCTTCTCGCCGACTTATCCTTAGGAAATACACAAATCACATGTACACTGCGTAATGCGAAGAAGAAATACGCATGTGAAACGATTTTAGGTGCGTATATTACGCAGCATGATGCGAAATGTTTGTACGCAGTATTTTAAGCTAAATAAAATGTCAGTCTCTAAGAAAAAACGTGTGATAAGTCTGCGAGAAGACCTACATTGTTACTGTAAATCCTACTCTTCGATTATTGCACAACACATGCAGAATGTACGTATAACGGTTGTCAGAAGTTATTTAATTTTATTATTCTTCTATTTTACTTACGAGGCCATACTATTTCGGGATAAGTGAGCTAAGTTACCAAAATATAACCACTAGGGCGAAACGATCGTGATCTGCACACTACCAATGTAATGGGACGAAAGCTCTTTTTACAATTTCAAAGGTTATACATTAAATTTCAAGTCAGCGAGAACAAGAAAGCGAGTTCGATTTTCAAGAGTTTGGAAAAAAAATATTATCCTAGGCCGTGAAATTTTAACTCGCTTATACAGATACGATACACATATGAACTTAGTAGGGACATATAAAATTATTGCTTAAACAGTATTGCGAAGTAAAAAAGACCTTAGGTCTAATGTAAAAAGGAACGACTACAAGAATAAAATATATATTTATATTCTATTTACATCTAAACAGTACGGTTACAAAGAAATATTTGGCTATAACGTGATAGGAGTATATGTTTGTGATAAATTAACGTACTTCTAAGTGTATAATGGGTTTAAAAAAGGTAGGTAATCTTAAGTATACACTAATTTAAAGTTACCACGATTCTACGTTTCATCTAACCACAATCGTGCGTAAAATGAAATAAGTGTGATCTAAGGACATCTAAATATAAATCAAAATAATATCATGGGGATAAAAAATTAAATAAAGAACATAAAAAGTTGTGATCGCGTTTGAGTATTTTGGTTCCATTTGTAATATTATGCTCGGTTTGTTTTATTAATTATTATTATTTTAAAGTTCACTTTTTATTTATGACTCGGTACCCTGTAGTGAGTTGTTACGAGATTCATTTCAGTCCGATGTGTGGGCGAAAGTAAACAAGCCAGGGATATTACACGTCTAAGTACAAAAAGCAAAGTAATGTGTGTCATGCTCGTATGTCCCGTCTCTCATTTCATCCGTAACCTAACCCGTACGTTCCGTTCAGTCCTATGCATTTTGTTACATTCCTACGATCATTTTATCGATAAAAACCACGCTTATCCTTATCGAGGCAGAGAACGCTTCAGTCCTATAAAAATAATAATCAAAACCGAAAATGAGACCCGCCATATTGCGGATGGCGGGTGTCAAATTTGGATTTCAAAATTTCGTATGGCACGTATTAAGAGAGTCACGAGCGGTGGCGCGCGCGGCCGCTCTTTCTCCGTTTTCTCCTGCCGTCTCGCACGAACACGATGTTGGCGGGGTCGTCGGCCAGCTGCGGGTACTTGGAGATGGAGTGCACGTCCCTGGCGGCCCAGCCGTCCACGATGCCGTGCGAGATGAGCTCCTCCTTCTCCTCCTCGGTCCACACGCCGCGGCCCTCCCAGCCGGCCGCCACCAGCGCCTTCTCCCGCTCCCACGCGCGCACGGCGGCGCGCTTGTGCGCGTGCTTCAGCAGCTTCATGCGCTCCGCCGCCGCCTCCACGCCGTAGCGCAGCACGATCACCGCCTGCGCCGAGCCCTTGCCCACCGCGTGCACGCGCACCTGCAAACGGTCATACTTTACCTTAACTATGTTTCTATTGCAATAAATAAATACACCCCACAGTCCCATACATAATCATGATCCCACGTTAAGATCAATTAAATCTTGTGTCGTGGGTATCAGAAACTACGAGACACTTTTCGGTCTCACAAACATCCAGACCCGAGACAAATACCTATGGGCCTCACAAACATATGTCTCGATGCAGGGATCGAACCCGCAGCCTCTCGTTTCACAGCCGGCATCTCAACCACTGCGCCACGGAGGCTGTCCTACCTAAATAATACCTATACAATTACACGCTTAATCCGTCACTGACAGTAAAGTATCAAGTCTTGTTCAATTGCCATCAGAAACTATAGTAAACTTTTAGGCTCAGTTGCATAAACTAACTTTGCCCATAACTTTGACTTTAAGAATGTCACCGCCATACATTAGCGACGTATTTGATATTGCTAATGTATGGGATTGACATTTTCAAAGTCAAAGTTATGGGTAAAGTTAGTTTGTGCAACTGAGCCTAAGTCTCAAACAGTCAGAATCGGCACATATTATATTTTTTAGTAACAGATTCTTTTGTCCGGCCTCTTTTTTTCACAGTTGGTATTTTAACCTATTGCGCCGCGGAGGTTGTCAAAGTATAAATAAATAGTTTGTAAATAAAAAAGCAACAAGAATTTACCTCCAACCCCTGATCATTAGTCTCATCTTGTGAAACATTAAACTTGCCGGACAGCCGTCTCAGCTCTTCCATATCATCTCTTATCTTCAGGGAATTATCCTTCACGAAATAGAACACGTCTTGGTCGTGAATACTGAAGTGAACGTCAAGGAAGTAAGAGTTATTGAAGACAGTAGTGATAACGTCTTCGACCACGCTGTTGGCTCCGTCGGCGACGCTGATGAAAGCTTTTCCATCAACTCTGGATATGAGGACACCTTCTCCAAACACGCCTCGTTTGTACGACACCCGTGGGAGCAGGTTTCTCGTGATCGGCTCCATCTTCAAGAGCGGTGTCGGAACGAAATCGATGTCGGATAACTTGTCGTTCACCTGGAAGAGAAATATTGTTGGTGTAAATTAATTAATAGAAAATCGGAAATAATATTGAATAATTTTCATTGCAGATCTGTACTCGTTAGAAATATTGTTTACCTTCTCAATGATGCATTGGAGTCCAGACATGACGCCAAAGTCGGGGGCCAATTGCGGTGCGGTCACCGACGTCATCGGCTGGAAGATCATATCGGTGATGTATTTGGAGCCCATCATCTTGTTCATGTCGTAACCATACAACTGCAGCCAGCTCGCCAGGCTAGTCATGTACGGAACATTCTGGTTTTTGTTTATCGGATCGTTGTTCTTAAATCTGTACGTGAAGATATCTGTCGGGAGACTCAATTTGGTGGCTAAGTGTTCCCAACTGGGCGTCATCCATTGTCCCACAACTGGATCATATAGCCTATTCTCAACATAAACTAGGTTCGTATTATAATCGAAAATGCCTCCATGGAAATCTACAGGAATATAGAATTCTGGTTTCGTATCCTTGATGATCTTTCCAAATGGACTGCGTTTGATTTCTTTAACGATTTCACCATTAACATCAAAGACTACTAAAGGCGAACCGTTGTGATCTGTAGCTACATAGAAACGTTGATCTTCTGTCTCAATGCAGGTCAGGAAATCTCTCTGATCGTACAACAAACGGATGGTCTTTTCTGTCTTAGGGTAATGCATGTGCGTGATCAGATTCGGTGTTTGAGGGTTCGTGTAGAAGAATTGCGTGATATTGTTCTTTTCGTCTTTCCAAGCCACCAATCGATTCCTGTTGTCGTAGTAGTACCACATTTGGAACTTATCACGTTCGAATGCGTGTATGAACTGGCCTCGAGAGTTGTATCTGTACTTCTGTTCGCCACGACGAATGACGAAACCGCGGCCATCGTAACTGCTGAATTCGATATCTCCGTACTGCACAACTCTGTCGCCAATATCGTAGCCGAGGTATCGTTTCTCGCCGTGTTCAATAATGCCAATAACATTGCCGTTCTCATCGTAGTTGTATTTCCAATCGTCTTCGGACCCAACCACTTCCATTAGGTGTCCGTCGTAGTTATAACTAATTCGTTCGCTCGATGATGTGTCGCCGATCATCATTTTCTTCGTTTTGATTCGATTTCTAACGTCATATTCCAATTCTAGACGGAATACGTCAAAGGCTTTGATGTTTATGAGAACAGTCTTAATTCTGCCGTGATCGTCGTAATCAGTAATTGTGAAGAATTGTTTGCTTGTGTCTTGCATTACTGAGCGATTGAATGTGTTACGGTAGATTCTCAAATCACTTACTGATTCGAGTATTCCTAGATTCTGGTTGTACTTGAGTCTTAGTTGTGGTGTCTCCTTGCTGTTAATATTCACGTCAATGGTTGAAAGGCGCGCGTTTCCGTCGTATTGATATTTGAAGTGGGCATTATTCAAACCGCTCTTGGAATTGAATTTCATTTTCTCGTCCTTGAGAATGCCGGCATGATATTTATAATCTTGTTTCAGCTCGTAATCTGGGTCTGTGATTTCTACATTCTTTACCAGATGTGTGTTTTCATGGTATACGTAGCGTATCGCAGACGCGCCGGCCAAAATAGTCTCCAATTTACCAGTGCTATCATAAACGTAAAGAATTTTGCCTGATTGGTGAGGGAAGATTTTTGCTAGAATGTGGCCATCATCATTGTACAAGATTTCGTAAGGATGACGATTCATAGGCGAGAAGTACTGGTATTTAAAGTAACCGAGAGATGTCATCAAAGCGAATGTATGAATGTGCCCTCGAGGTGTAGTCAGATTTTGTAGTGCACCAGAATCATCGTAGTCCAGAAGATAGTCGCTGCCTCTTGGCGTTGTTACCTTCAGCGGGAGACTAGTGAACATATCCCTGAAAGAGTATGCCAAGGAAGACCCATCACCGTAGCGGATTTCATGGAGTCGTCCAGCTCGATCAAATCCATACGTTTCGTTTAAATCTCCCCAACTCCATCTGGTCAGTCGGTTGAACCTGTCATATTCCAACTCAACTTCTGCAAAGATACCGTTTCTCGGTCCCCATTTGAGCGGCCTTGCTGTTCTATCATAAGTTACGTTGAGAAGTTCCACTTTGTCGTCCATGAAGACGGCAACTGTCGATGTATCCCTATCGTATTCGAGCGTTAGAAGATTTTCGCCGTTTACTCTTAGCTTACGTCCGATTTGCGCGACTGCTTTGCTCTTTCCTTTATTCGTGACCAATTTTCGTAGGAAGTATCTCCATTCGAATCTATTCGCTAAGTCACCGCCGACTTCAGTCCTTTGTTTAGCTGGTACCGGGTAGCTCTCGCCAAGTATTGGATCGATTTCCGCAAGTATTGTGTATGGGACTGTATCTGTCGAGATAACATGGCCCCAAGGCATGCTAGTAGAAATGCTGCCGTCAGTCGATATAATGGTCTTTTTCTCAGCTTCTCCGACCTTTGTATTAACCGATGACCCCTTGATTAGTATAGAAATAGGCTTCCTGTTATTTTCACTGACTCGCACAGTAGCGCCTTTGAGGCTCAAATCGAATGTCAGGTTAATAATTCTGCCTGTAGGAGTAACAGCTGATGTGAGTCTTCCGAATTCATCATATTTGTAAATGTAGCTTCGCCCAGTGCTGTCATACTTAGCTTTGAGCAAGCCAGTGGTTCCGTGGTAATCAAAAGTGACGTTAAAGTTATCAGGCGTCCTCAATTCTTGTAGCATCTTCATTCGTGACATTTTAAGTCTGCATTTCTGTCCTTTGGTATTCTCAATAGAGTTGACTAGACTGGAATAGTCTCTGAGAAGGAACACTTTGTTGCCGGCAGCATCTGTCACAGTACTTAGTTTCCCATTGCTAGTATTAACTGTGTAAGTAAATACGTAGTTGTTCTCGCTTGTTAGAATATTCTTTGTCATGACATGCTGTCCGAACCTGTTGAATATGTAAATTTCTTGCGTGTCCGGAGAGTATATCTCGTATTCCCTAGCACCGCTTGCGTCTGGGATACTCGCCATTACGGAACGAATTCTATAGTTGGCTTGATCTGCGATGTGAACGATGCCGTCGGGACTCACAATGACATCAGAAATTGTGTTGAATTTAGAGTTGGATGCAAGGAAATGGTCAGCTTCAAAGCAGTCGCAGCCTCGTTCCAAACAGTTGCATTTGGATTCTGCCCCGGCATATAATGATATTTTCCCATCAGTGGTGATTAACCTAACTCTGTTTATTCTTTGAGAGTCACTCTCAGCAACATACAAATCTCCTGCAGCCCCGAAAGCAATGCTCTGTGGCATGACTAAAGTAGCGTATGTAGCTAATTCCATGTCATATCCAGTCAAAGGCGATGGACAATGCAGCGGTCTTCCTGCAATTACTTTCACTCTGCCATCGGGTGCCATTTGTAATATCATGTGATCGTCCACAATATGCAAGCTGTTGTCTAAAGGATTGATAGCAAGTTCAGTTGGCCAGCGTAGATGAACTTCTTCAACACTCAAAGTGCCTTCGCAGGGGATTGGTTTCCAGTGAGCTCGATGCATGTGGTTACCAATTACAGTGGTTATAATACCATCTCTATCAACCATGCGGATGTTTGTGCCGTCGGCGAAGTAAAGGACATTGTCACTAGAGACAGCTACTCCTTTAGGATACGCGAGTTTAGCGTCCCTAGCAAGAGCGCCATCACCGCAATGAGCCTCGTCTCCAGGAAGACATCTTTCTCCAGATCCCACAACAGTCTCCCAGTTGTGTTCGGGATCGCTGTAGTCGTCAGTGTTGCGGACTTTGATAATCTGGTGGGATTCCGGGTCCGAGATGTAGAGAGTACCGTCTAGTGGGGATAACGCCATGTGGTAGCGGTAGGACACTTGAGTGGCGCTGAAAGAAAACAAAAATATTGGTTTAATAATTTAATGTGACTATTGCAGTTTATAGCAACTATGTATATGTTGGAACAATTCTATAATAAATAATGTCAATGAATTGTCATAATACTTATATATTGATCCACAAATTATTTCAATAGTATTCAATTTACACTTACTTGAGCTTCACCACAGTCCGCACCATACCATCAGTGCTAATCTTCCTCACCAGATTGAAGTCTCCAACGAATATAGAGCCATCTGGGGCAGCTGCTAATGCTACGGGAGCGAGCAGGCGTTGCTTAGTGGCTGGGCCAATACACTGGGTTCCACATTCAAGTTCTCGTTGGCGCCCGTCGCCCATGGTCGTGATGATCAGGCGAGGTTTGTGTTTCAGGTAGATATTGGTGCCGTCACCCTTTTGAAGAATGCCTGGAATTGATTTTGTTTATTAGTGATCTGCAGTTACTCTATTTTTTCCTATTTTAGGTTTATTCGTTTTTTAGCCTGATATTTAGTCGTCATAGTATACCGTGAGGTAATGTTATGTAAAGATTAGCATTTGCTAAAAAACGTTTATAAAATACATAGTATGAAATAATTCAAAATGTTTGATTTTTCATTCTAAAACGGCTAGCTGTATGAATTCATCAATTAAATATTCAAATGACAAGCTAAGAAACATCAAATTACCTTCATGGAAGTTGTATCTATGATGAATATCCAAGTTCCATCCGCCCACATCAGAGATGCTCATGTCATGCCCGCTCAGTTTGGTCGTCTGGACGTTCCAGATGATGTCCTTACAGTCTGTGTACTGGTAGCCAACTTTGACCAGCGCCGTGGTCACTCCATACACCCTCTGTCTGTACACATTCAGTCTGTTCCAAGGGTATGTGAACTTGATGACTGGGTCAGCTTCAAAGGTCTTTTCAAAGAGGATGCCTTCGATTGTGATGCGAAGGTGGATCAAGGCCAGCGTTGGAGGGACTTTCTCTGGAGTGAGTTGAAGCTGGATGGTGGAGAGGTATCCTGCCGCGCGTGAGCTGTGGTACACCAGGTTGAGACCCGTTCCAGGGATTTGTAGGCTTTCTTGTACCACCTGGAAAATATTAAGCAAGTTTTGTTAAATTACATTTATTTAGTACCTTTTTTATATTTCCATATTTTCTTTTGTTGTTTGCAAAATTACTCTTTTAGTTGGCTATTTAAAAAAGATTTACTGAGGTAAGCTTTCGTTACGTTTCCTCCTTTCGGTTATACCATATTCCGAAGCGCCGACAGAATTAATTTACAACTTGAATAATCTCGTAAACACTAAGAAGAAGCAGGTTAAGAATTCCATTAGAAATCTTTAAAACATTAGTGATTGCGACAAACCTGCGACTCAGCTAGTATAGCGCTCTTGTCAGGACAAGCTCCCTGGAAGCCATGTTTCCACGTGGCCAGCACCACAGGCTTCATGGCGTCGTAGTCATGGGCTAGGCAAGCTTGGGGCGGACCCATGCCCGTCTTCTCATCAGCTGTCGTCATTACCACTTCGTCGATTATCACCACCTAATGAAGGGGATGGGATTACATTGGTAAAGTATTTTATATCATTTTAACTTGCCGAGCGTGCAGACTGGTGGTTTGTAGCAGATGGTGTTTCTGCTCACAATAAGGGCTGGTTTGAGCAGATAGCCAGCTAGCGTCATACTCGGCATAATCGGATCACATACAAGCACAGGATTTAAGTGTCCTAAATGTGGCCGTATTTGTCACGCACGAATTGGTGTATTTAGTCACCAGCGTAGGTGCATCTTTCAAACCTAACATCTCCAACAAACGCTATTAATCATCTCACGTAGGTGTCATTACCGACTATGATGTTTTTGTAACACTCCCTCTTAAAATTGTATTGCAAATATTATAAGTTTTGTATTTAAGAACTTTAAAGTGTGGTTAACATTTGTTCACTGTTCAGCGTGGGTTGTCAGATATATTTTTTTTCTCAGAAATTATCGTAGAGGATACTTCATTACAATAACTGATAATTTAACCGAATTTCAATACACACGTAACGGCGTCGAAGGGTTATAGTCCTTTGGATCCAAAGTTATCCCTCACGGTAAGAAAACATCAAGTCTATTTCTCAATTTCAACTAAACGCAGTAACTTAGGTGTTATAAAATTGTAGTGGGTACAAATTAAGTAAATTTATCACGAATAAATTCTTTTTCTTTACTACCCACTGTATTTTTTTAGTACTGATCAATAATTTTACATTAATTATTTACCGAACACTTACCGCATCTATGCAACATTAATTTGAGTATTCAATTAATCGCAAACAAGACTATAAAATTTTTTGCACTCCTACTTTATAATGACATTTTCACAAAATTTGATCAAGATTCCGTTCTATTAACAGCATAAACACATAAATATGTAGATGCCACAGCACGTCTAAATTTTACAGCCTCAATAATAAAGCCATAAAGTAGTAATTGTTCTTTAATCGTTGCATTGCATGTTCGCCACGGATGAAAAACTAAATTACTTAGCACACACTTTTAAAATCTGCATACGCTTGGAATATATTTACTTTAAACTTGTGACATGGCACGGGTGGCCTATATTATGTGTCACAATGCTAGCCTGACCTGCTTTCGAACATTCGTTTATTTCACAACTACGATGTAATTTTTTCAAAGTATAAGATATGTCAGAAAAAACACATTTACAACTTGCAAAAGTCTTTTAACGATCATTATCTAGCGGATGTTTTTCTCGATTTATTTTATTGAAAACCAAAAGAAAAACTCGGGACCTTGTTGTTCGATATCATTTTCAATGCGTGTTATTCAGTTTATAGGAATTAACTTATATTTCTTATTGAAATTATATTGCTTTTTTACGATTTTAACAATTTCAGCTGAGTTCTATTGAAGACTGTCTGCGATTATATGGCGTTCGAATCAGTTGTTATAAAAAAATAAGAATAGTGTGTCTCTTCTTCAAATTGAATTACATTGGACATGTTAATACTATTAGATTATGAACAAAAGTGCTTGTTGTTTATAATTTATAAAAATTATATCCCAATAATGTAAAAATATGTAGATATTTTTAAAATTTAATTTGTAGTTCCAAATTTTGCCATAGTTTTATGATGACTTATGCTTGTGAATTTGACTAAACTTTCATTGAAGGTAGTTAATAACCTACATTTTAGTGAATAACATATTTCTTTATTTGAAACGGTAGAAGGTTTACCATAAATTGAATGTTCATACAGAACAAAATGGCTTATGCAAATATTGATGGCTTTTTTCACAGTTGTGAATATATTAGGTCGAATTATTATGGTTTTCAGTATTTTATTTATTATAATTTTCGCTATGTTCAGCTTTGATACACAGCCTTCAAATGAGGATAAGTTAGGGCCGAAGAATCTTTTTGGGGGAGGGCTATGTACAGTAGTGAACTCCCTGTAGCTAAAGAGAGAGAGTCTTTTTCAGATGTTATATTTAATAACGAAAGACCTGTCTCTACCATGTTAGTTACTTAATATTCTTTACTTAGAATTCTGCACATATTTTTCACTTTCCTATGCCTGTATTTATTATGTGATTTCTGTCCGACATACCAATCAGTTTTTAAATGTTATAATACAATACAATTTACCATTAACCACCTTTCTAACCTTACCCACATCAAGATTATATTCACATCACCACTCACCTCATTCCACGGCACGAACACAACTTGAGAAGACCTTTTGAACGGTGCCCTTCCGAAATGCAGGGTCACAGCACCTCCTCCGTTCACCAGGAGATCGAACCATCCATCTTCTCGCGTGAGGGTAAAGCCTTCAAGAGGTGTGGAGGTGGAAACCCTGACTCCCACCAGACCAGACCCTAGGGTTGTCACTACCCGTCCACGGATTACTGCTGATCGGCTGAAATTTTTAGGTTAAGTTTGTTTCATTTCTGTGTTGTATGTGTGTATTTGATATATCCGTATACGTGTTTGAGGGGTTGGATGTGTTAATTAAGAATTGGTACTAATCTATCGATATTATGATATTTAACATGAGGAAATCTCATCTTAGTATGTGTAGATTCGTTTTTGATACTCAATTTTTTTTTAGTTGGAGAATGGTTTATTCATTGAAAGGATAAAGTTTTAGTTTTGTAAACAGTCTTTTTGTATTTAGACAATAATAACTAGATTTTTATCGTATTAATCTAGAGATCTACAAAGGTTTGCATTTCACAAGGTACTATTATTAAATCATTATTCATAACAAATATATACTGTCTCGTGTTTAAGTTCTACATTATCCAAGTACCTACATCTATAAAGATGTTTTATAGGACCTCACTAACAATTACAACTAATCTATTGGTATTAACTTCTACATTATATCTATATGTTAAATGTGTTATTTATAAATGTTATCAAATATCTACGTTCTTAATCACAATATGTGATAATATTAAAAATAAAAAGCGGAACACAAATTCACAGGACACAATAAATAAATTTTACTACACATAGTAACGGGCATGCACCTTTGGTATCGCTGACCACACAACAGAGGCGGGTTTAGGTTGGGGGGCAAAAGCAAATGTATTGAGAAACAAGATGTCAAAACGTAATATGTGTTTCTTTAAAAACATGGCTTATTATGAAAATGATTTAAAAATTATAAAATTTTATTATGGTCGATTGGTAAAATGGCTGCTTTTAAAATGATTTTACTTTTGGCCAAAATAAAAACGCCTCTGAACACACACAAATAAACAACACTACATGGACGTAGGAAACTAAATTGTTCACACACAATCCTGCGTCGGATTTACAAATCTTACCTCGTGTTGAAGTGATTCCAAAACATACTGCGCAGCGTTAGAAAACCGAGAGAAATGACACAGAATGAGTAAGTAATCATTATTTTGCGTTAATTTGTTAGTTAAGAAAGAGATAGGAAGTCGATAGTGGTGGTGTACCCGTCATGCAGTGCCAATCGCTTAGTATCGTCACAAGGATCGCAGCCAGAGGTCGTCTCTTATGAATTTAGACCTTATCATAGGTATATCGTGGGGGATTTTTGAATAAACTTTATGGAGGAAAATAGTGACAAAAAACAATGAGAAACTTTCTAGAATAACACAAAGGGAAGTAGATAAACAATTTAGAATAGGTTTGCGATTTCGGATTATAGCCCCCACATTAATTCTGGCTACGTCCCCCAAAAAATTATAAACTAAACAAGACAGTTAGTTGATGTGTAAAGAAAACCAAAAGAAAGCGTTGTGTAACACTGTTACGATGTAAATAAAACATTAGGATTGACTGGGGCACAACATTGCATATTTTATATAACAGATATTGATATTATTATACTGTTTTTATATTGAAACTGTCACTTAAATTAATCGAAACGGTTTACTAGCCTTTTGAAACAAAAAATAAATTATAGTGACAAAATAGTTCTTTTCGTTTTCTATGAACAAAATCATACCAGTTACATTAGTCAAATGTTTATATTTCTTAAGTTTGACTTATTTTTAGAAGGGAAATGAACTATGCACTGAATTTTTCTAACCAAAAATAAAATTCTCGAATTTAAAAAATTATAAACATATGTTTTTAAAAACATGTTTGAGAAAATCAAAACGCTAGTAAACCGCCCCGTCTTAAGCCAGTTCAATGAACCTAACGCTGAACATCAAACACCAAGACTCACCTCTCATTGAAGGTCTCCTGCTTGGCGTAGTTCTGCAGACTACCCTCGTCTATCAAGAACTTCATCCTTTCGAAGAACGAGGCGGTGATCGCTGGAGGCTGCTTCCTCAGGAGTATATCGGTCGGCTTCGGCGAGGACACGCAGAGCTGGCTGCCCTTACATGCTGTGCTTTGACAGCATTCAGGGTCTTCGCAGTCTACTAGACCATCTAGAAGTATTTAAAATGCGATTGAGAATTTAAGAATGTTTTCAATACATTATTTCACATCACAATATCCCCGAAAGTAGACGTGGCTCTAAATAGACCTTATATTTTATATTGGGATTGTATAATTGAAATTTCCGCATCTCCACAAACCTTTATCGTTATCCTTAGAATCGTCGCATATCTGCTCCTTCAACGTGGTGCAGTCAGGTCCATCCCATCCATCAAAGCATTTGCACTCCCAGTGGCCATCGTTGGCGACTCTACACTGTCCGTGGCCGGCGCATCCTCGCGGACAGCCTTCTAAGGTGCAATGCCTTCCATTCCACCCGGAGACGCAGAGACAAGTGCCGTTCTTGCACTGGCCGTGGTCGCTGCAGCGCGCGTCGCAGAGCTTGGAGGTGCAGAACTCGCCGGTCCAGCCAGGGTCACATACGCAGGACTCTCCCACGCACCGACCGTGGGGACCGCAGTCCAGATCGCACACCTCTGTAAAATAGAAGATATGAAATGTTTGTATAAGTTTAGTTGCAAAACGAGAGGTTAATATCACATTTTTATTTGTGAAAATAGAAAATAGATCAATAAACATCTGAAAAGATGAAAATACTTTTTTTTAAATACAATAGCACTTATTTCTAAACTTACACCTTTACTCAATTTTGCGCTAAATAAACAAGACACAAAAAATCAAAGATAATTACTATTTACAAATATACATTGTAGGTAGAACAACTTAATTACCTTTGGAGCAATCTTCACCAGACCACCTAGCGTGGCACGTGCAAGTCTGCGTGTCCACATCAAAAGTTCCGTGTCCAGAGCAATCAGGCAGACATTGCAACGCGTCCTTATCCATGGTAGCACAGTCCAGGCCCTTCCAACCCTTCTTGCAGAGACAAGATCCTTCGAGGCAGAACCCATGGCCAGAGCAGGTTGGATGAGGGCAGTCTACTTCAGCGCAGAACTTCCCTTTGTAGCCTCTGACGCAGGAGCACTTTCCGTTTACACAGTGACCGTGGCCGTTGCAGTCTGGGACTTCGCATTCGTCGTGTCTCAGTGAGCACTCCTTGCCTTTCCAGCCAGGATTACATTGACATTCCCCGTTGATGTACTCGCCTCTTTGACTGCAGAGGACTGGGCATACGCCTGTAAATTGAAATATTACGTTGAAAATATCAGCGATGTAACTTGTATTGTTATTGTTTTGTCTTTCAACCTATATTTGGCAAGCACGATGGATTAAAGAGGACACCTCTCGGTATGTGCTCGATAGATAGATAGATGTTTAAATTTAACTTGTAAAATCTATTAATGATTGATTTCATTCTACTTAGGTATTTTTTGTCAACCAACCCTTATGATTATGGTGTTAGATGTCACACCTATAACATTTTAATTGCACCTACAACAGCATCAATATTACTAAGATGTCAAAATCCTTACTTTTGCTGCAATCGTCGCCTCCAAATCCAGGTTGACACTGGCAATGTCCCATAAGACACTCTCCTTTCCCCGAGCAGCCGTTGGGACAGTTGTGGGTCATCTCCTCAGCCACCATGGCTATGAAGGAGATTTCTTGAGGGTCGCCGTCGTCGTTGTACAGTGAGAGGAACCAGTGACCTTGCTCCATGTAGTGAGTTACCTCTTTCTTCACTGATGGCTGCGGGAGAAGATGTATCGTTTACTATAGAATTATCGTCACGTGTATTAGTTTTGTTAATTCTTTCTTGGCACACAGATGCCACCAGATAGTTAATTAATAAAAGAGCAAGTGACAATTAAGTTAGAGACAAAAATGGCATGGATAGAAATAATAATAGAGAAAGGGTAGTTTAGTGTGTATAATATGGTGATATTAATTAAAAAAATATCGGCTTAAAAATGTTCACTGTTTTAACATGATACGTTTGTAAAGGCTATCTTTCTTAACGAGAAAGATAAAAAATAGCCTTTATGTAACATATGGTTCGAAGAATCATTTATATTGTCACAATGTTGTTGTTTGTTACAAATAACATGTTGTCAATTAATTATTGCTGGTAATATTTTCGATGTTTATGTAGACAAAAAAAAAGTTGTGTGTTTATTACCTACTAAAAATTCCTTCTACAAATTGTACTAAATATATTTTGTAACAAGAATAAAACAGTGAAATAATATATTTTCATCTACAAAAATTCAATACAATTTATTATAAAGACAAGAATTCTGTATTACTTTGTAAGAGTTCTCTTTTTACGGTAAGGCACAATTAAAACTTAACATTTTCATTGAATAAATTTCCATATCGATACATATTTCATTTCAGACTCGCTTCCGTTGAAGAAAAGTTGTCCGTGTCTCGAAGATATTCCTAAACTTCGGAACAAACGGAGCACTCTACATACTTTCAAGAAAATTAATAAGTAGGTATTGATTAAGAAATTATTATATAAGACATGTTTCTAGAAGCTTTTGCTAGTTTCAAGGATCGATATATCATCGTATGGAAATGTGAAAAAGTTTTCATTATTTTGATTCGACGAATATAATATAGAAAAATGAAAAGGAATTTATAATTCACCATAAACCTGGTTAGTACTAGCTTATTATCTCTAAGCATAAGCTTACCATTTGTTATTACTTACATGTGAAGCCCTGGTGGTTCGCGCCTTGAATCCGCTGAGAACTTCCAAGAAATGATACTGTGTGTGCGTAGGTAGCGCGTTCCGCCTCGCGTAAACTCCTATAGAGGCGCCGCGCGGTATCATGTAGTCGAATTTCACATACGAAGCCTGAGACTGGTAGAACTGCATGTTCCAATAACTATATGGAGGGATTTCTTTAGATAACTTTTCACCTAGAGTAATTTGTTTGAATGTTGTCCCGTCCGGTGGAAACGACTGTGCGGGGAACGTTCGCGCACCTAAAAACATACGAAAAATTAACACTAGAAATCTATAGAACATCAAATTTAATTTCATGCGATGTGATGAGCAGTTCTACTCTAATCTAAAGTAAAATAAAACTAGCATCAACTGTCTATATTGCAAATAAAACTAAAATCACTCCAAGCGTCGAATCCGGTTTCAACCGACCCAAATAGAACCTGAAAGCTCGTGCACATGTGAATATCCCTTAACCCATGAAACATGCTGGTTAGTATGTTAGACACATTTTGTAAGAAAACCCTAAAAGTGATGGAAATTGTGAACGTTAGTTCGTTATCACTGATGTTATTCAAATTCGGCCTCACCTTCCAGAATGAGTATGGGTGGAGGTGTAACCTTTGGACAAACGCATGGGGTTTGTGTTGTTGACAAAACTGTCGGTTCTGTTGTAAAATCTGTTGTAGTATCAGCTACATCAGGAGTCGATGCAACATCTCTTTCTGTGGTTATTTCTGTGCTTACGACTGTCGTATCAGTTTCCGATTCCGTTGTATTTTCGGTAGTTAAATCTGTTGTAGTTTCCGATTGTGGACTGGTTGTTGTTGATTTTTCTGAATAATCACCAAAAGCTTCGTCAGTGTCGTTATTCATACAAACCGGGCAAGAGCATTCGCAAATACCACCCCATTCCTCTTTGTAAGGTTTACTGAGTTTCGTAGTTGTTTCTGGCGCCACTGTTTGACTGACACTTTCGATAATCACAGGTTTATTAAAATTCGAAGCTGGGGTAGGTTCAATATCCAATGGTGTTATTTTGACAGTAGGAATTTCATTAGAATCTCCTAGTGTAGGCACGGTTACTGTTAATGAATAAAGAGGTTTGTATGACGAATCTGCATCATCAGCAGAAATGGTCAAGTTAATTAAAACATGTTTAGCATTAGATAAATCTGGTGACTTTGTTTTAGCGGTATTTACAGTTATTGATTCAGTTTCTTCTGTTGTACTGGGTACTGTAGGGACTGCACTTGTAGGTGTTTCTGTTGTAGTACTGGTAGTAGTAGAAGTACTACTACTATCAGTAGTACTACTTGTCGTTGATGTAGTGGTAGTGTTTAACAACAAATTATTGTTAGTAACAACAGAAACACTCGGTGTGGGTGTTGTAGTCACAACATGCTCGGCGAGTGCAGCAAATTTATTTGTTGTAATTATGACGTCAGTTGCTTTACTTGTTACTGGTGTTTCGATAGGCGTCGTGGTGATGGGATTATTGGTGGTAGTAACATTTATTGTGGTACTAGGTACACTCTCATAGCGGTACTTTTCTAAATTGTTATTCACTTCAGCAGTATCATTGGTTAAAATATGTGATTCCTCCATTATTTGCCTATATTTGATTAGTCGTTTTAGATATTCCCGTTTCAGCACTCCGTAAGAATAGATAGTTGGGAACGAATCCCCTTGCATGTCATCTGGATCATAAGCAATTCTATCTATTTTCTGTGTCGTGGTGGTAACTGTTTTTTCAGTTGCTACGCGAGGTGGTATTTCTATTGGCAGATCAAGAGGTTCTATATCAACATGTTTAATATTATTAGTATGTTTAGTAGTTGTCTCTTTATTTTTCTCTGTTTTCGTTGATACAGTTACTTTTACAGATGTATCTTTGCGTGGATCAAGTGCTTTAGTAAGTTCATCAGATTTACTAGTCACTGTAGATTTTTTAATTGTTGTTTCTTTACTAACCTCTGTTGTAGTAGAGACAGCTACTTTGATTGGCGTATCGTTACGTGATTCAAGTGAGTTAGTTATTTCGTTAAGTTTATTTGACGCTTCCGTCGATACAAATCCACTTTTAGTTGTTTTCTCTTTATTTTCATCTGTTATTGTAGTCAGAACTACTTCGGCAGATGCATCATTCCATGATTCAACCGCTTTTGTTAAATCACCAGTTTTAGATGGCGTATTAGTTGAAACAAAAGCGTTTTTAGTAGACGATGGTTCTTTATTCCCCTCAGTTGTTGTAGATGTGGTGACTTCCACAGTATTGTTTTGTGGATGATCCTTTGTTAGATTACCAAGTTTAGTTGACACATTAACTGACACGAAAGCATTAGCACCCTGTTCTGTTTCACTTACTTGTGCGGCAGCCTCCGTCACCACACCATGCGCTAAGCTAGCATTGGTAGTGTTCACAGGCGTACTGATTTCATGCATATTATCTACAGCAGTGGAAGAATTCGTAGAAGAAACAGATTCAGAAGCATGCCCGTCTACATCTATGCTCCTACGGTGCCGCGAATGGCTTTCCTCGTTACCTGAACCAGTGGACGGCGAGCTCTGGTGCGGTCTTACTAGAGATTTGTTAGTCGCTTCCAGCGTCGTCGCTTTGGAAGCGGGGAACATCTCTGTCGACTCGCCAACTAGTACTGTACATGCTTTTGAATTTTGATATGACCAGTTGACGAAATAGGAAGCTGTGGACAAAATAAATAAATAAACAACTATTACTTAATACGACAACTACTAACTTAATACTTTAGAGACAAAAGAAATACGAAAATTAAATGTGCTTTAATAGATTTCTCTTTTGTTTTTGGTCAAAGACTGACTTCAAATATTTATTAGATCTGTTGTAGAACCTGCAATTACCAAAGCGAAATTCTATTTTTTTAAGAAAGATGCTTTGCCCTTTTTAATTCAATTATGACACTAAACTTCTCTAGTAAGTAACTATATTATGTAAACAAAGTGTATGTAAGCAATAAAGTGAGTAAACTGCAACCCACCTGACATATAAGACGCAATGGCTAAAAGAAGAACGAACAGTAGTATGAACACTATGGCTGTGCACTTCCACGAACATCGTGACGACAGGCCTTTCCTGAAGTGGAACCGGGAGGCCGCCGGGGGGAAGTGGGAGGCCCTGAGGTTATTTCTGACAGGCAGGACAGGGACGGGCGCGCCGAATGTCGGGTGGGATCTGTCGCTCCTGTCCATCCTCTCTAAAGTGCTCTTGTCTTGTTTCCCTGGACTACTGCAGGACGAATTTGATTTATAGTCCATAGACGGATTCTTTTGAATGTCCCCTGAAATTGAATTTTGGGAGGTTAGCTGTGTATTAAATAATATATTTATTTTTTTATTTTTCAGGAGTAATAAAGTTAATCAAATGTAGCAACCGTTAATAAATATATTGTTGATACACCCAACTTTGCAACTTTTTGAAGCCAGAATCGAAACAGCTCGGATTTTGTTGACACCGAGCCATACATGGTTACTTCTTAATTTCAGTTACGGCTGTGAGGGCGGGATAGTCTCTACCAAAACTACTCTCAAGCATTCAAGAGATATAAAAGGCGTTCTAACATTCACCAGAAGGCACGTAGAAGTTGCCGGAGGGGGTGCGCACGAGGCACGAGGGTTCGAAGTCGGCGAGGTCCGCCGGGTTGCCGGTGATGCGGCCGTTCAGCCGAGACATGGTCGGGTTGCGCGGCGGCACATCGGGGGGCAGCCGGGAACCTTCCAGCAGACAACCTGGTGACAACCAACAACATACACGGTTAATATTGACAGACTTTTGGTATCTGATTTTGTATAGGAAACATAATCTATTGTAAGAGTTTTTGTTGAAATAAAAATATATATTTTACGGATTTTATCGCGATTTGGTTTAATTTTTTCATTTTTGAGGTATTGGATACCTCAGTCCACTCCGTGGCCACGAAAGCTGTAAACCAATCGGAAGGTCGGGAAGTTAGAAAATGTAAAAATCAAACCAAATCGCGATAAAATGAGTAAAAAATAGCTTTATTTCAATGCGTAACATTCGCGTAAATCTACGAAACCATTATAGAGTTTTTGTTTTTAATGTCTGCATGTGTGGAATCTATCAACATTTTACAGTCGCGATACCATCAAAATATCTATTTAGGGTGTATTGTGGTTGATTATACGGTCTTTAATATACTCGCAATTAATATTATTATTGCCGTGAAATACGCAGATATAATTCTCATGAGAAGCATAGGAATTTGTAAAAATAGAAACTTATAAAGCTAATAGAACAATCACTCGAAGTATTTCTTTAAATAATTAAGTTAAACTGAGTAATTTATTAAGCAACCATTAAAGCGAAAAGATGACATTTAAACATAGAAAGTGCGTTATAGGTCACTTAATTGAAACGTATCGTACCCCCTTTGAAAGTTAAAAAGCCCACCTCATTTGTAAAGTTAAAGGTTTTAACAAAATTAATCAGCAGACTGCCGAGCTCCAGAAGCATTAGCGCAAGGGAAAAATTTAATTAATTCTATCCATGGAAATTTACAAGTTGAAATTCAATTAAGAGCGAATATTGGCCGCAGTAATGGTTTGTAAACAAATATCGCGGAGCCAAATGATCAAAGATCGCGTGCTGGAGAAAATGTGTCGGAGAGATCGCGAATGCTCTCCCATCGCCGATACAAGTTAATGGGAAATCGAACCGTTATCTATACCCCGCGCCGCGGCAGCCTCTATCCAACTTTGATCCTCGACAAATTTTAAGGATTCCTCTGAGCGTTAATTAATTTATTGTACCGCCCCATGTAGCCGCAAGAAAACTCAATTAATTTTAAAAGGGTTTTTGTGTTGTTTTTTTCGCGATCGCTCACACCCGCGTCGTCTGCCGAAAAGAAAATTGCGAGCTCGATAACATCGCAGCCTTTGTGGTGGCGCCCTTTGATACCGCACCACGCCGCACTCCTCCTAATTACAGATTAATGAATTTATTCGAACGTCCCTCATAGCCCCCACACAACTATATTTCTTTATAACGCCTCCGCAGAGCCAGAAACAATTTTATTGCAATAACGAAGAATTGTTGAAGCACAGCTAGGTGTTTGTACTTTCTTTTTCGAATGCGGTAACTATGGAAAGCAGGGAGGCGACTCAGCGCGCTCCCGATGGGGATACCCCCCCAAAAGCGAACGCAAAATTTGAAACAAAGTACGTGGTACGAACTTAGCTGTTCAATTCGTAGCAATGTGAAGTGAGCAAAGAGAATGTTTCTGAATTTAAAATATACATTCCGGTTAGTTGGAGCATTGTTTTATGTACGAAACAGGAACAATTATAGCGCTGTGTGTTGAGCAATATGCGCTAATACACCGATAATTTTTCGTTAAGCTTTTCAACGTAAAGCGTGAATTATAACTCGACGACGTTGATTTAGTATTATTTGAGTAAGTGGAAAGCGTTGTTCGCGGAAGCGAGTTAAAAATACAGGTCATTATTGTTTTAAATTTCTAAACACTTCAACAAACTCACCGATTCTATCTTTACATCGCGCCGTTCATTTTCATTATTTTATAAAAAAAGAACTTCTTAACACCACCTACATTTTGTTTTATTTCTTGTCCGCCGTATTTATGGGGGTCATCATTCTATTTAAATGTTTAATCATTCGCCCATTAGAAACTATCATTAAAATCCATTTCGAATCACATTCTAAGCGTCATCTATTAAGACTCGAACCGGGTTCCGATCCTCAATTTAAAGATGTTAAGTTACGGCGGGAGCGATGAAAAAAAACCTAAATCACCAAATCCCTCAGCTAATTTAGGAGGACAAGCGTAGTCATTAATACACACGTCAGTCGTCGCGCTACTACAAAATGTGGCCCATTTATATCCCGACGCCTAGCCTGGGAATTATGGTAATCGGACGAGTCGTGTCCTTTGTCTGTAATGGGGGGTAATTACGGGGCACCTCGGAGGGCACTCCGGGAGAGAGGGGCCCGCGGGCGCTCGGAATTCGACACTCGTTACGGGAATCGTCTCAACTTTAAAAAGGGAACGCGATTTTGAATGCCGCCATGGGATTTGTCCTCGCCTGGCGGAACCAACTCACTTTGCCGGAGCGGTATTTTTTCTGGCTTGTTTACGCAAGCTCCGATACGGGTTGTGTTTTTGCGTACAATTCAATATATAGGTAACTGAAAAGACTGAAAAAATAACCTTAAAAGTAGCTCCCGAATAAGCAAACAATACGTTCACTTAAATAAAGTGTGCGTCTGATATTAGAGTCGAATTTGAATTGAAGTCAGAATCTGCGGATCAATACTGAAGTACTTTCCGATACGCGAATTGTTCGAAATTTGCTTAACTCGGAACACGGGTACGTACAACAGCGAGACCACGGCGAGCACAAGCCCGTGTAACAATCGAATAGACACCACTATCCCGTATTCCGGTTCGTTTATTTTTATATATTTTCGAGCCATCTGGCATCCGATCTATGCGTTCCGTATTTTCGTAGGAAGAAAACCGAAGCTCGCTTACTTATTGGAAGATAAAGGGCTTGTGTTTCGGCTCATTTGCGGCCGAGCTCCGGCCAGAGCGGCGTGATTTCTTATTGGCAACGGAGAACCGGCCGCGTAATAGAGTGGCTGCGGTTCAGCCGCGCGAGAGCCCGCCCGGTTAATCCCGCTGTATTTCTTCTAACCAGATTAATGTCCGTGTTTGTTTTAGATAAAACCAGCTCGCAAATCGAGGTTTCGCGGCTGCAGTTTGAGGTTTCATATCAGGCGACGTTGATGTATGTGCGACGCACTGTCGCAGGCCGCGCCGGATACGTCGCCCGTCGAGCCACAACACGTGCCTACAATCTTAAACTCGTTACGCGAACATTCCCGAAGCAATTTAGAATTTACCCCTTAATCTTGATTCGAACCGGAATCGAGGACGCGCACACAACAGAATCCTTATTTATGTAGATTAATATCTGGTGCGAATGTATTGGAGGTTCGGTCGTGTGCTCGGCGAAACACTCGAGGAGCGCGCGTTGTCGTTGCCAATTTTAACCGAAAATTTTAAATTTAGCACCGAAGTTGGGCATCGCAGCGATATTTATATGAAGAGCGCCGCTCCAGGATTTATAGTAGGGAAACAATCGGGAAGTTGGTCCGGTGTCGCACTGACTTCGTTTTAATTAGTGCCCATTCATCGCGGAACAATCGGTCGCTTCGATGAATCCATTGTCGGGAACTTTTCGATAGACGAAAGAGGTGTATTCAAAGTTTTGCGATTGGAAAAGGATCCGCCATTGTGGAGCCAACATTCTGATGCCGTACGGGAGACTTCATTCAAATTTACGTCGCGAATAAAATTCGATTTCTACTTTTTAGAGGGTAATTTCCTGCGTTTTAGGTTGGCGGAGGTTCGCGTTATCGGTCGATGGGCATTAACGGCTCTGAAGGGCGATGCTATGAGCTTCGGTAGGGCTTGCTCTATGGGCGCGCGAACATGTGGATGTTAATCGATAGCTTACGGTTGGATTGCGGCACACGTTCACTTATCACCAAATAGAAGGGTTCATTCTACCAAAATTGATTGATTACTGTCGAATTCCATTTGGGAGAGTTTAAATAAATAGCTTTATTAGTCTTACAGTGCGTTGGTTATAATTTGTAAGGTTTTGGGTTCAATTCTCAGGTCGAACTCTTCACATTGTGAGTGGCACTAGTTGCATCTCTGCATGCTTGTTCATGTTATTTAAATAAATAGGCCTCAGATAGGATATTACCGAAATAATATCGTCCAAGTAGCGATCCCGAGCATGGTGTTTCTAAATTTAGAATGCTATCGCGGCGACTCCTGTTACGGAGCGTGCGCTTATGTAGCGAGCAATGTATCATGTCAGGACGCGGTCGCCTGCCATTCTGATAAGATTACCAGACAAAGGAAGTCCACCGATATCACTACCACAGAGACCGCTAAATACGAGCGTTCATTTACTACCCTTTTGTCCAACTATCCATTTTGTACTCTAACACGAAGAAATTAAAGCCCATTTCCTAGTGTAACGTCTTTATTAGTGGCTCGAAAGTCAACGTCTGCTTCGTTAAAGGACACTCAGCTTTATTTATGTTGACATACTGGAAACGTTGCTTCGTGTGTTGCAGTCTACGGGAAGTTAGAAGAATTGCTACCTTATTTTAAACGGTTAGGGTTTGTTGTGCAATGGCGCGCGGATGTGGCTACATGTCTTGTCGTGGTAATATGAACTTTTTGTTTAAAGATTTAGAGTTGGTTTTTTGTTGTTGGACGTGTATACCAGGGTGGTTTCCGGACAGCGATAAGGAGACGCTAAGGCGGCCCGTCACGCGACCTGTCCGCTAATTTATGTTGCGCTGATTTCGAGATATGCTATGGAACCCTTCCTGCTTCTAGAAACCTTTTTATAGTTTATGGTAATGCATTGTCTAGGCAAGTAGGGTATAGTGTCTATTGTGTTTTGTTTGCAATACTGCGGTGGTCGGCTGAAACATGACATTTCGGTGGTCACGAATGCATAATGCATGGGATCAAAGTTTTTTTTTAGAGCTCGTTCGCTAGTTGTTTCTTTTACAGATATTATAAGATAATGGAAGGACAATAAAAGTAATGACCTGTCTTAATTTTGTATGTACATAATAAGGCTAAGATTAATGTAAAATATTTGCTTTATCAGCGCCTTCAAAGAACCACATAATTAATGTGTAAGATGATTACCAAGGTTGCTACAGAAGCTGAACAAAGTCTGTGTAGGCATCCTGTGGTTGAAGATGACGTTTAACTTTTTATCACTACCACACAGAAATCTCAATAATTAACACGTAAAGCTTAGAAGTCAGCTCTGAAATGACGAACAGCGAATACCATCCCAATATCAGAACATTCGTCAAACTCTTTCGCTTTGTGACCTACTCATAATTCCCGTTTGATTGCTAGAAAAGCCAACGTAATTTTCTATCTACGCATTCGCAGCTAGTATTGAATTTAAACGAAACCCAGCTATGTTTAGCTCCCCTTGAGATGCAAGTCTCAAATTAAGGTAGACAGCAAGATTACAGGCAGCGTAATGAACCGACGCCCGGCTCGTTAGAAATGTGCCTTCATTAGTGCCAGGGAATTCAGAAAAAATATAAAGTTCACGTTGATTCCTGTTTCGAGTCTTTTAAAGGGTATTAGCGTTATTTGAGTGAGTTTCGGCTATGTGAATGCTCGCCTGAATTCTAGCTTTTTATCCTTTCTTTATCTGAATCTGTTTCAATGCATGCTGGGCAAAGTGTGGTTACGTTTTTCTAACTCACGCTTTTGGTACATAATTTGTTTGGGAGTAAATTGTGTTTTTCAAAATCGCTAATGCGCACATTTATTCAAAATGTTTATTGACGCTTGGATCTTTCGGTTTGCACTAAAACTCTTTAGTCATTATGTGAAATTTCGAATCACTAATATAATTTGTCATTGTATACTAACATCGATCACCTAATGTACTTCTCTACCAGATATTTTTCTAGATGCCTTACATTCAGTCCAAAAAGTTAATTTGCATATGCTATATATTATGCCAGCCTCTGTGGCGCAGTTGGTTAGACGCCGGCTATGAAACGAGAGGCCGCGGGTTCGATCCCCGGAGCGAAACAAATATTTGTGTGATCCACAGGTACTTGTTTCGGGTCCTGGTGTTTGTGTGACCGAAAAGTCTGTCGTAGTTTTTGATTTTTGATACTCACGACACAAGACTCGATCTTAGTGTGGGGTCAGGACTATGTATGTGACTGTTGGGTGTATTTATTTATTATTGATATACTAAATTTAAATTAAATCATTTTTAATAAAGCCTGCTTTTGTCAAAGTTAGCTATAAAGATAGCACAGCCGGCCGATTATCTAGGAATCGCTGCGGTCTAACATAATAATCGTCGAATGGCGTCTCTATTTACATATTTTCTGTGGCTTGCGATTTGTTATGTTAATTTATGCGCGTGCCGGTGTGTTTGTTGGCTTTCCCTTATTATATGAAAATGAGTTGTGTAGCTCAACGTGTTCTGATGAAAGGAATATTAATGAAATCATTCACCATGCATCCTTTTGTTTATCATATTAATACACTCTAGGATTATACGAATTGGCTCAGTATTTTCGCTATGTTATAGTGGAGTTGATGGAAAAACCTCGGTGATCGAAGGTTAACAATTGGTTCTGGTTATTACCATCTGAATGCTACGTAGATTTTTTTTAAAGATCTATACGGTATGTCGGTTTCTTCACGATGTTTGGGTTCGCCGTTGAAGTAACTGGTTATAACCTAATACAAAAAAGAGTCGAAGACCCTGTGATGTGCACCCCGAAGTTTGAACCCGCGACCACTGATTCAGCACTCAGCAGTTCACTCCAATCCATTACCAACAGGCCCCATGTAATGGTATAGGTAACACGATCCCTCACAAAACACGAGGCAGGCCATCAGTCTCACTATCTCGTTGTACATATTTCTTTGTCTAAATCCATTAAATTAATTACGGCCATTCGGCTCGCCGACTTCGTATTTATTAGGCTCGTTATCATTCATTGAATCTCGCGATAGGCAAGTGCTTGGTAAATTGGAAGAAACGCCGGGATATGGTGACAAATGCTCCGCTTACACGAAAATGGGGAACGGAATTAGCTGTCCGGGTAAGAATGCAGTTAGCACTTGAGTGATGCCCCCTGATGGCTTAGGGGATGATTCGATGGCGCCAATCCAAAGCGCTGTTTAAATTGGCCGAATTCTTTAAGGTATTACACGTTGCCGATGAAATATTGCCACGTTTTGTAAGCATTCTGGTTTCGCGGCAGCCATCTTGCAGAATGGCGGACTCACTACTTTAAATCGTGATTAAAATGTTCCCATTATGTAAACGGCACGCTTTCGATAACGATCGAAACACTCAAAAAGAACCTATAAATAAAACTCGATTTGTATTAAAAGCGAAAGTTACTGTAAAAGTTGAGGTCTGGAAGGAATTACAACAATTTCGCCAAGTCAAAAAGTATTAAATATAAATGTTAAGACTAAGTTTAGCCTTTGATCAATAGACAGGCGATATATTGATAAACTTTAATTAAACGGTCTTTATCCCGCCCACGGTAGGAGTGGAGCTGTAAGGCGGTGTCCGACTCACAATAGCGAAGTCAGACAGTCGCCGGACAGTTCGTCAGATGTCCGATAACAATCGGGGCTTCGTTAACCTCCGCCACTCCGCGAGTCATTAATTAAGTATAACTGAAACAAACAAAACCAAGTCTAACAGATAAATGGGCGCAGATAGTTATTTAATTGTCTTATCTGAGGGACGCGCGCGTCTCCCTTTCACTAGTGTTGTGATTTCACGGGGATGTGGGGTGCGGGATTTATAATTAACAACACTATACATATAGGAAACGATCTTGTTGAATGCCAGATTTTAATCGTTTAAAAGACGTGAGAATAAATAGCTCAATGTTCGTTGTGATGGCATGTTGATATTTTAATACTCAAAACTGGCATTATTACATGAACCAGCAGACTGACACAGACACATAAAAATATAGTTCGATGTTGAATTAAAATTCTTACATCGTAGCACCGCATTGCGCCACTACGTATACAAGCATCAAAATTAATGTTATATTTGAACACTGAACTTAATAAAATCGCTATGGAATTCTGCGATATGTGAGTCAGGCTACGATTCGCAAATTCTGCACAAGTGTTTTAGTGCGAACTGGTGAATTATGTAAGAGAGAACAAATGATAAACAATGCAGTCGTACGTTGAATACAGAATTAGAGCTTCGAGAGTTCTCAGCCGGTGATTCAAGTAAACAATTATGGTAAACATATTCGAAGCATCTTTATGTTTTATTGCGTAGATCCGGCCAGTAAATGATTCATATGATGTTAAGTATCGCCGCATTTAAACGTCTATAATATTAGGAACCTAGGTTCTTATCGGGTTTTCAAAATAGGAGGTCAAATGTAAGAAAAAGTAGAAAAGACAGGGGCGTCGGGATTCGGGAAAAGCTGGCGCTTCAATTAGGTTTTCTGTTTTATTGTAATGACCCATTCCGACTGTATTCTAAGGTCAGTATAGGGTGTCTTTACTCTTTGACATTCTTACTATGGCGCCAAGTCAATGTATGACTGTTGTATTTATTATTTATAAGTCCCGCGTCGTCTCCTCCCTATTTAGAATAACACAGATTCATTTGGCGTTACGTCTTAACTTTTGTCAAAAGTTCCGCTCCCCTTTTCCGCTAATGAACGATCCGACAAGATTGGTTGTTTGCAAAATTATTGTTTCGTTTAATTACAATACGTAATTACAATTTATAATGGAGCGAGGAATTTAGAACAAGGAGGCTCTTACTATCACGACTTGACAGGTCATTGAACGTTTATTTACGGTTTATTTGGTAGATATTTAGTGGATAGCTGTAGCCTTAGCACGAAAAACTATCGAATTTGTAACGTAAACGTACCGAGGACTCGATACGATAACCAGAGTACGACGGTAGCGACGAAGCAAATTCCGTAGTTGATATAATTCGAGTTTTGTTTACGTTACATCTCGATTACGATACGAAAGTAAGATAAAATCATTCGTGCTCGCAAAATTAGTTCCTTTTACGCACGATAGAGGCGCTGAAGAAATCTCATACAAAATTTCTCGATTACGATACGAATACTTTTTCGATAGCCGTTCGTGCTAGGGCCACTGAAGTGTGTTGTCGGTCGTTTCAAGAGTAGATAAAAGAAATTAGTGGTAACTACTTACATACAACTAGTTGATTAAACTTGTCAGTGAAATAAATATGGTTGATCAAAAAGTAAAAAAGTTTATTTTTTGATCTTCGGAGATAAAATTATACTCATTTGGGAAATGTTTTCATATGCTAATAAGACAGCTTTTAAGTGGATGTTTTCGAAAAAAAGCATCTTTAAGTATTTGAGAAATATATTTTTTACAGCTGTATTAGGTTTCCTATGCCCTCTGTACACTTACTTACTGCCTTACTTAAATATTCTACGACTCCACAACACCCCGAGTGTAAAACTGTATTGCAAACGACTCAAAGTCACTCGCTCCCCGACCTCCAATGTTAACCCATTCTCTGATTACAATCTTACAAAACTATTAACACTGCGCCCTACGAGCTATAGATAACGCTATCAGTTGCATATGTCACGTGTCTTGTATATTTAAACACCGTTTTTAGGGGCAGTCTATAACACTGCTCACAACTCATACAGAACCCCAGGGTTTGATTGCTACATTTGAAATATGGTTTTTGATTCGAAATATCGGATTTAATGCTATGAATATAGCTACATAACATTTTTTGCTGGAAATAGGTACTTTAGGTTAATTGTGGATGTATTTTGAAATAAAATGTGGATGTATTTTTTATACAGGGTATATCAAGACTGCGACCGAAAACGAATCCAGGTGGTAGTATTAGTGACTTCAGACACAATGCAAGTAAAAATTTCGCAAAAAAAATCGACAACATTTTTTTGTAATTTTTTACTTATCGTCGTATTTGGGTGTTAAATACATAATTTTCCTAAAATAATGATGTACACCTCTTTGCTTTTAAACACGCAATGGTACGTAAGGGTTTAAATTAGTATTTTCGCAAAAACTAGGTATTTACCACCCAAAAACGACGATTTTTAAAAAATTCTAAATAAATATCTGTCATTGTTTTGGCGAAATTTTTATTTGCATCGTGTTTGTAACCACTAAAACTACCACCTGGCTTCGTTTTCGGTCGCATTCTTGATATACCCTGTAAATTATAAGGGGCAAACGAACATACCGTTCACCTGATGGTAAGTGGTCACCGCCGCCCATGAACATCTGCAACACCATAGGGCATGGAGATGCATTGCTGGCCTTTAAGGTGGGTACTTTATCTTTAGGAATGCAGGCGTGAGCTACTGAAAGCCTCAGTGGCGCAGTTGGTTCATATCCGATTATTAAACGAGATAGCCAAATGTTTGAGATCAGCGGCGTGCACAGGATTATGACACTGGGTATGCGGCGGAGTACTAGGTCACAAAAAAAATCTTTTAAATAGATTTTTAGCATAGCCACAGTCACGCGACGGATCCCTAAGTCGGAAACCATTCCAACAGAACAAGTCTTAGATGTACTACTATTCATGTACATCTTCTACGGCAACGCAGACAAAACAGCGATCGATCGTCGCGGCGGAAGAAATTCTAATAAGTAAAATAATAAGCTAAAATAATAGTTATACGTTTCATAACTTTATCATGAAACTTTCGAGTTACATTCCCTTTTTGCTGGTATAATTGTTGTAACTCGGGCACACACCTACCTTTAGACACAATTTGAATCTTTTCACTGAATCACAACTGTGAGAACTTGTTATTTTTAATAAACAAACATTTTCAACACAAACCTCACAATCAAATAACATTTTAAAAAAATCAACAAACGCACTAGTAAAAGCAAATCACTACGATTATTATAGAAACTCGAGTAATAAACTGTTAAATGTGCACACTTTAAATGTTAAAATAAAAAATCTTATAATTATGAAAACTATAAATAAACTGGCGCAAACAAAATAGTAAACAATGTTTATCACATGAAAAAACCAAAATCAAAAATGGCCCCCGCGAAACACAAAACATTTCTGCTATTTAAACAAATAAAACCTTACTAAACAAAAATGCATAATGTGCATACGTGATGTATTAGATTTCCGTCTATTATTTTTACTCGGGTTATAGGCAACGAATATTTCCGATTACTCCCGACAACTGCCGAACTTCCGTAGCCTGCCGGCTGCCGCAGGAGTTGGTTTCATTTCGGCCAATGCGGCTTTCGATATTCATGGGTGTGTGCGTTTGCGAACCGTGCACGGACACCAAAATTACTACACACATACGAACAAATCTCCTGCGGGACGCGGCGGCATGAGTTGGTTGATTAGGTACATTATTTTGCAGCGCTATTGCTATTTATAAAATATTAGGCGTTTTTAATTTATTATATTTTGTTTATTCATTTATTTAATATTAATCAAAGTCATCTAAAACGTAAGAACGTTTTATTAAAATATCTGTGAATGGCAAGTAAAGCACTGCATTTCTGCCTACAAGGAGCGCACGCCCCTGTTTGAGATAACCACAAAATTTTGTATCGGATGGTTTGAAAAGTGTAGTTGTAGTTTCTGATACTCGCGACACAATCCTTGGTATCTGAGGATGTGGATTATGTGAGTATCACGTCCCACTGCACGACACGGGCCTTCTCTACAATCGAGAGTACAATTGAGAGGGGTTAGGTTAGTTCACCATGCTGGCCTAGTGCGAGTTGGCGGACTTTGCATACCATAGTAATTCTTACAAATCGCTCTGCTATGCAAGTTTTCTCACGATGTTTTCCTCCACCGATATACTGCGTGGTGATTGACTAATCAATACACATGTGAGTATTAGGTTTATTTATACACTTATTAAATAGCTTTACATATTACATACGCCTGCACACGCCAGAAGCCACGTGTCGGCTCGTTCATATTTTCCAACGGTTTTTTGGGAGCGCGAGCTGCGGCCGCGGCCTGATAGAGATTGATGATCAACCTTCCTCCCCCTCCCCCACCCCCGGGTCATTGGGTTCACCCGATTACCGGAGGGAGTTCGCATATATCCAAATTACTAGTGATGGACGTTTCTTACTCGGATAACCGGACGCGATCCATTGCGCGCTTGATTCGGGGCTTTGTGTGATGTATAGGTAGTGAAATACCGATGAATATAAATAAATATTTTTCATTTATTTTCATAATGTTGATGATGAACGAATGGTTATACTATTAGGTTATTCAAATATTGTGGTTGAAATAAAATTATATCAGTCCTTATTTCATAAAGGTCATATTTCTTTGAACCTGAAATGGAGTTTCTGACAGGGATTCTAAAGCGGTCGCAATATAAAAGCGCCGCAACTAGGACCGCAGTGAAGGTTTTTTAAACTTCTAATTGCGAATTCACGTCACAACATCGTAGCTAAGCTACTAGAAGTTTGGGACGGTCGAAGGAATATTGTAACATTTTGGAATTTATATATTACACAAAAACGTTTAATCTGTTAGTTTTTTCTGTCAATTAAGCGTTCCACTGGCATTCATACTCATTCCAAAAGTCTGTACTTGAAAATATGTTTTAATCACCTTAAACGAGACGGTCATTACGCTGTATTCTGTGTAATTCAACGCAGTCTAATAACCTGGCTCTCATTACGTGGCCTTTGCATTGAAAAAAAAAAGAAGAAAAAAACCATCGTATGACAGGACGCGTCGCGCGTTGCGCATTTGTCAACCCGCGGTGCAGCGGCCGCCATCTTGAATGTGGAGTGGCATTCGACACCGACGGAGTGGCCCATCCACGCCGCAGACAAGTGTCGCTATTATACGTTGCGTGCGAAAAACCAGCGTTTCCTTCGCGTAATTGGACGCGAACCCTTCACTGGCAAAAACTTATTGCCTACGTCACGCGGCCGATACCGCTGGAGCTCTCAATTGCCGTCAAAATCATATCGCGTATGAAATAAATCAGCTGTTGCCGCGCCTCGGGAGCCGGATCCCGTTACACCCCCGATTTGCGGGGTTATTTGCATTCCGATATAAAATGGCTGCCGCGGTGGGATTTGACGTGACGTTGACAGGTGGGAGAACTGTCAGATATGCGTTTTGTTTTTGCTCGGGTCTTCGCAGTTGGCTGTATGATTAATTGTTACTGATACGGATCTTTACGCCTTACTCTCGGCGCAGTTATTTTATTTGGCGCCTTAATTCTTGTTAATAAGGTTTATTTTGCGTTTGCCGTGTGCATACGCAAGCTGTTCCAGTATGAGCAATGTATGTTCGGGTTATTAAGCGTAGTGGCATGCAAAAAGTTATATTTCATCTGCGTATTCGTTGAGATCATTCAAGTTCGCAGAGTATCCGGCGGATTCATGAAAAATCCGAATAGTTTCAATTGACTATACGTGAGTCGTGAATGGCATTTCATCGGAGTTTTTTAAGGCTTTGAAGAGTGGATACGTAAGCGAAGTTCCGACGGACAAACATCGACCGATCTTTATGCAAAGGTCAAGCACATTGGGGCCTTTGTAGGGAAACAGATAGAGCGCGTGTGCATTAGCGAGGGTCGCTTTTCTTGTCGCCCTCCGTCCTCCGTCCTTCCGGTAGGGTTCCGCGGAGAACCGCGATTAAACGCATGTCATTTTGATTTATACTGTTCAATTATAGCACAACGCGCGGAATTGATAGTGGATCGAATGAATTAAATGGATAAGCAAATATTATTAACAAACGAGCAGCTTTGCAAATGTTTGTTGTAAATCTAATTAATTAATGGCGTCGGGTTCGGTGCTGGACGGCGCGAATAATGCAAATAAAATGAGTCCAAATGTGCAACGTTTGTGAAACGCCATTCAGAGGAATGACAAACTGTACCGGGATAATGCGATAGAACAGGTTCAACAATAAATACAACAATACGAGTACATACAATACAATGGAAAATTTGTTTCATATTCTCAAGACGTAAGCCATTTATTTTACACGCAATCAAAACTTTCCCTTTATTTCCTACCATAATTATATTTTTTTAATTAAAATAATCCCTTATTTTTACGAGTTTTCTAAATAATTGACAGCAAATAACACTAAAAACAAAACACAAGAAAGTCTTAAGTACAGCAAATTATCCTTAACGAAACGTTAAAGACGTATTACTAACATTTTCAGAATCAATATCCAAAACCTCAACATCAATTGCGGTTCAAGTAAAAAATGGCCGAGTCAACCCGTCCATGCTTAAAACATTTGCAAATGCTCGCGCGACGGGGCCTCTCGTACCCACTGCGATAGCTGTAGAAGATGACACAATGCGATAGCCCTCGAATCCATTCCTCTAAGACCGTGGTAATAGTTTCCCCGGTCACTTCGGCCCGCTCTCCATATTTTATCGGGCATTTTTATGAGGGTTGTATAAGGAATGTGTCATGTCGGCCGGAGCCTGTGTCTACATATTTGATGTAAACGCGTAAACGATTGATGATGCTTGTCCTATTTCTTTTGGATTTACTTTGGATATTTACTATGCCTGGGTGTATTAGCTTGTGTTCAATACTTCGTAGATATATTAATTGATTTTGCCTTTAATTTATACTTTTTTCTACTCTTAGTGACCCAAGCTTGTCGTGTTATGGACACAGTGATGTATCTGTTTTCAAACAGGCCGGGATAATTGTGGCAAGAGATATCTTTTGGCAGCGGAGGCTCTACGAGGATTGATGCAATTATCGAAAGGGGCCGTTGTAGGAGCTGTAGTTTAAAAAATGTTTAACTATAAATAAGAACTATAATAAATATAATATAATTTTTTAAAAGTGCTAAGTTTAAAGTAGAATAATGTAAGGCAATTTTTGCCAAATGTGCGATCTAATGTAAAACGTCTAGCAATTCCATCGCATTGTGTCGAAGGGCGCGGCGAGCGGGGTCAGCTATTTATCTTCTTTACACATTTTTAAGGATCAGCGGCGGGCCTCGTCGACCCATGTTTGCATTGTTACATCCCTAATGGAGGCCATTTTGTTTCGATCACGTGGGCGCATTAATGACGTCATCCATCACGGCAAGTTGGCGGGCCGAGCAGTTGCAGCCGACGCGGATTTACTATTGCAAAAAAACAACAAACTGAAACTGGAAACCATTAAAAACTATTTCCAACTGTCACGTTCCAATGCATTCGAAATTTTCGCTACACGTCGAATAGATTTCATTAGTCGGGTGCAGCGCGGCCGCGAGATCACTAAGCTGGTTTACATGTTTCAGCGGCGTTTGTTCTAAGCGATCGCTTAACATAATTTGCTCTCGCGAAAACTCGCCTCGTTATTACGTAAGTGTATCGCGTCTGAGCTCGCAGATTTAGCACTAAACCGCCGGCGGGCCCGCACCCACGCCTAATCCCGACTAGTAATCACACGCTGAACCTATTACCACTTCGAGTGTGAACTGTGAAATCGCTCATTTCCACGTCGCGGCCATCCGACCGGACGTTCTTAAAATAATAAATTCAATTAAAACGGCACAAACTCGGCGCGAAACAAAGCCCTTGTTAGACGTAATCTAGTGACTAAATAAATCGTGAGTTACTGCCGACGCCGCGTGGATTAAAATGGACTTTTCTATATAAAAAATGGGCAATAACCGCGGCCGCGAGAGGGCATCCCCGGCGGACAAGAACCCTCGCTCTCGGAATTTCATTTGCAAAAATTTCCCTCTGACCGAAACGCCATTATGAACCGGCACAAGGCGATGATATAAGTGTGGTAAATTGAATTTCTTGATATGAGCGGGCGCTGATGAAACGCGGTCGGTAATTTCTGCGGATACCGCGAGATTAATCCTGGCGCGGCATTGAAGACGCTACAAGGGTATTCCATCAGGGCGCTCGTTCGCACCTCCGCATTTTTATGTTTTCATAAATTTCCGTCGAGATCAATATTTTATATTCCGCGCCGCGGTAAATGGGGATTTTTTGCAAGTTCGCGCGGCACCCTCGGCTTTATTTATTCGGATGTGGCCCTCTCGAGATTCGCCACTTGTGCCGTTCGATACATTTTTCACAGGAATAATGCTATCACGTATGTTCGCGTCTTCGCATCGATTATGCACGGGGCGCGAGTGCCGAGTGTACGGACCAAATCCACGACAATGGCGGGCCCATTCGCGCGGTACTTTGTTACGTTTATTGGTTTCACTGTTTCAATATTTAATCACGATATGCAGAATTTGCGGTGGGGAGAAAACCCTTAGCGTCAGCATGCGTGGAATACTTATGTATTGAGCAGAAATTTACAGATGTATTAGTCAGGGAATTTATAGACTCTGAGGCAAAAGGATCACTAAAAAAATATATGCAATACAATCTCAACAATCATGTACTAAAAATGACGAATTATAAATTCCAAATGACACACATGCGTTTATTTCCAAATTTTCCAAACCTCCGTTATCTGCCAGATTGTTTTAAGGCGACTGACAACAAATCTAGTGACGTACGAGGCAGGGCCGGGCTCTGATTGGCGGCGACAGTGCTGCCTCACGGCTTACGTGATAAGGATTTTTATTCGGGCTCGGATAAACCGGTGTCCGCGGATTACTTACCGTAACACAATCTCTAAGCTTTTACCGCCACCTGTCATGCCGACCTACGTTTCCCACTTGTTTTAGACGTTTTTAGTTATCAAATTACATTGAATCGATACTGTCACCTATAAAAACTCACTGTTATGGACATAAATCCTCTACAACTGAGAGAGATCAACTAAGAAGGGTTAGGCCATTGCCTAGTCTAGGGTGGACTTCACATACATATGAATTGATACGGGCTTTGTTAAATTTGTTTTGTCCGAGTAAAATGCCTCCCGTGGCTAATCCTATTTGGGGAAGTAAATTATAGCTGTGGCCATAATACGGAAGGATGTTCCCGCTGCGCCGTGGACACTGATGCAATACTAGAAGTTGATAGGGGAGATAAATTGCCAGGAATTTTAGTTTCATTGAAAAAGTATATGGTTGATGTTTCTCCATTCTCATTTCATATAGAATTATTACTTTAGTAATAGCTCCTAAAAATACTATAGTGGATACGGATGATAAAGAAACCTTATTATTTTTTATAATAAAGTACAAATCTTGCAAGCCAGAGTATTTATTTTCCCACAATTAGTGGTCATGATTTTTGATGATATTTCAATATTTGAAATAATCTTGTTACACCTTTAAGGGAAAAAGAGTACATGACTATGAAACTGTGGTCAGTTACCCACGCCACTTCCATCGAGACCCGCTCCTGCCCTGGCCACTAACTGCACGACCGAGTGGCAAAACATTTGTATCGACGTGTGCCCTATTCAATTTGCCGAGAAATATACGAGATCATTACGTTTTATTATAACACGATATTTTACGGACAACCTCATATAAAATTATGGCGGTGTCGCTCCTAAGAGCCGCGATTATTTTTATTGCTACATGATTATGGTGTTATCAATTTATTAATGTAAAAAACATTCATGTTTATATTTAAACAGTTAAATGTTTTATGTGAGTTCACGGAATTATAGTTGCAGCAATAAAATATGATAATAAAATCAGTAATAAGGCGAACGAATTACGATAATTCGCATTTGTACGTCGTTCTAAAAATAGAAAAGGAAAAAAAGATAAATAATTTGAAGCAATTTCAATAAAGCCACAATTTCACGCGCGCGTTGGTGTGTACCCGCCACTGTTACAATTTAATAGAAACTTCAAAAGGCCTGCTGATTCCACCACAATTCTATCAGCTTAGCACGAGATCCAGAGCATTATGCGTATAAAAAGCGGTTATCGCGAACCCCACCGCGTGAGGCGCGGGCGGGGCACGGCGCAGGGGGAGGGCGCCCGGCAGGGGAACAAAGCGGATGCGGGACCGACCCAACCCGAACATCATTTTTGAGAGACTTTTTAAGTACATTGCCGTGTAGTTACCGAAATCGCGCGCTAGTTCAGTAGAGAACGCGCATTGGACGAAAACTCAACTTTTCCCAACACAAGCCGAGAGTGCGGGAGGCGTGCACATGTGTCTTGATTTTCTTTTGTGTCCCGAATCGTTGATGACGCGTCGAACAAAATAAAATACTGGCGTTAGTTTAAGTGCAAGGGAGAAGTTTAGAAACGTTCTTTCGCTGCTCGCGCATTTTAAGTGCGCTAAAGCGTTGAAATGAAAACAGGCCAGTGGAAAATGTTGTAGGTTTATATTTATAGTTTCAATTAGCGGCCCGGCATGCGCCCGCCGCCGCTCTAACTCGTTATTACAACTGAAAAAATACAAGCAGCGAGCGCACTTTCTCACAACAAGCCGTCGCGTTGGCCGCGCGCCTGCAAACTCGTCAGCAAAGTGTAATATTCATCGATGAATGACGGCGGTGTGAAACGCGATCGTTGGCGGAATTTAATTTGACATTCGTCGCAGAACGGCTCATCTGAGCGACATTAATCGAGGCGTAAAAACCTTTTAATGTCGCAACGCTTAAATCGCTCGGACCAATTAAATTGGAGCGCTCAGAGCGCGTGCGATTCGATGCTGACTATTTAGAGACAATTACGGCGCGTCACTGGCCATTGTCCGGTGGCGATTAAGCGCCGGCTACAATGGGCCCAATCCCGACCTCTAACGAAGCGACTTCGGCCATTTCCGCCGCACTTCGGCGCCGCTTCAAAGAAGTGTAATTTGCGGTTGGCAAAATCGCAGCGCTCGTGAATTTTGCCGATGTTGAGACGAAGTTAACCGATTGTAGTCGTTTGAAAGTGGAACCTACGTAACCGTTGCGGCCAAAGTCGAGTTGACAAAGTTCCGGGTGTGTTAAGGGTTAATTCGGCCGGTCAGTTTGACCCCTATTGACTCGGACATCGACGAACGTAATATCCTGCAGTGTTGAGTTAATTGTTTTCTATGAACACTATAATTCGCTATTGATTGCTTCTTACATTGTTCTATAGAGGAGTTTAGAGAAAGCGATATGACGTTTTTTTCTATGTGAAACTGTGGATAATGGTTTTATTTTTACGCAGAATAAGTATCCATAAATTCTAATCCAAAATTAGCCGGATTACATACATTTTTGGGCTTTGAAGAATGCGGAAAGGGATTTAAGATATGTAATGAGGAATTCCTCTGCAGAGAAAAGTAGGTGTCCAGGAAACTCAAAGCACATCGTTCATAATTGTCGAGATAAACGGGGCTTCAGTCTGTGTTACAAGTCTTTGCTAAACGAGAGCTGTAGAGACTGTAATTGATATCAGACCTTAATATAACTCTTACTTGATGAAATTTGCGAGTTGAAGTAAGATACTGCTTTTGGACAGTGTGTTATCTTAGCTATTTTCAGGGGTTAGCAGAGTTTCAGAATTAGAGAAGGATTAGGAATGTGAAAGCGCTCGTTAACTTCTAGTTGCCACTTGGTTCTATATTTACTATATCATAACCTTCGTGTTACGATGACCTCTTACTGATAGTATTTGGGCACTGACACGTAGCAGTTCACACATTTATAAACCAACTCGGACATAGAAGAATGCTTAAGCAGGATTGCACAAAGCCAAACATTCTTTTCAGATGCAACAAAAAAATTGTCACAAAATGCTTCAAAATATCGTTAATATACGTCCGTTTAAAGTAGCAAGTGCAATTATACGTTGACAAAGCCGGCAAAGGCGGTACGGGCCCTTTGTCGGCTGCCAATAATGCCGGCGCAAACTTTGCTAATTTCGGGGCCGACCGCGGGCGCTGCATATCCGTTGCTGTGCTTATGATATCCGCTGCGGCGCTCCATCTTCAATGTTCACATTAGATATTAGATACATGTAGAGTAAAGTAGAGTGAGGATTAAAAAGGGAGTGTTGTAGTGAATGGCTGAGGAATTGATGAGGATAGAGAATCAGGATAGCTAGACGTTGAAGAAAAAGGACGTAGAGAGAAGATGTTAGCTGTGACAAGAGGCTGTGGATATGATTTTTAGAACTACAGCAGTAAAGGCTCTGGTAAAAGATACTATAACATACAATAAAGATACAGTAAACCAATCGAACTACTTAGAGTCACTGAAATCTCTCAGCAAACACTTTTACCAATCAATTTCTAAAACGAATCATAACATCCGACCGCCGATTTAGCAAACAGGCAAATAACGAGCCCACCCGAAAATCACAGCTGCAATTTATCGCGTTGATTAAATCGACACGTTTTTTTCGCATTTTCAAATTTAATGAACAGCGGCGTCGCGTGAAAAATGTAAAAACCTCTGGCGCTAAACATCCCGTATCGGCGTGGAAATCCACGGTAATCGCCAACGCAAACGCTGGGGCCCTTTAGTAATTCATTCGCGGAAATATGCAAAATAATGCGCGGACACTCTTATACGAGATATTACTGAACGGAGATCTTATATTTGGGTGAAGGATGTGATTTCAGATCGAGTTCCTTATTGTATGTTTCATTTTATTACCATTGATAGGGAAATCACAAAAATATGGTAACATTTTTAATAAATAAATTAAGAAATACACACCGTTCTGAACCAGTATTCAACCTCATCTTTCCTTAGGTACTTTACACAGCTGATTCGGGGGCCTGACAATCTGCCTCGTTTCTTCCTCTTCCCTCGGTCAAATTTCAATGAATTTCTGGTCTTTAAGTATGATTTATGAACTGCAAATATAATTGACCAATAAGACTATCACTTTTTTTTTTACTAAAGCCGAAGATTTGAATTATCTTGGTTCGCTGCTCATTAAGCTTTGTAGTACCTATTTAAAGTATACAAGAAAGGATTCTTATAGTGATTTTTAGCACAAACATTTTATTATATGATATTTAACGTTACTTTTATTATAATGGAAGTACTCGTAGTAGGTACTAAAATTATAATGTCTAATTTTCATCCTTATAATTTGTTACTTAGAAACCGAGAGATACTCCGAGAGCGTTTTTATGAGGCTTTTTGTTGATTAATTAGCTTTTATTTGAAATTTATTACATTGCTTTTGTATATTTATTGTTCTTTTTTTATCTTAAGAAATCTTTTATTCTTATTAATAGGTTTTAGATTACTAAGAGAAGATTTAATTAAATAAATAAATTACATATCGTAACGTGAGGTGGGACATCAATGAAAATAATTTGATTACTCGTATATGCATAGCAAAAGAGTATTCTATAAGAAAATGAGGAAATAAAGAAGTTGCCTGTTCGGACAACAGTGGAATGACCGGGAAACTACCATAGCCTCAAAAAAAACTAGTTTGGTTTTTCGTTCAGTTAGTAAAATTATTATATCTACAAAAATCTTTATAATTTGATGCACCCTGTTTCTAATACCTTCTTCAAGACCATACGCATTAGATATTCTTATTTTTGTGAGCCGGGGTTAATGGTTATCACCGCGTGTGGTCATTAACCTTTACCAGGCTAAAAATACCCAGTATATCTTGACATTTACATACAACTCGAACCAGCAATCATTTCTGACACTTACAAATAGTACTAATAACCACTAATACCCTAATCCATTCGAATAACAACTAGATACTGTGTTGGAACAATAAAAGAGTTGAGTCAACGTCATTTGTAAGAGTTGTGTGTGAGGATCCCGATACTGAGGTCAAGGGTAACCTATTTCGTGGTGGGCTGTTGGTAATGTACTGGACGCGGCTGTCAACATTTTACGGTGACCGCGGGTTCAAATCCCAGGGCAAGTCTCTGATTGTCGTATGTATGTAGTAATAGTTAATCACCATGCACTACAACGCATGAAAAAAGCGTGAAACCTGCATACCATAGCGATTTGTTATAATCCCTATGGTATGGCCTAACCTCTCTCAATTGTACTTTCGATTACAGAGAAGGCCCGTGCCCTGCAGTGGGACGTATGTGGGCTGATACAGTGTAACCTTTGACCTAAGGGTAACATGTTGAAATGCGATAGGATTTATTTTTGATATCGACTGGAGATAAGAACTGTGTGTGGGCTAGTGCCGAAGTTTCTTGATTTGTTGTGTTTAAGAACGTTGTTGGAAATCAATACCACCCACGTTTTACTTAGCTGGGGTAAAATTATGAGGCACGAATGGGAACATTGAATTTGGTGTCAGTTTTAATAGTACAAAAACGAGTTGATTGTTAATGATCTAAAGAATATGAGTTATTTTATGGAATTAATGAATTATTTTCAGCATAATTTTGCACATTGCCAGGATTGAAGGCATGATATCAGTCTGGGATAGAAGGAGTGGATTTGAGCACAATCTTTAAGTATGCTTCCAGCAATTTGTTTCAACCTTTTTTCACATAACTCTTATTCCAAATAAGACTTTATATATTATTTTTATTGTAGATTATAAAACTTACATTTTGTGATTTAAATAAAATACGTCCAAATAGTTACAACAAAACACAAATTTTATAATCCTAACAGAAAGTCAAATAATAAATATGTTTATATAAAAATCTTCTATAAAAATTGAACGAATACAATAAAATATTGTTTCAAATCCCAAATCGGAATTAAGTATGAATTATGTTTTTCAGCGACAATATTGGCAAGAGTAACGCGATCATTCAGCCAATGAATAAAGGAGTAATCTAAATATTTTATCATTCAATATCTTAAATAGATATTTGAAAACGAACAAGTCTGGCGACGTTTTATTTGATGTTTCAATAAGTAATAATGTCTGTGGAATTGTCTACGATGTCGGTGCTTTGAAATTTAATTCCATAGCGATAGTTGGTCTCAATTTATCGCGAGAGGTCGCCTCCGTGCAATTAAAGCGCTCGGTACAAAAGTCCCTAAAGACAATAATTGCTATGCAAGTGGATTGATCGCAATTTAAAGTGCTGTTAATTATTGTTGGATGTTAAAATTGCCAAATTAGTGCGGGTGGATTAAACGGTGTCGCCGCGTGCTTCGCGCTGCTGAATTGATTCGATGTCATTATTGCAATTGCGTTATATGGATTATAACGTTTTACTTTAGTGTTGACTGCCTCGGTGGCGTAGTTGTACTACGGTACGACTACCAAGCTGAGGTCTCCGGTTCGAATCCCAGGTCGGGCAAAGTGATATTGAGTTTTTCTATTCATTATCAGCCCGGAGTAAGGAATTTGTACCCGATAGGGCGATAGGCTCGCCCCCTTATCACATCATGGGATGGTACATACGAAATGTGGGTGTCCTGGTGGCGCCTCTGCCTACCCCTTCTGGGATAAAAGCGTGAGTTTATGTATGTATGTATGTTTACTTTAGTGTTGTCTATGCTGTCTATTTTGTAATAACAACATTATTTATATTCTCTGTGATTAATAATAGGCGCTCTACAACTACGCCACGTTAGGCTAATGGCAATACCACCAGGCTTTTAGAATCTACCGCGGGTTTGAATATAAATAATAACTTATTTGCTTTTATTCATACTAATTTATTTAGGTGACATGCACATAAACGAAAAATTGAAACAAACTATATAACCCAAGAAATAATTTGGCAACTTCAACAATAACACCAGCACAATGAAAGTGCAATATAAATTGTCTAATCCTACATCCACGTTTTAAGTGTAAAAATTAAAGCAAATTTCCTGCGCTTACACGGTGTATGTGGCCGTCGCATAATTCTTCAGACGCGCAGCCACCGAGCCGTGTGAAATGACCGCTTACAACCCAGACGCGGCGCTACGGAGATACGAGAATACTCAAAACCAGTGGTTCTCAAAGTTGATTAGGCTCCGACCACCTAACATAATATAGGGTAAATAAAAGTACTGATTAAACAAAATGTACTGATAATCGTCGGCACGGTTCTTGAGCGTTCGGGGACAAAGTGGGGATTGCTTTGGGCACAGTGTCGCGTAGTGAGCCAATCACCGTGATGCACTCGACCCCCGTTTTTCCTCATACCGCTAAAGAGACCCAAACATCGACTTCTGCGCAAGTAACGGCCACCGCTCAAGATTTATGCCTATTATTATACACTAAAATTGTTTCATACATAAATACGAGTACCTGCAAGAACTGTAATTTTAATGAGAAGGGCGAATTTTTTCTTATTTTTTTTTAATTACAACTTTAGCATTAACTTAAATTTTAGTTATTTTTAGTCGCAGTGAGATCGATACGTTCTATTTATTTCGGTATTTCTTTTTAATGCCGATTATAGCTTCACAAAGACATGAGGTACAGAAGGGAGAAAGATATATATTTAGAGCCCACTAAATATTCGCTCGCGGCCCATAGTTTGGGAAATGTTGCTTTATACTACAATTTGGCCAACGTCCACGCCTGGTCAAATGTTTGTCAAATATTGCAAGTCGAACAAAGGGCGTTTTAAACGGTTATGTAAGGGTTATTGAAGCCAAGTTTATTGGCTGTTATTATAGAATTGAAGCCGTTTATGTGCTTTTTATTACACAGTTATTTGTGTTAATGCGTCTCGAAATACTGGGTAATTTTCAAATGACTAATTTAATTGCTTATGTATAAATGCTATGTAATGTGACCATGAAACAAGTTAGTAACTTTACACATTATTTCAACTCAAAAGTCTACCCAATTAATATAAAATAGTTAACGTAACGTTTAAATATATTTAACCCTAACACATTAAATAACCTAATCCGCCAATGCCAACATGTTTAACCAACATTGGCGTATTGTAGCCAAGGTTTGTGCGAAGTGGGCGCCGTCGGTCCATAATGGTAAATAATTAATGTAGCATCTTGCGGGCCGCCCCGCGTATTAAAAGCCGCGAGTGCTGAGTTAAATAATAACTACAGAAAAATATATTGAAATTATGCGGGGAAATTATTTAGTTATTTTATGTGCCTGATTTTATTGTAGATAGGTTTTAACGGACTAATATTCAGTACACGAAAGTGATACTCATATTTGCTGTCGCTTTCAGTTTTTGTCAAAAAGATACATCTTTTTCTTCCCCAACTCTTTCCTTCTCTTTCTTTTAAACGTAAGTCTTAACTTATTTATAAGAAACTATACCTATAGCTTATACTATATACTGATATTACATCAAAGATGAATCCGCGTTATCCAAAGATCCGACTACAAAGACGTTTAATACATTTCATCCTATAATCAACAACTACATTTGAAACCATTAATAGCAACGTAATAAGGGAGAAGTGAGTCCGATAGTGAATTACATTGAGCGTCTGATATCCAGTGGGCGATGCCCCCCGGCTGGGAGGGGGTTGGGGGAGCGCCCCCCACAAGCCGAGTATCTGATTTCTTATTTAAACTGAATGTAACATATTCATTTCTTTAGACTATTGGCGGGATTGCGGGATAATTTTTTATGTTGCGTTGCTGTGGTCGGTGTGAATGGTCTATGTGTGAGGATATGGGATTATTATTTCTATAATTAACTTAAGAAATCTTATGCTATTTTTTCTGTAATGTTCATATTAGAGATGTGTCGATACCACCATCCAAAGGCTAGCCAGAGGTGAAATTTTCTAAAGAATTAACTCACACATCAACAAAATTAGGGCAATTTCGACAGGCTATCAATACCATCAAAATACAGGGACATCTATCGCCACACTTCAAAACTATCCTAACTGCAAAAACGCGTTACAGTACTGTCCACGCTTCGAAATCTCTAAAAACGCTTAGAGGACCGAGTGAGGCAATAAAAAAACTTTGCAGCCAGACTACTCTATGGCGATGCGCCAACATTTACCTTTGAAACTCTTAAAAGTATTCCCGCTATGTAATGCCGTTGAAATCGACTCTATAATTCAACCAATTGAATATACTGCCTACGTGTTAGGAATTTTAAATAGTTTTAACATTTTTACGTATATTGCGTTAAATCATGTTATATGTAAGGCTATATTTATTGATAGTTTAAAGAGTTGGTAGACGTATCAACCCGTCAACTCGCACTAGGCCAGCGTGCTGGACTATGTGGCCTAACCCTTCTAAATCGCACTTTCGGTTGTAAAGGAGGCCCGTGCCCTGCAGTGGGATGTAGATATAAGTTCTGATACAGTACAGTAAAGTATAGACATATCAATGTCATGCGGATGTGAATCGTGACGTTCTGTGTTCGCGCTCCAATTCAGGTAAGAGTCAGTTATTTGATTTCAAACATTTACACGGGCAATAGAGGATAGTAATCATTAACGACCTTTATGAAAGTAAACAATAAATTTAAATCCCGCTGCAAGTCTATACATTGTAATTTCGTATTTCAACCATAAAGAAAATCAATTTCTCCACTCCTAAACTTTGGCGAACACTGACCATTACAACCTTATAATAAGGTATTACGTAACTTTTTCGCAATCTATAAACCGCCAGTTACGGCAGGCCGGCATAAAAATAGCCCGAGTAATCGCGGTAGCACAATGAAGGCATCAATCAAATGGCGTGAGGCGAAGAAAGCCTCTACGCCGACGGTTACCGTCCACCACTTATCAGATCTGGCCCTATTTGCTCCACTTTTATAAGTAATTTCCGTACATCGATTTGTTTTCATGATTCCAGACACGTGATGTGATGGACCTATAATGGATTCAGTTTAAATTGGAGGGTTTTGATGAGAATTTTTAACGTACTTGATCAATGTATTTTTCGTAATAGTCTGTAGGAGTGTGCGTTGGCGATGAAACGATGAGGTCGTGGGTTCTAATCCATGGCAAGCAGTTTCTTGCATGTGTTTATTGGCTTGAGAAACTTTAGTTAAGTTGCCCGGGCCTAGAATGCTTGTCATGGTAATAGCGTAGTCTCCAATCAAATTTTGCAATAAAATTAAAGGCGTTATGAGACTACTGCTACTACCTCTGCCTATCCCACTGTGATATAGAGGCGTGAGGTTATATATTTATCTTTTACAATGTACTTTGTGATTAAATCCCCGCTTACTATCACCCGTTAATGTAACCCCATTAATACCCTATCGCTGTTTGAAAGACAATTACGTGGGGCGGCGGTTTAAGAATATTAATCGCGTTGTATTCGTTCTGAGGGGTACTTATAGCTGTCAAATTGAAACTGACCATCTGCTTAGTTAGGTCTGTTATGAAACCAAAATTCGACTCTGTGAGACCATTTTGTGGGACTTTAAGAAAATGTGTGTAGAATGTCTGTTAGGGTTAATTTTAGCTTTCTTTTTATAATAACAGTATTTAGTTAAATGGCTATACATATTGTACTATAGGGATAAGTAGAATATGTTTAGGTATAGCTGTATTGATTTTTACCGATCAATAACTTATCGTTCTAATTCTGAAGCGGAATGTAAATCAAAATATTGCGGCTCACAGAATATTTAGCGAAAATAGCCCAGCTGAAGGGTTGAGTACCGAATAAGCGCTCATTAAAAACTTTTCAACGCTTAATGAAAATCTTATTGGAAGCGGGTACGAGTGCATCGGGCGGCAACCCTCGCGCGGCGCTGGGGGCTGAAATGGCCCGACTAAGTGTATTACAGTCGGATCGCTGCCTTTCATTCGACACATCAAAGAAGATCCCGTTCATTCACTACTAAATCGAATCAGCACGGCTTTGTTTCTAGACTTAGTAGGTAAATTCGTAAAGGGAATGCTGTCGAGACAAGATTCCGCTTTTCAAGTGGGTCTCTACGTTTCAATTTATACGACGCTTGCAATAAAGATTGTACAATACATGTTCCGTTACGCTTTTTTTTCGTGTAAATGTGAACGGAATAAAAAGATTGTCTCGATGTTTCGCGCGAAAGATTGGATGTACTTGTTTGAATTAAATCGACGACAGAGGCGAGTTTATCGATAAATATTAGCGTGTTCCCCACTCGGGTGAACTTCGTGTTTTGTTATTCTCGAAACTATTATGATGTAGGTGTTGCCGTCTTTATGCCACTTTGTAGTTTCTAAGTAGTACAGTTTATAGTCTAAAAATATGTATCTAGTTTTAAGTTCGGTTTGTTTGTTTTAAGTACAATAAAATGACTCGTAAGAATATTGAATTAAATATCAAGTTAAAAAGTACAATTTGAATCCGTCAATCCGTCAAACCATTCCCATTAAAAAAAAAAAAACAATAATAAGTAATGGTACCAAATAAAAACAATACCCCACTTAAATTGCTTAAAGCCAAATTATCCACAACATTCTAAAGAATTTAAATTTTAGTCGTCTATATTGCTTAGACTTTAAATAAACCAGCGAACAAACCCAACGGTCAACCGTCATTTAAAACTAAACCAATAGAGTTATGTAAAATTACCCCTCGGCGGGTTGGGTACATGTGACCCCGGGGTATTTGGCAGAGGGCCTGCGAACGGTTAAGATGTGCCGTTACTCGCCTAGTTGGCCTGGTTTTGAATGTTCTGCTTTGGCGGGTTAAAACGGGTTATTATGAATGTGTGTTTCTTTGTAGTGGTGATAAAATAGACCAGAGTTGGAGTAAATATAAAATGTGTAATGGAATAATATTAATCTATTTTTGTTGTTTAAAAAATACATTTTTTAACAAAATGATACTGTAATGAGGCTTTAAATTATACATCGTACAATAAAAAATAATAGAACCTAAAATAGTCTTGTAATGTGTAAAATTACCTACATAATTAGGCTATATATAGTTACAATGTCGTTTGCCATATTAATTACATATAATATAATAGGCAATCTATTGCATGCTTTACAAAACTACGTAACTATGATTTAAGAAAATTCATTAATATAATTTTAATCTAAAAAGAACGCAAGCTAAGATTCGGAATTCATTTATTTTTAACGTAAAAGATCTTTAAATTGCACTCTTAAAATTTTATTGGCCGATATTGCCAAACGATTCGACCTCTGTGATTGGTAGAAAAGCGGCGAGAGAACAACGCCAAAATTTCATATCTAAATTCACAGTCGAATGCCCATTAAGTACGTTCGAAGCTGTGAAATTAAATCGGTGAAAAACTGGGCTAGATTTGGCAGGGTGTCGGTGCCGCGGGCAAACGAACCAGGGCTGGCAGGTGACACTGTTTTGCCAGAAAAAAGAAACATTAACAAAACTAGCACCACGATTTTTAAGTCTTAAGGTCAAATATAATCATGTAAGGTGATTGGCAGATAAAAATGGTACCAAAATAAAATTCAACGTGTACAACCTTAGCGTTTAAGGTCTGTACTTTTATTGGAAAGCCACTACTTCTAATCCAACTTCCTGTTTTTTCTGGCAACCCTGCTGCTTCCTTGGGAGTCACGTGGCACGTACGAGGAATGCTAGCGAGCGTGGAAACAATTTCGGATCGAATAGCCATCGAGTTGTAGACTTGCTGCTGGTATGAATGGTCCATACTAATGCCCGGCCTTTGGTGGGCTTGCCAAGATAGTTAAAAAACGAAACGTCTGCCTCAAAAGATATTTGAGGAAAGAAGTGCTGTTGCAAGGCCTGTTTTGGCAGATACAGTTTTGAATAGATTTACAAGATAGACCGTCTGATGTTTGAATTGGATTGATTTGCATTCGCTTTTTAGTATTATGTAGTATATGTATTTTTCGATGTTTTAAGAAGTCCACGATGTAAGCTTGATTCTAATTTATTTATGAAGGTTAATATGATTATGCTAATTACAGAGCTTATACTTTTAACTACATCAGTACTTATAAAATAAGTGGAAAACGCTATCAGCATTAAATCGTTTTCTTTCACTTTCGTATAAAATAATTCTTCCCAAAGATGTATTTAAATAGAAAGACGTGAATTTATTTTTATTATCGCTCCACAGAGATATTCCAGTCATCAAGCGGTTTTGGATCTCTCGAAATAACTGTTGTGTGCTGCGGAAATGAACGGACTTGGTTAAAAAAATTGGGGGTCTTGCTCACCAGTATTTTGAATTGAAGTGTTTATTTTATTGATGTCATAATATATTATGCCTTATATAAAAATAAAATATTATACTTTGTAGTACCTAAATTATGTATGGTTTGTATGTTTTTAATATACATATTTTCAAAGTCTAGTATCCAATGTTTTTAATATATTTCATATTTATTTAACTTGTATCGAACAGACTAGTTACATAGACTCCATTGGATATTTTTATAGATCTGACTGTTACGAAAATCTTGCTAACTACATGGTGCATTCATATTTCTTTTTATATACCTCTTCTTGATACATTTGACAAAGGCTTTATCTTGTCTACTATTATTAATATTTAATAACCCCCATTCGATTCCCCGAATCCGTCCAGCACTCCAGTTACATAAGTTGGGAACTATTGGTGTCCGCCGCCCGTTTTAGATTCCGGCGCACGGCGGATATTCAATTTACGAATAATTTATACATCGGACACAGCAGTGTTCACTGCTCGCTGTATTTGTTGCGCAAAACGTTTATTTTAATTATTTAATGCGTCGCGCCGTATTGTACAGCGTCGGCATTAAATTATTACGTTAATTGCCGAGCGCACATTATATTGTGACGAGCCTTTAGGATTAATTGCTTTTGTATTCAATGTATCATTGATGCGTTTGGAAGCTTGCTTTGTAAACGTGGGTTTTGTGTTAGTGAAGTATGTATTGGTATTGATTTTGATTCAAATATTTGTAGTGTTAATGTAGAGGATGAACGAATGTAATTTTGGGGGGTTTGTAATCTCACAGATCAGATTAAACGTAATCTTAGTGCATATTCACAGGCTCAAGCCGAAATCAACCCTTGTCTTAGACATGTTTGTACCATCACACATGGTGGTCGGTTTCTCACCACCTAAAAAGTCTCCAACGCTCAATTATTACAAATCCATAACAGAAACAAAACGATGACTCGTGGAAATTATTCGCGGCGTCTAGTCTAAAGGGATTACATTCCAAACGCTTGGTGTTAAGCTAAATAATTTCGTGTTGATTTGACGCTGGCTCCGCGTTTTAGCAAGAATATAACAAGATCCGATATTTTGTCGACTGCGCGGTATTCTATATACGTTATACTTGATAAATGGAAGGAACTTTGGTTAACGAGTGGTTTTCTTGAGATTCATTTATGTAATTGACAATTTCGCGTTATTAAGGGTGTTGACATAATTATTTTGGGGGTCAAAAGTTTGTCACAGAATATGGATAGCAAATAGTAAGTACATTTTTACGTATCTTCAGATTTCGTCTACATAATAATTTTGTTGGCTATAAATAGACCATAGTCAGTCATATGCGCTTCATTGCACGGGTCTCCACTACGATTGAGAGCGCGTAGACCACAGTTCACTACACTGGCCTAGTCCGGGTTGGCATACAAGTTAACTAATATAATCGTAGATGTAAGATAAAATAGAGATCCTAAATGAATCAAATAGCTGTTAGATATTTCACGTAGAACGCAATACTGCAACTCCGCAATGCGACAGAAGCATGAACGGTCAAAGTAATCTACTTCATAAGCTACAAAATAAAGCTTCATACAACTTAAATGGACTTATCGCTTAAATGATTAATCAAAAAACTATGGCCATTTTAAACCGGGCGAATAAAATGTTATTTATCGTTTATTCCACTCAATCAAGTTTTACAAGCGTTTTTTTATTGTGCTACGCCGTAGCGGTGTAGCCGCGTAGCGCCGTAGCTCGTAGCCGCGTAGCATCATTGTAGCCACGTTAGTTTTACGACGCGATGCATTTTAATGTTCATGAGACTTGTTCTAGTTGCTTTATGAGGTTAATTTTTGAATCCCAGAGAATTTTTAAACTTACAGTCTTACTCATACATAGTTGACTTTACTGTGAGTTTTAGAAACATGTTGAAAGAGATTTTAGTTTATAGTGTAGTTTTTGCATGTATTTAAGTATGATTTGTAAGTACTACGTTGTTTCAAAATTTGTTGGCCTAGGGTTCATTAAACCCTTACGCCTAAGAATGTGGACAAGGATAGACAATAGGATAAAAGTGATTGATGCATTATATATTCTCGATTACTTTTTAGTAATTTATAAAACACATTTGGGAGTTTTTTCCCTAGAATTACTTCTAACGTTACCTTCATGAAATTTCAAAGTAACATCAACTATTTATAGTTTTCTTAATTTGCAGTACGCATGTATACTTGAAAGCATCTACTTGGTTAATTACCGGCGGCTTAATTACGAAGCCGCAATACACAGCGGGCCTTCTGAAGTTATTGACCTGTGATTAAAGGTCAGTGAACCATTGTTTACCTCAGCAACGTAATCAAAGTTACCTTGCGGCGGATAAAATTACTCAAGCTTAATACGAAGATGATACGGAGAGATGGGTTCGTTGATGTAGTCATGGGAGAGATTTCACTGAATTTGGTGGATTTTACGGGTTTTATAGTGAAGGTTTCGTTAAGAGATCTTTTGGATATGTTCCCATAGTAAAGCAATTTTATATTTCTAGTATGTATATCTACTATTTGGATATCGAATGAAAAAATCGAGAATTAATTGCATATCTGGATCAGTAACAGCGTAAGATATTTTTGCCTTGTTAAGAGTGTTTCATCGAGTTATTAAATTATCAATTATCTCAATAAATATGAAATGTAGAATGGATGCTTGAAACAACATGTAAATCTAATTATTTTTATTGAGTAATATTTCAACGATACAACACAAAACTCCCATCCATAATTTTAATTCCGATTCCCTCCTACATTGAACATCACACTCGCACGTGACACCCATTGGTCCATAAACAAACACATTACTAGGGATAACGGAAAAAATAGAACAATAAAAACAAACTCGCGCGAAGGAATTGCGCGCAGATGGCGCCACGGTGAAATATTAAGTAAATTTAAAAAACGCCCGCGCCGCGTGTGTTATGGCGCGGGATAAATTTACTATTGCTTCTTGTTGTGTTGTGGTTGTAGATTATATATTGGAGGTGTAAGAGGCGCGTAATGTATAAATTTCTTGGCACAGTGAATTATCTATACTGGTAGTAGATGTAGCACAGTCAAGATAATGAATTGCAACATTTTTTTTGTGTCTATAATGAAATATATCTATCCATCGCCAAACAGTAGTGTATTTATGCACTGTTGTGTTCCGGTTTGAAGAACATTTTAGCTAGAGTAAATACAGGATTAATAAGACTTAACATCTTATGTCTCAGGATGGCGAGCGCAGTGGAATGCCAAGCATTGCTTTGTAATTCATAGTGTTGTTTGGTTTGCTACTGTTCATGAGCGGTCGTATCACTTACCATCAGGCCAATGGCATGCTCGTCTCGCCATTCATTGCATTAAATATATGTATATATATCTATGTATCATCTACAACTACGCCACCGAGGCAGTGTTCATGTATCTCCATACTTTTGAGCCAACAAATAAATAAATCCTCTTCCACAGCTTGTTTTGCGCCCCCGGCTTTATCTAACCGAACAGAATGATTTTAATCGCGCTCTTTAAAAAGAGAAAAACTGAAAAGCGGTTTTACACTATCTGTCATCGTTTCAGCGCATTGTTCGGATCCGCGACGTGGCGGACGTCTAGACGGATTTCACGGCTGTTTTCTTGGCCTGGTTTTGTGATCATTTATAATTTCGCAGGCAAATTTAGTGTGCTGATATTGTTGGTATCGTTTGATATAGCCTGGTACAATACGTTTGTATTCACATGTTTGGCGACACATGCTTCGTGATTTTTATATTGTATGGGTATAAAGCTTTCTTTTTGATTGTTAGTGTATAGATGTTTATATGCTGCTTTTTCCTTAATCTTTGTTTAAATGTGTGTTTAGTAGAGAGCATTTGAGAATCACGTGGCTCGGGGTTTGATTACCAGGTTGGGAAATAATCTTGGTACTTTTAGACTGTTTTAAGACCAGACTCTTGCCAGATAATTATTCAGCCCTATCACATTTTGGGAATAAACAATGTATCATAATATTACAATTTGATACACCTTAATAAATAGCAGGAAATTTACGGTTGTAGGTACTATAATCCCTACGAAATACCAATATAAAACGAAATATATGTACATACATATATCACCCATTCATTCCAAACTTTACCACCCATTAAACAAACACACTAATTCAATACGTATGAAAATACCTTCACAAAACAACCCCAAGCAAAGGGTTGGAGCGATCAAATGACACAAGGCGACATTAGGAAGGTGTAATCAAGCGCGGATTATTTCAGAACTTTTTAATAAAGGGTCGCGTTGGTCTAGTGGTAACGTGGCCTGTGAACTGTGACGTCTGGGGTGTGGGTTCCAAATATCTTTTTATTTGCTGTAATTAATTGAAATTTTCTTATTTAAGTTATCTGGTACTGTAAATGGAGTTCAGCATGACTATAGGATCGTCTCATGACTCATCCTATCGCATGTTGGGATGGAAATAAGCTTAGTTTATTGTAGCTAAAAACTGAGATACTTTTGCTGACCCCGTTGTAGATACAAGTTGGAACTTATGTATGGTATAAACTTGTTAAAGGAGTTTATTTAAATTTTTTTTGTATACGCAGCATAATGTCCAGCGGTGTTCCTTTTGAAGAAGAAGATCACCAACACAGAATAAATCCCATAATTATAAAAAATATAAATTAATAAATAGCAATAAACAATAAAAATATAAACAAACGGAGTGTCTCTTCGGGCGTGCGGTCGGTTTGCTCTGAAAGGCGATGGCACAGAATAAACTGCGAGGAGTAATTGCTCCAATTTGTAGGCGGCACAGTGCGCCACGTAGCAGATTGCTAATGACGTCACACCTCCTGTTTGTACGCGCGGGTGTCTTTAGAGCACACGATTTTTGGTGTCAATAATTAAAATATTATGTTATAATGAGATTTAATAAGTGATGTTTATAATTTTATTCCCCTCTCTCTGCCTCTCTTCAGCCATAGGGGGTCCACTGCGGAACATAGGCCTGCCATGAGGATCTCTACATTAGGCTGATTTTATTTCTTGATGAATTTAAGTTATTCTTTTGACTACAGCGCAATCATAAGATTAAGCACTTAAGCGTTCGAAAATAAACTCACGCCTCTATCCCAGAAAGGGTAGGCAGAGGCGCCACCAGGAGGACACCCACATTTCGCCTTGTATATTCTGTCCCATGATGTGATAGGGGACGAGCCTATCGCCATATCGGGCGTATTATCGTTCGTAATTCAAAATGAATGAATTTGAGTGTCAAGATAAGGCGTAATTACTTTTCTGTTTAAATAAGAGAAAAAACGCCAACTATTTTATCAATCTATCTTAGTAAACAGATAAGTATTTCTTAGGAAATATACTAAACTTTTACCAACATTCAACTAAGTATACAAAATTGCCAAGTACTAACAGCGTTATATTCTGCGGTGAATAATACATCGGCTAGAAAGGGCTTCGCGGTGTTTGAATGCAGACAGAGAAAATAGCATCCGCTCGACTACCGAAATAGAAGTTGGATTTATATCAATATTAATTTACTAAACTCTATTTTAAGTTGTGTGCAAAACGTATGGTGGACGTTTGAGACTGCCGGCGTAAAATTTTGGAGTTTAGTTCAATTTATAAAAGTATTTGACTCCGTGGCACAGTTGTCTAGACGCTGAATGTGGAATGTCAGGCCGCAGGATCAATCCCCGCACTGAGACAAATGTTTGTGCGATCCACAGATATTTGTTTCAGGTCTGGTTACTGTCCGAACAATTCTTTTCAGTTGAAATTAAATGTTAAAATATCTTTGCACTCATATTTATTTATATTTCTCTGTACAAACGAAATCTTCTAGCACTGAAAAAATGTTATTATTTTCAGTTAAATTGCAAAAAATTTTATCAATCACATTTATTTATTCTTTACGAAAAAAAACTCATCAACTTATCAAAAAATCTAAATACGTAACAATAAACATCACAAAATCGCATCGTGATCGTGTCGTGTCCGCGCCGTGGGGTGTGAGGTGCGCCCGCCGTGTCGTCCTGCCTTGCCCACAATTAACGTTCGCTTCAAGTTTTCTTCTGAGTGGGGAATAATTGCGATTGAGTTGAGTTAAGCTATCTGACGCGGCCGCTGCCTTTAATTGGTGCTTAAATACAAAATTCATTTTGCATCAACATTTCTATGGCTCTTGTTTGTTATATTGTTACTTTGTTAGGGTGAGTTGTACGTTTTTAATTATTGCTGGCGTTAAGTGAAGGGGATGTAACCTGGATGTTTGAGTGTTCTATGAATTTGAAAGGTGTCTGGTTAATTTTAGGTCACTGGGGCAGCGTGGTAAAGTAAGGCCGAAATGTGTTTTTGTTGAAGAAGTTTACAGATGGAAAAGTTAAGTATAGGTAAATATAATTTTTACGTATAGTTTGTTAAATACAGTTGGGTTACTTTTTATGTTATTTATATGGTGTGGTTTTACGTGGCATTGGTTCGATAAAAGAGCAACCGGCCGTCCCAATGGTAAATGGTCACCACAACTAATGTTTTTAACATTCGACACTCCGAGTATCATGTACTCGGAAATGGTAGGGGTGTTTCCGTGACTCTGAAAACGGATAATGTAAGCACAGATAGTTCTTTTGCAAATTATAACCTGTTTTGTATATTTTGGTAGCTAATACTACTTCCTCGGATAAGTCAGTTCATTCCCTACACTCTTAACCTGTTAAGTCAAGGCTTGTAATTTCGTAATCAAAATCTAACCACACATAAAAATGATCATCTTAACGATCAAGAACAAAACTTACACAATACTCAAAGTAGAACAAACCCAACCTAACCCATCAATCGATATGCGAGTTAATAAAATACCGATATAGATAGGGCGGAGTATTAAAGGAGGTTCTGTCGCCCGGAGCACTAACGGCACTTAATTACAGCAAAACTTTGCAGTCATCGGCCAAGTCCGCGCTTTCTTGTTACCAGCCACTTTATTTTGTTATTGTATATCTATTGTCTAGTTTAGGATTTGAAGTGTAGTAATTAATTGGCGATTAGTTTGCAGATAAAAGTTAAGTCGCTTTGGGATTTCGATCTAACTGCTAGGATTGGTTATGTAGAAATCTTTATAGATTACAGACTTGAGTTTATTTTGTAGATCGAGAAATACAATGTGCGAGTTTTTCTGGGAACATTTCTTATATGATGCTCGGGAGCAAAATTGGTGCTCGGTTTGGGTATACTTGGCTCCTACAACCTTTTATGCTGGAAACTGATTTGTCAAAGTGGTGGTACTATTCATGCGTGTATGTATGAATATAATAACGCAATGATAATAAAGGTTGGTGTTAGAAGGCGTCATAATCGAGAGGCCCATGTCTAGCAGTGGGCTGTTTTGGGCCGAAGATGACGATGATCCGGTTGCGTGAATTTGAGAAATCCTTTTTGCAGCAGATATGAATAATTATAAATATAAGAATAATATTGCTTATAATGATGAAATACTTTCCATCCATTATAAGCCACAGTAAACAAAGCATGCAGTAAACAAGCCATCTAAACTAAAACATTGTACGCTTTTAATAACGACGTGTACCACATCAATCGCAATTTGGAGTTTCGTCTGCCGATAATGTTGCCTTTTGCGAACTTCCATCGAAACTATTCAACTTGGAGTCAATTACGGTTAAGTTTCAAATGAAACCGCTGTCACAGTGCAGCGTGGAGTAGTGAGCTAAGTGGGTGCAGAATGTTGAGACATAAAAGTTGGTATAGACCTGACTGTTATTTGTGTAATATAATGTAGTATATAGACTTATTGCTGAACACACGCCTTCTCTAATAATGTGAAGGAATTTTGGCCTTGAAAACCTGATAAAGAAAGGATCGTATTTTGAAATAAAATAACCTTAATTACATACATACATAAACTCACGCCTTTATCCGCGAAGGGGTAGGCAGAGGCGCCACTAAGACTCCCACATTTCGCCTTTATGTTCCATCCCACGATGTGATAGGGGGCGAGCCTATCGCCATATAGGGCACAAATTCCTGACTCCGGGCCGATAATTAATGAATAGAAAAATCCAATATCACTTTGCCGGACCCTGGATTCAAACCCGAGACCTCAGCTTTGTAACTGTACCGTAATACAACTACGCCACCGAGGCAGCCATAACCTTAATTACTTTTTTATTTTGTTGTCAGATATCGCTGTTGCACTACTATGCAAAGGCCCTAACAAATATGTAAACTTTGCGGCCTCATGGGAATATAACAGTGTCACTATTATCAAAACCAGCCATACCATTGGATCTGATTGTAACTCAGAAAATTGCAGAGATAGTAACTTTTTGTCGAGATTTAATCGTGCAAAATAATCTGTGTTTTTATTATATCGTTTGTTCTTGTGTTATATATTTAATTTAGGTTTTATGTTGTCAAATGTAACAATGAAACGATTTCGTTCCAATTATTAGAGTTCACAGAATATCCCCACTAAGTCGATCTGAACTGTGTACAAGATCCATTGTCGCTCATTAGAGTAGCACAAAGTGGCACAATCTTTGAAGGCACCATTAACAAAGAAACGATATTCGTCGACTTGCACAAAGGGCCGCTCGTTCTCTATCCGATGAATTTTGTATGAAATATAATACGAATTATAGAACCGCTGCAATATCAAAGTTGCAACTGTTGCCGCTTCTTTTGTACTGTTTGTGTTAGGAATATTTCTTTAATTGCTTGAAGAAGTTAATTGGGCGAGACTTTTGTTACTACGTGGTAATTTAATTTCGAGGTAAGGGACTATTAGGATTGTGATCTCCAGTGGCTTTTCGGAGTTACGTGTGTTCATAGTTAATTAACACTCGCTTCAAAAGTGAAGTAAATTTGAAAATAAATCTTAATATTAAACCTCTCTAGATATAATTAGGTCCAAAGCCAACGGTAAGGCATTAATCATATTACTTTTTATTGCCTCGAAATTCCCAAAAATTAATAAAAAATCTCAGTACACATTTTTAGTTCCCAAATAGAAATGCAGTTTTAAAAACGCACGAGTATTCCCACCGCAAAATATTCAACATAATCAAGAGAAAAAGTCGCATTGTCTTACTTAGTTAATTGAAACAATTAACCGAAGCGCACGTAATAAAGGAACGTTACGTCGGAAAAACATTTCTGGTTTTCAGTTGCTACAAAAATGTCGCCCTGTGTTTAGGGTTCCGTGGGATGGATCAGTGGACTCGTAACTCGTAACTTTCTTAGTAATAGTATGAGTTGTGAAGATGTTTTTTGTTGTACATATATACCACAAGGATCAAAAAATCAATTAGGTTGCGTTGCAAGTGAAACAAAATCATTTTCGTCTACTAACACTAAAATCACTACGGAAATTATGGTTGATTAGCCCCTTTTAGTTTCATAAGAGAGACGATTATTAAGATATTTACAGTCAAATCCAGCAATAGAACAAGAATATACATCTTCACAATGCTTTTTAAATAATATCGTACTTTTATTAGCCACTTAATTAATACAGTCAATATATATATTCAAGAATTGTGCATTTAACGCGGAACCATTTTATTACGGTATCGCTTCGTCCTTGCCAGTTTTTTCGAATGCAGTAAAAAGTTTATTCAACATTTAGTCCCCATGACGTATTCGGGCGAGGCAAAGTGGGAAGACGAATTTATGTGCGACGCGGACAGTCTAGGTGCAATAAAGTCAGATGAAAGAATTAGCTCTTGTTACATTGTTAAGTACTGCCTTATTGGTTTTATAATTAGTATAAGACTTTGGGAATTTTAGACTATGAGATGCTAGGATGTCTCCTGATTGTGGTCTATATAAAACGATATCTCTCTCTCTCTCTTCAACCATAGGAAGTCCACTGCTGAACATAGGCGTCCCCCCAGGGACTTCAACTGGACCTGTTGGAAGCTGCCTGTTGACAGCAACTTTTTGCAAATCTAAACAGGTGTTCCTCCTACTTAGTAGGAGTATAGAACAATGATTGAGGTCTATGGGCAAACTGGCTGATTGTGGGAACAATATCACCCTGTCAAAACTATGCTATTCGTGTTATGTCATTAGAACAGATTCCTACATATGAGGCGCGTAAATGGCATTCTTTTAAAAAAACGTCTTGCAAAATCTGAGTTGGATATTTTCTAAACACTTTTCCGATATTATTACAGAAAATTAGATTAAGATTCAATTACAACATGTGAGCAATATTTGTATAACCTCCAAAATACATTCTCTAGGAGAAATACATTCACAAATCCGTCATTAGGAGAAATACATTCTCCGTTTGGTTAAGGAACCCGGAATATTTAGCACAATGTAGCTTAGCCGGTTTACCAACTGGCCATCGCGAATTCCGACTCGCAAGAAACGAGACGCTCCCATACAAACTTGCGTCGTTTATTTTTTCTCCCCGATGGACGAATTTTAAAACGCCGGTCCGCGAGTTGGACAAATTGTTTCGACGCGACTTCGGATTACAAACGGCCGGATTGATAGAAATGAATTTCAGATGAGTTTGCGAGAGTTTTTGTGTATAAATAAAAGTTTGCGCGTTGATTGGGATTTGAAATTTTTATTTGCTAGCAAACTTTTTCATTTTGTGTACACTTGAATGTTGATTATTGAATTAACATTTTTAGTGTAGAGCCAATGGTCTTACAATTAAGGATCGGGGGAATTGAATGAGACTGAGGTGGATGGTGAATCAGTACAAACGCCAGTGCGTTGGTTGGTGTAATGCATTTTGTTGCATTAACTTTATTAGAAGAATAAGGGCAAGAAATAAAATCTTAACACTCAATCATAATAAGGCCATCACAAACAATATAACATAAAATAAACACAAATCGTTCCCCAGCCTCACAAATAATTCTAAGTAGACTAACATATCCCTCCCAATAAAGACAGCAAACGAAAAGCAACAAATTCGCTTTGATCAACACGTACAATTTAAACGCGAAAATCCCATTTCACCAAACAAGCCAACAGTAACGTATCGCCACTCAGATGGTTAAATTTTTAATCAACCACCGGACATAACAGAGAGAAAACACGAAATGACGAAACCCCCTGAATATTTTACTAGGGCGTGTGAAAAAAGCCGTTACCGAAAAAAAATATTAATAAAATCGCGAGGCGGTCAGACATCAAACACGTTTAGCCGGATATAACCGGATCGCGAGAATACCGGCCCCTCGAGGATAGCGGATACCAAACAGCCGCAAATTATAAGTGGGCGTACTGGAAACGACTCCTTGGGCGGCCGTAATATCTTGGAGGGAAAAATGGCGGGAATACGCGAGCTGCCGGCAGGGGTAGCCGCAATTAACGAGAGATCCGGCGATTTGTATCGATAATCACTGGAAATCGAGCGCGGTGGCTGATTTGTGCGGTCTAGGAGAGTATAACGAGGATCGGTATAGATATATACAATTTTCTTTTTGTTAAACATTGTTCAATGCGACGTTTTAAAGATAGAAAAATTCTTATTTGTGTATATTAAATCTATACAAGAACAGTTTTTAAAATGGATAAATGTACGTCACAATAGCAGCCTATACGTTCATGTTCTGTGCGTTTGTGAGATGTTGATGATTTAAAAATATTACATTAATTACTTATCTCAGTACATTTTATGGAATGTGTAAACATCAATTTAATTTAAAAACAAATACAATAAAATACAAATTGATGTGGGTAGTCAGAAGTGGGGCAGAGTGGGGTTGTTCACGATTTGGTATAAATAGACCAGCATTGCTTGAAGTGACACAGTGTTGTTCGAGTCGTGGAGCAGGACATTACTCTGCCCCCTGTCAGTGTAAATCTGGCTCTGAGTACCATTAACAAGATAAGTATCAATTATTGGTTTATATTGCTTTAGTAATTATATTTGTTTTACTAATTTTAATAGTTAATATAGTGAATTAATGATTATAATGTTATTATAAGAATACCTATCAATTAAAGTATAGCAGTGTTTGAATATATTTGTGTTTATGAAAGATATATAATAAATTATATTGGAATAAAGAATAAATATGTATTATTATTATATTTTATTTGTATTTTGTGTTGTACAACTCTAGCACAGTCATGATAAGCTACGTTTTAGCGGAAGGTGACCCTTATAGTAAGAGGGCCACGTGTCCATTGGTATTATGAATTTAAATATTTACCAGTCTGTGGGAATATCTATACATAGCAGACAAATTGGTTGATCAGATTCCATATTACATTTCTACAAATTTTCTGTTATGACAAATAGTTCCCGGAAGATCAAACGCATTCCAACTTCATGTACGATTTTTAAATAAAATACTGGGTTTCGTATATTAAAAATGGTTCCGTGAATTGAAAATATTTTAACAACTTTTTGAAATAAACTCTCCAAACTTTTAAGTAGATTTGAGTAATTTCCGGAATATTTAATTCGATTTGTTTAGCGGTGTGATTTTTAAATAAATCCTATGGCATTAAATTGTTGTTTATATATTCAGAAGGAAGACGTTTGTAAATCAATGTTATATTGACAGTCTCCGTGGCGCAGTTGGTTAGACGCCGGCTGTGAAACGAGAGGTCGCGGGTTCGATTCCCGCACCGAGACAAATATTTGTGTGATCCACAGGTATTTGTTTCGGGTCTGGGTGTTTGTGAGACCGAAAAGTCTCTCATAACTTCAGATACCCACGACACAAGACTCGATCTTACTGTGGGGTCAGGACTATGCATGTGACTGTTGGGTGTATTTATTTATTTATATGTAATTTGTGTGATGTTTTCGCTTTGGAAATTGTCATGAGTTACTCGGAGCTGGAATAGGCTTTCCTCATATCACATCATGGAACGAAAATAAGCTCGAACGAGGCAATGCTAGAGTCACTTTTGGGGCTACAGGCGTAACTTTATCTATATCTATCTATCTATTCAGCCCCAGGAAGGCCTCCACCAAGGATCTCCACTTTGGAAGCCACCTGCATTCCGACTTCTGGCAACCCTAACCAGGTCGTTCTTCCACCTTGTAGGTGGGTATGCGACGCTTTGTTTGCCTGTCCATCTCCAGAACCTTTCGGCCTATCTATATCTATACCGGGTATATCAAGATTGCGACCGAAAACGAAGCCAGGTGGTGGTTTTAGTGCTTACAGACACGATGCATATAAAAATTTTACCAAAACGGCGACAGATATATTTCTAGAATTTTTTAAAAATCATCTTGTTTGGGTGGTAAATACCTAGTTTTTGCGAAAATTTTAATTTAAACCCTTACGTACCATTGAGTGTTTAAAAATAAAGAGTTCTACATAATTATTTTAGGAAACCTATGTATTTATCACCCAAATACGACGTTAAGTAAAAAATTACCAAAAAAACGTTGACGATTTTTTTTGCGAAATTTTTATTTGCATTGTGTCTGAAGTCACTAATACTACTACCTGGCTTCGTTTTCGGTCGCAGTCTTGATATACCCTGTATAGCACGAATCGCCATAATCTCTCCCCATGCACCACGCACGTGTCAAGAGAATATCAGAGGCTCTAAATTGACTGGAGCCGAGCTCTTAAATCGAATCCCGTACATTTTTGCACCAGTGTAGTTTGTCACATTAATGTTTTAACGCTTTGTTGCGAGCGGCCGGCCGCGCGCTCTCGCGGGATTTCCAATGATTGCCAATCAAAATGCCGTTTTGTCTATTTAGGGGGTTTAAATTTAGTTTTGCAGGTGATACGCGATATCCTTTCATTTCAATTGTATGGACGTATAAGAGTACTTGTTTTATTGTTATATGGTTTATACAGTTTGGTGATGAATATATTAAGCGACCCTTATGTTAGAGTACACATATTATTGTGAGGTGATTGTTGCTAAGATTGCATATTAAAACTCATGTATGTATTAAGTTTTGTACTTGAAAATCCACAAAGTGTTTATTTAATATTGGGAATCGAACCCAGGACCTGGTGGACCACTTAAAATACCAACAACAACAACACACTTATAAGTAAAGAATATTATAGATGCATGTTCCATTTAGATCCGTATAAATATATCTCATGGTTTCATTTTAAAATCCTTGATTCCTCGTCCGATAATTGCGCACCGCAGCCCCGGGTTTCAGCGTAAAAGCATTACAAAGTAATTTTCCGCGCGAACACAGCAAGTCATCTTTGATCCTCGATCCGACAATCTCGATATCTTCCGTCACGTCGCGAATTAGCCCGCTTTTAATAACATCACAAAGAGCCGCCTTTTTACACGACGACAATAACAAAGTAATTTTTCATCCACACCTAAAAAAATACACTTTTTACAGACACTATAAAACGGAGTCTCACCGGCTATTGTGCCGTGTGACAAAGGAAACTGTAACATCAAGTGTCGCCAGCCTAAACGATAAAAAATAATGCAAATTCACTTCGGCGTCTCAAGGGTTGCCAGGAGAAAATAAGCTACCGGATTGATAGTGTTTTTAATTAAACTAGATGTGGAAAAAAGATTGTGAGAATCAGGAATGTTCTAAATTTAAATTTAGTGTTAAGTTACTTGCATGGTAGTATTTCTTCGTCATATTTTGGTTGTGAACAAACTAAAGCCTAGGTTCTATAAGTTTGGAAGCAGATCAATTGGCGGTATCTACGTTTTCTAATAGTGTAGTTTTTTTTAAATTTACCGGTAAATGAGGGGTGGTGGAAGTTTTTTTTAAGGCTTCCAGTTATTATGATTATGTATATTATGTAAATGTATGTTCTAAATTTTAATGTGTACATAAATTTGCTTACAAATATGAATAGTATAGAGGATTGAAATTAATGAACACGCTAACTTTTGCCAGCATTACGTTACAAACTACGTATTTCGCAAAGTTGCTTATTTGCGCATATTGCGGTAGAGGCTATTTGTTGTAAATTATAATTTTCAAATCGTATTGAAACTAGAGTTAAGGGTTATAAAGTTAAAACTTAAAATGAATTAATGTTCTAGTGAGAATGTTATTGAAGAAGAAAGAATAAAGAAAGACACGTTTATTCGTTACAAGCAATGGTTTACTTATACTTCAAGTACTAATCTATCTATTGGAAATTTAAAAACTCCCAGCACTACAAGCCAAATCCCAAAAAAGCTTTAATCAAAAAAATTCACATTAAATTTTCTAAGACCATCTTCAAGTTTTTAAGATAATATTACTAGTCCATCACAGTCGACTGCACCGACACCCCTGATCCCATCCCGCGAAATAACGCCCGATCGTTACGCGGATAACGGAGTTTTTGCCGTTAAATCGCGCCTTCTACTCTTAACGACTGTCTCCTTAGTTAAACTCGAAAGTGATTCAGGTAGCCGTTTGTGTGAAGTGCTCTTTTTCATTTGTAGAAAACGGGAAAAATTAAAAGAGTGTTTATAACGAGTTTTTTGTTATTGTTTGTTGTGTTGCATCAGCCGTTGATGGTAGAATTTGGAATCATAAATAGGCAACATTAGTGGTCGCTTGTCAGATGTCATTAAACGTCACTTTGTATAAATGAGGTTGCATTTTACTGTTGCAAATATTTTGTTACTTGACATTTTAAAAGTACATAGTATATTTTATATAAATGTCATAATATTATAAATAGATAGTGAGAATTTGAAGTTCTTTTTCATGGGACCAAATTATCTACATTTCAATCGTAACTGTTTTGAATTATACACATATTTTTTCTCTCCTTTACCTTATATTTAATTACTCATATGGTCACATAGTGATCGGTTCTCAAAGCTTACTTACAGGACATACTACATACCTAAACAAATTAAAAGCGTAAAGAGCTCGTCACAGCCCATCTAAGCGTTAACCTGCACAAAGCTCGCGCCAAACAATGCGACGAAATATCCAGCTATCAAACGCTCGAATTAATTCCCCCACCACCTGACTTAGTCTGAATGTTCCAACTTAGTCCTCGTTTATGGCAAACTCCACGCTGAACTTGTACCGGTAATCACCAACTACTATCAACTAGTAAACAATCCCTTGGAACGTAATTTGTCGGTTATGGCGCGCAGATTCGCTTGTTACGCGCCCGATTGGGACTAAAATTTGGGCGGGTATTTGACGATTTAACGTCTCACTATAACGGTGAAAGGAAACATCGTGAGAAAAGCTGTCCATAGCGATTTATAAGAATTTCTATGGTATGTATAGTTCGCCCTGGTGGCGCCTCTGCCTACCCCTTCGGGGATAAAGGCGTGAGTTTATGTATGTATGTATGTATGTAAAGTTCGCCAACCCGCACTAGGCCAGCGTGGTGGACTATATGGCCTAACCACTCTCAATCATACCCTTGATTGTAGAGTAGGCCCGTGCGCTGCAGAGGGACGTATATGGGCTGATACAATAAAATACGTCTCACCATTTGACAATCTTATCTCGGGTAAAATACTATTAATATTCGGGTAATCGAAAAACTTCAGAAAGGAGTAGCTTACTGCTAGTTTATGAGTTTTACATATCTGCGGTAAATTAGATCTTAGGATGTTACGGTGTACTTTTTTGCTTACAGTTTCTATGCTGCGTATAGTAATAGGTATAAATAATAAAGATTGCGAAGTGTATTATTGATAAATATATCTGGTGATTAACACCCGTATTCTAACACGTTTCCTCTAATCTTCCTCAACCTTATCCTAGTCGAGGTGACATAAAAATGAATTTAAGGAATCCTCGAAAATGGTATGCTTAGTTAAAAATATACTTTTACTAAAGGTTCCTCGAGTGAGGTTGAGTTGAGGAAAAACGTCATCATTTACGTCACTGATGATAAAGTAGAGATTTAACAAAAAATCTTTGAAACTAGCCTATGGTCACTTGAAAAGTGACAGTCAAATGTCATGTCAAAAGTGTTTACAAATAATATATAATTATTTAACTCAAAATCTTCAGGATTATGACTGGAAGACAAATATTTAGTGAGTCGGAGAAATGGTGGCTGCAAAAAAAACGCATGCAGACAGGAGGAGGGTCATACAATCCAACCCGGAAATTTCGAAGGATATTCTTATGGATGAATCGTCGTTCGGGATATTCGTACGGAGTATCGTACAAGTATTACAGGAACCGCTGGAAATCTTTAATAACTCGTTTAAAATAATAAACATTGTTTCCAAACGAAAAATCTTTTTTTAATCGACTTCAAAAAGAGGAGATCACCAATTCGAGCTGTATGTATGTAATTTTGTCAGAACTTCACCGTATAAGTTGAATCGAAATCGGTTCTGCAGTTTTTGAGATAGAGCAGGGGTCACAATCTTTTTCAGTCAGCGGCGCACATACATATTTACTATTTTGTCTCGGCACCCTTATCTATCTAGCTGGTTGAAACGTACAGTGATATTAGTTAGGTATATAAGCACAAAACTAAAAATTTAGACAGAGGGAATTCTACGCGGTGCCCTCCTTTACTTTCTACGGCGCGGCGCACCAGGAGGCACACTTTAGGACACCGTGAAATAAAGAGTAATGTTTGTATCATTCACTGGGAAAATGTGTAAATCGTGTAGAGGCACCCACCTCAAAAAATTGTTGGCATATTTAGGTATTTAAGAATTTTAAAAGGTAAACTTTATTTCTCTCTTTTAAATTACAATTTTAAAGTAGGATTATTTCTTATATTTCTTCCTTAAGGTAGGTCGCGACGTACCTTGAGTATGACAGTTGATTCCTTTCCTCGAGAAAGGAAAATTTTTGAGTGACGTTGAGTGAGTCTACTAAGAATACGGATTTCCTCTAGTAACGTCAAGTGGAGTCGAGAAATTTTCGAGGAACGTCTTAGAATATGGGTGTTAGCTATTAATCTCCAATGATGGCCGATATGAGTAATTTTTGTACCCAAACGGTAAATACAACGAAATCAAAAGATTGTGAAGTGGAATAAATTGCGTCTAGCCGTTCTAGATTTGGTCCTAACCAGTAATTACGTTGCTATTCTGTCAACTTGCAAATTAAATTAATACTCAATCCTTTAAATTCCTTATTCCCGTTTTAGTCGATATTAGATACAATTTAGTGCGACACGACATACTTATCTTCCGGCTATTGTTCTGTCAGTCACCCCATTCGATAGCAAGATAACACCTTATAACCTAAACTGAACTTTATATCTTAATAATAAAGTTCACATATGCTTGTACGTTAGCCAGAGCGTAGTGAAAGTTGGATATCAACTTTTTGCACAGTTTAAATCAGCTTTTAGTCTCTAGTTGTATGAGGAATAATTTATTAAGAGAAATTACTGATCGACTTCAGCAAGTTCGGAGGACTAATGGAAAAACTGACCTTTAACTTGATGAATTGTTTATTGAATACTTAATTTTATCTTTTATGCTTTTTATATGTGTTTCATATATTTTTTTCGTTTTATGGTATTTACCACCTGATAGGTACAGGTTCAGATCCATAGATTCTTTAGTACAAGTTCAATTTTTTTATTGCTCAATTAGGATACAATATACCTTATTTCCTATTAGAAATTACCAAGGTCTCTTTTGTCCAAAACACCTGGAACTGAAACTAATATTTGACAAGAATCACACAAACATTTTTGACTACAATTACTATTTTTTTAAAGCCTTTGCAGGCAGAAAAGCATGCGGCTCGCCTGATAATAAGCGGGCTCCGCCGCTCATGGACTTTCGCAGTGCCAGGGGACCAGCACAACAAAGTCGCTGCCTACCGTGAAGAAAAACCTACTACCCTACTTAATTAGTCAAACATACAAAAAACCGGACAACTCAAGACTCCAGACAACCCACATGCCACGAAAGCCGTAAGCCGTACATCTGCATACAATATGTCCACAATCCCCCACTATTTGCGCACGCTGTTAAAATGTATAAAACAACGTTTTCCATCAAACAGCCGAAAAACTCGCTGGTAAATGCAAATTCACTTGATTTATTTGACGAATCGTGGTCTGCGCCGCTCGGAGCGAATGCGCGCAATTATTTATGTTCTGCCGCCCCTACTAGTGGTGTGTTGTGATTATTTATATTAATTGTATTAATGGTGGAAGTGTCGATTGTAAATATTAATTAGACTGGCTTGTAGGTTCAACTTGGAAATATCTGTATCTTGTTATTCGAGTTTTAAAAGATTTCGAAGTCTTCAAAAAAATAAATTGAAAAAACCACCATCTTGCCCACTGGTGGTAAGAGCTTGTAATTTAATTTGGTTTTAGTCCAGTGCTCGTGTTATAAAATCTTTCATAGTCATAGTTATATTGATATCAGTAAAATAGGATATGTAACAGCTCAACATACCTTTTAAGACCCGAAAGGATGCATTTTTTTGTCACAAATATGGTCGATTCTTATCTGATCTCCTATTACTTCAATAACGTCAAAAACTATCCCAGTCACGACCTAAAATTATATATTATTTATGATGCCACCAGACAAGCCCAAAAATCCAGTTATCACGTAGCCGAACTCCCTGCAGACAATCCGACAGAGCTGTCAGTTATAAACCCATACGCTGGGCACAGATCTCAAGGGATCTGCGGAATGATTAATTAGACGCATACTAATTGTGCACTATGAATTAAAGTGAGTTAGCGGCGAGATTGATGTAATTATCGGTAGATTTTGTATGGGGTTTGAGAAAGATGAATTGAACACTGGTATTGAAAAGCATAGAGGTAGAAATAAGAGAAATATTAAACTGAATTAGGTACCTATTTGTAGGATGGATTAGTAAAAGTTGTAGAATTTTGCTGGCTACAAGTAGTTTCAAATGGATTGTTGTGGAATTCTTTGGAAGAGGCCTATTTCTACTAGTGGTGTTTCTACATGCTAATCGCTCTGTTTTTATAAGGATTGTAAAATGGCTTGTCATACAATAGAAGACGGCCCTTGTCCTAAAAAACACCCTTAGAGTAATGGGGCAGCAACATTGCCTTACTGTCATACTTAACATTTTCGAAATTTTGTATAAAATAATATGTAAATTTGTATTACTACCACTAGTTTCTAGCGTCAAATTCTTACACACATCAAACATCATCGAAGCTCTACCTTCCCACAAAGCTGTACAAGTCTCAAACACTCGACTTTGATGGATGGCACGTGTGTGTTTGTCAAACAAGCGCTGTGTACTGACAGCAACTTATCTCGTGTTAATGTAAGCCACTGTTTAAGAAAACGTTATCGCGCCGCCGGCTTGCGAGCAACTTCGTTCTGTTTTAATTCCTGATTTATTTATTATTTATTTATTTTGTGATAACTGTTTTTGCTTAGGAATTTGATGTAACTACTCCTATAATGTAGTTGGATGTTAAGACCCATCATTGGTACGTATGCGACCGTTACGTGTTATATATGACTACAAAAACAATAAATATATATAAAGAATTTTTTAAGGTACTGGTTGTGCTTAAATGATATTAAATCTATACGTAATCTACATAAAAATAAAACTGCATATCGATCGATGGTAACGCAACTCGCAAATAACTCGAAGGCGAATATTAATCGAGAACTGATGGTACGCTAATAGATGTATTTCTGTGAAAGGTTGATAGATTTGCCCAATACCGGCTCAGTGCGGAAAAAACTTTATTGCCGCTACAATGCTTTCCGACGTGTTTGCGTTTAAGGTAATAAGTACTTACGTTCGTGGTCTGGCCGGTCGAATGTGGATCTCAGCATGCCTGCAACAAGCGAAAATATTGTCAGATTTTTTAAAAAATAACAGGTTAAAGGGGTTTTAATACTTATGTAAATGCAGTGCTAGTCAAATAGGGTTAGTGACTACAATTATGTTGGCTTGCTATATAGTACATCAGATGTGTAGAGACTTGACTCAAAATCGGTGTGGATAACTACAGTGGGTTTTGAATCATTATGCAAAATGGTCACTATCCAAGCGGGTTTAAAAATTCTACCACCTAGCCATTTGATTCACATATTAGGTCAGTTTGCCGAGATCTTTAGACGTTCATTAAAATATAGTCTAGTAAGATTAAGTATAATTTAAGAGCAAATAACTAAAGGATGTAAAGATACAACCAACGATATTTAAGATGACTAACAAAAAAACTAACTGACAAAGCATATACCCTTCTCGCTCATCCCATTCATCATCGCATTGTACACTCGTTGATAAAAGCGCCCAATTAGTGTTGTTTAACGTGCGGCCGAGCCGTTGCCATGGCAACCGGTTTATGGTGGACATACGCTAATTGCCCACCCCTGTCTCGGAGACTGACATCCACCGTTTAGCACCTCTGGCTTGCCTACAATCGAAGACTAATTGCATTAATTTATATTGCGTTTTGTTCCGTAAAACTCAGGACAAATTGTACAGGTGTCATAATTCAGTTTTATGTTTAATTACGTCGGTATGTTTGTGTTTTTTGTTTATAATTATATTTATAAAGCTCAGGATTAATTTAAATGTCTACGTGTAATAAAATGTTCGAAAGGGGAAATTGTGTTCTTAGGTTTAATTTTTTATTTAAATAAAAGGGAATGTATTGCCATAACTTTTGAACAAAGATTTTGAATGGAAAGAGGCCATAATTTGGCTGACTTTGCTATTAGTGCACATAATTTACATTATCTATAAGACACGTATTGCCTTCATCTTGAGTGTAGAATTATACGATAGTCAATAAATACAAATGACTTTATAAATTCGACCCGTCACAATAATTACAACAACTGCTATTGAACATTTCCAAGGATTAAACAATTAAACAAACTAATCGATGTCTAATAACTGAACTGGACTACATAATTACAGCAATTAATTTAATAAAATGTATTTAAGTGGCTACTTATTACGAAGTGATTATATTGTAACAGTTTTATAAAATAATCACATAAATTACTTTTCATCATCACGCGATATTATTTTGAATGCTTTCATGCACGACTGTACCCGTTATTTCCCACGTTGTATTGTGTGTTTATTTTACTGAATTTAACATATGAATGAAAAAGGTTTTTGTTTTTATTAAAATCACTTTCCTATTTCTCGTGGAGTGAAGTCTTTAAGGATTTAAAAGTATGTATCAGCCCATATATGTACGTCCCACTGCTGGGCACGGGCCTACTCTACAGTCGAGAGAAGTTGAGAGTGGTTAGCCCATATAGTCCACCACGCTGGCCTAGTGCCGGTTGGCGGACTTACATACCGTAGAAATTCTTTAAAATCGCTACGGTATGCAGGTTTCCTCACGATGTTTTCCTTCACCGTTAAAGTGCGTGGTGATTGACTATCAATACACACATAACTCCGAAAAGTCAGAGGTGTGCCCTGGAATTTGAACCCGCGACCACCGTGAACATGTAGGCAGCCGTGTCTGGTTCGTTACCAACAGGCCACCACGCACAAAACATAAAACAGGAATTAAAACAGGAGAAGCTGTTTAAACTTAATGTATTTAATGTTACATGCAGTTTATAGAACTATAATAATAAGTTTGAATCCAGGGCCAACTTTAAAAGTCAATGCAATTGTATCAACCATTAGTATGCATGCGTTGAAAAGCGTGAACCGTCAAGACGTACATTCAATTACCAGTTTAGGGCATTATTTTCCGTTCAAGCACACGTTATACGAGGCACGATAATATCATGGTACGTATACAAAATACAGAAACATAAAAAAGTACAATAAATGTTTCATTATCGATGTTTATTTTGAAACGTTTTTATATCAATAAAAATTACATCTACCCCTGATAGGGCGAAAAGGGCAGGAAATAGATGTTATATAAGTCCAAATTCATCCGTACTTGCCAAAAAACACATCTCCCCTCGAGGTGCGAACGGCGGAATTCACTTAGCAAATAATAAAAAAAATATATTTCTAACCCCCACAGGGGTGTGTTGTGAAGTGTTTATTATTGCATTGTGCGGTACGATGGACCGATGTGAATTCCTTCACAATGCGAGTCAAGTGCGCGTGCACTGAACAGGTTGACAGTAATGCGTGAATTTATATCTCAATCGATTGTTGCGAGGCCTTCGCAGTGGAGGGTTAAAGATGTGTTGGGTTATGCAATTCGCTTAAAAGATATGTTATTTGTAGATCTGTTCAGATATATCCGTTCTAGTATGCGTTGTCTTAGAAGCCCCATTATTAATCATATAGGATTTAATCAAAAAGATCAACAAATCAGTGTGTTAGAATCGGTCAGCGCCTTATTTTTATTTTTATTCGGTCATTTGTTTACATAGTGAGTGTACATTCAAAACTTCAAAAAATAACTAAAAATGCAATGGTAAATATTCTTCATGAAGTTAGTGATCTCAAAATACTTATACATAAAGGTGGTATACATACGGTTGGCTGGTCAAATCTGTCAACAATAACAATTTGAAACGGCTTTGTGTCGCAAGCGTGACCGCGCTCCGGATCGGTTGGGTTGCCAGACTACACTTTTTAGTTAACGAAGAAAAAATATAAAGTAATTTTAAAGCATATTTATCAACAAACACAAAATAATGTCTGAATGATGTGATGGGTCCCACACAAAATTATGCAATTTAGATTTTAATATTACAACTAGAAAATTGTAATTGCTTTATTGGTAGTCTATTGGGTAGCCGCAAAGGAGACGTTAAATTGAATCCCAAGTTACTTTTTTGATCTTTAGAAAAAATGTGTGCTACCAATATTTTTTTTGTCGTACAGTTTAATAGTGAAAAATGATTAAGAGACGATCCTGCAGAAGTATGTCTTAGTACATTATAACTTCCTTTTAATGCAAAAGCAAACATCAAGGATTTTTAAAGGTTTGTTAAATCCATCAATCTACATTAACTCAGCATACTAAATCCTAACCTAATTCCCGAAAGTTACCTTCATAACCAAACTCCAGGATACTTCGGTAAATTCCTACTCTGGCAACCCCGATCGGTCACGACGTCGATAAATATCGGGAGACAAAAAACTGTCGCCGAGTGACGCGCGACAATGCGCTCGTGAACGTCGTGACGACACGGCGCCGTGACGCGCACGTGCCGGCGACGAGACCATTCTTTTACATTGTAGGCTGTTTTTTTTTGTTTTGAATGGTATTATAAAACGGTGTATGTAACCGCTGGATGTAGGTTGCTTCTAACAAGATATATAAATTTTAGGGGCAGAACTATATTCAGTTGTGAACTCCCTGTGGCTGAATGGAGAGACGGAGCAATATGGATTCGATATTTACAAATTTAAGTACTCTCCGCCCTTGATGAGTTCGATTAAATGCAATTCCAAAAGGTTATGCCCAGCAATGGATCGTCATAAGCTGAAGATGATATTCTTAGTTTGTATGTAATAAATAAATACACCCAATATTCACATACATGACTGCCTCGGTGGCGTAGTTGTATTACGGTACGGTTACAAAGCTGAGGTCTCGGGTTCGTATCCCAGGTCGGGCAAAGTGATATTGGATTTTCTATTCATTATCAGCCCGGAGTCAGGAATCATAAAGATGACATTTTTGTTCCTTTGAGTCTCACAATCTGTCATAGTTGACGTGCAAATATTTTAAGGAATTGCCTTACCTTAATGTTGGCATTATACGAACAACTAATAATAAAAAATAGAGAAATAGAACTTAGGATGTAATCATATAAAGGTTAAAAGATTAGTGTAATCTACATCTATAAGCGTTTGTTTGATGTCTAGGAGTTGTCAAACCAAGAAGTTTCATGTTATTCATAAATCCCATGATACAAGATCTTACGGCAGCACGGTTATGTGTGTGAGTTCAATTAATTATTTGATTACACATTGACAGCCTCCGTGGCGCAGTTGGTTAGACGCCGGCTATAAAACGAGAGGCCGTGGGTTCGATTCCCGCACCCAGACAAATGTTTGTGTGAACCAAAAGTATTTGTTACGGGTCTGGATGTTTGTGAGACCAAAAAGTCTCTCGTAGTTCCTGATACCCACGACACAAGACTCGATCTTAGTGTGGGTTCAGGCCTATGTATGTGACTGTTGGGTGTATTTATTTATTATATATTAGGCATATAAAATAAATATTATTTTACATCAGGATTGTTAAAATGTGAATCCTTGCAATATTTATCGAGTAAACATTATGGTGGATGTCAGAGTTCATCGATGCTATTTGCGGATACGATGAGTGACGTGGCGACCGCTCTCTGTTTAATACTCATCCGAACTGATAGTGTGTCATTGTTCCCTATTTACATATTATACATGTATTTATCTGTCTCATTGCTGTTTGTTTATTCGTATGTCCCTATCATATTGGGATTTTTATATTGAAAATTAATTTAATGCAAATAAACACGACAGCAGCAGTATGCAAATGTATTACTATTTTAAATATACGTACTTTAAAAAATATTTATGACATATGACATGAAGAAGTATGCCTGGCCATAGCCTACATATTTCAGGCCCCATACATATTTTACTTTGACGATTGATGAACCCAATATTCTTTAACTGGCCACAAACAATTATTTGATTCCCCGTACATATTTTACTTTGACGATTGATGAACTCTATATTCTTTAACTCATTTATTAGCTCATAATCACCAATTATTAAGCACGGGACCTCAAAAATCTCGGCCGATCGCCTCCAACTTACTCAATACAAAATACTACTCCCGACAGACAATTGCCTACGCACCTACCAATCATTCACCATTGTGCAATCTACTATCTTGCATCCAAACTCATTACGTCTGTATAAGGCAGAACTTATTGGCTCGCCCATAAGGTTATGGGCCATATTTATTGCAAATGCCTTAAACAACTGACCGCGCCTGAACGCCTCGGGAATTTGGTTCAGTAACATATGGGTTAGCCTGGAGTGGTACTTAAAGTGGTCACTGTTCAGGATCCATAGTTGGTTAGAAATGTATTGAATAGAAATGTTTCCTTAGGGCAAAATTAGAGAGATATATTTTATACATCTCTACTGTGGATCCTTTTACAAATACAAATTACTCACAAACACTTACGGATTAAGACAGTTTTAAAACTTATTTTAGTTATCGATTGTTCTGTCCCTTTCAAACGACTTTTGAATTCAGTTTGAGCGAAGAAGACAAAACAAATAACTAAAATAGGTTTCAACACTCTGTATGAATAAGGCCTTTAGACTTTATTAATTCGGAATATTTAACCTGCAATCTACAATGTAGAGAGAAAGCAAGCATTCAACACATCAAATGGTCATGAAATACATTTACACTTAATAGTAAATTCTTATTGCGATATCCGATGTGTTTAGCCCCACTAAACCTGTCTTAATATAGGCATCGAATTTACTCTTAAAACAGTCAGTTTCTTTCCATTACCATCAGTATCAACACTCGAACTATATGAGTAACTTGTCAATTTTACTCACAACTTTATACTATGCAATTAAGTAAAGATATTAACATCCAAAAAGAACCGCAGATGATTTATGACAATGCCCGTCCGAGATCAGATATTTGGGCAATATGGACGAAAAAGGATATCGGTACGATTGCCATCTGGCCCTGCGTTGAGTTTTGGTGAAATTGCGTAATACTGTCGCCCGTTGGGTCTGATTTTAGTACTGTGAATCAGGTAAGGAACAATAAAATTTACTGCAGCGTTTTCACGGTTTTACGTGCATATGAGCTCACGCCTTAAGTACTTGCCAGAGGTTTTTTTATTGCGATGAATGCGAGACGAGCATGCCATTCGCCTGATGGTAAGCGATACGACTGCTCATGGACAGTAGCAAACCAAACAACATGAAATACTAGGTGTGGCTAGTACCAGCTACATTACGACGTATTTATTAGAGATGAAACGGATAGTAGTTTGGCCGGATACCGGATACCGGATATTCGGCAAGCTACTAGGCCGGAGCGCCGGATATCCGGCTGCCGGATATTCGGCTCTTTTTTGCGTTGACACGATCAGTTTGATTTGAATATTGGCGCGGTGAACGAGATCGGAAATATTCAGGCGCATTCGGGTCGCACGTAAGCGGAGATCGGGTCGACTCGGCGTTCGAGTGTCATCGCGCGTGTCAGTTTGTGTTTGTTTCTCAGTTCGGTTGTTGTTTATTTCATTGTTTATCACTTGTCGTTGTGATTTTATGTTCGAATTCTGATAGATTAACAAGAAATGTAAATAATTAATAAAACAAACATTTTTGATGTGCGATTATAAAAATAAACGGTGTCCATAACCTATTGGAGTATGATTTGCCTTGTGTAAAATAATGAGATTTTTTAAAATTTTATTATCCGGTATCCGGCCGGATACTGTATTACTATCCGGTATCCGGCCGGATAGTGAAAACAAGGCCGGATAGGCCGGATACCGGATAGTTACCGGATATCCGTTTCATCTCTAGTATTTATTCCTGTGTCAAGATGTAATAGGGAGCAGGCTATAGCCATGTTGGGCGCCAATTTCAGTCACGGGGACTACATAATTATAAGATTTTATAATCAGAGAACCTACAGAGAGATTGTCTGATGGTGGAATCGAACCGAGGGCCACAGAATAAGGTTGGGAGTATTCTCCTTTAGTTTTTTCTATTAACCCGATGAATTTATGCTGCATTTAATTGTGAGTACAGAGCTGTACCGATAGAGTATCTACCAGTAATAAGACTAATACTTGACAGCCTCAGTGTCGCAGTTGGTTAGACGCCGGCTGTGAAACGAGAGGCCGCAGGTTCGATCCCCGCACCGAAACAAATATTTGTATGAACCACAAGTATTTGTTTCGAGTCTGGGTGTTTGTGAGACCGAAAAGTCTCTCGTAGTTTCTGATACCCACGACACAAGTGTGATTGTGTCATATGTGTGAAAATACATTAGAAAATCGCAGACAAACACTGATTTTATACAAATGAATAGCCAAGGACATCACATGCACAATAGTTTTAGAACAAAGTTAATGTATGCATCTGTGCCATCCGGTGGACCATTGCAAACAGGCCGATTTTAATCTGCCATAAACGAGTAAAAACACCTTTTTAATGAGCAGCTGATTTGCACCGGTGTAAGGTCGTTGCGTTTTATTATGCATATTAATGCAATTCACTTATATGTACAATTAAATAAAACATTGCATTTTTATGCAAGTTGTAGGAATTGAGTCTATGTCATATTTTAAAGATAGGTAATATGATTTAAATAGTTTTACAACTGTTGAATGTACAAAATAGGGTAGTTATACAGCTGTTGATTATGCAAAATAGGGAATATACATTTAGTAGTTTACTTTAAAAAAATAATTGGAGAAACGTATTTTTAGTGGCCGATTTTTTGTTAACACAATGTGGAAAAGTAAATATAAAGGTGTAAATATTTATTTTTAAATTCAAGCAGTCACTAACTATTGCTTTTACGACTCTAGATAAATTATGTTAATCTATTTTAAGACAGAATCTATCAAAACACCCAGACGCCTTAGTCTATAAGGCGCGTCACCTACATACTAACCCGTTGACGGCAATCGTCATATTTTTTACAAACTAACCGTACAGGGCCCGAGCGACCGCGGAGAATTCATTTCAAAACTACTTCATTGTATCGTGCTTGGACGGCGGACAACCCGCGTGTCCTTATACGGCGAAGGCGGCCACCATATCAGGACGGGTATAAACGGTCCCTGTTACCAAATAAGCTTCGCCTCCTGACAACCCGTAGAGGACGGGTTAACTGACGCTTTTGAAATCCGCACAAGAAAGTACAGTGGGTAATTATAATTTAACTAGTTGTGCTCGCGGGATTGCTTAGACAATATTGTTTGTAACGGTATTTTAAAAGAAATGATAATGGAGTTTTAAAATGGATCTTAATGGCTCGTATACACATTTCAAAAACGTATTATGTTGTTATGATATTTCGGAGCTGGAAATTTGCTCTCGAAACCAGCATGTGAAGTGACTATACTTAATGATAAATCTCGACGGCCTTAGTTCTTAGGGAAGCACTTTGCTGTTTGGCATTGAGAGTGATCAAAGACTCGTAAACAGCTAAACTTCTGACACTAAAATAATTAATTGTTGTCGATATTGGAATTATCGCTTCACATTAAGGTTTTATCTTTGAAAGGAAATAAACGTCAGCCACTCCTGGAATACAGATGTACAAATCTATGCACTAAGTCTCCACAATCTACCAATATTGACTGACTTGTAAATAAAATGCCCCAATACTTCCATACAAACAGACACACACTATATTTTCAATAATCATCAATCTCACAAAGTTTTGTAGGTCAAGAGTGTTCGACGATGGTTATTTACTCTATATGGAATAATTACATATACTTTGGTGAGGTTCGCGCCGCGCGACATTACTCCTGATTATAGCACGTTGTTTGTCTTGACTTATGAATATGTCAATAATGAGTGGTACAGCTTCTGTGGCGTCGTTGGGTAAGGCGCCGGCTGTTTGGAGAGACATGAGTATCATAAGAAATGAAAATTGTGGATACTAGTGCTTTTTTAGTCCGCCAACCCGCACTAGGCCAGCGTGGTAGACTATATGGCCTAACCACTCTCAATCGTACCCTCGATTGTAGAGTAGGCCTGTGCCCTGCAGTGGGACGTACATGGGCTGATACAATACAATAGTTGTTTTTTATTTGGGTATTGTGATACACAAGCTTCTCATATTTTCTGGTAATCATGACTGAAGTCTTTCCGAGTTGTTCAGCACTATGTGTGTGATTCTTGGGTGTATTTCGTTTTCTTTAAATAATTGTAGAGATAGTAGGTAAATTAATAATTAGTTCAGGTTAATAGTAGTTAATAGCCCCAAAATAACTTTAAATGAAAACCTATTCCAATACCTAATAATTTACACGGCACTGTTCAGAAAATTGATACAAATTTGATCAACCCCTTTAAATTCTTAGAAAATAAATAAGAAAATAAAAAAGCGATGTTTTGATCAAAGTAATTAACGCAATTGCTCAATTACCCGACGATTCAATCAGATAAGAGCTATCAAATAAATAAATTTATTTTCAAGTCTCTTAGAATTTATAAGTGGCGCCGTAACGAAGGGCCGAGTTAAATTGGAAAAATTTGTAAGTTAAAAGATCCGAGTGGGTATTTGCATTTTAATTGTAGTTGCCAAGTCGGCGGTGCATTAGTCGACATTCCTAGCTTTTCACTTGTTTGTTTCTAACTATAGTAAAGTGGACTTTACTAGTGATTTCTATGCCATGGGCTTATTATGGTACTTTGAAATTTGTTTAAATAGTCTAAGTGTTAGATTCACTTTACTGTTCGGTTAATAGCTTGTCCAGTGTATAAGCTGTGATGTCCTAAATTCGATTTCCGGGTAGTGTATCCATTTTGGGCCGAAAATAAGTTTAGAGGTCAATATGTGGCACTAATATCACCTATATACCCTCCGGAGACAAATCACGTGAGAGCTGCGCTTTCGACATAAGAATTAAACTTTGAATGCCATGCACGTACGCACACCTTTTTAATCTATTAATATTATTAATGTCTTTGAAATTAATCTCTATTTAAAAATCACTGTTTAACCGGTAGTAACAAAAAACCTGTGATATAATCGGTAACCAAGTGCGAAAGTAAAGACCCTCAAAGTCAAATACAGTTTATCAAACTCCCGAACACTTTCTGCACTCCTTATGTAACGTATACGTGTTGCTGCAACTCGCTGATATTAGATATTGTGCCAAACGTCTGGGGATTTGGTCAAATGCGAGGAAAATGTGCTCCCAGACACGGTAGGAAAGGTAACCGAATAGATCTGTAGTATTAGTGACTTCAGACACAATGCAAGTTAACATTTCGCAAAAAAAACGACAGCATTTTTATTGTAATTTTTTACTTATCGTATTTGTGTGATAAATACATAGATTTCCTAAAATAATGATGTAGACCTCTTTATTTTTAAACACTCGATGGTACGTAAGGGTTTAAATTATTATTTTCGCAAACACTAGGTATGTGCCACCCGAAAAAGACGATTTTTAAAAAAATCTAAAAAGATATCTGTTACTGTTTTGATGAAATTTTTATTGGCATCGTGTCTGTCACCACTAAAACTACCACCTGGCTTTGTTTTCGGTCGCAGTCTTGATATACCCGGTATAGTAAGCGAATTCAATAGAGCCACACTGCAGTTATCTTGGACTAAAGAACGAATGGGCTGGGCCGAGTCGGTTGGTATCACTGTTTTATAGCAAAACGACGCGATACGATGGTTGAACTGTCATGCTTTGATCGGTGAGTGAGATCAGAGGCCCAACACCCTTTCTCCTTCTGTTCTTTTTCTTCATTTTCCCCTTCTATATCGCGAGGCAGGCAACGATTTTACGTTGCAAGTATTGAAGATATTCACAGGTACCGATAATCACTTAAGGACTGACTTAAAAAGGTACTAGTGGCAGCTATGCTCGTGAACAATGAGGCCCTAAATTCGTTTCTAAAATTTGGATCCTATATGCTTCGAGCAATCTCACTCACCAAACGAAACAGGAAAGTAAAGCCGTCGTATAAATGTCATTGCTACTACCCGGGGTTAGTCTATTCCTACAATCATTCAAAGGACGGCCTCGGTGGCGTAGTTGTACTACGGTACGACTACAAAGCTGAGGTCTCGGGTTCGAATCCCGGGTCGGGCAAAGTGATATTGGGTTTTTCTATTCATTATCAGCCCGGAGTCAGGAATTTGTGCCCGATATGGCGATAGGCTCACCCCCTATCACATCATGGGACGGAACATACAAGGCGAAATGTGGGTTTCCCGGTGGCGCCTCTACCTACCCGTTCTCGGATAAAGGCGTGAGTTTATGTATGTATTCAAAGTACGGGGCTCTGTCACTACGAAAAAACTAACGCGGCAGTATGTAAGAAAAATAGACATTCTTCAAAATTCCCTCCATCTGCCAACAGCCGGTACTAGGTTGGTATTACGTGGCAGTCATTTGTCTCTGTCAGTATGGTGTGAGCTTTCCTGATAGCTACCGGGTTAAGTGAAACGTTGCCCTTAGAGAAATACGCTTTGAAAAACACGTGTTGTGCCTTTTTAAAGGGTTACGCTAATGGCCCGATGTCGCTGTAATCTGGTTTATCTTAACTTTTTAAATTGTAATATTGGATTTATTCAGCCAGAATTCGGCCGAAAAGGAAATTTATTGTTACATACGAAAAACAAAATGGTAATACGCAAATATATTCAAAATTAACGTATGTAAGTTGTAGCAGTCTCTTCTAAAGCGGTGACGGTATTACTTTACATTAAATGTAAAAGAACTCGTATGTAAAAAAGAGTACCGCTTAACCTACCTTCAAGTTTTAATAATACCCCCTGTATAAAGCCGTTAATGAACACGCTGTACCAGAGCCAATATCACGATCAAACGCTACAAATATCTCGAGCACACAAGAATTCAATTTTCTCCGGAAAAGTTTAAGGTGAAAATGGCGAGTATTTTTATAATGTCCGAAATGGCAGTTAATTTTAATGTTGCCAGTAATTAACAAATCTTAAGACCCTTGAATATGGTACGAGGGGATCCGGCGCCTTAATCACTACGGGTAAGATTTTGGTCCAAGCTGTAAGGTATTAGGGGGTTTAAAGATTTTGCGTTTATATGATAGATACTAGTTAAATTATACGCCTCTGAAATATTTTGGAAATTGCTTTTAATAAGTTGTATACACTTAGAGTATTTGTAGTCAGAAGTTTTGCATGATATCTCCACTTACGTTGTTTCTAGAAGATTGCGTGTGTAATGAGAGGTTTTACCGACTGTCTGCATTGAGACAAGCCATGATATTATAATTATTCTATTCAAAATTATTGTAGAAGACTTTTATTTAAAATGGAATCCCAATGGCTGCTGATAAAGTAACCTAGTTTTTAAAAAGTAACTTTAACTTTTATCACTATCAAATACCTAAAACTATTACAAATCCCCGCGACCGCCTGCAACTTGCACCCCACAATTATTGCTCAAAAGACGAGGGTCGTACCTCTTGGATTTTTCATACTAACCGAGCGGAGGTAAAGTAAATTAGATATTTTCCTCCCTAATGAGGAGTTAGCAACGCATTCGCAAAGCTCAACCTCACTCAATAACACGCAATTAGCTTTTATGACCAACTAATGAGCTTTCCTACTCAAGTACTATCAAAAGTTCGAGAGTTCCGCGTTACTGACGGATATTGGTATAATTATATAACATTTATAGATTAAAATTTTGTGTAATAAATGCAGATAAATCCGTGCGTTTAAATTTAACTGTAATCCAATATGTAAGATAAGGGTAATTGGGACACGATTCGTGGATACAACAGATTGTGTTTAATAAATAAAATTTAAAAGTTTATAAATTATCTCCTGGGTTTTAATAAAAAACGCAATAGTGGTTTTCTTGCAAATATTTAAATGGTAGTGTTATCTACGCCCCCAGAACGAATACTAGGAATTTGCTTAGATCCAAGATTGGAAGAAAATTCAAGCCTTTCACCTTACTAACTCTATTTAGAGATGCCATTCACGTGCGCGATGATCTAAAAACTTCCGAAAAGACTTGAGAAATTGTTGAAGATAATATGTGAAGAGAGAAAGAGTGGTCCTCGTCAACTCACAATGTAGAAATGTTTTAAAATTCACATTACAAAATGTCAAAAACCTGATTCTTGCATTGCAGGTTCCCATAGTATAAAAAATATTATACTATCCTTTAGATTACTTAAGATAAATCGACTACAACTAAAACCCACGCTGTAGTTAAATAAATTAAACTAAGCATTTTATATGGACATTTATTGGAAGACAGCCCCGAGCTATTCCCAACACAAGCGATATGAAAAGAGCTTTACACCGGAGCAAATGTTGCAGCGCTACCAATTAGCCCTCCATTATATTTTCTAAGATTTCTGTTAAATCCTCGCTCGCACCGGAACAATTTGAGTTTAATCCAGCGAAATATTCTCTTCACAATATTAAAATATGATTGCACATCCAAAGGGTGGCATCGGGGGGCGCAATCACCATCTGATCACGTGTTTCTTTTGAAATCGGCTTATCCAGAGATGTCTAAGCATTCCGAAGATCACATGATATTATGCCTAATGGCACACGAAATTAAATTCAAATTTGAAAGAACCGCGCCGGTGTAATTTGAAGTCTCGTCTGAGACGTACCTTTGAAGGAATAATTATGGTGGAATTTTGGAATTAATACAAGATAAGCCACCTCTATATTGAGGTCGGAGAAATGTGGGCCAGCATTATCGACGCATAGCGAAGTTCTTTTCGTGAATTGATGAGTTTCTTTAATCGAGCGAAGAAGGGAAATTACGTTTTAATCGAAAATGAGACGTGAGTTGAAAGCAAAGGAGGATGGTTGTATATAGGAGGATATAGTTTTCTTGAGAGAATATTGACAGCCTCTCCATCGGAACTGGTTGTAATTCTAGAGGCTACGGTTTTGGTCGTCGTAGTTAGACAAATGTTTGTGTAATGAAACAATGTTTGTGGCTTGGAAACTGACAATTCCTCTTGACGCATTTACTGCGTACGATAGTGTCTGTGCCCTAGGTTTATTTATTTATTATTACTATCTCTTCGTTTAACAAAACATCGAACACGCTACAAGAGCAACAACTATTTGTATGACACAACAAAAGGTAAAAACACCAATTTTCGGTCACGTACAAAAAAGTATCGAATCCAACAGCCGCGAGACGTACAATGTTAAAAATTCACACATCGCGACCTGGCGTCGACCCGTTTGACATGCTAATGCCGAGGCCTACTCTTTGCGATATCCCGCGAATTTATTCAAAAGTACACCCTCCCTACCCCTCGCACGCACCTGCCTATTGATATGCACATTCAATTGTCGGCTGCTTCCACGGACTTAATCGTTGTGGCGACTGTGTTTTGTATGCAGCTCCACTGAGACGGAATTGAGTTGTTTAATGAAGTTACTGGTGTTTGATATTTTTGCTGTTTGTTGGTTGAAGCTAGTTGGAAGTAAATTTTGTAAATTTTTTGGAATAATGTTGATTTTTGCTATATAATATATTGAGCTAAAGTTTACAGTTATTGTGTAATTCACTCTATTTCTTCTTGTTGTTGTTATTTTAAAACAGACAACATTTGTTGCACTGTATTTATGATTCCTATAATTTTAAATTTTGAATTTTTTATAGTTTTTTTTTTACAAATTATACAAAATATAATTAAACCGACTATATAAGATTAGAAATATCGTAAATAAATAATAATAACTAAGTTTTAAGTTCTCCACTTCAATATTCAGCATTTACCAAACGGAAAACATCACTATGCTCATCCATATTCGCGTTTGATCCCCCTCTTCTGCACATAAACACGGCGATAAAAAGCAAACGGTGTAATTATAGCGACGCACCGACAGCGACCTGTCATGTCTGTGAACTTGATACCGTGATGGAATCTACCTGTTTCAACATGAGTTTCATTCATGGATTAAATCAACGTTTCAGCTTGATTTTAATTAGGTGACGGGCTTATAAATTCTGTAGTGTGTATGAATAGATTATACGTCTAGGTTTATACCTTGTTACCCAGTGAAGGTCCGTCTTTCTGTTCTGTCTATTGCTTTTCCTCCGTTCTTGATATCGTCGGTTGTGGCATCATTGGCTCTGACATCTGTGATTTTCGAGTATCACCCAAATCCTTTCAAGGGGCATTCCTGGATTGCAATGGTAAATCTTGTTCTAGTATCACGTTGATATAAAATCCGATAGCTTCCAACTCAGTAATAGTTAAATCGATAGCCTAATTTGCATTAACTATAGCTGGTATAAAACGAATTTCCCTCGGGAGGTATATCGCATGATCAAAGCATTTTATAAAAATATTAATTCAGCCTCATCTGATCCGAACTAATCGCGATTATAAAATAAATCGAATACTTCTGCGAATGAAGTAAATTAACAACCATCGTCAGTATAAAGTCGTCACAAGACGTATATCTGTCGGTGACTGGCGAATACACAGTTTTGAAGTTAAATTAGGGGCTGGGGGTGTGGAAAGATAAATGGAAAGCGCTGTCAATATCCACTTTTCATTAATGGCTCAAAAGTGTGTTTGCGTGGAATAAATAACGCTACTTTTTCTTGTACAGTCACCGTCTAATTTAAAAGTGAAAAGTTTGCTCCGAGTCGGAAACATGCGGAGTTGCGGCGTGCGCTGCGTTAAAAAGAAATTAGCTCGTGATTTTCTTCAGTGAGTATACGTTTCGTGTGACTAGTGCTCGGTAGTATGGTGACGCGTTTCCGAGCTATTATGCAAACTGGGTTACTTAACACTACACGAAGTGTTAAGCTCGGTTCCATTAAAAAAAATCGTCACTCACTCCAAGTCAGCTTGGTTGACTAAGATGTATTTGATTTGGGAAAGGAAGCCAATGCTTAACTATGGGACTTATATTGATTAATACAGATATAATTCATGTTAAAATGTCATGCTTTGAGGTTCAAAATAACTCAATTCTCCTCAGATACAAATTATTACCTATATTAAGAACCTCATTATTGGTAGCACTAACAACTTTCTGCGTCCTTCAATATACTTTAGAAGCTCAGCATAAAAATATCCTTGAGCTGGCTAACAAGCAAGAAGTCGATAGCAGTCGGCCATTACAAGTCTATAACTTTCATTAACCATAAATAAACAGTTTTGTTGTGCGGCGAGAAAAAGAAACTTTTACACCTGCTTTTTTCTTTTTACCATGAATAATAAAGCACACCGCTTTTGCTTTATTGATATCGGTTTTATAGTAAACTCGGCGTGTATTCAGTTGGATTTGTTTGTTCAAAATAAAGTCTTGTGTAGTTAATTGAATTACTTCATGAAGAATTGTGTTGTGAAGGATTTAATTTACTTAAATTTGTTTGTATTGACGATAAAATATCTAGTTAAAACGTTTTTTGTAGCTACGGTAAAATAATCCAATAATTTTGAATTCATTATATCAGAGCTATTTTGAATGTTCAAAACACCATATAAAACCAAAACATTGAAACGAAATTAAACCCACAACTCAATCTAATTAACACTTCCTTAACATTCACTTACGAACACACCACATAAAATCCGATAAAATCCGTTATTATTAAAAAAACGCGGTGGAACGCTAACCCCACGGTATTCACACAAACCACGTAGACTATTAGATAGGTGCTGAGGGTAAGGCGTGCTTCCCCGTACCAGTCTCTGAAAAACGCTTGTAATAACCTTTTGTTATTTAAAACGAGGAATTAAGAGGTATATAGAGGGATTTCATTTAGGTGCGCCCGCCCGGTAATTGGTGCGTTTACCCTACACGCTAGCTCGGCTTGATCCTTCACTTTTGTGTTTGGTTTATGCGCGGTCTTGACAATGGTGCAGGTGGCTAAATAATGAGTTTAAATATTCAGTATGACCATAAGGCTCTTTGGTGTAGGAGGTATGAGTTGAACCGTAATATCTTGGGGTAGTTTACATGTCAGGCAATTTATTTAGTAGGAGATTTTTTTGGTAGTCTATGTAGAAATCATTGAATAAGACCTTTGTTGAGCATTGCACTTCTCAAGACTAAGATATTTAAGTGTTTAGATTTCTCTTGGTCTGGAATTCGTGCCCGAAATGCCACACGACCCAACATTTCTCGGGACATCAAATGGTAGAGGGTTAAAATTAAAATCCCTTTCCGAAAAAGGGAAGGCTGGCCGATGACCTATAGACATAAAGAGATTTCAATCGGGAAGTAAACCACGAACCCCTCATTGGAAGGCTTTGGGACTTAATTGGGTCGTTAATATGTAAGCAATGTGACCCATAAAGAAAACTACGTTGTTACAATATCCAAAGAAAAGGTTAATACTTTTAATTGTACTTCGAGGAATAACTGTTATTTTGTTTGAAGTAAGGAAATTGCTGCGATAACCTAAGTATTGAATAATGTACACGATACATTATAGTAAATACCCCTATTAACAACTTCAAAAGATTTTTTAATTTGAAGTGATTTAGGCACGACGGTAGCTACTTTATCTGCATTATTAATATATGTATGTGGGAGAATAGTTTGACTTTTGATTTTACCTATAGCCATGTCTCCAAAATTTCTTCATACATTCCTTGATACATAAATGAAATTTTTGATAGCCTCTTGTTAACAGAATCAAATGCTGACAGATTATCAACTATCGTCAAATTTAGATCGATTGCAGTTGCTTCTTCAATGTGGAGAGCAATAAACATGAAACTAAAACATTTTCCGCCAATATCGGCGAGTTTCGATGCGTATTTGAAAATATTGTTACTCAATATGAGTACAATGTAATGTTAGAATTTAGGTCGCCATTGAGAAGTACGTGGAAATATCCCGGCGTAGGTACTGGAAACGTCGCATTGGTTTTGTGGTAGGCGTTTATTGGAATACCTGGTACTAAATAGCTGAATTTCAATGGAATTCACATTATGTTTATTTCGGATCTGGTGATGGGTTATTTGTATTTGCCCAGATATTACCGCTTTCGAAAGATGTAGATCATTTTATAGTCTCACACAACTGTGTAGCTCGTGAAGGCACAGGTTTAATTTCTAGGATGACTATATTTTTCGTATTATTACCACTTAATTAAACATTTGATAAACCAAAACTCGTCAGTGTAAACATAATTAGATTTTCCTCTATATATTTATTTCTGATGATACAAGGTTTTTATTCACTCTGTTTACGTGTATAATATTTGACTGAAACTGTAATATCCAAATAAATTACATATAGGCATTGCGAAACATTCAGGATGTAGAATTTCATTGCTTAACATAGTCCTCCGCTTGGATTCCCATAACGACCCGTTGGATACTGCTGACACATCAGTTACTTTAAAAAAATCAACTCTTCAAAGATTTGGCTGCAAGATTACACAAGCGAAGCTATCCAGAGTAGAGAGCCTACCAGTCTTCAAGGCGATCCAATATTCCAGGACCATCCCAGATCGAATCTCCTCAATAAACGATCCATCAAAGGCAGCACTCTGGGCAGAATTACAAGATTACCTCCGTAGGATTACAAGACGCGCATTGTACTGCGCACGTTGGGCCAATAACTCCAATTACGCATGCATGCGAGCGCTAATAAGTCAAATTGAACAATGGACCGACCACTAATTGCTTTGTTATATGGCTTTAGTGGAGATGGCTTCTGAATTGGGTTTAAAATATAGTAGAAAAGTGATGAAAAGAGCGGGATTTGTGGAGTTTCGTTTAGGGAGTTAAATTGCTGGAGGCCCAAAATATCTTTGTTCTACCATTTCCAGAGGTCACGCACGATGGAAGAAGTATGGATGGTATTAACTTACCATGTACTTTATGCTGGTTAGATGGACATATTCATTTAAAAATCGTGAATTAAAATTATATTGGCGTGTTGCTGGCGTCTAGGTGTAAATTTTGGTCGCTACTGGAAACCAGTTTTGTTTTTTGCGCTTATTTTTTTGTTTTAAAATTAGCCTGAGCCTGTATGAGTAAAATAACATGTAATATTGATCCCATACAAAGACCCATGTTTTGAGTCATGAACGCTAACTAAAAGGTCTCACAACACACATCAAAATCAAATAATATCGACCAAAAGAAATTGAAAGTATGGACGGATCGAGCTTAAAAGCCCGTTTCGCAGGCTCCTCATCAAAGGCTGTCAAACCACGACCATTTACAGAATTATTTATATGTGAGAATCGAACCTGCTATCTTCATTTCACAACCGGATTTTTATCCGCCGCGTCATGTCGCGTCTTGTTTAACATAATTATACATTATTCATATGAGACCTGTTCGTCAATATGTCAGTGCCTGTGGTATCGCCCAAGCCTTAATTACCATAATTATGTAATTATTGTACATTGTGTAACCAGCTTGTTGATTTTTTTACACTATAATTCACTCGAAAATTGACATTGACCGAAATGACTTTGGCGCTATTAATAAAGATAATCAATCAAATGGACTTGAAAATGAATATCGATCAAATAATTTTTTGTTTAAAACTTTGAGAAGATAGACATACCTACTTAAACTAGAGATATAATGAGAACGGTCATATGTTGGAAAAAAATTCGACATTGCGTCAAGATTTCCGAACGGCTTGATGTTACAAAGTTAATCATCATAAGCCAATTCTGCCTCATCCCTGAAATCATACTACAGATGACATTGTAAAACAAGGGCAAACAGAAGATCACACTGACAGCAACGATGAAACCACAAGCCCTCAGTATCCAGATATCATGCAACAGTGGTGCGCCACACAAAGTAGCGTAATTTATCGATCTATCGATGAATTATTAAGCGGCCGAGCGCTGCGAGTCGATAGCGTTGCGCCGCGCCTTGTATTTACCCGCGACTCTATTTCTGAACTGAAACATGCTTTATGGAATACATAATGCACACTTGACATTTTACGACGGTGTTTCGCGTGTCATAAATTAATGGGTGTTTTATCGTGTGATTGTTTCTTTAGGGGACATCACTTGATTTGTCAGGGTTTGAGAAAGCGTGCGTGTGATACTGACGTTTTTAACATATATTATGTAGATTTGTGTGCTTAGGAAAGTGAGTGCATTGCTTCTTATAGCGAATGCTAAGCCGGCGGGACAGATCATCAATTGTCGACTGACAACTATCTCTAGGGCAATATTTTATGCTGATTAGCACTATGGAGATCTAAATAATTGCAGCACATTTTAAACCAATTTGATTGCACCATACAATTACGCCCCATCCACCGATGATCTAAAATCCTTTACAAGTGAATTTGATCTGAATAGTCATAACTCTTTAACTTTACAAGTACTAGAAGAAGTACCTTGACTAGAAGTTAGGTAATAGCTGGTAGAGGAGGCATGCAATTTATGAATTTACTAAGAAACACCATATCGAGTTAGCAAAGTTATGGCATAAATACGATATCAGGTGAGTTAACAACTTCCTAGTTACAATTGGAAACTTTAAATTCCTACTAACTTTAACCGAATCGATACCAGGACAATAAACTTACAACAGAATGTCTATTTTTAAATTTGATGCATGTTGGAAAAATGCAATTGCAGTATTCAATTTTCGTATTTGTTATTAAGAATCAGTTGATGTAAAATCCAGAAGGAGGGTTTGGATATAGTTGGATATAGATATGTGTGGTGTTAAATAACCGAAAAAAGTAAGGAGAGAAAAGAAGTAATTTTTGCAGTAAGCCTGGGACTTTCTTGCACTGTTTTCTGGCATATTTATTTACGTTCTGAAGCGGTTGTAGCAAAAATATTCTGATAATTAAGTTTACTCAATCCAAGGTTTAAGTATCAAGACAATTCATCAATGGATTGACTAAGGCTGTAATGGCTCTAAATATCCAGTACTATTTTAAACAGTATATAAAGTTCTGTAATAAATTGTTGTCTAATTAAAGTAGAGTGTGTTCAACGGTTAGTTAAAAGTAATGAGCAGGAAGAATTTACGGAATTTTCAATATTACAAGAAATACTGTAATAGCGATGTTCTTGGAAGTTCGCTGTTATTGAGATGCTTTCTAATAGATTTCTTTCAAGGAACGTTAATATATTTTTCTAGCTATATTTATATATTTTCCCGATAGGCTCGCCTTCTATCACAACGTATGCGGGAACAAACAAGCTGAAACGTGTGTGTCACCTCTGTCTATCCCTTCTAGGAAAAAGCATGAGCTTATCAAAAGATCTGTCTACATCTCATCGTTGCTGAAAAAGTACGACTACCGCACATCGTCTGACTGCTAAGCCCACAAGTGTTAGTTTTCAAACTACACAAACAAAGTCACAGTACTGTTCTCGTATCGCGGCGGTTCTTTGTGATTTCGCGCACGAGTGTGCCCCGCGCTAGCTTTCATTACATTTTTTTATTTGTACCGCTGAAGGTTTCAAGAGATTTCGTTTCGCGCTCCGGTGGTGGATTTTCATTCGATTGTTTCTGTTTTCATTCACTGCATAATTTTGTATGTGCAATTGTCATGTAGTCATTATTGTTATAATTACTGCGCGCTCGTCGCTGCCTCGTTTGCACGGCGAGGTTCGATTTATTGTTTTATGTCTGTCGAGATGGGGTTAAAAAAAGTGATCGGAAAAGCTGTATAGAGTAATAATTGTCTAGTGTGTTGGTATTGTGGTAGGTGTAATGTTTATTTCGCCTTATATTTCTGTCTTATTTGGCGGAATGTCAATCAACCGAAACTGCACTGCTTTTGATAAAAAATACGTAGGTACTACATATAGTGAATTTCTTGAGATCCGATATCATTGGCTATGTGGGAGTCCAAATAGAACCACAAAGATCATTAAATATCTTTCTCTACCAAACTTTTTGGTATAAAAGTAATGTCAGAGTGAATACAAATACAGCTGTTGTAAAAAATGGAAATAGAATAATTTAACTAGTTCATCTCGTAATCGAACCAGTAACTGACAGCACCCACGCACACTGTCCTAAGCCGAGGAGCTAAAAATATACATAAAATCCGAGAGCGATTTTTTCCAGCGGAAATTTACAATATATATAATTAGGGCCAATGGAGTTGTATCCTTACCTTTGAAATTCACGCCAACAAAGGTGGCTTAACGAGCTACTTGAGAAATGGCGCCAGGGACGCAATCAGTCATATTACATGGGGGCTGGATTATTGAAGGATTTTTTTTTGGGAAATGAAATTTGCTAACATTCGGGCCTATTTTGAATGAAGAGTGACTTTTAGGAATAATACGGAAAAACTTGCTAAAATCTGTAAAATTAATATTTGGTGGCGATAGAAACCCTGTGAATATCAAGAAAAGTCTCGCACTGTACATTATATGAATATTAAAAAAATATCTATGCACAATTTGTTAGCCAAAAATTTCTTTGTAATTTCTGTGAACCATAACATAAAACAAGTATTTTACTGTTGATAGAAGGTACATATGTACGTCATTATTAAGTGCATTTATCTTTATCAACGTATTTTAAATGAGCACTAAATTCACACCACCCAAACAACACTGACTTTCATTCCTTCAACTTCAACACTGACATTCAAAAGTAGAAAACAAACAAAAAATCTTTGGTGACGTACGATAGCAATTGGGTGCATTTGCGGAAACTACCTGTCTCGACGTCAGGGGGCTGACCCCTGCGTTCAGTCCTTTGAATTATAAAAGTTTCATGGAGAAAGTGTATCGAAATGCGGGCTATTTAAAACAGTGATTTAGGGGGTGCATGGGGAGAGATGAGTAAAAGAACAGATTAAGAGATGATTGGATATCGCGATGTGTGATTTTCTATCGATAGTCTATTTATTCGGCGGTTATTTTACTGTCTTTGTAGACTAATTTAGCGTTGGAAAATACATATGCTAGTTTTGTAGTGGGGCATAAAAACGCGGCCGACCAACATGAATAAATTGCAACTTAATGCCTGAATAACAGAAATCGATGACTCCAAAGTATAGGAGCGAAGCTGCCGCTTAGGTTTTGTCCATTTATTTGCGCAAAGGCTTTACTTTTCTCTAGGCTATGTTATGCAAAAAACAAACGAAAATAATCCTTGGCTAGATCCAAAATATTTTTTTTGCAAATAGGCGTATATGCTCAAATTGGTTGCGTATAAAGCCCAATGGTACTATTAGTCCATGTAAAGGCGAAGCCTCGAGTAAAATCTAGCTAAGTACCGTAATTTGGGGTGAATAGGGATCAAGAGGTGAATAGGGATAAAACTGGGAAAAGTTTTCAAAGCAGAATATTTTTCACAGCTTTTTTACTATAAATACTATTTTTTTCGGTGTTGTAGTAGATTATTGAAAGTTCCTCTAGCAACACTGAATAAGCATGAAATTAGCTGCAAATTGTCAAAAAACTGCATTCAAATGTAAACTGTCGCGACCCGTATTGTTTTGCGTGCTCAAAACTTCGCTCTAAAAAAAATTTTACAAATTAAAAGAAGACTAGTTAGTGTTAACTATTTAATTTATTGTTTGGAGTATCCAATACATTAAAGGTAAGTTACAATTGTTCAATGCTTTTAAAATTATTTGATAAATAAAAAAGACATAAAAATTCTGTTGTTTTGGGGGTCAAAGGGGATGTCTCAGGAATGAATAGGAACGAAAGGGAGGTTATTAGGGATGGAAATGAGTTCAATAGAAACGACTTATGTATAAATAGGGATTGGGTTTTAGGGTTATCACTACGCTGTAAAGGCGATATGATTATAGTTTTTTATAAATATATTTATTATGTTTTATGAGCTTTGATTTTTTTTGATGTAGTGCAGGTTAAGTGTTTAAGTTAAAAAAATAAATAATTGTAATCTAGATATAGTCCTTCACAGCGTGTCTTTTAAATAATTATTCTTATTATTTTATGGGGCACTAACTATTCGCGCGTAAGATATATTTTTTAATAAACATACAAAAAATCTATAATTGAAAGTATTTAAAAAAAAATATGTTATGTGTTTTTTTTTTCAGATATGCCTCGCGTGTATATTTCAAAAAGTTCAAAGCCATATAAAAAATATGATACCTTAATATTAAAAACTGCCATAGAAGCCTATGAAACTGGCAAGAAATCCCTAATTGACGTGGCTAAAGAATATAACATATCTAAGTCGGTTTTACACAGACATGTTACTCGAGAAATGAAAAGCCAGGGAGGACAACGAGCTCTAAGCGAAGAATCCGAAAGATATATAATTAAATATATTAACGTTTGTTCTGAGTGGGGCTATCCTCTTGATACATATGATTTGAGAATCATTATTAAGGGATATTTAGATAGAATGGGAATAGAAATCAAAAGGTTTCACAATAATTTACCGGGAGTGAATTTTGTAGAAGGTTTTTTAAAACGACATAATAAGGAAATTTCGGAACGCATAAGTCAAAACATCAAAAGATCTAGGGCCGCTGTTTCGCCAAAAACAGTAGAAGACTATTTTGCGGAATTAAGGAAATCGATAGAGGGCGTAGATGTATCCAACATAGTGAACTACGATGAAACAAATTTAGCCGATGACCCCGGTAAAAAAAAAATATTAACAAAAAGAGGTGTCAAATACCCCGAAAGAGTGATGAATCATACGAAGTCGTCGACGTCTCTAATGTTAGCTGCATCAGCAGATGGTACACTATTGCCATGCTATGTAGTTTACAAGGCCACTCATCTATACAATACATGGACAACAAATGGCCCTCCTAACTGTCGATATAACCGTACTAGCTCGGGTTGGTTTGATGGTAATACGTTCGAAGATTGGGTGGAAACTGTAGCAATTCCATATTTCATTAATAAGCCAGGGAGAAAAATATTGATCGGAGACAACCTTTCCTCGCACCTTTCAATAGACATAATTCGTAAATGTCTAGAATATGATGTGCACTTCGTTTTTCTCCCACCAAACTCAACCCATTTGACACAGCCACTCGACGTTGCATTTTTTAGGCCGATGAAGATAGCTTGGCGTGACATCTTATTCACGTGGAAGAAAACAGAAGGCCGGATATTGCCAACAATACCCAAAAATGTATTCCCTAAGCTTCTTAAGAAGATGCTAGAAAAAATTGAACCAAATGTTAAACATAATATTATAGCTGGGTTTACAAAAGCTGGAATAAGCCCAATAAATGAAGAAAAAGTACTTAGTAGATTACCAGGAAATAATACAAGGCACGAATTTAGCGATGAAAAAAAAGCAATTGACGAATCAGTTCTTTCTTTGTTAAAAGAAATGAGATACGGACCAGAAAATACAAGAACTATTAACAAAATGAAGAAAATAAATGTAAAGCCAGGAAAAAGTGTAGAAGATAGTGATTATATAGATAGCGATATTTCGAGCCCAAATGGATTCTTATCAGATATTGACGAAAAAATTATAAACAAAAAATCAAAGGTAATAAAGCAAACCGTCAAAAAAACAATACTCAAGGAAAAATATGGCAAAAAAAACGTAAAGGCCCTTGTAGCAAGACTAAAAACTAATTCAAAAGGGAAAGTTTCTACTGGTACAAAATCAGAATTACAAGAATGTAATAATTTACAAGAACTGACGGATATTGACAAGATGCCCATAATACTTGATGATAATATATTTGTTACACAAGAAATCACAATCCACAGCGACGATTTTCAAAACCCGTCACTCAATCATGATGAGAGATATTTCACAAATAACGATGAAAAAGAAGTTAGAAACATTCAAAAAACGCACGAAAAAAGGAAAATAGCAGAAGGAAAGAAAATACATATTTTATCAGATGAAAGAATTAGTATATACAAGAGTAAAGAGAATGACAAATTGTGTCTGGAACCCAAGCCATGCACTAGCGGCTCCAGACGGCCCAGTTATTACAAGAATGATAGCGAAATTCTTCGAGATCTAATGGATCTACAAGATTTTGAATAGTTGTTTTTTAATATTTCCGTTGTTATAATTATAACCTGTTTGTTCGCCTCATCTTAAATTTTATTTAAATGATTATTATGCAAAGGTATAAATGATTATTATCCAACTAATTGTGATATCTAAACATTACTACATAAGCGTATTTTGTTTTGTAAAAGAAAAAGCATATGATGCTACTTACGTGAAGATTTTATACGTTTTTAATTTTAAGATGTTTGTTATTTTTATTTTCCTATTTTTAGATAATATTCCAATAAAATGTAAAATAAAATGGATGGCAAGAGAGTATTATATTTCATTTTTTTTAACACGAAAATGGTTAATTCGAATGTGATTCCTATTGTTTGATACCTTTAAAGCCTACAGAATTGACTACTACTCTACCTAAAGTATAATAAAATATGAAATGATTATGTATATTTAGGAAAATATTTTATGTTTTTATAAGTGAATTAATAGACCTGACTAAAAATTACTAGTGTCAGCCCTAGTGAATTTCCCTATTGAGTCGATTGTCATCCCGATTAACCCCAATTTTCAGGTCAATAGGGAAAAAATACATTTTGGCTTTTTTTACTGAAATCGTAATGCTAACTGCTTTTTTTTAGACTTGATAACATAGATACCACCAAGACTCAATTACTTAAATCGTCAAACAGTACTAAACCTAATAATAAATACTAGCAATCTTTTCCTAAAGTTCGATTTTGTCCCTATTCACCCCATATTACGGTAATAAAAAGCAGATCTAATCGTACCTCCGCAAGATTTTCGCCTAACCGTATTACGCAAATCCAGTAATTCAAGCCGGCTGATTATCGCGAACATAAAACGTAACAATACATTTATGTTGAAAATATGCAGCTCCTAATCTAAGTTTGGGCAATAAAGCCAAGTTCCACGAGTTTGTAGCCGCAGCGAGAAAGAAAGGCAATTTGGAACTTCCACAATGAGTAGAAATATTTATACGACACGCGTATAATTATACTGACGTAATCTAAGACTAGGGTTTCGTAGCGCTGTTAGTAGAAAGATCTTTTTTATTTATTTATAATTATATTCTTCTACACCAGAAAAAAAACTAAATTTAAAATATATAATTTTTGGTGTTGTTACGATGTAAGAGATTAAAATCCACGTAGAAAATGTGGTGTACCGTTTCGTTCCGTGAAATCTTGGGAATCATAACAAGGACCTTTGCCCTTTTGGCATTTTTCGTATCGTACCCAATTCAGTGCAATGGTTAGTCATACAATCCTTAAATCACGTTAGTTAACGCTTCTTGAATAATATTTTTTTTTACAATACGCCCTATACTGTATCAAAAATTAAAGTCATTTATAGGGTATTTGATAAAAAAAAATATACAAAATGGTTTCGTCGATTTACGTCGTGATCACGGTCAGTCTGCCCCGCGACCACGAAAGCTGTAAAGTAATCGAAACGTCGGGAACATAAGAAATTCAAAAGTTAAAATAAATATACGATAAAATCCGTAAAAAACTGTTTTATTTAAAAAATTACGTAATGGTTAAAACTATCAGCTTGTAATATGAATCATGCCGTTTATCGGACTTATTCAATAAAATGCCTAAAAGCCCAGCTACTACGAACAATATTAAAACCGGCATAACTAAAACAATTCGCAAAAATTACGAACCACTCGAGACTGCAGTTCAACCCACAAAACTAAACGTAAAGTTTGAAGAAAAAGGGCCTTCGTAAATGCGCCCTCCTCTCAAGGATTTCTTTGTTTGCCCGATGGAGAACTAAAGACCAATAGAAAATACTGTTTATAGTGAGATAGTGCGGGCGTCTGCGAGTGTCGTTCTACGGCGGAAAACTTGTGCGGTAAACATTGGACAAATAGGGATGTGCGGTGCTAATGGGCTGTTACGGTTAGTCGACCGATTTAGTTTAAAAAAAGTTGGTATTCGATTGTTGACTTTCCGGAGTTTATTTCAAGTTTTATTAATATTTGATTTTAGAAGTAATTCCTGAAAACCAATTGGTGTAGCGACTAAGAAGTTGATTTTTGCGTAGGAGATTGCAAATTCGAAACTCACGATTTATATAGACTGATATTTTTGTATGTAAAATATAGTTTTGCAAAACGATACATATTCAATACATAGGATATAAAACACCACTCCTTCCAATACATGTGATATAAAATATTTTTACACATAAGTAATAAATATTGAATGAAATGGCTTGGCCAGTGCGGAGTGTAATGATGTATCACCGAAGTGACAAAGGCACCAGTGGCGAGATTAATTAGCTCGTTAGCTGTGCTTGCTACTCCATGCGCCTAATCGACTGGCCTATTCATTGTTAGATTAATCATGAGATATGACCTAAAAACTTATAATACTGAAATCGATATGCATACATTTCTTATATACTAAAGACCTTAATTATAGACAGTTTTAAAACGTATTTTAGCTACTGAATGTTTTGTCTTCTTCGCTCAAACTGAATTCTAAAGTCGTTCGGAAGGGACAAAACATTCGATAACTAAAATAGGTTTTTAATCTGTCTATGAATTAGGCCGTAAGAGTATGGGGTCAACGATATATTTTGGACTGGCGAAAGGTTTAAATACGAGATATGTGCAAGCCAGATTTCTTGCCACCCGAACCTATTCTTTGCTGGCGGATAAAAGGGAAGCTTACACTCAATAGCGGAAACCTTCGAGCAGCAGATGATGGTATTAAGGGAAGAAAAACAGAATAAGACAATTCTATAATATTGCCGAAATTGTGGATTATCTAGCTTTAAATGAAACATGTAAGAAATATTGTGGCTTCACATATTTTTGTATCATCTATAGAATGGTTCGGAAATCGGTAAAATTGAAGTTTGTGTAGAATTCATGGTTTTAGTCATAGGAACGTTAGATGAAAAATCAATTGTTTCGATTTCGATATCCAAAAACCATCAATAAAAGTAACATAATATGAGAAATCGATTGTATTAATTTAGCCATCCCGTCCCTACAAAACAGTTGCAGTAAGTCGTCACGTCACAGGCGCACAGATTCACTCGCCTTGCTTAGGATTAGCTTTTGTTTGCCATCAAGTTAATTTCTATTGCGAAGCTTAGGGCGACTCAATCGAGATATACCGGTTTTCAGTTTCTGTATTATGTTTCAATCGATTGTTATCTTGTCTGGTTGTTCAACATCGTCTTCAAAGAGGATGTACATATATTGCCGAAGCTACAAAGATTTTTAGAGATTTTTTTTATACCGGGTTGCATTTTATAATTTTCATCGAACTTTAATACTTAAATTTTGTGTAAAAAATAAAAAAATGCGATATTTTTTTATACCATGTCAAATGAATGCTGAATTTAAATATGATTTAGGTAAGTATGTGTTTAATAGGATAGAATAGATATATATTTTTTAATTCCATAAGGATAATGAGAGAAAAGTTAAGCAGGTTTCTTCATATCTTTCTTCATCCCGTGTAATTACTGTCAAATTCACATAACTACCCACTTAACACTTCTCTCGTCTCCAAAGACAGGTACTAGCTCCTGCATTCTCAGGTAGTTGGCAGCGTGTTCATATTTAATCTGCGAGTCTGCGGCTTAATGTGCGGCATACGTGTGCATAATTCACGGGGAGCAACTTGCCGCTCTAGACGGGTATGCCGCATAATTTGCTCCCTGACATATGTTTACAGCTAGGGCCGATGGGCTAATGTTTGCGGCTTGGGCGTTGGAATTGTTGGTACAAAGAAATAAAGATTAGAAGAGCTGGAAGAACGTCCAATGGGCCAATGTTTGTAGTTTCCACGTTGAAATTGTTGTATGTTAGTATAAAAACCGGTGGTAGGTCTCTCATTTGTGACAGGCCGCCTGGCCAGGTACCACCGTAAGGTCTATTTCCCCGCCAAACAGCAGTGTAAATGCACTGTTGTGTTCCGGTTTGAAGCAGTACTAGTATTTGCACTTTATAATTTAAAAAAACGTAGTACTACGCCTATTTACGTTAATTTTCAAACTTAAGCATTATGAATAATTTACTACGTATGTATGTATGTATGTGCAGAAAGGTGCTATTATGTAATCAAATATATATTACCAAAATAATTCCTGTATTTATAACGCATTAGTTTTAAATTCACACAATTTTATTCACTTTAAATTATATTAGGCTTTTTCAAATGCCGTGGCAGGTTGAGTATAGTGCGACCTTCACCTTACACTTCCATTTAGCCGAAATGCCGGTCTATTCACTGCCGCTATTAGACCTATTTGTCTCTAATGAGTGTCTGAAACCTTTTATACATAAACTTGGAGTAAAAATTATCGATTTATTATCATATTTTAGCAACAAAGCAGCGGGAAGTAAGCGATTCGTTAGGTGATGAGTAATCACGGGGGATTAAAATAATGATAATTACTATTATTGGCGAGGAAAGCAGTTACAATTAGTATTAAACTGACAAAAACTAGCCGAGGAAAACAATACGTGAAAAGTAAAACATATAATGTAAAATCACATTGAATAAAGAATATTAAAATTTAAAATTCTAAATTAATTTAAGAAAATTTCCAATAGTAAGTAACGTATTCTTTGTTGACACATCCATAATATCATTCTGTAAAATTTAATTAAACAACATTATAAGCAATAATTTTCACTAGATGAAAACCTTATCTCTATGCGTCACTTTATCATGTTCCTGAAGGAAGCTCGGACATCCCTTATCCCTAAGGACAGCGAATTCCACGTAAGAGCTAATAAAAAACATCCCAAGCAGTTTTTTCAATTTGTGAAAACGCATCGAGCGCTGACCCCCCGGGGGCCATAAATCCGAGGGCCGTGACCCCCGCACCGCGGATTCGGCTGCAGTCCACGTATTTAATCTGGCCGTCATACAAAATGCAGCGCGTTGCGGCGTTACAGGAAAACGTCAGGGGAAATTTGATTAAATGCTGATATAAAATTAATGTTACAGCCACTGCACTTACTTCTTTGAGCTTAATCACTCGGCATGTTATACTTTTAATGCTTATAATGACATCTTGAAATTGAAAAGGTAGATTAATTTGGTGGCTAAAATTCTCAAGACCTAAATTCCTAAAGCAGACAATTTTCTTTATGTGAGTAAAATGCAAGCTTAAAGTATTTAATACTTTAAGCACTAGCAATATCACTTTGCCCGACCCGGGATTTGAACCTGAGACCTCAGCTTTGCAATCATACCGTAGTATATCATCAGTTGTGACATAATCACTGTCACGTCGATGTAAAAATCTATTCCTACTACGCATCATCAAATGAATGTTCGCAAAGCAACTCAATTAATGTAATGCGCGGCATACATCGGAGCCGTTGTTAGCGTTACTCTAAGCTTTCAGCCCACACCGAGTTTGTCGGCCAAATGTCAACAATGAGATGCGCGGACTGATTCCTGACGTTAGAAAATTGTAGTTTTCGGTATAGAATGGATGGAGATACTGATATAGGAACGTTATTTGCAATATTAAAGGTCAGAAGTAATAACGATCTTAGGTGTAGAAATATTTGTCATTTATAGAATCTCGACTAAAAATTACTAGATTAGAATTCATTTTATAAATAGTGTCGGAAGTTGTTACGAATGCCTTGATAGAAGCAATCGTTTTTATAAATTGAGTCAAAGTAAGTAATATTTACACTAAAGTATATCCATCTCTTTATGTCTATGCATTTACCTATTCTTTACATTGCAGGTAGTTAAAACTTTCAAGAAATTTAAATATCGAATACGGCGAGCCGTTCGAAGTCAGTCAACGTGGCTCATTCGCGGCGGCGGCGTCTCGCCGCGCGGACGTCTGCTATTTATTTTATTAATAAATATGTTAATATCGGAGGTAAGTGGCGCGCTGGTTGCATTATTCATCCTCCCGGTAGCTCAGTTGACACAGCCACGGATCGCCATGCAAATTCAATCCGGCTAGATGTGACAGAATTATCATAATTGTAACGTTTTTGTTTCTATACCTGGGCGAGCTTAAATACCAAGTTTGCTGACATTTAAAGTTTGGTAACGTCATTGCGCGCCATTTGCAATTCTGATAGAAAAGGCGGATGTTAGTCCCGCGAGTTGCGAGTCCGGTGGGTATATTTTTAAGTTAAATAGATCCTTTTTAAACAAGAAATGAAACGGTTATATTTACACTTGAGATAGTTTGTTTAAAATATCAACGTTCTAAGAATAAGGCGAGAGGAAGAACTATGCGACTAACGAATGTAATGATAGAGTAGGTTGCACTCATACTGCGTCAAAAATATTTCCGTACTATGAAGTAATATTATATTATTTATATTATTTATTTATTGTAAAATAACGTAACCTAAATTCAGCAAAAATATTTCTCATTTAATTTAAAAATTCTATGAACTCGATGAAAGCCGCAATAGACCATTGTGGTGGTTTATGGCCTAAGTCCTCTTAATCGAACTCTCGATTTCAGAATAGCCCCGCTCACGCCCTGAGTGTTGATAAACAATATAAACGAATGTTATAACTCTAATTTATTACAAAAATATACATAATACATATTTACTAAAAAAAGGCAATGTTGAAACACATGTTACATGTAGCGTTGTCCACGCCAGACAATGTACTTTTCCCTTTGTAAAGTTGCAGATTCGGACTTACACGGTGTTAGCAACTTGGCTGACGATTTGCAATTCAGATGGCGGGACGCGGCCGAGCCGTATCCGTGACGACGGAGGATTTGTTTGAAAAATACAAGCCGGTCTTTTCGTCTTTCAACGCAGGCTTTTTAACGACAAATTGAATAATGTTGTAAATATACTCGCTCAACTCGGCAAAGTTACGTTTTAATCCAAACGGGACTTCCGGAAGTTTTTGTATGTATATCAAATGTAGAATATAAATTAATTCCGCGGAAATGTAATTTCAATTTACTTTGCAGTTCTGTTTCAGTTAATGTCTGCGCTGCGGGAAGCTCTGTGATAAGGATGGTGTTAGACTCTAGTTAGTGTATTATTCACTGGTATTTCTGGTGTTATTTTAGGGAGCATTTAATGTGGGGACTAAATATATACATAGTCTATGATTTTGGTTATATGAAATGTTGTGTATTTTGGGTTTCTGTCTGTGGAGTATTTTGTATTGTATTTGATAATAGAATGAGGGGTGTAATACATTTATTCACAGGCTCAAAATAACTTATATGTCTTGTTAGGGGTGTCCAAAGTACGAAGGATTTTTAATTCTTACAACTTAGAATATTGAAACATAATATATCTGCTGATCAAATATTTATTTTTATTTCCGTAATAGGCGGACGAGATAGCAGCCCGCCTGATGGAAAGTGGCTACCTCTGCCCATAGACCTTCGTAGTGCCAGGGATCCAGCACAACAAAGTGGCTGCCTATATTACAGGCTCTAGTTTTAAAGGCGTCACATCTCTAAAACACCTAAAATTCGATTACAATTGTTAACGATTACGCATACCAATCGAAGTACATTAAAGACGTTTGAACGAGAAAATCGACATCGAATTACGTGAGCGGTCATAAAACGCCGAAATTCGCACTAATTCGCACTTTAAAGCGAAACCTGACGTTTTTACTGCGAGTCAAACGCTTGCCGATAACTTTTTATCTACACGGGCAGTTAAAGTTTCATTCATCGTAAATTGAGGGCTGTGGGTATGTTGAGCCCTGCGCTCGCGGTTTATGTGAGCTGCGACGTTTATGGAGACGTATTGCGCTGTTTGAGGGTTATGCCAATTGTGGAAGGTTGGTGAAGGCTAAGCTTAGAACGAGAACCTAACCCTCACCTGATTGTAAGTGAGCAGTATGGGTATGTGTTCACACCGTTAGAATCATGGCGTTGCTGTTTAGTATATACTGTGGAAGAGTTTTCCAGTGCGTCCAAACGTTGCCTGGAATACATAGACTGTCTATGGTGATACGACTGAATTGTTTAACTCGTAACTATTGAAATAAAACTATTTTTACGGATTTTATCGCGATTAGGTTTAATTTTTACATTTTTTAACTTCCCGACGTTTCTAAATCTAAGAAACCATTAACTCGTAACTAGTTTTTAAGTCTCTTTTGAAGTATACATAATCATAGATTTAGAATTCATTGGTTCTACTAATTTCGACGTAATTTGGATCAACATTGGGCTTCGATACGATATATTTGAATACGATCAATTATCAGCATGATGTTTTACGCTGTGAGTGTTATCTACTTATTTGTGATACTCTGAAGTCAATTATCAATTCGAACAGGCTAATCGATAGTGGTTATTTTTTCCGTATAATATTCCATAAAAGTCAGTTTTGCAAACAAAATTCCAATGATTCCATTCACCTTACACACAAACAAGTATGAAGTATATTTTATAAATGCATTGAAATAAAAAAGGAAAAATTCGCGCAGTGGAACGCTAACCTAAAAGGACGCTGCGTGTTTTCCAATCATGGCGCGGCTAGTGATGGAAATTGTTTTATCGATATTGGATAGTAGATTGTCGACACAAATTGTCGATGTTTGTCAATGTTGACTTATTGGAGTAGTGTGTCATATATGTGAACTTGGGTGCGATTCTTAGGCAGAGCAAGGATTTTGCGAAATCATATCTTACTTGGAGTTGGATAACTCATTCTATAAACGTTTTAATAACATTGAATGAAGCAGTTTTTTTGTAATTATCACAGCATGCAGTATGTATGTAGTATGCAGCTTACTTTGCGATTATATTCATAGTTAAATTGACTAATAATACAAATATAACTCCCAAGCACTATTAATGTGTATATTTCAAATATTAAATACTTAAAATAAATTACTCAGCATAAGAATCCAATCTAAATTCCCAAGTACGTATAATCCAATGTCACAGAATCCATACAATAGTAACGTAACATATATTTTTATGCCAGCCTCGTGGAAACTTGAAAGACAATGGAAACCGTTCAGAAACGCCCCGCTCCAGTTCACAGCAACTTTCGTATCTGCGATATTTGTATTGAAATTGTATAAATTTTATCTTCGAAACTTGTTAAAGTGTCTCTAGAATTATTGTTTTTGTATGTAACAAAATAGAAGACCTACGCTTTTGTCAAAAAATTGTTGAGTTGTTTTGTGAAATGATTTGTATTATTGAAACATTTATATGGCAGTTTGTGAACCTCCCACTGCTAGATTCATACATCCCACATGCTATGAGAAGGTTCGAGAGATTTTATCAATATCAACTTGAATAAGAGATATTGATAAATTATTTATTGAAAAAGTGTCTGGGGCTAATTTAATATGTTCACCAGACTAGTTTAATATAGGTCAGTCAATTCTATAGTGCGTGGTAGCCTGTTGGTAAAGGACAAGTCACGGCCATCAACATGTTCACGGTGGTCGCGGATTTATATCCCAGCGCACACCTCTGACTTTTCGGAGTCACGCATGTGTTGACAGTCAATCACCGCGCACTATAACGTTGAAGGAAAACTTCGTGAGGAAACCTGCACACCGTGGCGATTTCAAAGAATTTCTATGGTATGTAAAGTCCGCCAACCCGCACTAGACCAGCGTCGTGGACTATATGCCTCACCCCCCTCAATCGTATTCCCGAGGAGGCCCGTTTCCTGCAGAAAGACGTCTAAGGGCTGATACAAGATCCATAGAATTCAAATCTTACAATTTTTAGCACGGCTTCATGGTTGTCATGGTGAACAACATGAACAATTTTTTATCCCCCGATATCCGCCATTTGTGTGTTCTCCTAAAGGACACAGCTTGGTGTTAGCGCTATCTTAGGGTCCACACAACATAAAAAACCGGTCCAAAAACAAAACAAAAAAAAACATTGTTATTTAAAAATCTAAAACCACAAACCCATTAAACACAATCCCGAAAGCCGCGCAAACTTGTCAATGCTGAAAAAAGGCGAAAAGCCCTTCATTTCGAGAAAACCGTTTGATTGAGAGCGCCCCACGGCTGCCAATCAGAGCGTAGGGCAAGGCTTGCGGGTCGCTTATTTCCGTTCCGCGGGATTTTTTTTCGCCTGTGACGTAGACAAACTCGCTGCATCCATCACTAGTGTGTGCAATTGAATGTCGATGTTGATTTTTGACGTGAGAAAAATTGCAAAGGATGAGTGTGATTTGGGGGAATTTGTATTTGGCAAAATGGTGTTTTTTGGTTGTAAAGGGTGAAGACAGTTTAGTTATATGCTTAAGGTAAGGTTATATAATTGAAACATATTTAATTTGTAATACCCGCGATACAATAATAGTATTTATTTGACTGTAAAATCGAAACCCAGTTGGACTAATTGGTTCATAAATATAATCAATTACGACATGTGTTGTATAAAGTGATGTTTGATTAATATTAACGCCAATCTAGTTCGTGTTTGTAGTTAGTATTGTTACTACAAAGGTAACGGAACAGAAAAATTGAAAAGCCAAAAAAGAAGAAGTACAATAGAGGATGATTAGAAATAAAACGCATTCTCAATTTGAAATAAAAAAGATTAAAACACGAAATTACAATCGATTTAATCGACAAGTATCGACAACATCGATAGTGTAGCTCCACACTCCTATGACGGTGTCGCGCACAGCATGTTTTAGCAAATGAGCGGCGACACGATCCCGACACGCGCGACACCGAATCTGTGTCGCCTACTCGTACGCCGAATACGGATATTGAAGTATACGACCGAGTATACGACTTGGTATACAGCGTAGTATACAATTTGGTATACTTGTGGCTGAAAAGCACTGTTTTCTTTCGGTTTAAGAGATTTGTTTTTGAAATTCGAATGAAGTTATTTTTACACTTATTGGCAGACTTGGTGCATTCGAATTTGGAAATTGGGGTTTCCGTTATGTGAAAATGTTAATGTTTCAATGAATACATGTTATAATGCACTTGTTTTGGATTTACGGGGTTGAAGGCAACTTCCTATTTTACTTTATAATTAATTAGCTCAAGTATTTCAATGTAGGGAAAATAATTGAATGACTCAAAAGTTTACTAGAATTCGATTACTGGACAATGAAATCAAATCTAGAATTTAATGACTTACATATTATATACACATTATTACAACTAAATATTTAAACGATTTTCTCTCAAATAAAAATAAATCCCACCTCAAAACTCATTCGAACAGATGAGGCGTCACGCGTCAAAACATTCCCGTAAAGTAATTAATTTGAAAACACAAACAGCGTTAATCACATTTACCTGTAAACATTCGTTATCAATTCAAATACTCTAAAGTAATAACCGACGGAATTCAAAAGACTTAATCCGACCGTGGAAACCATAACAAGTCGCTTCAAGAACGTTTTTGTACAATCAAAGTTTTAATTGGTAGATTAATACGCAGACGAGTGCGCCACTCGATTCTTTAGAACGTTAATAACCATATAGCTTTTGTGGGGACATACGGGCGGGAATTTGCAGCGTTGACGTCGCGTTTTATGGTCCAAGAGAGATGTGTGTGCTTTGCGTGTGGTGATTATCGTCTGTTTGTATTTTTTTGCAATGAATGGCGAGACGAGCATGCCTTTTGGTAAGCAATATGAACGCCCATGGACAGTAAAAAGCCAAACAACGCCATGAATTACGAAGCAATGTTTGGCATTCCACTGCGCTCGCCATCCTGAGACATAAGGTGTTAAGTCTCATTATGTCGATTGGATGCCTGTGAGCATTTTTTCATTCGAGAAGAACCTTTCAACAATTGTCTACCTACAAGAATAAACCATACTAATTCGCAAGTTTCTAATTGTAATGTAGTAATTTATGTTAATATGTAGGTAATCTAAAATCTCATATAATTATGATGTACGATCATCATAATTCTACAATATTTTATGTATGTCATTCTATCTAATTGCGTCTAGATAAATTATATTAAGTGTAATGAACATTATGATTAATGCATAGAAATAACACATTCCTTAATAATGACTTAAGTTCCAATATTCATATAAAGCCTAATTACTTACACTGTGCATATAACATATTCTTTAATCACAACTTAAGTTATAAAACCTAATTGTAATTAGAGTTGAATTTCGGTAGAAGCGGCCGTATGTCGCTCACCTTATGTTTCCACGAAAACTTGGAGTGAAAACCGTTTAACGAGATTACTTTTGGTTTTGTGCAAATATTATGGGACTGATTGAGTTGAAAACTTCATAATTACGTATCTCGGCGGCGTCATCAGTTTATGAACGCGAGTGTGCGCCGCGAAAATGCCCTCGTGTGTTCACAATTTTACTACTTAGTGAAAATTATAAGAATTTATTTTTAAACTGAATGTTATGCGCATATAAATGTACCCCATCTTGTATTATACCCTTTTCACATATATTTTTGTACCCGCATGTAGTTTATTATATCAATGTAAAGAAATAATGTTTGTGCCATTTAAGTCTAATTTTAAATTAAGCCAAGTAAGTTAAATTGCATTTTTTGATAGGCAACGAAAGTATATTCTTTATACTGGTTGCATTAATTCTCCGCAGCATAGTGCTCCCTCATGATGTCTTCTGAGTTGTATTGTCATCAAGGTATCAAACCCTCAAAAACCTTTAAAAATACCTAACTAAGAAAATCTTCAGCACATTCCCATTGTCTGTAATCTTAATAAACACCTGGAGAACATCAACACACCATACATCTTGAGCAAACAGCTAAGATACCCGGTTATAATTAACATACCCGGGTACATAAGGATATTATCCGGGCCGCAGTGTCTACAAGCCCCGGGTACGGGAGGTATTTGGACACGGCATTACCCGGCTTTACACGTGTAAAAACGATATCGGCCGTGTTGCGCGGATAAGCTTGTGTTTTGAGGTTATGTGAGTTTGGTCTTACATTGAAGATTAAGGGGAAGAAATTAATAAGGCAAGCAAATTCTCGAAAAAGCACTGGTCTGGTTTGATAATATATATTTGAAACAATTAAAATTAATTGAATGTGGGCTCATCTCAGAATAGTCTAAATAAAAATAAATCTTTGTTAAATAGCACTTTTCTCGACCATCGTTATAGTCCATGGGACATCACGCTATATGGAATGGAGATGTAACAGTAAAAGATTATGATAGCCTTCAAAAGAGGCGTGTATAATCAAAATGCATCCGGATAAAACCACAAGACACAGCTAGTATCTAAAGAAAATTAATACTACGATACCTTACCGCGAAGAAAATATAAATGTGGTGAAACTAACGTTTTTTACCTGAAACAAAACAAACAAAACATAAGAACATGTTTTCAAGAAATAAACTTTTGAGATTCTGCTTAATTTCATTCATACGAGAGTTGTATCTGCTTGTGGGGTCAGTAAAGTATTTAATAAATAAATAAATAAATACATCCAACAGTCACATACATAGTCCTGACCCCACACTAAGATCGAGTCTTGTGTCGTGGGTATTAGAAACTACGAGAGTCTTTTTGGTCTCACAAACACCCAGACCCGACACAAATACCTGTGGATCACACAAATATTTGTTTCGGTGCGGGGATCGAACCTGGGGCCTCTCGTTTTACAGGCGGCGTCTCACCAACTGCGCCACGAAGGCTGGCAAGTATAACACCTATATGTTTGATGGGGTAAGCAGAGACAAACTTGTACTACGCATTTTATGCCATTATACTAAACTTTGACGAAACATACTTAGATAACATTTAATGCATTAGGCTTTGCGGGTGAATTGTGGTGGGCCCGTGGTTTCGCGGTCTGGCCACATTTATACCAGTATTGGTCATTAGTTGGATGACCTAAAAGCAAAAATTTCAACATTATCTTATAGGCTTAGTTTTCAAACGTCACTCACGTGGCTAAAAATAGAACGAGTACTAATACAACGTTATGTACTGTGAAAATGTAAAGTAATAATTCTACATAGACTTATTATGTATGCTAGTCTACATTATGAAATTATAGCCAGAGTAACTACTGGACATATTATTAACTTAACATAAGATGTTAAGTTAGTCTCAGGATGGCGAGTGGAATGCCAAATATTGTTTTGTAATTCATGGTGTTGTTTGGTTTTTTTACTGTCCATGAGCGGTCGTATCGCTTACCATCAGGCGAATGGCATGCTCTGGCCATTCTTTGCTATAAAAAACATAGAACATTTCTTTTTATCGCTGCCTCGTTGATTTAATGGCTAAATTATGGGATAAACCATAAGATCTTTGAAATAAAACTATTTTTTACGGATTTTATCGCGATTTGGTTTAATTTTTCAGTTCGCCCCGTGACCACGAAAGCTGTAAAGTAATCGAAACGCCGGGAAGTTAAAAGATGTAAAAATTGAACCAAATCGCGATAAAATCCGTAAAAAATAGTTTTATTTCAATGTGTAACATGCGCAAAAATCTAACAAACCATTATACATAAGATCTTTGTTACTAGGTATGGCTAAATTTGTTCGCTCATCGCTGCATACATAGCGCCATAATATGGTGTTCAGTACTATGAAAAGAAATTTTTCAAGTTTTTAAAAATTCCTTGTTATTAAAATTGAATAAAATCAATCGGACGTCAGTAACAGTTTTCTTAGAAGACTAACACTATTTTAAAATTCCGGTCACAACACAGCAAAATGCTGCGATGGCATCGAGTTGTAGCTAAACTTGATTTACATAATATATTTCCTTATTTTGTGTAAATTATGTATTTTTTTGTCAGATTTTTTAGTTTGCGTTATTCGTGATATGGTGACATTTATTTATTTCTTTCATAAATATGATTGGTGGTAAAATACACGTATCCATAAGAATAAAAAGAAATCCGCTAAAGCTAATGCAAATATCCTGTGTTTTGGGTTCAAACCTATTTACGTACGATTTGGCACAATATTTTTTGGCATTTTTCGCTTATACACTATTTGAACTACACTTTTCTTATAAACAGGTACATTGCAGCCAAATAAGCCACTATAAAAAGAAAATACAAGCTACACTCCCTGCCCCCCCCCCCCCCTTAACTGTCATCGTGATAAGAAAGTAAGGAAGTAAGAAAATATCTTAAACCGAAGTGCCTCCAGTATCTCTTTGTATTGTTGTTTACGCAGTGGGCTTATTGGGGGACGTCGATTCGCTTCTTATTTATGGATGTGGTATAGCTAAGTATGCCACGAATTATTGGATGTGTTCCGATTGTCAGAAATTGTGGGTTGTTTGTTAGTTTGGTTGTGGACAAACATCGGGGAAGTAATTCTCATAAGTAATCAGGATTATATTGGTAGGATGTAAAACATAATTTTATGGTCTGTAAAAATGCTACATTAATCCGTGCTTGAAATCTAAAACATTTTTATTCATTAATCGATCGGGAAAATGAGCACCACTCCTTGACATCTAGAATGTTTGGATAATAAATATCTTGCCCTCAAAAAAGAGAAAATTGAGATAGGGTTATAGGGCATACTAAATCTAGTTTTGGTACTTCGTGCCACTATAAGGAGTGTTAACCTAAATGCCTTTCACAAGCGTCGCCTACCGACATATCCCTGACTTTAAAGCCTTAAAGTCGTTACATTGCCGTTTATGTTTCCAAAACAAATATTTGCGCGTAACAAACCCGTCAATGGACATTGTTATCTTTACATCGTTTAAAGTGCACGCGTTCAAGGCGCCGATGTTATTGTAGGGGCGCCATACGCTGTTTGCTTTCGATCTGACGCCGGGTTCTGTAACTATAAGTTGAGATGTAAAGGGGGTAAACCGCTCGTGTCACACTAAGTTGTGTCGTATTACGTCTTTTTTTCTGTAACTGCATGAAATTACATAATTATAGAACATATATAAACTCAGGCCTTGATCCCAGAAGGGGTAAGCAGAGGCGCCACCAGGAAATCCACATTTCGCCTTGTATGTTCCGTCCCACGATGTGATAGGGGGCGAGCCTATCGCCATATAAGGCACAAATTCCCGACTCCGGGATGATAATGAATAGAAAAATCCAATATTACTTAGCTTGACCCGGAATTCGACCCCGAGACCTCAGCTTTGTAATCTTACTGCAGTGTAACTACGCCACCGAGACAGTATATTTATAGAAATGGATATGTTCTTCACATCGCTTCATTTTCGCATTAATATAATTGATATAACTAACAGCTACTTCGAAGTACGAGACTTCTTTACGAGAGTTTGATTGGGAGGGCTTAGCTCTTAGTCTACCATTTTGGCCTACTGCAGGTTGGAGGACTACAGAAAGTATGGAAATTCTTGCAAAGAACTTCTGACCTGAAGACAGCCGCCTAGATCTAGCAACTTTTTGCGATCTTATCCATGTCTATCCACCTCATAGGCGGCCTACTTACCATCCCCATCCAAAATGAAAAAATCGTATATTTATAAAACAATATTGTAGAATCGCGCTGCCGTGTATCAACCGCGCGGACACGAACAAACGCCCGTCGAATTAAATTTCATTGAAACGTTCCGCGAATTGTTCACGTTGTTAGCGGTTTGTCGGACGCCCGCGGATTTCCACGAAAACACCCGAACGAGTCCGAAATCAGTTTCGATATTTTCGATCTAATGCACCTTATTTTTAAAGTGTTATCTTGTGAAACAGAATTGAAAATAGAATAATATTCGGGCTTTTAGTTTTGCTTGCTGAAAATAGTTTAAGGCTAGACACACAATGATAGTTCAAAATTACTAAAACTATTAAAATGCTATATGCTATTTTGATAGTAAACAACTCATATAGACCACGCGCGGCGTTATTGATGGGCATACGTGAACTTATGGGTATTATTACTAAGTAAATGTTTAGAACAATAACATGCAGAAGTTACAATTGTGTGGTTTCACCAGTTAATATACAATTGTGTGGTTTCACTCAGTTCCTGGTTCAAATGGTGAATATGTTCCTGTGAAAATAGCGGCCTAAAGTTCGTGAAAAAGCGATATTTGCTTCTTCACAAATGTTTGTCCACAAGTATTTGTTTCAGGATTATCATAAAGACTGATGTAAGCCACGGCTTGCAGCCATTTGAAGAAAAAATAAATTTTAAATATAATATATTTTAAATAGCTTAAGTCAAAGCACTATCTAGAGCTCTTGAAGCTAGTTGCATCTCTTTTAGTCTGGCCACCTGTTTTATTCATATTTTTGTTATTATGCCGACTGAAAGCGCTCGTCAAAGCTCGAGCCGTCTCAAACGAACTGGAGCGTTTTTAACTCGTACACAGTTGAAGAATTTAATTAGGAATTTATTTTGATATATACAAATCACATGCGTACGGAATTGAAATGCTACACGTTCTTTTGAATCGGTAAGATCTGCATGTACTGCCATCACTGAGGAAAATTTGTAGGTATGAAGAAAAGGCGCAAGAAACTCCCTAGGTAACACAAGCTATCTTTCAAACTGTATCATATGTACTTCTATACATAAAATACATACAAAACCTCACGCATTTATCTCAGAAGGGGTAGGCAGAAGCGCCACCAGGACACCCACATTTCGCCTTACATGTTCTGTCCCACGATGTAATAGGGGGCGAGCACATTGCCATATCGGGCACAAATTCCTGACTCCAGGCTGATAATTAATAGAAAAGTTCAACACCACTGCTCGAACCGGGATTCGAACCCGAGACCTCAGCGTTGCAATCGTACCGTAGTACAATGCCACCGAGGCAGTATATATAAAATACTTATTTAATAAACTCAAAACCCGGTACCCATAACTGTAAAATAAATCCACATTAACTCATTAATCCGAGGCACAAATTACAACGCGCCACGTATCAATAATCGTTAATTATCTTATTAATGAAGTTGTAAATTAATTCATTAAAAATTCATTGAATAAAAACATTAGCTCACACATCCGGCGCACGGTAAATGGCTTTAGGACTGCTCGTTAATTTTATTAACTGTTATTACACATATATATCGTTTAAATAAAATTTCAACGTTAAATTAGGCTCAGTTTGAATACTAAATTAATAAATTTATCGTACGTGGCGTGTTTATTCGGTGGGATTCGTGTGCGCTGGAAAGCGACCTTATATGGTGGCGGAAAACTTGTCATTTGTGACGTCGGCTAGTGTGTTATGTTTCGGGTTCAGTCAGCCTACATTTAGTACGTAAAAGATCGCTGTGAAAATCTTCGGTCTATGTTTAGCAGTTAGGACCTATTGTAATTTGTGGCTGAAGATAATCGACGAATCACAAAGAAGTTTCGCCTATTTGTCCAACTCAGCACTAGACAGCTTACATCATTTAATATGTGCATGTTTGTGCACCAGTGCTACAAAACACAGACCAATAAACGCATCAATATTCAAACAAAATTGAAACGAATTTTCATCGATCATAAAAAAAATCCAACCTTACAAACACAAACAAGTACAAAGGCTTGTGAAATAAAAACATCGCGGGAAATTACACCGGGCGAAATATTCCCTTATTCCTACGCGAAAGGGGAGACTCGGCCAAAAAGGATAAACGCGTTAAAGGCCACCGCTATCCACAAAGAAAACACTTATGATTGTACGAGCGAACGTCGCCCGGCTGAGGGGAGACAGGGGATAGAAGTCAATCGAAATTTTCGCAAGCACTCCTTTGTTTACGCTCGCGATACATAAACGTCGTGTAATCTTGTTTTTATTAAAACAACAGCGACATTTTGTTTTTATATTTTAGCACAAATTGTAGGAAATTACGCGATACATGTCGTGCGATATTGTTTTGAAATTGTTTTAATCCGGTATAAAGTTTTATTGTATGTAATATAGAATAAGTGCTGACGTAAGGCGAATGAATGTTTCTATAAGAGGGATGGAATTAGGTATAATAAAAATATGTGCACGAAAAAATGACGGTTCGAATTTGATGAAATGTGGAGAAAAAAAATGTTTTTGCATTTTTACTGTTTGCTATGTCCTCCTCAAAGTGTTTTCTGTTGTCAGCAATAAAAGAATATTTCAAACAACGAAATAGAATAAACCCAGGGAACAATGAAATATTTTATAGGTCTATTTTTGTATTCGTGTAAATTTAAGAAAAAAAATCATAGTAAAATATCGATAATATTATAAATAAATTAAATACACCCATCAATCACATACATGGTCCTGATCTACATTAAGATCAATTAAGTCTTGTGTCGTGGGTATCAGGAACTAAGAGAGACCTTTCAGTCTCACAAACACCAGACCCGCAACAAATACCTTTGGATCACACAAATATTTGTTTCGTGCGGGGATCGAACCCGCGGCCTCACATTTCTCAGCCGGCGTCTAACCACGGAGGCTGTCAATTTCCATTACATAACCTAATCACAGCAGAAAGAGCAAACACATGTTCCAGCGAATTAATTTAAAAATGTTTCGTACAATATTTTAAGTGCCAACTGACCGCCAGACAATATGTTTAACGTCTAACACCAAGGAAAGACATGTACTAATTTCGTAATAGAATTGCCGCTTGTTAGAGCGCCACGCGTCGCGAATACGTAGGACGTACGTGGCCGAACCGGGATCACTGGAGGTCACCTTAACAGCGGATTTATGAGTTGAGCGATTAGCGTTTTTAGAATTAGGAGACTTGGCATGTTTTCTAATGTTTGCTGGTTCTTAGCAATGTAGTTTATCAGGGAAGGTAAAGCCTCAGGATTCATATATTTTTATTGTTAACTGGTGCACATACGAAAAGGAAAAAATCATCAGTAAAGCTGTTGCCTTGAGGGTTCTCCGTAGGAAATTAAAAGGTACGGAAGACCCAGTCTACTGGCAAAGATCTTACTCCTCCTAATCATAAAGAAGTTCGTATGCATATATACAAAAAGTATTTTCTTGGCTGTATTTTAATTAACTCTAAATTGCAATACTTAGAAACTATTTCCATAGGAAGCGATCATTCCCACAACTGGCTTAAATTAACACAACTCCGCATAATTCCTTATCAAGTTATAACCGTCAGCTGAAACTTCAAAGACCTTTAAGGTTTAACCTGATATGGAGCGGAATAATGCATAAGAACGATGAAGTTTGGACCTTGTTACCGCTGCTTAAATGTTAATGCCCGCTGGCAGTGTAACCGCGGGAGCAGTCGCACCGCACGTCTCGCGCCCCGGGCAGCCGTGGATTAACCGGATTATAGGCACGGGGATACCGCCGTTTTTCCCTGTTAATAATTACAAATGGCTATAAGCTATTAGTGTGTATAAGCATCTTGTGTAATGTATATTATTTCGTCTACTACTAGCTCTGATGTAGAACAACTCGTTATATAGGATTACGAACGAAGTAGAAACAATCGTGTATTTTTTCAGATAATAAACCCAAAAGCCTCAGTCACACACATACATGCTTATTCTCACCGATACTGAGTGAGTACCGACATTTGTATCTCGAATATGAGAAATTTCATAAGATGTTTAGTTACAACACACAGAACCCAAAATAAATATTTTTGAGCAACACAAATATTTGTCTCGTTGCGGGAATCGAACACGCCACCTTTCGGTTTCATAGCCAGCTTATTTATTTATTTATTTATTTAAAAACTTATTGTACACCAGTGAACAAAAAAAAGAAATTAACAAAAATGAAAAAAAAAGTATACAATGGCGGCCTTATCGCTCGAGGCGATCTCTTCCAGGCAACCTACCATAGGATGGATAAGACAGAACGACAAATTGGGGGAATGATGAGGAGTACGAAAAAAAAAAGTAATAAATAAATACAAGAAATAATAACAGAAATAAAAAAAAATATTATTCTAGTAAAAAAAAAAAAATTAGAAACTTAACTAGAATAACACAATACAAATATTTAAATACATATGATAAACCCTACATAATATATGCATCAACACATTACATCGAAGCAAGAAAATATAATAATAAGAATACGCTACGCTATGTCTTCAGGTATGTAAGGAGAAATAATGCTCCTTTAGCAATCTTTTAAAAATAGGCAGGGACTTTGCCCGCCGCACTGAGACAGGTAATGCATTCCAAAGTCTAGCAGCTTGAGTGGTGAAAGATTTATCAAAGAAAGTAGTGGAATGCGCTGGGATTTGCAGTGTTAAGTTCTCTGATGACCTCAGGGACCTTGAATGTGTATTATGAAGAAATAGAAATCGGTTTTTGAGGTACGAAGGAGTGAGAGGATTAAAAAGTATAGAGTAAAGAAGGGAGAGAATATGTGTATTCCGGCGAAGCCGTATAGGTAACCGCTTGAGTTTGTTGCGGAATTCGGAAACATGATCATATTTGCGCAGTCCAAATATAAATCTAATGCAGAAGTTTTGAAGACGCTCAAGTTTATTGAGTTGCTCCTCAGTGAGATCGAGATAACTGGCATCTGCATAATCAAGGATGGGGAGGAGGAGGGATTGAGCAAGCGATATTCTCGTGGCGATGGGCAGAAAATTGCGTAACCTTCGCAAGGACCCATCCGAACCAGCTTCTGAACCAACAGCGCCAAGGAAACTGTTTTTCAGGTAGTAAGCTATTGATATACTATGCTTTCCATGTAGAATTCCGTATACCAACAGACGATTATATTATCCATTTGACAAAATTATCTTCACGCAACCAAAGCACTCAAATTAATACAAATCTTAACACGTTTCGTGAGCAAACACTCAATTCCAAATTACTCAGCAATTATATCTGATTTAATAGGCCAATTAATTTCAACCTTTGTAAAATATCATCTTAATGTACAATGAAACAACTTGGATCGCGCTCATTGTTTGATTTGAAAATTATTAGTTTGAATAATTGTCTACATTTACTTTAGTATCGTCCCGTGGCTTGTCAAGTATTGATATTCTACTCCTACTTTCAATTTATTTGTTAATTTGTTTACTTTAAGTTATTAGAAATTGTTTATATTGGTATAGCCCTTGATCTACTATCTTCAACTCTACTGATAAATACCAACCAACTGCAACATACATAGTTCTGACCCCACATTAAGATCGAGTCTTGTATCGTGGATATCAAAAACTACGAGAGACTTTTCGGTCTCACAAACACCCAGACCCGAAACAAATACTTGTGGATCACTCAAAATGTTTATGGTGCGAGGATGAATCCCGCGGCCTCTCGTTGTACAGAAGGCGTTTAACCAACTGCGCCACGGGGCTGTCGATGTTAGAAATTAGGCTAGTGTTAGTTGTATTCTAATGTCACAGCCATTATGAAGGCTGATAGATGTCAATCAACCAGTGTTAGAATATGATCTAAAAACAGGACTCCTTAAACAAAGTCAAACAATTTTCAGTAAAAAATTGAATAATTGTAGATATTAGATTTAGATATTAATTGTTTACTATATTGAATATTACTATAACTATTATAGTAATATTCAATATAGTAAAGAACCATATTCACATTCCGAAAAACTTATAAAGTTTAGTCTGAATACCTTCTAAATAGAATTGATTCTGCAAAAACTATTTATCTCGTTTCCCTAAGAGCTAAAGCCACGGCTATGAACTAGTAACAGTTAAACTAACTTGGCAGACTAGGCGATAATAGGATTAAAGCCAAAGATTTCTATCTAACTAAGTTAGGTGGGACCTTGATCTGGGTTATTTGAAAATGTCGACCATTAACCGACTGTACTGAGAAATTGTGCTTATCTCCACAACTATCGATTATTTGTTATAACTATTGGAATTGTATTTAGAATATGGACGGTTCCTAGACAGATTAGAAGTAAAGTTTAAGTGGCATAGGAGTCTGCTAAATATAGAAATACTCATTGGTGGTACACGTAATTAGAATCATCTTAGTTGATATTATTATTTAGGTTTGAGTAGCAATATTGAACAGCTATAATTTGTATCTCTCCGTAATTTAAGAATTCAGAATGCCAATAATTATTAGGGAAGATATTCGCAAAATCTATCCTAAGTCAGTAACACAGTAGTAGATTTTTAAAAGAATTGCTCTACACACAATATAATTTATCTCTGTAAGCTGTAGTTTACCAAAAAGAGTTATATTTTAAATGACCGAACTAACGATACGTTGGAAATCTCCACAAACACGGCCTTTTGGGCAAAACCTAAGGTCTGAGTGATGTTGGGTGTAAGATTGATTGCTTTCAACACGATCCAAGGTCCGACAACCGAAGTACGCTTCAAAGAACGCAAAAACATTTCCACAAACGTTTAAAAGATTTTTTTGCTTAAACGTGAATGTATGTGAATACCTAAGCTTTATGTAGTTGAAAAGATGAACATTTCGTTTGAATCTAAAGTGTATATAAAGCGCTTGAAATGCTTAGAAAAAGTTAGGAAACGAAATACATTTAAGATATAAATAAGCTTGAGAAAAATTAGGTAAGGTAAAACGGCAGTAGTTGATTACCACCACACGTATGTAAAAACCTTCATTACGTAAAGATCATAATTAATTGGTCCATTGAAATAGTTGTAGATTAAGAAAATGAAAAGGACTGGAACTGCAACTCTCTTCTAGTACAATAATTAAACAATACCAAAAAATAATAATTAAATGATCTACCAAAATCTCAGATCCAAAATTCTAAGAAACAAATACACGAAATTACGTTACACGACGAAACAAATGTCCTTGCAATTGATCGACTCCGGTATTTGAGGGAGCCTTTTGACGTACAACTAATAAAGTGATCAAAGAAGACACAAATATAAGTAAATATTGACAAACTGGATGTTTACAGCGAGTGTCTGCGCCCGACTTGATTAACTACGTCACAGATATGGAAGGAAAAGTGGGTCACAAGAACTTAGGGTCGACGGTATTGGGATACTCTGATATTTGTTGACTTTTGTAGGGGCCCTTTCTTGCCTTGTCCAATCTTTTGATTACGATTTGTGGTATTGACTCTCTTGTAATTAGGAATACTGTATGAGGTTGTTAATGATGTTGGATTGAAGAATAAGTAGGATTAAGGGACGAGTGGGAATTATCCGCAATAAGCACACTTGTATCCGAAATGAATAATGAGAAAGTGGTTATTCAGTTGGTGGAAAGTAGCTTATCCATAAGCAAAATGAATTGCTGATACACAAATTTCAGACAACTTATCGTAAAAACCAGCACTTTCAGTAAATTTGTTTCTCCGAATATGGAATTTGATGTAAAAATCCAAAAGCCGTGGAACCCTATCGTGCCGGTAAATCACTCTCATTTGTTTAAAAAGTACTTGTTACTAATAACGAATATAAATTAAAGTTTACTTTGTTGGATCTTGTTAGGGGCCGCGAGCATTTTTATCATTTTGTGGATTTTATCACGTCGAGTCACGGAACAACCGGTCCGGTAATTATGGGGTACTGAAAATTTTATGGCTATTTATAATGTTGTTATAGTGTGCTCATTTAAACGTACTCGCCATTATGTTGAGTAGCTTGTTTATGTTCCGATTATGTTTTCGTTTATTTATAGCTTTTGAGTATGGACAAATTGGTATCATTTGTTTATGTAGAGGTTTTATTCAACAACAACTACTGATTTAATTATACGTCTACATAGAAACAAACTTCATGCGATTAATGTACTAATGTGGCATTATGTTCCCGAATTCGACATTTCCATTTTTTTCTACATCAGAAACAACGCTCAAAACAACATTTACATGAAAAACTCCAAATCCACAACATTCAAAGCCTCCGAAATTTTCAAGAAACTCGCCTATACCACTCAAAACATTAAATCCACCATGCAAAACAGCCGCTGAAAGCAGCACAAATTCGTCTAAAAACTTCAACATTGTCCCAAACGGCGAAACGCATTCGCCGGAGCCAGCGAGATCATTATATATTTATAGACGACTGGCTGCCAAAGATTTACGTTTCTTGGTATAATTTTCAAAGATGTCTGGTTAGCGCAGCGTGATAATATAATGGGTGTTGGGGCAAACGCTTTGGACGCTCCGTGGGCTCGAGTGCAGCTTTGTGGTACAAAGCGGGATGTTGCCAGACGATTGTTTGTTGGCAGACTGGCTTTTATGTTCTTGGTCGTTCACGTGGGGTTTTAGTTTTTGATCAGTTTATTAGTTTTGGAAGGAAAGCCGTATTGGTTTTGTTGTAGGTAGGATCCAAGAATACATATTTGGGGTTACTTTGATATTACAATTAGTCGTTCCATAGAAAAATGAAGCTTTATAAACATCAGGTATGGTTTCGAATGAGTTGAATAATAACAAAACGTAACTTAGCTGAAGCCTTAAAACTGTAGAAAAAAATTACAAACGGTTAATAAATGATGATGTTGAATTTAGGAAATAATTTGAAAGTCATACTTACATTCAATTTACTTCTCAGCACACCACAAAATATCATTTACACTAAAAAATCCCTATTTACACAAAGTGATAGCTCATGAAAATTTCCAAGATTAAAGCTGAACTGACGAATAATAATAGAAAACATTACCCCCACCTCCCCCGCTCGCCATTACCGAGCGTTTTACTTGGCTCGGATAAATTACAGCGTTATGAATAAATTTCGCATAAAAGTTGGTACTGCACCTTTACATGCAGACAGGGATGGAGTTATACAGTGCCACTGGAGTGTGCGAGAGACAGATGAAAATGCCAAGTCGTAATCCGAAAATTTCATTAAGAAGTGAGGCTATTCGAAGAGTGCGCTGATATCTGGCACATTCTGACGAACTTATTAACTGGGGAGGGCGGAATGTTCCACCGGATGATTTTTGATATAGTGCCGCGTTCTAAAGATGTTATAAAGGAAGTTTCGGGTTTATTAGTTGGGGCTTAATTAAGCATGACCTAGTCTTTTGAGTGTGGTTTTATTCTTAATTAGTGTTGAGGCTCTGCAATGTCGGCGTAAAGGAAGATGAATCTTGTGATATAGATGGTAAGGTGGATATTTTAATGAAGGATTTTAGTAATTAATGCCTTCTTTAAGCAAAACAAAGATTTATGTTACTACGAGTACTTTTAAAATAGTTAACTATTAACTTATTGGCAAAAACCGTTGTTATTTTTGTTTTCGGTTGTTGTTTTGAGACTTAAAAATATGTTTAATAAAATTTACAGTGTCTAAAAAAAGACAAAAATTCGTAAAGACATTGGCAGTTGTGTGATGAATCGTTTAATAAAATCAGACAAATTACTCTCATCTTTGCTGTTAAGACAAGAAACTTCAACAATGGAAGAGAAACTCTACATTTCATATATTTTGCTAACTCGTGTTACATAAGTTCCTATATTGGTTCTAACGTATCAGGGGATGGATTTAAGCAAGACGTCAATCACCCCGAACCCAAAAATTTTCGTCGCAAATATTAAAAAAAGCAGGGCTGCCATTAATTACGGGTATAATTTTTTTTGTCGGTTAATCAAAACCCGTGTTCGACTCGCGAGGGTCGCTTGTGGCTCGTTACATCAAATTCCACCGAAGCGGCTAAGTTGATTTCCAAATTTTAATTCAATTTACAATTAAAGCGCGGGCCAGTGTTTATTTTTTCGGCAGACCTACTTCCTAATTTGTTCGAGTAATGGAAGTTTGCTTTTCTTGGAGTAACGAGGTTTTTATTGGCCCGGTATTGGCTCATTTTGGTGGATGAGGTGAACTGTTAATACGATTGAGTTCGAGAGTTGTACTTTTGGAAGACTATTTTTCAAAAATAATAAAATATTGGAATCAAGATCTCATTGCTGAGAAATCTTATTACTGAGAAAGGTTTTGGAATCCCAAATACCTATTCTGGCGGTAGGCTCGCCCCCTATAACGTTATGGGACGGAACATACAAGGCGAATTGTGGGTGTCCTGGTGGCGCCTCTGCCTACCCCTTCTGGGATAAAGGCGTGAGTTTATGTATGTACGTATGTATTAATGAATAGTACCATGTTTATTAGACATTTTATTACCGATTTCTTCGGTGGGTCCTGGCTTTCTTTATCAAAATATATTTACGGTGTGAATGGACCAAAGCTAATTCATCACACTTGCTTAATGCAGGTTAGTGAACATTACCATCGTGGTAGTTAAAACATTTTCTATTAGTAACAGCATTTAGGGCGTAAAATTAATCATCATAATCCACGTGATGTATTACTTACAGTATTTTTACCTACTCCAAAGATTACCACAGCTACACATTGGAAACAGCTTACACCCAGTGATCTCCGCACAGAATAAAACGAAGAAGCGGCTTTCGAACGCTAACAAAATTACCACACTATTACCAAAAGCACTTTTGTACAAACGCAAATCCGCCGCCCTAATGCCACCACACGAACTCTCGTATTCCCAAAATTATCATATCAAACGATGAATGTGAAATAACAAAAAATCACTTCCATCCTTTTATTAGGGAAGGGTTGAGTGGGCTGTAAATCAACGGTCATCGCGCGATTCTCAACTTTATTACCAGGTATTAAGGGTTAAGGGGTTATAAAACTGTTAACGAGCTTACAGCATCGCAATCAAAGGTACGTTCTATTTAAATTGGGATTTAAATTCGCAATGTTAAGTTGTTTAGGAGATACAGATGCAGTGAAATGGCAGGGGATGTTGATTAAAGTACATATTTTGGTAGTGTGGTTCAGTGAGCTATGTTAGCTATGAAACGAGAGGTTCCAGGTTTGAGTAAGTGTAAATATTAATTTGATTTATAAATATTCGGGCCTCAGTGTTTTGACACACATATTACTATTCGCTTCTGATACCGATGACGCAAGATATGGTTAGTTTCAACGAGGGTTAGTAATATAATAATTATTAACAGTGACTAAAATCTTCCCACTCATCAATCAATATAACAACATAAAGAAAATGTTCTAATTGGTGTAATATTTATGCGTCAAGTAATATTAACACATAAAGCCATACACATCAATTCTCAACACATTATCCAAACTTTTGAAATATACGCGAGCAAACAACATTAAGGCCAATTTTTTCCGGGCCCCGATCTCGTCCGAACCATTGGCTAAAAATTATGGCCATTACTTCTGGCACCGAAAATTGGGCCACCGATGGCTCTGTAATGAAGTGCTGAAGTTGCAGGTCATGCCGGAGACTCAGGGCCGATTGTCTCAGGGTTGACACAACACCGCCACCCACGAGTGTCTCGGAATACTAAGCCGGGGATGTGTCGACAACCTTGTTCTGTCCCGGGAATTCGTTATATGGGTTATAGAAAGTTGTGTTATGGATTGAATTGAAACAAATTTTGTTTTTGTAGTTTTGTATGGTTTTAGGATAATTATCGAGTGTCTGATTTGGGTTATTAAGTTATTTTTGAAAAGTTTGCCACTAACGAATTGGCTTGGGAGCCTTGCTATTAACTTGGGAAGCCAAAAATATGTGATTTTATCGTAAAAGTGGGTTACTTGCCATTCAGTATACTTGTATCTCAGTACAGACTACGCACGATTGTTTAATAACTCATTCATTAAATTTTTATCAAAACCATTAAAAAGTAAGGGTAATTACACCTTCTCATTTGTAGTCACAACATACAAATACTTCAAATCTTACAACTGCACACACGAGACTAAGCAAAGCCAAAGTCCGTGAAAATAATTCGATGATGAATGGATTTTTACGAAAGTTAGTGAAACTGGCGCCGGGATGTGGCGGGGCTAAATTTAATTTTTAACAAACTCTTCGATGGTAATTTAAAATGATTAACGACGGTGCCAAAGGCAAGCCCGCGAGTAATGAAAAGCGGCGTGGATGCTGCGTGGTCCAGACGCGTTACATACGATGAGACGGGCGAAATCAGGTTATCTTTTTTATGGCTAACGGGTTTAGGTTTGGTATTTAGAAATTTTTAGAGAGAGAGAGATAAATACTGACTGAGAAACGAGAACTTTGTCTAAATCGCGCATGGTGGTGGCTGTCCCGACGGATTCAAATGTCCTACCACACGCTTTTAGGTTTTTGGCAATGCGGTTAAAGACAGATTCATGTATTAGCGTTGCTACAGCTATATTGGCAAAAATCAACTTTATTGATGAGATTGTTTCATCTTCGGAGTTCTTATTTGTCTCAGATAAAATCTGTACACGTATGCTGTGTAGCAATTGAGCGGGTGAGTATCAATAAAAGGCAGATGACTAATATACGTGTGTTTAATACGATACACAATTTGATACTGAATACATTTACTATCGATTACTTATACGTTGTACAATAAGGTTGTAGGCACAGTACATCCCCCTTAATTAAAAAAAAACACATTAATACACATCAATAAAAAATGAGAAAAAAAATATGGAAATACGAGTACAAAGCAGTGTAAAAAAATATATATAGGTACTGTTCAAATCTAAATGCATCGTTACAACATTTTTTACAAACAATTTACGAACGACCTTAGCAACATGATCCCTTCATCACAATATGTACTACCTGTAGACGACTTATTGTAAGTACCATTTTACGTTATGCACTTTCTGTTTCGTATTAACTATTGACTATCACTGGTATTGCACTGTCACACTATTATTCGATCAGACGGACAGCCAGGAGAGCTGCGCGCTGGTTCCGCTGAACGCAGCTCAATCCTTGGTAACTCCTGCAGTTCCCGCCTCAGGTATCGAGCGTATCCACTCTTGCAGAACCGCCACGTGACGTACAGGATAGACCCCAGGAGACATGCGATGATTATTAAGAGATATGTCTCCTGTCGAACGGATGCTGCTAGCTGGTTTTCTGTCTGCGTAGCAACTGCACTGTTGCCAGCGCCGTTTTGGGCGATTATAACTTCCTCGGTCTTTTTGCTTGAAGTGGTGCCCATTGCAATTAATCAAATTTTATAGTCAATACTTAGTAACAGATATGTTTACGGGGCAAAGCGCACCACAGGTTTGATCGTTCGGCCGAATCTTGACACCTTCGCATCATTGTTTACTTTACTTGATGCCTTATTAGGTGCATCTGTACATTCCTGAGGTGTAATAAAATATGCGGGCTTTAATCGATCTATACTAACTATTTTCTGGGTATTTGCCTGCATGACTTTAAAATATTTTTTTGATTTTTCAATCACTTTAAAAGGTCCCATATATGGTTGCGTTAGAGGTTTTGACACCTTGTCTACACGTATAAAGACATGCGTACAATCGTTCAAGTCTGGATGTACGAAAATGTTGCTTTGCTGTCGCTCTCTTCTTGGCACAGAGGCTAATTGGGCTATTTTCCTGCGCAATTCTTGTACGAACAAATTATTGTTGAAAGTTTCTTGCCTTAGCGGCTGAAAGAAATCTCCAGGCAATCGTAACGCTTCGCCATACACCATCTCTGCCGCACTGGTTTGCGTATCGTCTCTTAAACATGCTCTTAATCCCATTAAGACCGTTGGCAGCTCTAACACCCATTGCTCAGTTTTTCCTCTGCACATTAACGCAGCCTTAAGAGATCGGTGCCATCTTTCTACAATGCCGTTTGATTGCGGATGATAGGCTGTGGTTCTAAATTTTCTGATGCCCATTCTTTTAGCTAAACATGTAAATAGTTGAGATAAAAAGTTAGTGCCTTGATCAGTTGTCAGATTCAATGGACATCCAAATCTTGATATCCACCCGGAGTACATTATATCTGCTACAGACTCAGCGGTAATATCTTTTGCTGGATAAGCTTCTGGCCACCCAGTCTTTCTATCTATCATGGTGACTATATAACGGTAGCCCTTGCAATATGTAAGCGGCCCTACTACGTCCATGTGTAGATGGTCGAATCGGTCGCTGTATACAAAATGTCCATGGGGTGACACCGTATGTCTTTGTATCTTAGACTTTTGGCAATCTATACAACCTCTGACCCATTGTGTCACGTCTTTGTTCATACCATGCCATATGTAGCGTTCTTGCATCATCCTCCTAGTTGTACGCGTGCCCGGGTGACTAATTCCGTGTATCGCGTTGAAAGCTGATACACGAAATTCTTTCGGCAAATATGGTCGTGCTCGACCTAATGACACATCGCATTGAATCAGTTCTTTGCAATTGGGTACTAATACTTTCTTAAAATGTAATGATTTCAATTTCATCAAATTTTGTAGCTCGATATCATCATTCTGCGCTTTAACTAACTTTTCATAATCCAATGGAGATGAACTATCTATCACTGATATTCTGGATAAACAATCAGCAACTGTATTTTCCATACCGGATACATGTTTTATTTCCGTACAAAACTGCATTATAAAATCCAATTGCCGTATTCTACGAGGAGTATCATTTTTGCTAACTGCGCTTTTTTGTAGCGCGTAAACAATTGGCTTATGATCGGTAAACACCGTAATAGGTCTTCCTTCAATAATATGTCGAAAGTGTTTAATGGCTAAATATATCGCCAATAACTCTCTATCAAAGGTAGAATAACGTTGTTGTGCATCACTCAATTTTGTCGAAAAGAATCCCAATGGTCTCCAAGTATCTTTTTCCTTTTGCTGCAATACAGCCCCTGCACAAGTGTTAGAGCAGTCTGTCATCAGGGACATAGGTGCATCTACCGATGGAAATTCCAACGTAACTGCCTTTTTTAGGTTTTGTTTACATTGTTCAAATGCCTCAATACTTTCATCTGACCAAGGTATCGGGCTCTTATCCTTCTTTTTCGAATTATGCAGAAACACGTTCAATTTCGCTTGAACTTCGGCAGCTTTAGGCAGATGGCGTCTGTAAAAATTTACCATGCCCAGAAAACGACGAAGTTCCTCCACTGTTTTCGGCCTTGGAAAGTCAGAAATAACCCTGACTTGCTCGTCCAATGGTTTCATACCGTCTTTCGATACGTGGTATCCCAAAAAAATTAATTCAGATTTGCCAAATTCGCACTTCGATAAATTAATAGTGATGCCATATCTGTCCAACCGTTGTAGCACTTCTTGTATCTGACGTCTATGTTCCACAGCGGTTGATGACGCTATGATGACGTCATCAATATATACAAATACAAAGTTAAGGTTTCGTAGCACTTCATCTTGCATAAACCGTTGAAAAGTTTGTGCTGCTGTACGGAAACCAAAGCCTAGACGCAAAAATTCGAACAAACCGAACGGTGTTGTTATTGCCGTTTTCGGAATGTCATCTTCATGAATCGGTATATTGTGATAGGCTCGTTGTATGTCAATTTTTGTAAAAATAGTTTTGCCATGTAATAAATAAGTGCAGTCCTGGACGCGCGGTATCGGGTAACGGTCCGGCTTAGTCATCGCATTCAATGCGCGGTAATCGCCGCACGGTCTTAACTCGCCATTTTTCTTTACAACCACATGAAGAGGACTCGCCCAATTACTCTTAGAGGGTCTACAAATTCCCATATCCTGCATGCGTTGAAATTCGGCTTTGACCTTGTAGTATTTGTCTGGTGGTAAAGGCCTCGGTCGTGCATAAACCGCTTGACCCGTGGTTTCTATGCGATGCACAACTGAATGACTTGGACTTTCCTTAAAACATACTGGTTTCGTTACGTTAGGGAACATAGATATGATATCACTATATTCGTTTTTACAGTCAATTGTTCTAAGTGAAGGCTCATTTTGCATAGTCACAGACGCGATAGTTTTTAGACTTGTCACCGAATCTATAAGCTTTTTATTGTTTACATCCACTAACAGTTTATAATATGCTAAGAAGTCAGCACCGAGTATCGGTTGTTTGACTTCTGCCAGCACAAATGACCAACGAAATGGTCGCCGTAACTTAAAATCTAAATTTAATGTCTTAACACCAAATGTCTTAATTTCACTTCCGTTCGCAGCGTAAAGTTTATAGTCCTCACATTTTGCACTAGAAAGTCTATTTTTATTAACGGGTAGTACTGAAATGTTCGCACCAGTGTCCACCAAAAATCGAAGTCTGCTGCTTTCATCCGTTATACATAGTCGGGGAACAGGAGCTATGGTGCAAATCTCCTCCTGCGACTGCACCAGATCTAGTTTTCCTTTCTCTCTGTTTTCGACCACGCGCACGGCTCTATACATTTGTTAGCTCTATGGCGATATCTGAAATGGTAAACACAGAGCCAGTCGGGACTATCAGACGAACGACGTATCGTATTACGGCCGCGTGATTTAGATCGCGATCGGGAACGATAGCGATTATAATTACTTCCATTGTATTTTCCTTTTTTCTCTAACTCCCTGATTCTTAAACTTAATTTGGCAATTTCAGCCAAAATTAATGCGCTGTCACTGCTGGTACTCGTGCTAGGTGTCATTTGCACTTCTGTCACTTGAAATGGTCGCGCTGTCTCCATCACTTTGTCTGCGATTGCGGCTAAATGCTCTAAGTTTTCAACTTCACTCACAGCTAACACGCTTCGCACGGACGAGGGTAAGTGGCCTTGCCACATAATGCTGAGCGTTTCATCGGGTATCTTTTCTCGCGCCAGTTCCCGCATTCGCCTTAAAAGCTGAGAGGGTTTTTGGTCTCCTAGCTCCATCTCGCTTAGTAATTTCTGGAATTGTCGGATTTCCGATTCTTCGTACACCTTTAGTAAGCGTTCTTTTAATGCTTCGTATTTCTTTACCTCGGGAGGTCTTATTAGAATGTCACTCGCTTGCTGGATAACATCCTTTCCCAGTTTAGTGACAACCATATTGAACCGTGCTTCATCGCTCATCTTCTGTGGGCCCAGAACAGCCTCGCACTGTACAAACCATAGCCTCGGTTGATCAACCCAAAATTCAGGAATCCGGGACGAAACGCTAACTACCGCTACTTCTGCTGACCCGCTCGCGCTTGGCTTAATTTGACTATCCTGGTGAGAAGTCATTGTGGTTCAGATCCGTTGGAGGGACGATGAACACTCTTCGAACTTCGAACGTCGCACTGTCGTAGCTTGATATCGGGGTCACCACTGTACACGTATGCTGTGTAGCAATTGAGCGGGTGAGTATCAATAAAAGGCAGATGACTAATATACGTGTGTTTAATACGATACACAATTTGATACTGAATACATTTACTATCGATTACTTATACGTTGTACAATAAGGTTGTAGGCACAAATCCCTCTATCCTTTGCAACAACAGTGTCCATCGTAAACAATATAAAAATATCTAGGAAAAACCTAAAATATAACTCTGAATAAACCTTTCACTCGCTGGCAACCCCGAAAAAGCCTGATATAGTGTCGTTGGGAGTCGGGGCGACGCCCGCGATGATAATAGCCGTCCCTCTATAGTTTTAATCTTCTTTATAGCCTTCTGAGAAGTTCCGAAGCTGTTTCGGCCATATTTAGGCCACGTTTCGGTTCTTTCGGCTCTGTTACACAACGGTTTTTTACGTGGTGTCAATGATAGAACGAAGTTTCGGTCATTCTAGTTACGAGTTAATGAAATTACTAAACATCTCTTTGTTTCGGGTATGTATTGTAGGTACGAGTATCTTATTACTTTTCATTGTTGTGTTGGCTGGCTTCAATTATATGGATACTGGAGTGTATAAGGGTATGTGTTTAGTAGGTTTATTTTTTATTCTTGTTGTAATATAATTTCTTGGGTACAGCTCTGACCTGAAGGTTACGTTTGTAATTATAGTTGTGTGACGCTTGGCGCTCAATGTTGAAAGAAAATAATTTAAGGAAATCGTTTTTATGCATGAGGTGAGCTGTTAAATTCCCCTTCCTATTCTCCGGGGAAGCCGGAAGGGGTATACCGGTGTCAAATATTGAGAGAAAATCTGCATAACAGAGAGTTCTCTAAAATAAATTCAAAGATTATCTACAGATTTTCAGGGCCACGTTAAAAACTGTTAGAAGGCTTGATAGGTATTAATTGGTTGCATGGATCCGTTGGAATTCAAAGATTTGCAGAGAATATTCTTAAGTTAAAAACACTATTGCAGGCTGGATTTATAGGACGCTCCTAGTTTCATGAACAGATCCTCGGGGAAGGCCTATATTCAGAAATGGAATCCCTCGGGCTGAACAGAAAGAAAAAGTTTGATAGCGTTAACTTTAACATAGATTTTTAGTGAAAATATTATTACACAAGTAGAATAAGACGGGAGCAAATCCTGTCTGAATGTTGTAAAATGATAATATATACTGAAATATTTCAATATAACATTGTAATTTGTAGTAGAACACTGTGAATTTGCGGGCCCGCAAGGTGGCTACGTCGACGTAATTTGGCCCCTCGGTAATTATATTCATGGTTACGAGTAATGACGGAAGGGTTGCGGTTTCTATCGTTTACGAAATTCAACCGGTGATTTTTATTTAATTTATTTTTATTAACATTTGTATAGGTGTAACATAGGTGTAACAAACGTCTTATGCCCGAATACTCAAACGTCACTTAAATATTATGTTGCACTTAACTACGAAAGTCTCGCTTAAATGTACTGATTAAGTGTGACGTGGGTAGTTAAGTGCATCTTAATATTTAAATGGCGTTTGAGTATGCGGGCGTAAGAACAACACATTTAATGGGGGCTTCACAGTATGGTATACATGTGTTGTATTTGGGTTATAAAAAATATAACTATCCAGCTTATACACGTCCTACTTCAGGGTGCGAGCCTTCTCTATAATCGAGAGTTCAATTAATAGCTGTTAAACCATAAACTGATGGTCTGAAGATCGAGCCCAGGGTCATAGAAGAAGCCAATGACCAGCAGTGGATGCGGACGGGCTGGTGATGATGATGAGACCTCAAACTCAAGGCTCAAAAACTAAGTAGTTCCAATTAAACATCATCCAGAACCTAGACATTTCTGTTGTTCACACAAACATGTAGGCATCGAATTAATTTCTTCTTGTTTTATTATCGGCTTTTTACCTATTGTGCCTTGAAGTCTAAACTATAATATTATTATAACAAGTCCCACTACATTCGTAAGCTGTTATTCGTACCTAGTACTTACCAAATCAGAAACTGATTAGAGCCGAAACATAACGCGTTTTCAGCTTGGAAACAATTTTATAACCATTTACATATTATATTTTTTACTAACATAAATAAACTCACGCCTTTTTCCCAGAAGGGGTAGGTAGATGTGCTAACAGGATACCCATATATCCTTGTGCCTTGCTATATCGGGCACAAATCCCTGACTCCGGGCTACTAATGAATAGAAAAATACATTATCACTTTGCCTGACCCGGGATTCGAACCCGAGACCTCAGCTTTGTAATCGCACCGTAGTACAACTATGCCACCGAGGCAGTAGACAGCATTTTTTACCGTTTAAAAAAATAAAATAATTACTTTTACACAAACATCTGTCTCATAATCCCCAAAATGAGACATCCACAGAGGGATGGCAACAATTTAAAAGTACATTCGGGTCCATAAATCAAACCCGGCGCTAGGTACAGTCGTGTGATGATTTTTCAAAGCGATTCCGTAGAGTGTTTGCGACACACACTTTACAATTAATTTCAAAGACTTCTCGAGCTTCGGAACAGGTACAAGTGACGAGAGAAAGCTTTTTAATGTTAAATTATTTTTTTGTGTTGACTACAATTATTGGGAAAATTTTATACTGTAAAGATGAAGGTTTGAGTCCAGTATAAATTAACAACACATGACATACTTCAGTATATACTTATCTACTTTGTATATACTTTGAAATTACTAGGAAACGTCACAGTGTAGTAGGTAGTAGGGAATGGTGACTACTCATAGTGAGTTCACACAAAAAATATTTTATTGTCTGATAATTCATATCACGATCATGGTATACTATGTCGTAAAAGACAGAAACACTAAAAGTTAACTAAGTTAGGTTCTACCGTTTAGTGTAGAGATAAGTTACTCTAATACTGAGAAGCTTATAGCCTGAACATCCCAGGTTCCCATCCTAAATTCAAATTCACAAAGCCCATGATAAATGATAAATATCTTTAATTGTGGAAGCTTCACTGGATCATGTATTAGCAATTGTACTGTGTTTATATGCTTTATTGTTCTGTATGTTTCCCAAATATTTATAAAATATAATAAAATGTCAAAACGCTTCCACCAACACCTTGTAACACAGATTAGGGTAAACCAGAGCAAAACGGTAATACATTAATCTTGGGCTTACGAGAAAAGTATTGTTCGGATCGCGAGACTAGTGCGCGCGCGGCTCCGCTCGCTAATCAACGAGGGGTATAATGTGCCACTAACTACGTTTGTTCGAAGGGTTAACTTAGCATATAAAAGCATTTCACGCGAGTTGATTTATAAAATATGTTTGGTTCAAATAAAATGTGGTATAAGAATACTGTTTCAATGCGGCATTAAGAGATGAAACCGTATTTTAGCTTTTAACTGGCAAAGAATAAGATCTATATTCGTGTGTTACATTCTTAGGTTCATGCCTAAAGTATGTGTAAACTATATGTTTAAAAAGAAAAAGGACGTTCACACATATTGCCTTTATTCCACATTTAAAAAAGTCGTAATAATAAAAAAATACGAGACAGTTTCCTATTCAAAACAAAAACTCGTATACCAATCCCACATTTGTCCCGAGGACTAAATCCACAACGTATGTCGCAGATAACTGCTCACATTCTTTAACTTTTCAATATCATCTACTCTACAACCGTTACCGTGAAGATACATCGCGTTAAAGTAAATTTCTAAACAACACGGGTATAAATCGTCCTTAATGTGCTTCTGCGGGAGTGTTGGTTACCCTCACCTCGGAGTGGGAGCTTGCTACCAACGGATACTTATCCATGCATCACTTGTGGGATGGCGGTTGATAAAGGATACACCTGCTTAGTTTATGTGTGGGTACATTTAGTATTTATTGCTGAATGACAGAAATTAAGCAATGTTATGGATATTTTTCATATTAATACACCTACCAAGACTAGTTGTTTATAGGAAAAATCTATATATCATGAATCGAATTTTAACTTTATTAGCGGCTGCAATAGTCCATCAATAATTCCAGCGCAATAACTGTGCAGTTTACTGCTAGAAATTGCTACAAAAGCACCTAAGCCTGCGCGATAAAGGATCTCAATCCCCGCTCCGCACAGAAGAAACTTTGTCGCCCAAACCTATCACATTCTAACACTGCTAGCTAAAATAACGCGCGAAAATTCGCCCGGTTATTCGCAACAAACCGTCAACCGTCTGCGTAAGAATCCGCACAAAGCTATCGGCAACGGGCGCTCACAAAATGCATCAAGTTTTGAATTCGAAAACAAAGCAAGTCGCGCCGGCTCTCTGTTATTCTACAATTTCTCATTTGGCCGGCGACTAAGCGCGGATGCTTCTGACGTCGTGGCTTCGTAATATCCTGTCGCAGCATTGACCTATTTCCAAACACGCCCGGCGCAGCACCGTGCCGCTCTGTGCTCGGCCGCCATACAGCCGCGCGAGCCTTTCACCGCCCGTGTCGCCTGTTGGAAAACTTAATTTTGTAACATCACATAAATCTTTATTACGAAAGCAATAAAGACCATATTTAACGCTGTCAAAGGTTTCGCGATATTAAAGCGTCGTAATTAAGGTTCGGTTGTCTTTTTCGAGTGTCAGTTGGTTTGGGCGGGAATTTGTGTTTTTGATCCTTCGAGCCGGATTCGGGTAGTTTTGACGGGAAGCGCTTGACGTTTGTGACTCGCTGTTCAACAGCGAACGTTTTTCCATTTCATAGTTTTGCAACTGTTATTAATTAATTTTGTGACGTATTATTATATTATTTAACATGTTATATATGAATTAACAAATAGGCGATTGAGAACACATTGCTTTTATTCTGCTACACTTCACAAGATTTCGATATAAATTATTTTTTCGAATGAAAATAATTCATTTACAATCTCGTAACTAAGTTTAAAACATGAATAACTAACGTTGTAAATTCCGCCCCAATTGGTTGCGACTGCGGTGCAATCATGTGGCGAACAATCTCCAACTAACTTTGCATGCAGTGTCGGAGTGTTTCATAACTTTTTGCACCGATACGTAAGTACATGACGTTTTTATTGGCTTTGTTTACTTAATTTCATTATTGAAAATTTAAATTAAGAAATATATGTATCCGTGGAATGAGTAGGTTGTCCTAGTATGACATAATCGTTCCAAGCATGACGGATGTGCTTGATGGTAAGAGTAATCATTTTCGTCGCCGTATGAATCATAATAGTACATTTCATAAGTTTGATTTCCTTACATAATTTTAGATGTTAGATATAAAATCTGCTTAAGAAAACTACGGCCTTATTCATAGAAAGATTTAAAACCTATTTTAGTTATCGAATATTTGGTCCCTTTCGAACGAATTAAGAATTCAGTTTGAGCGAATACAAAACATTCTACAACTAAAGTGGGTTTTAGGTCTATAAATAAGGCTAGTATTTATTTCTTAGGGTTTAATACGAAAAGAAACCGTCTGGAATACTCAAGTTTTACAAATTAGTATTATTACTTAACCTCCAAAGGCGCACCAAATTATGTAAAGGACAGAGGCACGGAAAGAATGTCTATACACTAAGAGTCACTTTATTTTGCCAAAACTTAACATTTTACGACCGTCAAAGGGATTTTTTGGCTAATAACTATGACCCTTCAATATAAAGTCCCTGGTTTTGCAAGCATTTGGAGTATGCCTATTTTGAATTTCTGTTTCAACTTGTAATTTTGTAGTATAATATTTTCTGTGGATATGATTAATGGGTAAAGAGTTTTTTAAAGATCTAGTTGTTTTTATTGAACGGTGCTCAATGTTTTAGATGGGAAATTGTTTTAAATTCTGAAAGTCAATTTATGAAAATTCGGTGTTATAAATATTTTTAGGTGTTGAAATCTTTTTCGTCAGACTGATCGTTATATAAAAAATTGTAACTGCAGCATGAAATAATTACTGAACTGCTTAGAATTAGTAAAACGAGCGCAAGAATATGAATTTATTAGCATAGCAAATAAGTAAGCCGCTTCAGCTAGTGTAACTCAAAACGCTTAGAAATACGTTTAATTATTTAATTAACTACTGGACATATTGAGACTTCACATCTTATCTCAGGATGGCGAGTGCAGTGGAATGCCAAGCATTGCTTTGTAATTCATGGTGTTGCTACTGTCCATGAGCGGTCGTATCGCTTACTATTAGGCGAATAGCGTCATATCACGCCATGCATTGCAAAAAAAGTTTGCTATACTTTGAAGAAAGAATAAAAGCCCAAGAAAATAACTAGAATCAATAAGCCCCGATAATCTTACAAATCTTATCGTTTCTCTACAATAGTACTTATCTTTACTATTCCATTTAACTAGCCTAGAGTCGTAAGGCGCAAGACATTAAGTATATCAAGGTGTAGCCCATAAAAAAGGTCAAGTCGCCGGCATAGAATCGAATTCTATGGAGGAAAGCTTTGGCAAAATTGGTAGTTACGACTGGGAGTGTGGACGGGCGATTAACTTCTGAAATCGAGTTTCGGTTAGTCGCGTTGTTTATGCTAGTAGGGTTAAAAACTGTGTGACATTTCGAGTATACCCATGGCCTATTTAATCACTTGCTTAAATTAAAGGTAAAAAATCCTTACCATAATTACCAGATTCGGAGAAATATTTGTAAATCATACAACTATTCGTGTGCTTCCAGCGCAGAAATCCAACCGCATAACCTCTGCGCTTTTCTATCGTCTTGTATCTCATGGTTGTAAAATTCAACATACCTATATTTACTACTGATCATACCGTAAAGCGTCTTAACAACGATAAAAAAATTCATTTCGCAGTCAGTGCGACAAAAAATCGCAGCGACTTCATCATCTCGTGTACCGCGCCCCGCCCCGCCTCATCCTTCAGGCGCGCCGAATTTTTCGGTCCGTCATTCGCGTGACCGGTCCGCATTAGAGCAATGAATCAAATTGAATAAGGCCGCGGTCACATCCGCGATTGGAGGAAACGCCCGTCGTTTTGCTAATAAATAATCCTATGTCTATGTACCGCAGGCACGAAGCTGCGCATTGTCTGGGTCCCATTTTAATTTTATTGGAAATCGCTACATTGTGGTTTCGATAGTGAAATATTTTTGATTTTATTTATTTATATGATACGCTGTATTTGAAATAATTGTTTAATCCTTTATTGTTACATCTTACTCGTACACACATTATGCATAAGTTGACAGCGAAATGTTGTAATTGGAATGACGTTAAGTAATTTAAACAAGTGTAAACAATAGACAGATCTGATCTACAGTATTACCATTGCAAAAATAAAAAGGATCTATAAAAACACATATAACCAAACGTTACACAATCGATAGTTAAACTAAATAAGATACATTACACAATAACCCACACGGGTGGCCGATACCCCCGCCAGATAATCAAATTACGTACCTGCCTGCCGGAAAATAATCTGGTGCGCTAATGAGGGCACAGGGCGCGGCGCTTTGTTTAGATTACGAATTGATAATGTCTGCCATATTTCGTCGAAACTAATATTAATGGTGCAGCCCACGATTGATGGTCACACCATGAATAATTCACCACATTCGGCCATTTGTTGGGAACGGTTATGAATGGTGTTAATAGTTTAAATTTGATATATTTGATTGTGCGAATGTTATGTGGTTGGGCGATAAAATTAGAACGGTGTATGTGTCTGAAATAGGCTATTAATAGGAAAGCTTACTATGACGTCAATACCTATATTAGTGTTTGGATTCTCCAAAGTAAGGCCCGTTTTATGAATGAATTTTTGATAAGTAAGGTAAGCTTGAGCTACTGATTATTGTTATTTTTCTTTATAGAAATTGATATTACTAATATTTGCATACAAATTTGAAAAGCGTATAAAACAAATTGATATACTAATAAGGAATTCATCTCATGGTTTTTGGTTAAAACAAAATATTAAAAATGCTTGCATACTTAAGCTTTAACAATAATCCCTCATGGGTTGACATTTAAAACCGTATTTACCCGATCCAACCCTAAAAATGGCTTTAGACGCCAGCGATTACCCTTTCACATACAGGTACATTCGACCCCGGCGAACAATTAATCACAAGTTTTATCTAACCCCCGCGAGGGTGTTGCACAATAAAACAATTGGAGTCAACCCTCCGTTAGACGGTCTAACAGGCCACGGTGCAGGGATTAGGACCAGAAGGACCGCGTCCGAAGTTCAAAGTATCTGTTGGTGAATTAATAGGGTTATTTTGGTAATAAATACGGAGGCGCCTGGTTTGTGGTTGCCAGTGGTCGGATAAATCAAGTGGGCAGCGCCGCAGGATGTCCCGATGCAACACCCTTCTAGCTGCCTTGGTAAGGCTGAATAAAGAGGCGACGGCGGGAATATAACAGGTTAAGAGATTAAGGATTTACACGTAAGTAATTAAGCAGTTGATTAGATTTTGTTTACGAGCAGAGCATATTAACAGGCGGGCATAATTGTTGCACCAAGAGATACCTGCCATAACTTTAGCGATCGGGCCGGGAAATTGTAAAAGTCCGAACCGTTAAATCATTTTGAGCCATTGACTCGAACGAAGAAGAAGCAAGAGATTATCTGGCTGGTAAAAATTGTCTGAATTGGACAATTTAGAGAAGTATTTATGCCCTTACCATCGTATCTAAGTCAAGAACGTTAATAAAGCCACTAAAAGAATCTTAAAATAAAACGAATAATATGTAACAATAATTGGTTTTAATAACCTCATTAGTAAGCTAAGCTAATAACAATCAGATTTCGTTTTCTGGGTTGCAGAGATTGATAAACTGTTTGACCCCGCACCTAATTAGTTAATTACATCTATTTCATTGCTTACCGAACTTAATGTTTTAATACAGATTATGAAATTCTTGCAAACTAGATCTCGTAGAAAACAATCCCTAATGGTAAATATTTGGGTCATTTCATTATATTTTAGCTCAGATGCATAAATACACCCTAAATAACGATTTACAATCAAGTGCAACGCATTATCACGAAAATACGTTACAAAATAATAATTGACAGTCTCCGTGGCGCAGTGGGTTCGACGCCGGTTGTGAAACGAGAGGCCGCGAGTTCAACCCCCCAACCGAGACAAATGTTTGTGTGAACCACAAATATTTGTTTCGGGTCTGGGTGTTTGTAAGAAGAAAAGTCTCTCGTTGTGTCTGATACCCACGACACAAGACTCGATCTTAGTGTGGGGTCAGGACTATGTATTTGACTGTAGGGTGTATTTATTGATTTATTTATTATTTGTTACTTTAGAACAAAATACCCTAGGCTTCCATCACTAAAAACGCCCTACACTTGACAAGCCAATCGCTCACTCCTCAACCCACACGTAATAGGTAAAACATCTAACTTGGAGCGCAAAGGGACGATACGAGTACAGACGGACCTACGAGCAACTTTAATGGCCCCGCACTGATTAATTGCAAGCGTTAAGTAATGCGCGGTGGTACAGCGATACATCAAATATGTTTTATCGAGTTGAATGCTAGATTTGTTGGGCGTTTGTGTATTGCATGTATTAGGGATGCTTTTAAAAACTTTGGAGGTCCTAAGGATTTAAAGAAGAATTTCAATTAAATGCCAAACATCGTTTTTGGTATCTTTAGTTTAACCACCCGAATTCCATTACTGTACGTAGGTTTTAGTCAAATATTCCATCATGAAGATTTCATTAAAGAGTCACCGAACAGTTAGCACGTTCGATCCCATATAAATACCAAGTATTGGAATATACACGTATAGTGTTATAATGGCAACATTATATTAGTTTTATATTATAATATTTGGAGGTCAACACTGAACTGTCAGATTAAAAATAAATGGCTACGTGACTGGACTCGTGTTTTATTAAACTGGACATCAACATATAAATCCATGCAAACAAGCATAACATGGCGCTGCGGAAAATCTAAAAATTATAAGGAAAATCAAGAAAAGATTAGAAAAATAAAATACGTATATATTTTTGTAAATCTAAAGGAAAGATTCAAGAATGGAAAAAGACGTAATAACGGGCTTAAAACCCCCAGAATTCACGAACCACAATGCTGAAGGGTTCAAAATATGGAAGAAAAGATTCGAAATATACAGAAAAGCGACAGGTGGAGACCTAAAACCAGAGGATGTCCAGGTAGCATTACTTTTACATTGCATGGGTGAACAATGCATCGAGATATACTCAACGTTTGAAATGGATGAAGAAACTGCAACTTATGATGCTGTAATGAAAAGATTTTATGCCTATTTTGTGCCTAGAGAAAATTTAAGCGTAAATTCACACTTATTTTTCATGCGGAATCAACACGAGGGCGAATCCTTTGACGAATATTTAACGGTGTTACGTAAATTAGCAATACAATGCCAATTTGGAGAACAGCAAGAACGCTTAATAAAAGATAAGCTAATAACAGGATTATTAGATAGGAAAATTAAGGACAGGCTATTAAGGGAGCCGGATTTATCATTACAAAAAGCTGTAAATATATGTAAAGCAGCAGAAGCAGCATCAGAACACTTGCATAAAGCAGAAAATATGAAGGAGCAGATAAACAAAATAAACAAGAACATGGGAATAAGGAATTCAAGGTCACGATCAATCTCAAGAGACAGAAAATACATACCATCACATAAAAGGTCAATGGAAAGTTCTCACTCAAAAGTAAGTACAATTCAATGTCAACGGTGTGGAAAAGTACATGAAAAAAGAAACTGCCCAGCATTTAATAAAGTATGTTTAAAATGTAAAAAAATAGGTCACTTTGCAAGGCAATGTAGGTCCGGAAGATATGTAAAACAAGTATATACAGATTGCGGCACAGATAAAAAAGTTAATAGTGATGAAATTCAGTTGAATAATGTGCATATACATAATGTAACAGCGTCAAAGTTAGATTGGTCAGAAAATGTATACTTTATTGATTTCGATGAAAGTATAGAATTTAAGTTAGACACAGGAGCACAGTGTAATGTTTTGCCTAAGTCACTTTGTCATAAAATAGGAATTCACAGATTTAATAAATCTAGTTTGAAATTATCAAATTACAATGGAGATCCTATACATACATTAGGACAAGTATCTTTAAACTGTAAAATTGGGAAAGAAAATCAGTTAATTACATTTCAAGTCTGTGAAGGAAATTATTTGCCTATATTGGGGTTGGAAACATTAAATAAATTCAATTTGATTAATAGGGTTTCTAGTTCATGTAAAGAAAAAAGAAATGTTTTACAAATACAAGACAAGGATAGTAAAATGACATTAATTAATAAATATAAAGAAGTTTTTGAGGGGCTAGGAAAGATTAAAGACTATGAATATAAAATAGTTTTAAAGAATGATTGGCAAGGGAAAATTGAACCTTGTAGACATGTTCCATTCAAATTATTAACAAAATTAAAACAGGAATTGGATCATTTAGAGACAATAGGAGTAATTTCAAAAATTGAGAAACCAACAGATTTTGTGAGTAGTCTTGTTATTACTTCAAAACAAGATGGGTCTATTAGGATTTGCTTGGATCCACAGTATTTAAATAGTCAAATCAAAAGAGAACATTTAATGCTTCCGACTTTAGAAGAAATAACCTCAAAATTAAGTGGTAGTACAGTGTTTAGCACATTAGATGCCAGTAAAGCTTTCTTCATGTTGAATCTAACAAATGATAGTAAAGAGTTAACCACATTTAACACACCATATGGAAGATATTATTATAATAGGTTACCTTTTGGTTTGTCATCCAGCCCTGAAGTTTTTCATAGAGTATACAAAAACATATTTAAAGATATTGAAGGAGTAGAAATTTATATTGATGATGTACTGATACATTCAAGGAATCAAGAGATGCATGATAGGATATTAGAAAAGGTTTTAATAAGAGCAAAAGAAAGTGGAATAAAATTTAATTTGAATAAATGTCAGTTTAAACAAAAAGAAGTTAAGTATTTGGGGCATATTTTATGTAGTGAAGGAGTGAAATTGGATAAAGATAGGGTTAAAGCTATTACAGAAATGAATGAACCAAAAGATCAGAAAGAATTACATAGATTTTTAGGAATGATTACATACATATCTAGATTTATACCAAATGTGTCAAAAGCAACAGCACCTTTAAGAGAATTAATTAAAAAAGACATACCTTTTATATGGGGAAATAGACAAAAAGAATCATTTAACTTATTAAAGAAATTAATTACTGAACCACCAGTTCTAAAATATTTCCAAATTGATCAATTAATAGTTTTGAGCGTAGATGCATCTAAGGATGGTTTAGGATCAGTGCTTTTACAAGAAGGTCAACCGGTAGCATATGGGTCAAGAGCATTAACAAACACAGAAAGAATGTATAGTCAAATTGAAAAGGAATGTCTCGCTATTCTTTATGGATGCAAAAAATTCAATCAGTATTTATATGGACAAAAATTTATTGTTGAAACAGACCATAAACCATTAGTTGCAATATTTTCTAAACCTTTAAATAAATGTCCACTTAGACTACAAAGAATAAGACTAGCACTACAACTGTATACATTTGAATTAATTTATAAGCCAGGAAAAGAGTTGCTAATAGCTGATCACTTAAGTAGGTCTTTTATAAATGACACAGATAAAAATTATGAGTTAGATAGCAAATGTTATGCACATGTTGCTATGGTGATAAGAAATTATAATATAACAGATCAAAAGTTACAAGAAATTATTAATGAGACAGCAAAAGATAGAATATTAATAAAATTGATAAAATACATAAGGGAAGGATGGCCACAAAATAAGTGTCAAGTAGATAGTGAATTAAAGATTTACCATAGTTACAAAGATGAGTTAGGAGAATGGGAAGGTTTAATAGTGAAAGGAAATCAAATACTGATACCAAAAAGTATGAGAAAAGAAGTCTTAGAAAAAATTCACTATGCTCACTTAGGAATTGAGAAATGTAAACAATTAGCAAGAAAAACTCTATTTTGGCCTAATATGTCTAAAGAAATAGAAGATTTGATACAAAATTGTGACACATGTAAAAGTTTTCAGAACAAGAATAGGAAAGAGGAAATGATAGAAAAAGAAATACCTAAGGGTCCATGGGAAATTGTAGCGACTGATATATTTTTTCTTTATAAGAAGGCATACATATTAGTAGTAGATGCATACAGTAAATTTGTAGAAGTGGAAAAATTAAGTAGTTTATCAGCACAAGACACCATTAATACTTTGAAACAAATATTTTCTCGCTATGGTATACCTAAAATAGTATATTCAGACTCAGGAACTCAGTTTACTAGTAAGGAATTCAGAAATTATTCTAGAACATGGAATTTTGAACATAAAATTGTTAGTCCAAAACACCATCAGGGAAACGGGTTAGCAGAAAGACACATACAAACAATAAAAAATACATTGAAAAAACTAATATATGATAATAAAGATATTTATATGGGTCTTCTGTTACATAGAAATACACCAATTAATAATGATCTAAAAACACCAGCAGAATTAATGTTTAATAGGAATGTTAGGAATATTATACCTAGTTTAGAAAAACAATGGAAAAAAATAGATGAAAAAGATTATCAAAAGAGTCTTATCAGAAAACAAAAGCAACAAAAGTTTAACTATGATCAGGGATCTAGAAAGTTACATGATTTAATTAAAGGAGATGTAGTTAAAATACAAAGCGATAGTGGAGTAAAACCTTATGAAAGTGGTGTGGTGATAGGTTATGGTGATGGACCAAGGTCTTATAAAGTAAAAAATGAAAATGGTGAGGTAATAGTTAGAAATAGAAGAGCATTGATACGAGGAGGAAAGTATAAAGTGAATAATTATATAGAAGAATGGGATGATAATGAGAATGACAGAAACATAGGAAATGAAACGTGTGAAAAACCAGGTACTTTGGAAATAGAAAACCAGGATAGGAATGAATTAAGTAATAATAATAATTACAAGAGAAATGAAAGTAAAACAAAGAAAGTAAGATTTAAAATTGATGATAATAGTAATTATATAACTAAGTCAGGCAGAGTTAGTAGGAAGCCTGCAATTTATAAAGATTATGTTGTATTCGATTAAGATTGAGTTAGTGTTATAATGTTTAAGTGCATGTAAGTTATAAGATTTGTATTTCTGTAAAAGTAAATTAAGAAGCAGTTAAGTTGGATTTTGATTGTATAATGATTAGTTTAGTATATTAAGATTTGTATTTCTGTAAAAGTAAATTAAGAAGCAGTTATTAAGTTAGATTTGGATTATATAAAAATCAGTTCAGTGTATTAAGATTTGTTATTCTGTAAAAGTAAATTAAGAAGATTTTGATTATATAAAAATTAGTTAAGTTTAAAATTATTGTACTTGGAAAAAGGGAGATGTTATAATGGCAACATTATATTAGTTTTATATTATAATATTTGGAGGTCAACACTGAACTGTCAGATTAAAAATAAATGGCTACGTGACTGGACTCGTGTTTTATTAAACTGGACATCAACATATAAATCCATGCAAACAAGCATAACATATAGTTCTGACTCCATACTAACATACATATTTTTTGTCGTAGGACTCAGGACTCAGGTCTTTCAATCATTCAATTTTTTTTGGGATCGAACTCAAAACCTCTCGTATCAGTCATATACGCAATAAACACAAATCCTCAACGCTAGTAATTCTTGAGCTAATCAGCAATTGAAATGTAGCGAGCCGGGGCTAATTTATGTGCAATCCCACCTGAGACCAGGGGATGTTAATTTATTGTCGGTTAATTTACTCCATGCACTACCCTTGAAAGAGTGTGATTTACATGATCCCTCAGGATGTTACGGTGTTACTGGTATTACTGCCCGCTTGTGGACTATAAAAGCCATTTGCTCGGAGGGGTTTGTTAACTTTGATTGTCGTTTTAATAAAATTATTTTATCAGCCTATATATGTCCCACTGCAGGGCACGAGCCTCCTCTACAATCGAGGGAACGATTGAAAGGGGTTAGGCCATATACTCCGCCACGCTGACCTAGTGCGGGTTGGCGGACTTTATATACCGTATAAATTCTTTAAAATCGCTACGGTATGCAGGTATCCTCACGATGGTTTCCAAACCGTTATAATATAATTTAATAAAATAAACGATGATTATACTCTTCATTGCAAGCCCTAAATCCATATTAATAAAGCCTACCGTAGCTTACAACTACAATTTTTTCTCTAAACCTCAAAGATGCTACAAGTACCTCTTTAAATTTGCTTAATAATTTACCCTTGTTCAAGCCAAAAACATTAATATTCAATCATACTATTCAAGATAATACACCTAGAAGTATTCTGAAAGAATTCATCACTTATATTGAGTGATATTATCTTGTAGATGCAACGGCTGAATATTTACGCGATCACCGATCCGCTGTGATGGATGGCGCGACCCGCCCTCCTAATACTGCGCGTACTATATCTTGGCACACATTCTTTATATCCTATATGGAATAGAAAATAGGGAAATTGGAGAAGCTGTTATGTTAATTACAGGAATTTGGATTGAAGATGTGGTGAGTCGGTTGGTTGAAGTCATTGTGATTCCTTTGCGATACAGAAAAGTAGTTTAGGAATGAACTGATGGTAATAAAGTTCTTTGTTTAGTGAAATTAGTGCCATTAGATTCAATTAGGCTTAATCTAAATGCAACTCTGTGAATTAAGAATACTAAAGTTTATTATATTTTTTTGATAACATATTCTCGCGCACGTGAAGTCTGTTAAAAGGATGGCTTATATTATAATAAACCCAAGCCACTTTTAATTAAATAACGCAAATAATAATCTCTAAACAAGAGAATCAATAGAATAATGAATAGCCATATCACCTCGGACAAAAAACCATGCCTACAAGGACGGAGAAAAGTATAAAACTTATTACCTTCGAGAAAGCAGTTACAATCCAAAATAACTGTCCAAATCACCTGAGCAAGGCACAATTCATAATTACAAAACAGACAGTATCCAAAACTGTGGACTTTAATTGAAGTGCGCAGTTTACTGGACATGTCAGCGTTAAAGTTATAATTAACGGGTGGCCAATTTGGGCCTCGGATAATTTAGGAAATCCCCGGGACCCGGGAGCGGTGAGAATTTTGGGGATGGTTTTCTCGAGATTTTTGGGTTTATGAAGGTGGATGGGGTATTCATGGGGTGTTGAAATTAAAATTAACCAGCTCATTAATTTTGGTGATTGGCCCTTTTGTCTGAATGACTTGGTTAAGGACTATAGTGTGTTTTATTTTTATAAGGTTAAATCACCTGTTAGTTGGATACAGTGCATATTATAAAAAGACTTAAAGCGATAAACTGAAGATAATTAACCAGTCAAGAACAGTAGCTCCATATTATGTCACAGAACATACTAATTGCCACGCAAAAAATTCTTTTCGAGGTATTTTCGTATACTCCGATATACAAATCAGACTCACTTTTATGTAGACTATTACTTTACAAACGTGACAATAGATGACAAATATTTCTACAATTGCAAATCAGACTATTGCGCCGGGTTCCGTCGAACAACAGGCTGAATTGGATCTGGCAGAACTAATACCGCCGGAATGACGCGCGTACAAAGGGATTCTTTCGGAGGCTCCGGTGTGCTCGGTCGCCCGCGGATCGCTTCTATCTCGTGGTTTGATGATACTTGGAGCTTAGGGTATTAGAATTTGTTTTGAGGTGGGTTAAAATTGTATTCTTTTGCTAAGTGGGTCGGAATATCAGCAATTAATTTCTTTTATTTTACGAATTTTGTTTAGTTCCGAAGAAGTATTTTTTTTTATTAATTTTTTTTGTTTAAAGGTGCAATTGCTCCATTGAAAAATAACCTAGAGTTTACGTCATAGTTAATTGACGTTTACCTATTCTAAAGACCAATAAGGCGGTTTAATATTCGAGCGACTTTACCCAACACAGTTCGCAATGTTCAAAGTCTTAAAATATACGCAGATATTTTCAATAAAACTATCAATGAACGTTGCGTTAATTGAAAAATCCACCGCTTTATGCAGTTTCGATAACGGTTCACAGAACTATAGATTTAGACGCTCTTGAATCATAAAAGATGGAGCTGAAACAAATAGAAATGCAGTAAAAAAATAAATTGGTTTCCAACTTTTAATTGGAGATACAATAGCAACAATAAAAATAAAGCTAGAAACGTAAAACTAAAGTTCGCGAGTGGCTCTTTATAATCAGTTTGCCAAGAAAACAACTGCTCGTTTTTCCTGATAACACAGCAAAAGTATTCAAATGAATCTGGTAGATAAAGATCTCTTAATATAAAAGACTTCATCCAAACATTATGTGAATGGTGGATGCTCACAAAACAAAAAGCAATAGAAACTTTTGCACTGAATAAAAATAACGAAATCAGATGGTCTAATTCATTTTCAAAGTGAACATTTGCTTTGTTCAAACGGACTTTTTGTGCTCACGACACGACAAAGATACGATCAAGACTTTTTATTGTTTTTGAAAAAGCCAAAAATATTTTTGTTCTACCGAAATCAGTGACTATGTGTTGATTAATTAACGTATTCTTATTTTAGATTTCGACAATCTTGTTAATGCACTGTTTGAGATCGAAATACATAGCTTTAAATCCAGCCATAATTTCATGCCTTGTTCATAAATTTACTTCTACAATTCAGGTTTGTAAGACGAAACTCATTAATTAGTAAATTGTTTTGCAGTTATAAGTAGGCCCACATTTAAAAATTTCCTTCTCACAATATAAAAATATAACACATAAATCGAAAAGTATTCCAGTTAAATACATTAACAAAAGGGTATAATTGCCACGAAACACGCTTTACAACTTACATTTATATTTTATAAGCACTTATAAAATGACGTGACGGTTCCGTGTCGTGTCGCCGCGTGTAACCAAGGCCAGAAAGTCTTAATAAAATTAAAAGAAAAAGAAAAGTTTGGAAGCAACAAAGGGCGACGAAACACATTGCAGAATTAAAACAGTCCCACCGAGTTTCTTCCCGAAGTTGTGGAAGAAAAAATGAGTTCGCATTATAACATACAGGGGCGATCCTTTACGCGTGGAAGTGGCTATAAGTTCATTATTGAGTTAGGTATTGCCTGGAGAATGGTGAGGTTGTCTTGAAAGATTGTGGGTGTAGCACTCTACTAATAGGATCTAAAAGGAACTTTGCTTGAGAATACGAGAGAATTGAAGAAGGCTACATTATCAAATCCATGTTGGATATTGGGAGTATAGATGAGTTTTGTAGAGCTCCAAAGGTTAAGCTAATTAAGAGAGAATATTTCAAAGTTCTGAATTCTATATTGGTCATTTTTAATCGATTAACAAATGGTAGGGCCCATACAAAGATTTGAAGATCTAAAAACCCCCAAATACAACTAAGGTAATACGTATCGTACAGTTGTTACTTCAACTACAATCCTAACAGCTCGTTGAGCAAAAATGGCGTCATGATTTCAAACAACACTCAGTTTAAGTTTTTATCAGTTCTTTCAGAAGTTACTAAAGCCCTTTAGGTAAGCTGCGACATTCGTGTGGCCCGCGATAATAACTTCAAATATATACGAAAACTGATAAACCGTACCAAAAAGCGGATGGACTGAAAAGGTTATTTATTAATTGCCTTTTTGTAACGTGGTGGTGACGAAAAAGTATTTTTTATTATTAATGGGCTAAATGAACCGGTAATGGATGGGGTTTTGTGGGCGTTTTTAGGTTAACACCATAATATTTTTGTACTATCAGTCGTTGACCGTCTTATAAAGAGTATAATAAATGTAAAGAATAAAATTTTGAACATACACTTATAAGTTATGAGGTTACAAAAAGCCTAAAGATTTTATTCAAGATAGTATGTAAGTTAATACGTGGAAGCAGAAATCTTACTATATTTAGCGGGTACAAGAAGCTATGTGAGACTTTTCGGTCTCCCAAACACCCAAACCCCAGACAAATATCTGTGGGCCTCACAAACATTTGTTTCGGTGGGGGATCGAACCCGCGGTCTTTTGTTTTACAGCCGGCGTCTATCCAACTGTGCTACGGAGGATGTCAAATACTTTGGATCTTATTAATCCCAATCCGATCCCTTCTTTCAATTCCCTATCATGTAAGATATAAATATGTACAGACATTTCAAAGGCCAAAAACTCAGATCCATAGATTTCTAAGGACGATTCGTTAAAGAAACGAATGGTGTCCGATGCAGGACTAAACCTCCTTCCTTATACCCCCTTTCTGTTAGGGTTGCCACGTAGTAGTTGTCGGTTCGAAAAATTTTAATTGACTAGAAATGAATAATATCGTAATAAAATGAATAGATCATAATTCTTCGTCAATTGAACTAAAATTGAGTTTGGGAGAGTTTGAAAATGGTTATACTTAGCTTTTGCTACGTAGAAATGAAGGTCTATTTGAGCCTTAGTGTCAAACGTATGTCGTAAAATACATAAGGAAAAAGACATATAATTTGTTTGTTTATATTTTTTAGCATGCCATTCAAGGTAAGTCAATATTATGGTTTTGTATAATTATTGTGGAACTCTTTCTTCCCTTATTATTAACCTTTTATCTAATTTTGCAATAGAAAATATTTAAGCATTAAAAAGCATTCATCACAATTTGATGTTCTGATCGTAAAATCAGTCAGTTTCAAAGTAGGCAGCCCTGTATTGAGTGGAGTCTGTCGAATACAGCCGATGCCTTCGTTAGAATCCGAACGATCTGAACATGTAGCGTCGGCAGATCTTTATTATCGAGACACGGGTCGGCTTCTCAGATACAACGAATTAAATGTACTGATTTTACGTTTACCTTATTTGTTAGAGGTATTATTTGGTATGACTTATTATGTTATCAGGAAAATATATATTGTTTGTTAACAATTTTAAGGTAGGCTTCTTTTTACCCCTATTACGGTTTTACCCCAACATATCTTACATAAGATAAAACATATCAATATTCATGTTCTATCAAATGTGTTCTATCATCAGTAGATACTTGTAATGTCTAAATGCCCTTTCTAGTATCTTTTCACTTAAAAATGTGCTCTTGTGTTAAAAGAATTCAAAATTATAATTATTTTTTTATCTTATAAATATTTTTACGTACCAAATAAAGTTCTGATGATTGAAAGGTTTATCTCTGTGCAAATATTCAAGGACTTGTACCATAACAATCAATATATTGATATGAAAAATATCTCCTGAGAAACCAATACAAATATCTTTATCATAGTACGTTTAAAATCCAAAAGCATTAGACCTTTGTGGCGACACGCCACATCACATTAACCAATTTCCTCACACTATCACCGTGCCCTAACTTCATACCACTATCGATCGGAGCGAAACAGGCGAATTTTCCGCGAAACAACCCTTCATTTCATATTTACCCATGAATAAGATATCGCAAATCAATGATACGCACGGCGTATTTGCCAAGCAAAACGTCCGTGACTTGCCAAACAAGACTAAGCCCGTAGAAGTTTGCCCAGATTTTGTTTAATCTTGTTGGTTCGCTTTAGTTAGGACACCTGTAAGGTCTAATCTGCTTTTGGTAGGCAAAGGCGCATCGGTTTTGTTGATTTAATAATCAAAGCCTAGGAAATCCGTGTTTGGAGAAGCTGTGTCCCCGGTTCCAAGAGTTTGGGTGGAAACTAGGAATAAGGCTTGTACGCCAGGAATATAACAGACCGTAAGAAATTTCATAGTAATGGTACTACTTGATATTATTTATCGGTGAGTATAGTGGTACTAGCGTTTTCGAGGTGGAGTATATTTTAGTCAAAACTGGTGTTAGCGTGGCTATCTCAGAAATTGTATTTTGCCATCAGCAAGAAGAAAGTCTATACAATTTTGAGGCAATTTTTGTAACTGTAACGCTTGTCTCCTTCGGGGCAGATAATTTGCATTTCAGCGGTAGAACATCTCATAATCTTTAATACGACTACTTTGACCTAATTTGTGCGTTAAATGACTCAAGAAAATCATATCCAAAATAGCGATTCTATATCCACATAGCCACACAATAACATTGAGAGCTCCTAAAGTCCAACAAACAAATGAAAACACAAGCACACAGACGCGTGTCCGCTTAGCGTCGCCGACCCGCGCCGGGGCGGAATCAATCCCCAATCTCGTCTAGTTGCTTATTCAATGCTTTTATTATCCTAAAACAGCGTTATTCGAATTTAAATTCTACGCGTTAACCCTCTCGGTATATGACAGGGCTGTCGGGTGTAACTTAGATGTTTCATGTGAGGATTTATTCTTCATTTACTAGGGCTCTTTATATCTTTATTCTAAGGCTTTTTTGTAGTTGAAGATGTGAAAAAGTTTTGTGACCTGTAATTTAACAGAAATCCCAGGCAGGAATAATAAAAGATTTTTTTAGGTTTATGTAAAATAGTTCTGAAATACCACTAAGAATTGCTCATTACTGTATAACAATGTGATGCTAAAAAAGGTAGAGAAAAGTGTAAAAAATACAATTAAAAAGGTAAGTAGAATTTGGGTATTTTGCATTTCTTTTGTCTTCATCATATTTACTTATTTCTTATCGTTTTAAGTATAGGTTTTAGCCCAAGCCAGAAGAATGATCATTGTAAAATAAATAAATATAATAAGTGAGCAGATTGGCTTCCTCCCTCTTATAATTTTATGTTAAATAATTATTTATGAACGAAGCGCATAATTACTAGTACTTGTAAATTAGACTAATTAATGATTGTTGATGTTAGTTTTCTTATATATTTATCTCTCTCTAGACCTCACTAAAGAAGCTTTTGGAAGCGCATTTCTTAAAATATGTACATTTTTCCTGTTAATATATGTCATTTTTGTATAAAAAGTCACTCTTCCCATATATCTTTTCATTTTAGTTGTGTGTAATGTTTTTCGTTGTCCAATTTGTTGTTTAGCCCCAGAACAAAATAAATATAAGTACGTATATAAAATCGTATTTTTATATGTAACGAACTTGTATGCGTATTGTAAATTAAAATATATTTTTTTTCATATGACTATTGAATATAGTATTTTTCCAATTTTCGTAAAATGACCTACGGTGTGATTTTTGATAATAAATTTTAATAAGAGAAACGTTGACAGCCACCGTGATGCAGGTTGTTAGACACCGGCTGTGAATAGGAGGCCGCAAGTTCGATCCACGAACAGAGACAAATATTTTATGATGATATTTATTTCGGGTCTGGGTGTTGCGAGACCGCAAAGTCTCTCGTAGTTCCTGATACCTACGACACAAGACTTAAGCTTAGTGTCAGGACTATGTGTGTGATTGTTGGGTGTATTTATTTATTTATTTGTATTTATTTATTCTTTAACCTGAAATTAATCAGGCTGGTATCAATGATTTGTTTCCGTATACCATTTTTTCCAATACGCTCAGCCTGTAAAATCCTTACCATTAATATATTTTTCAGTATTTTTTTAGTTAACACAATTGTGAAGAAATAATGTTCTTATCTCATCATTGACACTGGTAGCATATATTCTGTGGCAATTATAAAATGATTTCAAAACAACTACAAAATGAAAGACGTCCATTTAGACCATGTCTGTATATACTCTAGCCGCTTCCAAAATAGAATGTTGTCTCCAATTTCCATCAATCTTATTAACCAACTTCCAACTAAGAAATTCAGCAGCCCTGCGGAATATAGACGTTCTCTATAATCAGGGGACTGGCAATAGCCCCGAGCCTGTCACACACATCCGCGACAGACATCCATATATAGATTGTAACAAACGAAATGAGCCAACTTGTAACGTAAAAGGAATTGGATTTTTGTACTGAATTGACAGCGGGGGCACGGGGCGGGGAAGGAGGGGGGAGAACAAATACAGGTGAAAGCACGAGTCAACATGATCAAGAGATTGGACGATTCCACCATACTTGCGCTTTCAGTTCTGCGTGTATTATTTTGAGTGCGGATTTTCTGAATTATTTGACATTTTAATGAATTATAATAGAGGTTTTTGAAAACATTTTCATGGTATGATAGAACTTATTCATCCAAAAGTTCTAATAAATAATTAAATAAATAAAATAGATATCTTGATACTTGTGTTCGTAACTTCGTATATGTGAGTATTTTTCTACTATTTGTTAATTTAAACAATTAGTAAGATCTAACTATACTGTGATTTTATTTTAAAATCTGTTTGTTACATATTTATCAAGTAATTAAATTAAATTAATAGCATACGCTATCACCATAACTGCCTAATTGCTGCGTATATAATGAACGTGCAATGTCATATTTATCCCAGGTTAGGCTAGTCCTAACTTTTCGGATTATTCAAGAAATAGAATATTCCTGGGAGTGAAAAATGTTATAGAAGAAAAATTAAGATGAAGGCCTTTTTATCATTATCTTATTGTTTTAGTTTTTAAACAGTGAATAATAACATGCTAAAATAAAATAGTATCCTTTTTGTTTGTGTTTTAATTTACCCAATCCAAGATAACAAGTTAAAAAACAAGGATCCAATCGGAAAGTACAATAGTCATCTCCCGTTCTTAACAATGAAACTAATAACCAACAGTTATTCGTCTCAAGAACAAATTTACATGTAAATTCGTAGGAAATTTCATTCCGCCGGGAATCGAACCGGGTGACTCGACTCTCATTCCGCCTTAATGATTAATTAACGCGGACTTGGGTTTTAATTCGGGGATAATGTCGGAAATGTTTGGAAGGATTTTTTGTTGATTAAAATCACGATGGGCATTTTATTTGAAGGACAAACCGTTTTACTTCAATTTAGTTGATTTTTTGTGCTATATTTTTACATGTACTACTTCAGATAGGTTTAAGAGTATTAATAAATATTTCACTATCGAGTATTTAAAATTAACGGGGCTTACTTTGAAACCCTGTTTAAAAAATCATGCTATGATCAGTCTTATACTGTGGTACCGACTAGTATTAACTGAATACTACTATGCAATATTTAACCATAATCTTAGTCAATTTAGCCACAATTCTAACCACACCACTGAAAATCCACATAAACTGCAACGTTTAAAGTGTATAAGCTAAAGTGTTGTCAAAGTGGGTGCGAGAGACAAAGGCACGTCCGGGCAGGCGGCGCCGGGTGCGCGCGCTATCTCGCATCTAGCCTTTATCAGATGTGTCTTGTTTTACAATTATCTTGGATTTAGACGTTTAGCTTAAACGAGGTATTTTGTGAGTGGATTTGGAGTACCAATATGATTAACAAACTTTCCTTTTTTGGTTCGATTGAATTTTACACCAGTACTGGTAATAGAACTTCTTAATGGTTTCTTAGATTTACGCGAATGTTACACATTGAAATAAAACTATTTTTTACGGATTTTATCGCGATTTCGTGGTCTACCTCGTGACAACGAAAGCTGTAAAGCAATCGAAACGACGGGAAGTTAAAAATTTAAAAATCAATCCAAATTGCGATAAAATCCGTAAAAATTATTTCATGATCACTACTTATTTATCTCGCTATGTTTAGATTAATTTTGGGTGCCAACGTTTTATGTCGATCTTGATTACAGCCATTACGGAAGGCACTTGATTTTTATAATATGCATTTAAATCTTATGCTGTTAAAAAGACTACTATTCTAACTAACATTGGACAAACATGGATTTTGTTGGATTTCATAGTTGTTTTATGATGATGAAAAAAGATGATTATCATGTTTTATGCCTCTTTAACGTTAATTGTGAAGACACTATGTATAATTTCTATCTTATTTGTTTATTTCTATTCATATCGATTTATCTTCGTTATCAATATTGTCACTTTATATCTTGGCCTTCTAGCCGATCAACTACCCTCGACCTCTTTCTAACGTTACTACCTACTCCTATACTAACGACTATTGTGTTTATCACAATTAAAGAGTTTACAGAGTTCACAGCAAGTAATCAGTGGCAATCACACCACCATATTTCGCCGACGAAGTCCACCACCCCCTTTTTAAAAGCAGGTACCAACCGGAAGCGGTTCGTCAGTTACGTGAAATTTATAACCCTGGGGCGAGGTTCGAATCGGGGTGTAAATTGGTTAATGCAAGGGGTTGAAAGTGTGCTTTGGCAAGTACGTCTAGGTACTCAGTCCAGTCTATAATTTTAAACTTGATAGGGTTTTTTAGGGTTGACTCTGAAATAAAGGGTTGTTTGTACTGAATCCGTTTATCGTATTGTTTGTCTCATTTGGCAGTCTCTTTGTTATAGTAGAAGGTATAAAATAAGAGGGTGTGGGTTCGATATAAAAAAAGAGACAATAAGGTTCAGGTTGTGAGTGATGGTCCAAAAAAATACCTTTTAACCAATTCTTCTAAAATGCTTTCTTAAATGTATGTACTTGCTACATTACCTCAGTCATTTTAAAGCTATATTACCTGTGGACAAAAAAGATACCATTAATATTTTACCACTAAAACATAAGTTTATAAATAGGTAAAAATAATTTTATAATATAAACTTTATAACATACATATTATGTAGTGCTAGTATCATCAAGCTATGAACAACAACAAAAAGCTGATATGCTGACTGAAGAATGGAATGTCTCAGAAATGTTTGACTAACGTTTCCTCTTTCCATTTTATATTTGAACCAATTTCATCCAAAGTAATGTTATTATACCAAGCTTAGAAACTTATACTGAACCTTCCCCTTCTATTACAGTATATACCGGGTATATCAAGACTGCGACCGAAAACTAAGTCAGGTGGTAGTTTCAGTGGTTATAGACACGCTGCAAATAAAAATTACACCAAAGCAGCGACAGATATTTTTTTAGAATTTGTAAAAAATCATCTTGTTTGGGTGGTAAATACCTAGTTTTTGCGAAAATAATAATTTAAACCCTAACGTACCGTTGCGTCATAAAAAATAAAAAGGTGTACATCATTATTTTATGAAAATTATGTGACGGCGCTGGCATCATTGGCACCATCTGTTGAGTTGTGAAGGAACCAGATTGGCAGTTGTCAGTCTAGCGGAGCGTCTGATCGATGGAGCGTTAGGATGATTCTGGAGAAGTAAAATTGGGATTGTGAAAAGCTGTGCACCACGACTCAGACGAACCGCTATAGTTCCTTGCAACATAACAATACTTCCGAATTAAAATAACTTTGTTTGTAATCTGTCTGTGAAATCATTTCAATCGCCCAAATACCCACGTGAGACGCTATGGCTGATTCTGATATAGGCATAAGATTGCCTTTATATGTTATTATCACCCAAATACGACGTTAAGTAAAAAATTACCAAAAAAACGTTGACGATTTTTTTTGCGAACTTTTTAGTTGCTTTGTGTCTGAAGTCACTAATACTACCACCTGGCTTCGTTTTCGGTCGCAATCTTGATATACCCTGTATAACTGAAAATCCCTGTAAAACAGGAGTCTATATATCATTAAGAGTAATATTTATACATTTAGCAAGTCTGATAACAAAAGGTCTATTATGTTTCAAAATCTAAGGACTCCCCTTATACAACTTCTATGAGTTCACACATCATACATTACATTATTAAAATATATTTCCCTGTCAATTTCCCAAAGAAAAGCAACACAAAAGATAGTGAGGTCGATGAACTTTAATTTAAGCTACCCTCCAAACCGCATCCCTTATTTTGATTAATGGTATGGCTGATTGAAAAAAATTAATCCGATGTTGAAATTGATTCTTCGTTATTTAAGGGGTCGGGAACGCCCCTTATATGAAAAAATACGTAAACTGGTGCATTTTATTGCAAATTACACTTACTAATAAAAATAAAGAGTAAGAAAAAAGAGATCCTTTCATTTGTCATACACACATATTAATTTATGTAAGCACGCCTATATCTACGAAGGGCTAGGCAACTCAATATATTACCAGCACGCTGAATATTTAATTATCTTTATTTAATGAATTTCATTTTTTACTTACAGCAGATTTGTTTTATTTGTTTTATTTTAACATTTAAATAGTTCATTAATGTCTACAACTATGGTAGGCATTATTCCCAAAAATGTTAAAATCCATACTGTTATTTTGCTGATGCAATCACTGCCTACCCCAAAATGGCAAGTGTTTATGTTATTTAACAAACAGTCCCTGTGTAAATACAAGCGTAGTGTAAATGTATAGTCGACGTCAATCAAACGTGTCGTGATGATACGAGCCTTGCTAATCAGATTAAGTAATTGTCAGAATTCGGCAATCAAGCGGCAGCCCTGCCTCTCGATTCCACGTTGGCTCTAGTTTCGATTCGGACCGGTGTTGCCAGTTTACAGTTTCGTTTTACCCGATTTTTTTGGGAAAATATTGAAATTGGTTTTTGTGTAACTGAATTAAAATAGTTGTAACAGTGTTTACAGAAGACGGATTACAATTTGTTAAACATCGGATAAGATTTTTTGGTGTGAAAATTATTTTAACCCTTAAATATTATTTCCGATTTTATCATCCTAGATAATTAAAAATAATAGAGATTTTTGTGCCCATTATTAAGTCACCTCCGTTAAATAAATTATTTCAATTTGTATTAACATGATAGTTAAAATCGTACTCCAACCCGAAACTAAATAAAAACATTCAATTTCCCGGATCCTCAATAAGGGTTACACACAGTTGAATCCGAAGCCAATATATTCGGGATAATGGCTAGGGTTGGCAAGCACAATGTAAACACACGTAGCAGGGTTGACGCGCAAACGGCACCCGGTCTCATGCAATTATCTAATTACATCGCATACCAACATGGCGGGTCAAATATGGCGGACAAACATGGCGCCGGCGCCTCGTCACATGGATTACGTTGTTTACTTAATTTGTTCGAGTTCTAAGATTGTGCTGTTGTTCTAGACGCTGGGAACAATGAAGTTATCATGCAAATCCACTCGCGTTTAATATTGGGGAACATGTGATTGTGGATTGCTACAAACATCCGTAATTCTATTTGGTTATTTGCGATGTATGGGGTGTATTTTGTGATTTCTGTATAAATTTGATCAGATATGTAAATTTTATAGGGGTTGCGGCGTCCGGGGGAAATTTTGATAAATACTTTGAATTTATTTGCAATATTTGAAAACAATCTTCAGTCCTAAAATGTCACATATTTTGGCATTTCTCAAATACATTTTACTATAGCAGCGATTACTATAGGATCATTTAAATAGATATGATATATGAACATTAAACAAAGCATTTTTTGTATCCTGAAATATAGTGATTACTCGGTAGATTGTGCGCCTAAAAAGGTGCCACTGTTTACTGTGCTAAAGCCAAGCCAAATTATAGTACAGGAACGCAGGTGTGAAACAATTTGCAAGATCCTCAACAATAACGCTAAACGAAAGACGGTGCGTGCGGGTTTAATATCTGCATTTAGCGTGTACCCCATCTCTTATGGAATTAAACACAGGGGATGTCCGGGCATATTGCGTTCTCGCTTCTTGAATATAATTAACAGCTGGAAAGAAGACGGTGGGATGTGTTTTTAGTTTATATTAGGGTAGTTGTGTCAGGAAATTGAGGTAAATATTAGGTAGGCAATTAAATGGAGCTGTATTTTTGTGAATTGGAACATTAACCCTTTACGCCCAGTGGAACACCTGAGTACGACGTACTTGTCTTTTATAAATTCGTGCGTTCATACGAAAGGTATGAACTGAGATTTTTGACGCGATTGTGAATTCTGTCAATCGGTAACACACTCGTGTCGTGGACTAACTATAGCTTACGCAAAATCTTATATAAAAGCTAACAATCTCAGCATAGCTTCTGGTTCAACGAAGCGTTTAAATGCTAAATTCTATAAATACTTCGGTAATATTGAGATGGGAAACAAGAAACCGCGGTAAAGATGCATTTACAATGCAACCGCAAGATTGTGGGTCGTGACCACTTTGTCTGTCATAGTCATGACCTATCACGTCACGTCAAAGTACTGCTGTGTACATCATTTAAGATGCTTAGGATCTGCGGACGACTTATTGTAACGTTAGTTTAGAATCTGTTTATATTGTAATAATGAAATTTACTATCTTAATTATTAGGCATTGGAGTCGGAAACTATAGGATTTTTACTTGACAGAAATGGCATGTCTTATGTATTCAGAGATGGAAAGAATAAAGTAATTTTTTTACAGCAGAAAACAATCAAAGTGTAAATAAAATTAAATGGGCAACATTTATTAAAAAACTGTATAAAGAAACTCTTTATCACAAAATGTACGCTTAGATTTGGAGCTTTGAAACTCGACATAGACGTGGCTAAATTTATTATGAATTCCATTCACAACTGACACTACAACACAGAATATACCATATCACAGCCTATGCGTAATAAAAGATTGCGTTGAAACATCTCAGTTTCACCTCAGCGCCAAGACGAAATCAGTCAGGCAAGGAGTAGCGGAATGGCCCGGCGTTTTTACGCTCGGTTTCGGTCCCCATCCGAGCGTGACTCAAAGGAGTTACTTCTATAATTTAACACAAAGCCGGCAAATAAAGAAACGTTTCCATAAGAAACTTGGTCCATAAAGCCTGAATTAAGATGGCCTGACACACTAACGGAGTTTTATTGGTGTTTTTACCCTTTACCAAAATATTTTTCTTAACAACCTACTGGTTCTTTGACGTCATCCCGTGGAAATTGTTTTTGGTAATGATGTTGGAACTTCGAAGGTTAATTTTTAGGTTGTAAGAACTGGAATTATTTTTATGGTACGGTTTTTAATTAGTATTATGAGAGACGGGGGACTTCAGAAGTTAGGTGGTGACGAATCTTTCAAAACGACGATGCTTTCAAATTGAACTAATAACAACCTTAACCCACCTATGAATGAAGGTTCATGAACTTAAATTACCTACTAGCTGTCATAAATCAATTTAGGCATTTAAATATAAGTTTTAACATTATCTATCTCCAAACAGAAAGTACATGCAATATTTCTGCTGTCTAAAGCCTTACAATTGAGGGTACTGACGAGGATGCTCGGGCGATTGGCAACATCACGACCTGACGTCACGAGTGGCAGTCGTGGGTGCGCGAACAATGCAGACTATTGGTTTACTAAGTAGTTAATGAAGTACTGTTTATGACTTTCAAAAAAATAATCTTAGGGCATTAGGACAGGTCTAAGTATATATGTATGTTGTGACAATTATAATCCTTCTAATGCATTATTCTATTTCAATCTTTGCAAAATCAAGCTCTTACTAAGGTTAACTCTACTATTATTTATAAGACGAAAATTCATTGCGAGAATTTGATCTTAGAAAATTTGTTAAAATCAAATTTGAATAACACTTTTCTAAGTATGTGGAATTCTCCAATCCGTTCTAGACCAAAGCCTAAAGCCTTAAACTCTCAATTACCAGTCTAGTGTGGGACTCATATGAGCCACTAAAGCCATTTTGACAGCCTCTGTGGCGCAGACGCCAGCTGTGATACGAGAGGCCGCGGGTTCCATTCCCGCACCGAAACAAATGTTTGTATGAACCACAGGTGTTACGGACCTGGGTGTCTTTGAGACCGAAAAGTTCTCGTAGTTCCTGACAACACAAGACTAGATCTTAGTTCGGGGTCAGGACTATGTATGTGACTGTTGGGTGTATATATTTTTATTTATTTAATAAATAAAGACCACGAAATATCAACAAAACCTTTTCCTTTCAGATCATTCGACCAGTATCGCATAATCTTAGTGACTGTACACTAGAAGGTGTTCGTATACATACTGACTAAGCAAAGACTGATAGTTATTGTCCCAAGGTTGTGTTTTTATTTTTAATTTATTTTATTTATTCTCATAAAATCCACAACCTTTAATACTACTATAATACTGGTTTACTTATCTTACGGTCAATAACGGATTTACATTTTAAAGATACAACCTATATTAAAGGCAGTCGAAATGTTGCGGTGTAACTGCGCGTTTCAGTGCCACAGGTTCTCTGATGAGATGACCCCTATTTTAAACCGTTTTACACAATGCAAACTGTTTGGCGAAGGGATTTATGGCTTTTGATTTTGTTTGTAACTTTCTCTATATGAAATTAATTGGAAGATTATGGGTTTTACTCTTCCTTACTAGTGTTAAAAATTTGTAGATTTTTTGGTATATTATGACGTTTAATTTCTCAATTCATTGCAGAATATGTAATCAAAAAATATATATATTGTGCAAAATATAAAACAAAATAGATGTCGCCACGATGCTTTTAATCTTATATCCATGGATACTAAACTCCTCTTATAAGTTCATCCTTGAAAAAGATTAAGTTGAGAGGCAGTAGAGAAAACTATCAAAATAAAATACACACACCTCTAACAAAGGCAAGGAACACATACAATATTTCCAATAATAAGTAATAGGGAACAAAAACTAATCTAACTCGGGCAATCGTAAAGATAACATAGGTCTCTCCCGCGGGACTTGGCGCTGTTTAGACCTTGTTACAACCTTGTCTAAGTAAAGGACGACGCGCACGTTCCGATTACGTCACTATACGATTAAATCGTACGATGGGGATTTAATTAAAGTTAAATGGAAATAATTTCGTCAGAGCCTATTTTTATGCGGGTTTTGTCATCAGACTGATTAAAAAGAGACTTACGGCGTTGTGAATAGTAAATAATGAAAGAGGAATAAAGTATGGCCGCGCCGCGATAATACCATGCTTTATTTGACTCGTTATTAAGCAATATTAAAGTGATTAATTGATTTAATCAATTCTTAATACTTGAACTTATGAACAGTGTAGAAATATGTTGATTTTCTTATTTATTCTAATGACCGACAAATGTGTATTCAAGTTAAATAAAGATAATAATTAGACAATCCCGTAAAATTGTATCAGCCTTTGAAACTTGCTTCAACTTAACTCCATAACAATTATTAATGTACGTATATTTTTGCTGTACTAACTAACCTTAATAAGATTATTTTTAGGGTTTCTTCTATCGTCAAATTATTTTCTCACTTATGTCCTAAAAATAATATATCTCATTTGCAAATATCGTATCGGTAGGTGTGACGGCGCACGAAGCTTTACTACTGCAGTGGGCGGATAGATAGTTTAGTACGGCAAAGTCCTATGTGAGTCGGGGTCCATTCGCCCTGCGACCCTCGCCAATTAAATGTATTGTGATAAGATATTTCTGTTTTGTTTTGTAATAAATATACTGAGTCATTGTTATGGCTGGTTAGTTTCGATCAGCGTATATTTAAAAAGTATTGTAGTTTTAGTGGCGAAGAAAAAATATTCTGAAGGTATTTGCATACATGACAGGTTTTTAAAAACATTTCAGAAATTAGGTGGTGTTTCAATGGAACCTTTAATAATCGTGGTTCAAGCTTCGCACTACACGTGTGAGAGGTATGCGATACGTTATAATAATAATAATAAAAACTATGCCAGTGAAATTCATGAAGATAAAGTATTTTTGCAGAACATTGATTAAAATTCTATTACAGCTTTACGAACAAATGAACACAAAAATCTGCAACAAATTTTATCCAATCTGACTTTTTTACTTAAAATCCACCAATTCGCCATATACGAAATAGCTGCCTTTCAACGCATCACACAATTCAAATCCTATCAAAGACGTATAAAAGGCCAAACACGAAACCCCCATATCTCTTCAAGTTTAATTCATCAAGCGACTTCAATACGTCAAGTTACATAAAAAAAAGCTTTAAGTAAACATTTTCGAAACGAGGACCCTCACAATGGTCCCCCATTCGATTAAGGGAAGGAAATAAAAAAGTTCCATCTCTATTTCATAATTTGCATGGTAGACGCAAATAAATTTAAAATATTGCCTCGCGAAGCCTTAATATTCCCTTTCTGATACGCTGATCTATCTTGGAGGGTAGGAACAAATTTATTTGGCCGTAATATTTCGCGGCTCTCGTGGTGATGTGAGGATACTGATTGGGGTGATTTAATTTTAATGCTATTAGGATTTGTGGCGGTGACTTGTTTGGAATAAATAAGTGGAATTTTCTAGGTAAAGGAAACGGTTGGATGTGGAGAAATTTTGTGCGAGTATTAGGAAATTAAACTTGTACTTATGTAACTAGGTGTTTATACATTTAAGTTCTTTCAGTGATTACTGATGAGGTTTTGATCAGCGCAAGAACAATGGTTTCTGATTAGTTATAACTTAAAAATAGATTGTTTTCGCAGGATAGAAATAAGCCAAAATATTGTTTTTTTTTTTTTTTTTTTATTACAATGAATGGCGAGACGAGTATGCCATTAGCCTGATGGTAAGCGATACGACCGCTCATGGACAGTAGCAAAACCAAACAACACCATGAATTACAAGGCAATGCTTGGAATTCCACTGCGCTCGCCATCCTGAGACATAAGATGTTAAGTCTCAATATGTCCAGTAGTTACTCTGGCTACAATGTCCTTCAAACCGGAACACAACAGCGCATTTACACTGCTGTTTGGCGGGAGAAATAGACATTGCGGTGGTACCTACCCAGGCGGCCTCTCACATATAAGAGACCTACCACCAGTAAACAATGAACAAATATTACAATGAAGATGACCGTCTAAAAGTAATATAGTTTTTCCTGGAGATTAGTTAAAATGCTATTGCAGGGCACCATCCTTCCTCAAAATTAGATAAAGATTCTAAAGATTGTGAGGACGAGGACTAATTTCATTAATTTTTTATATTATTACAATGATTAATCCACTTCGGATCTGAAAACATATCGTGATAGTGATTGCCATGCTTAAAATAGTAAATAGTATATCATAAACGGAAGCGTTGTTTTCACCCTAATTTACGATATTCAAGGAGGCGATATTTTAAAATTAACGGCCTTCAAGTTTCTTTGTCAAGACGGGGGCTGTGTAAATAAATTCTAAATCGGAAATCAAATAAAATTGTAAATTCAAGCCGCGTACGGAGGGAGGCCGGGTCTTTTACGATACGGCTACACTGCGAATAATGCAGACGAGTTCTTTGAATGACAAATACCTATGGTTTTTATGAGATCGCGATACCCTTTTTTGCGAGCTCCGAGGTAATGCTATTGCTTCTTCAAGGTGATAGTGGAATGGAAGAAAGGAGGTTCTATTTATGTAGGTTGGATGCTGATTAAGGTGTTTTACCTTTCTTGTGTTATTAACTGTAAGTACAGTTTTTACTGCTGGAATTATTTCTACATTTTCTGAATGTTTGGGGTTGAGATCATAACTGTCATTGGTGGGTAGATTGATGGATATTGATGTTATTTAGACAGTGCTGTTATTGTCGACCGAGGAACGCCAAATTAATAGTTCAATGAGTTAACGGGGACGCTAAGGTTATTTATTCTAGTGGTATCTTGATACCTTGAACATTTACTAGTAAATGCGTTCAAAGAATTGAGTTATTAATTCGTCATTTTATGTATCTAGCTCATAAATCTATTTATGTTTCATAAATTATGTTAGAATTGAATAAAATATGTACAATATTTCAAAAACAAACGCTGGCAAATATTGTTTAACGTTTGAAAATGCATTCGAAATAATATTGCAGTGGTTTTAGAATTGTATGCTTTCGTTTGCGCTTCTAGCTGTTGAACACGAGCAGCGTCAGCAGAAAATTCTGGCAAAAAGTACGTATTATTTTATAAACTATCGAGACCTTAGTGCTCCGATGTAAGAAGGCTAGTAAAATGGGTAAGTAGATGCTCTGAATGTATAAAAGTGGGGGAATTCTTAATGCTCGAGTTTTTCGCTTAGTTAAGAGCGATAGACAGCCGAGATGAAAAATACAAATTGAATTCTAAGGCTATGTGCCTTAGACTACACTATCTTTTCAACCAACTGCCAAAACAAGGTAATAATTTTGAAGTTTGCATTCAATATTATCACTCACTATGCAGATGAAATAAATGTGTATGCAACTAATTATTTCCGTCAGTTAAAAATTAATAAAACCATTGATTCTTCTTGCGACACGCATAAAGCATTATAATTGTAATGGTTTAGCCTAAAATGAATTTTTAATAACAAATTCATTATTATTATTTCTTTTACGCTTTAGACTGCCATTTCTTTTTCCAATTTATATATCCATCCCGTGGTTGCCTGTAACTAATTACCTAGTGTGATAAGGCCGCCACTTGTACTATTATTTTTATTGTGTAATTACTCATTTATATATCTCCTTATAGTGCAAAAAATAATTAAATAAATTAAATTCAAACAAGAGTGCTCACTAAGATCACTTGTAAAATGGCAAGTCTTCTTATTAAATAAATAAATAAATAAATAAATAAATACACCCAACAGTCACATACATAGTCCTGACCCCACACTAAGATCGAGTCTTGTGTCGTGGGTATCAGAAACTACGAGAGACTTTTTGGTCTCACAAACAGCCAGACTCGAAACAAATACCTGTGGATCACACAAATATTTGTTTCGGTGCGGGGATCGAACCCGCGGCCACACGTTTCACAGGCGGCGTCTAACCAACTGCGCCACGGAGGCTGTCATATCATAACATTTTAGTAATATTATCGCAATATTACTAAAATATTATGGACAAAACACATAATCCATAAAGGTGAAGCAGCTTAGAAGCAAATTAAAGCAAATACCCTTGTCTAGACTGCAAATCGCGTCGGCAAAGTGTAAAACTAAGCCGCTGAAATAAAACTAGCGCGTGACAAAATCTCTGGAAATTGTTTAAGTGAATTTCTGTGCTTATTTCGCGCTGGGCTGGCAGGCCTGGTCCCCCGTCTCCCCATTAAGTCTTGGCAATTCGGAGCAGATTCCGCTGATTTCGCTTACCTTCGGTTGCTGAAGATTATTTTAATAGAATTCACAACGTCTTTTTATTCCTCAGTGCGCTTACTGGGGAGAGGCGGGCGGTATGGACATTACCGTTAATAAGGATATAACGTAATTTCATTTTGGACCATTTCTCCCGTAGGTTAGATGGAAAATAAAAGTTATGCGGGAAATATTGAAACGTTTGTGTTTTGCGGTCATAGCGTTTAAATGCGTTTCTTAAATATAAATAATGCCTTTAACAAGATTTTTAAGCTGTTATGAAGCATTAATAGTAGAGCCACCAACGATTCACGAAGCAGCGGGTAATAAAGCTATGAAACATGGTCACTGGATCAATTGCACAGCAAGAATATTTTTGTGTGATCGACAAATAAATAAATAAATACATACACCAAACAGTCACGTACATAGTTCTGACCCCACACTAAGATGAATTAGGTCTTGTGCCGTGGGTATGAGAAACTACGAGAAACTTTTCTGACTCACAAACACCCAGACCCGAGACAAATATCTGTGGGCCTCACAAACATTTGTCTCAGTGCGGGGATCGAACCCGCGGCCTTTCGTTTCACGGCCGGCAAAAAACAGTATTATACAAATACGTGTAAGTACTATGGGCGTTGTGTAATCAAAAAGATCTACATAATTTCCGGCCTATGTTCCGAAGTATGGTGTATTTATTAATCCCTTTCACATCGATATTACTAGATGCTAGTACAAAACCACCTACTCCAATTTATTCTCACAAGCTGCAATAATTCACGCCGACAATATTAAACGATAACACACCGCTATTGGTATAATTCAATTTCGCGATAGGAAGAGAGCAAAGCAGCTATTATGTTAAGCTGCCGGCCCCCATAATGCTAGTCGTGATCATATCTCAGAGCTGCCACCGTCGGCTACTGACGAGAAACGCCTACCGATACAAATCGCACACCGGCCGCCGTGGAGCCGGCATTATAATTTATTTATGCTGTGAAATATGGACGTGACGTATACTCATATAGCTTAATGGTGGTATTGTAAAGCCACCGTATATTGTAGTGGGAAAGCGATAATAGTGACACATTTAAATATGTTTTCTGAGGTTCAGTGTGTGTGCAGACGATTTCGATTAGACCGTCATTATTGTGATGACCAGCGAGAGATCTCTTACTGGTGTATAGAGTATAATGAATTGTAGTATAATTTGGAGTGCACCGAATTTTGAAAAGTCAGCAAATTTTAAAAATCTGGTTCCACAAAGATATTATGATCTCATGAAACATGTCTTAATCGAATATCACTAAAATGTCCATAAAAATGTTAATTTATTTTTTTCTATGTCCGACCTCCAAACATTGTACTGGCTCCAACGTTTACTCCCGTTTCCATTATTCCCGTACTGTATAGCTGTATAGCTGCTTATAAGGAGGTGTTCTCAGTTACTAGTCTATCTCCAGCGTTTAGTTCCACGATAGGCACCGGAATATTCCTTAATCCTAAAAAAATATTATTAAAATCCTTAATTTCAATCACCGTATCGAAACAAATATTTGTGTGATCCACAGGTATTTGTTTCCGGTCTGGGTATTTGTGAGACCAAAAAGTCTCTCGTGGTTTCTGATAGCCACGACACAAGACTCGATCTTAGTTGACTGTTGGGTGTATTTATTTATTTAATTTCTATATCTTTTTTTCCCAGTCTCTTTATATTGTCCATCTTTAACAGTCGTCTCGTTTCCATTAATCCTTTGTACAGCTTCTTAAAACCGAGTAACATCAGCTATTAGAGTGTCTCTAGCGTTTTGTTCCACAGTAGGCTTCGCTGCCCGCAAGCTGGCCAATCAATACAGCCGCTGCAATTATGTTAATGCATCGCCTTGAGCCGTCGCGCCGCAATTGAAACCATCGGACTTCTGAGCCGCTCCATGAAGATGTAAATGGCTGTAATGCTTTTAGGCGTTGGTATTAGCTGTGTAATTATCTGCTTTTTATTGTGGTTGGATGTTTCAAAGAATTTCTTGTATAGAAGAATGTAGCAAGTGACCTTATTAATATAAGGCTGTAAACCATCTACTTTTACCAAAGGGATAATAGTATTTCAAGTACAGCTAGGTTTCGAGAGGAGGCAGTCCGCGCAGTAGAAAACAATTGCATGGCATTATTAGATATTCATAATCTTGTTTTATAAACCACATATAAACCTACGTAGAAGAATATATTGCTAAATTAGCTTATGATTATCAAATTTTTTGGTGGGTTCAAGTTAGGTACTTAGATAGTGAGCGATATAATTTGTTATAATGGAGAAATATTTTAATTAATTAATTTAATTTAAAAGACACAGTTTGACAGATAACTGTATCTTAAGCCATAATTGCTTCCGTAACTGTATCAAACTTGAAATCACTTTGATACAATAATTCAACATTAAATATAGATAAATAAGTTCAACACGCCGCGCCGTCACACAATTTCCGCCGCTGCGTTTGACATATTTTAGTTGGACGAGAAATTGGCTATGTCTCGAAACCAGTTAATGACTCCGATATCCTGGTTCGCCGGAGAAAAAAATCTAATTACAGTATAAAATTAAAGCGGCCAGTTCGTCTGGCAGTGGCGGTGTCCGCCAAGCCAGTAATTAAAACAGGGACGATTTTTTTCCCCATTCAGCAAGGTCTATAAAGTTGAGACTGATTCGGAATCTGTAGTTAGATAAGTAGGAACTTTGCTGCGCGAATGCTGTTTTGTTTGATAAGAGTTCTTTATTTGGTACACCGGTTTATTCTTCAGGCATTGGACCTGTTTCGAGTTTCGTTTGCTCTGGTTCATTGTTGAAACTTAAGTTGTTACTTCTGATTTTGTATGTCTAGCTTATTTTACAACAAGAAAATGATGAACTAAATTTGATTATTTGCAATAATCTTAGTTCAAGGAGAATAGCGAACTTCGAAGAATAATTTGGTCGGGATAATTATGAGAATGGGTGATCGTAATGAATAGACTATAATTATTGAAGACGCTAGTTGTCAAGAGCCACGTTGAATGAAATTATCTTCATGCTTAGTACAATATTAAGGCTGGAAAGAATTTGCATATTTTAGGCTAATAAAATAGGAGACTATTTTTTATCCACCGAGAGAAAATGTGTACCAGATTGACTACAAAGTCAAAAACCTTATTATTTCCTTAATTATTAAGATTACGATTTACAATAATGAGATCGAAGTAAATTCTGAAGACTTTGGTTCCAATCTCTCAAGGGATCACTAAAGATCAACGAACAATGATGTTAGGATGTGCCTCTATTTTATTTTTACTACACTACTTTTACATCGTAAAGTTTTCTCCCAATTTATTAAGTTAAAACCTTTCCATCCATTTGTGCAAATACTTTTGTAAGAAGAAATTACAAAAGGACATAAATGTTTATATCCATTTTGGGACATTACTTTTGTATATCTAAATTAATTGAACCATGAATAAAAATACTTTCAATGTAGTCACTTTAGTCACTTAAATAATACTTTTCGTGGCATTAAAATCTACTAGGCATCAGACTTAACAGCAGCAAATAAAAATAAAAAAGAAATCATTTTTATCAAACCTTAAGTCTAGGAATTGCACAAAAACTCCAAGCAAAACCGGCGTTTCAATTTATTTACAGAAAAGTTTTGAATCAAAGTCTGAGCCAATCAGTCCCAAACGACGTTAGCCGGCTAAACGTTAGTCAATAACTAAAAGTTAAGCCAATTAACGCGTAAACGTTACCGCACAGACTAATTTGTATTTATTTATCGTGTTTGAATATTAATTAAAAATGTTTAATTTTCTTTCAAGTTAAATAATATAAATTTCCTTATTTAGCCTTTAAGTGGATAGAAGATTTGCAGTAGGTTTATTTTCATATTTCATAAAACTGAAGACACTTAGTGTTCTGCAATTTTTAGTCCGACAAGATTACTTACTGGTCGTGATATGAGGTAACCAATACAATAGTTTTGGTCTAACTTGACCTAAACGGACTACACACAGGCTGAACCTCGAATCCTAAATACTTACGAAACTACTATAGATTTTAAAATTTCCATCACCATATAAGATGGTTACAATTCACATACCTATTCGAATATCCTACCAACATAACCCTAGCTAGCCTGAACCATATTTACACTTCGAAACTATCCCAGTTTATCACGACGCATATCACAAATTGCACGCGTCGATCGCAACAAAAGCGAATTTGTCAAACAATGCGTTACTGTTCGCGGGAATTAACTTCACAATGCGCCTGATATCATGCTGTCACGCGCAAAGTATCCTTTGTCATCTGACGAATTTCTATCAGGTTTTTAATCAACGGCTCCTTGAGTGTCGTGCGCGTAAAGATTTTTCGGAGATTGAGACGCGTGAACGATGTGTGGGATGTAATCACGTTTTAATATGTTTGAATTTTGTGTTTGGATTTAAGGGAATGTTTTTGAATTTGCTGGTGGATTTGTGTTTGCCCGGTGATTGAGTACAGTACGCAATGGTAAATTCTTTCATAATTATGTAGGTAGTCGTATCTCGTTTCGATCAGGATAGCATAAAAGTATCGACCGAATAGAGATACTACATCCAGAACAGTGGATTTTATTAAATCTGTTTTAGTATCGTTGTTGTCTAAAAAATATTTTAATGTTTTTTGCATAAATACTTATTACGAATAACGAGAGTATATACAAAATTAAGTAAACATTTACACACGCAATAGCTGCAATATAATGCATACAATTATGGAATACCTTTATTTGTTATTGATTTACCATGTTAACAGCAAACATACCTGCAACAAAAAATAATATTTTGTTAAATTGTTGGTTTTTTACACATACTGTAAATATAATGCAATAGTAATTTTGAATTCAGTATGTAAATAATAATCATGTATCGTGCAAATACTAGAGTTATTGAACTTTCGTTTAAAATTAAATCAATTGACAATGAAAGGGCATATCAAGGGGTTAAATCAAGGAAGAAAGTACGTGTAAAGTGACGTAATTTTAAAATTCGGATACGTTGAAATAAAACTATTTTTTACGGATTTTATCGCGATTTGGTTTAATTTTTACATTTTTTAACTTTCCGACGTTTCGATTACTTTACAGCTTTCGTGGTCACGGGGCGGACTGAGGTAATAGTCATCCGCTCAGTGACTGTTACAATTTAACTTCCCTTAATTTACAATTATTAAATTAAAAAGTTAACTAGTATTTGCGATCCGATCTACGCAGAAGGAGCTCACTGTGTCTTGAGGTCTGGCAGCACCACGAAAGCTGTAAAGTAATCGAAACGTCGGGAAGTTAAAAAATGTAAAAATTAAACCAAATCGCGATAAAATCCGTAAAAAATAGTTTTATTTCAATGTGTAACATTCGCGTAAATCTAAGAAACCATTAATCGGATAAGTTGTTATGTATGACATTGTCGATGAGATCCTATGTGGCACCCAAGCAATAAATCCACATATTAGTATATTGAGGCTAGCTTCTACTATCAGCTTTATTCACATAGCTTTGAATATATAAGCTTGTAAGTCACATTTTGATAGCCTCCGTAACGCAGTTGACTAGCCACCGGCTGTGAAACGAGAGGCCGCGGTTCGATCCCCGGACCTAGACATATGTTTGTGTGATCCACAGGCATTTGTTTCGTGTCTGGATGTTTGTGATACCGAAAAGTCTCTTGTAGTTTCTGATACCCACGACACAAGACTAGATCTTAGTGTGGAGTCAGGACTATGTATATGACTGTTCGGTGTATTTATTTATTTTCTCATCTTTTAATAAGTTTTAAATCGTTTAACTTCACATATATTCGCATTTACAATATCAGTAGAATCCACATCACTAGTTTTAACAAGCAATTATATCTTGACCATTACCGCGTTATCCACCACTAATTCCGCTAAGCCGAACCAAATCAATTTAGCCAATTCATAATACAGACAATCTGGATATCGAGTACACGGGTGAGGAATTAATCCGGGGGCTATTTGACGCCAAATGTTAATACCCTATCTGGTCGTGATAGCGAACGCTTATTGCACATCGCTACACGCGCGTATTGCCGTGATAATTGGTGTATTTACTGGCGTGTCAAGATTTAAGGTTATGTAAATGTGTAAGAGATTGCTGAAGGCCTAATGCTGTTCTCTTCCTCCTTCACGTTTCATTTATCGTCTCCCTTTTCATTTTCAGAGGCTGTAATGCTAAAATTCTCTAAGTATTATAGATGTTCAGGAGTGGCAGTAATCATTTACCATTAGATTATGTGCTAAAAGCAATGATTTGTCGATCAGAATCATTTCACTTTATATTAGGATTGAACCTCCGGATTTTATTTTATAGCCAGATTTTAGCCTAGAGATGCTTCCGAGTTGACATTTAATATTAATATTACAGAAATATTTGACACCTAATTATCCTGGTCTTTCGAATAAAATAATGAGACAAAGAAGACTGACTGACCTGAGAATCAACAACTAATAGCCTGAATGCATTGTAGTTTTCCTGTTATAAATCTAGTATAAAACCGGTAGAGATCGGAATAGCTGGTATGAGTAATTCCCAGAAATGTCCACCCTAGGAACAATTTTGAAGCTTCGTTAAATATTAAAAGAGCACTAGGCAAAAAGTATAGGAAAAGTCGTGGAAATAGCTGAAATAAAAGGATGTGTGTTAATTAATTCTTAGGAAGACATTTTTTGTAGAGCAAAAGTAAAAAGTAAAGAGCCATAATAGAGAATATTTGTTCGTCGTGCTTGATTTTAAGTGTAATTATTTTTATTAACTTCATTAATAGTATGATGGAGCAATTTGAAACCAATACCTATTTTGAATAAGCCACAAACATGGCAGAAACTATTATGAATGGAATAAAAACACCGGTAAAAGATAATACCGGAAAGCCGGAAGCGAAACATGTGTCTGTGTTGATACAGATTAGTAAACAGCTGGAGTGGCAATTTGACGGTTTGTCCGGATGTTCCAAAACGTTTTTATGACGCTCAAAGATGTGGTAGGAAGTATTGTTTTTGGTGCATTAATTGATTATTCCGATGAGAGATGAGAACGCACGGATGTGATCACTATTGCGGGTTAAATAGACGTGCTTATTGCCATTGAAGCTGATGATAGAGCAGTGTATGTGGTTCTTACAGATACTACAGAAATGCTACTTTGTAATATGATTAAAATAATTAATGAAATAAAGAATGCAGTGAAAAATGCTAATGCACAGATTCTATTCGGTACCATAACTGTTAAAATGGTATTGTTTCTTGCAGATGTTGTTAGCGTAACAGCAATTTATGTAATCATTAAAAAAAACTTAATTTGGAATAAAAATAAATAAAAAAGCATTAATAAACACCAGTGCAATAACCCAGAGTGACGGAAAAGCCCAACTCATTAATACGTGAAAAATGCGAATTGTAAACACGTGGAAAAGTTGGTCAGGTGATGTAAGTGGGCCACCGGTGTTGCTGAATAAATGAGTGGTGCGAGCCAATCCAGTTAGCTGTTCAAACAGGCTGGCAACGCTGTCCACTGCAGACATGCCATTACAACATTTGCACCGCGCTGACTTCTAGCGAGTTTTCAGTAAATGGGAATGGGTTTGTAATTAATGCGTGTGTCAAAAAAATTTTCGATGGTTTATAACTTTTTAAGTGTGGAATTGGTATCTTATCTATGTGCATTTCCATTTAATATATCATGCATATTGTATATATTGAATCTCTGATTTGGGGGGCACTTTCCAATTAATTATATGAAACGTTATTGTTATTATTTAAATGTTGTCTTATATATCAGGGACGCAGTACCATAGATGGCCGGACACCTCAAATATTATAAGAGATCTTATGACATTAGGAGATGATTATGATAAAAATATGAGAAAAGGAGAAACAAGTCACTGAACGACATTAGTTAGACTTGCTATTAATAGAAGCAATAATATTTTTTTGACTTATATTAATGCAGCTACTTATTTCACCGCATTGAATATTGTTTAAATACGCAGTGAAGATAGCAATTACGTGATAAATATTACAATACCCAATATTCCAAACCAGCTGAATTTATGGATTGTATTACCGAAAATGCTACTCGAATATTTATTTCATAAAATTTTTTGAAACCAACCCTGCATTGGGGTGTAAATTGAATAAATTACTCGTTTTACAAATGATCGGAAACAATCAACGAAATGCATATTTCCAATATGATATGAATATTGGTTTATTCATTTAAATACAGTATTTTTAGGTTAATTATTGGTTCTGTCCATTTTTCCATCATCCATTTTTCAATTTACTTATAAAGATCGTCGTATGAATGTGAATGAAAATTTAATGTTAAATTGGATTATAAGAATTTAGATATTTGTATTTGCATGTAAGCTGTAATGTTTATTTTCAGGGGTTGTTTAGCATTACCATATTAGCCACAGGATGGACACTACTAAACAAGACCTTCCTCAAAGCCTTCTATAGTGCCTTGTTGGTAGCGGTCTGCATCTATACTTATTTATATACGAATGTTATATTTGATGTGACTTTCCTTAGAGCCTAGTTCCTAATAAGTTATAATGATAAGCTAAAGCTTTAACGCAATTCACAGTATACAAATAGTGTCATAAATATATGAAAATATGAAAATAAGTTTTAAATACAGTGCTTAATATATTTTATATTGCTGAAAAGAGCTCTGACAAAATAAAAATAAGGCACCCTCACTGAACGCAGTTATTACCCGACAACACAAATATATACAATTTAAAAATCATCCATAAAAGAAGGAGCTAGCTCCTCTAACAAGCACAAACTTCAAAAAGGAAAACGGACCAAACGAAAGGGGAGCTCGTAAAATGCAATGAAAAACTCAGACACGCGATGCACCATCGCAAATGGCTCATTAACATCCATAAACAAACGTTAGAAAAGCTGGAATACATCGTGGATACTGCAAGTTTGAATAAAACATTTCGGCTAGACGCGATCCACCGACGAAAATTACACAGCCGATTACAAAGCTCTATAAAAACAAACACATAAACCCGCCGCGGGGCGCGCGAAACAAAAAGTTCCTTAAAACAAAAACCATAGAGTCCACAACGCGCGGCAAAGATATGCTAATAGCCCTTCCACAGGTGATCCGAGCATCTGTTCATGTTGTGAAAATATAAAAGTTTTTCTCAATAAATAATGCAACGGCGCTCGGTAAAAGGTAAAAATATGGTAATACAGTACACCGGCGTCGTATTTACGTTACGGGATTATCGGCGGGGGATCAAACTAATTCTGCCATCGAAAATAATATTTGTACGACTTATGAAAACATTCGACTACCCTCAGTAATCCGGCGTATGTCTTGCGAATCGGCTACCGGAGCAAAAAAATAACACCATGTATTTGCTCTCGTGATATTGGAAATTCGGTGATACAATTATTATTTCGCAAAAGGTCCGATTTTCTGTCACATAACTGGAATCCTTTTACGAGCTGTTTTTATTAATATTTTTCGGCGTATATCATCAAAATATTAATATTACTATTCCAAAGTAATGATAGTATTGAAATATTTATGTATTCTGAAATAAATGATTGTAAATACATCGTTATCATTGAGATTATTGACCTCATTGAGAATATAGCAGAACTTTTATCATTACAGGAAATCAAATGCGAACGTTTAAACAACTGCAATACTAAAATTAATATTAATTATGATAAATACATTTCATGACTGCTGTTGTATTGTCAGTTTTAAACCTAAACCAGTAAGAATTTAAAAGATAGAAATATATCAAATTTACATTTACAATGATAAGATTCGGCAATGTTGTTTACATATTTTAATTAGTAATACACAGGTATCCGGACTTTTTGATATGTAACTGCCAAAAATGTAAGCTATTTATTAAAAGCTTACAATATAAATGCTTTAATACATGATAGGAATAGAGATTTTGGCCGAAATTTATTTCCCTCCACAATGTCCTCTACGAAGTGCGTGGTGGCCTCTTGGTAAACGGACCAGACGCGGCTGCCAACATGTTAGCGGTGGTCGCGATTTCAAATCCCAGGGCACACCTCTGACTTTTCGGAGTTATGTGTGTATTGATAGTCAATCACCACGCACTATACGATGAAGGAAAACATCGTGAGGAAACCTGCATACCATAGCGATTCGGAAGAATTTCTATGGTATGTAAAAGTCCGCTAACCCGCACTAGGCAATGTGGGATATGGCCTAACCCCTCTCAATCGTACTCTCGATTGTATCGAGATGTGTTTGATAGAGGCTCGACCTCTGCAGTGGGACGTATATGTATGGGCTGATACAAACATACAAATGTACAGCATTCGTACAGTAAGTTCTAAACTGCAAAATTTCCTACAGAAACAAACTTCGTTATTTTTACGAGACAAAAACCTATATACAGTATATTTACAATTTCGCTAAAGCTGACCCAATATCCAGTTTACGATTTACGTGTTCAAATTGACAACGAACCACTTTGCTCAATGGATGGCTCTGCGTAATATGCTCTATAGGTTATACATTATCTCAATAATGTCACGGTTTTTACGCATCAGTAATTCATAATTTAATATTATATAATGTTGGATTAATATATCCATTTGGCGACATTTTTCAAGTCTAGCTTGTAGGTGGTTCTATAGTACTTACTGATGTTACTACGCCAAAAAGTATGCCCTAAGTTAGTATAACTAATACGTCATGAGATGCAAATCACTTCCAAACAGTTCTTTAAGGAAAACTCCAGGGGTCTATGGTATTCGTAAGCCTCTCTTCTTCATTTATATTGCATTTACTAACGTCACTACGACAAAGAGTATGCCCTAAGATAGTATAACTAATACGTCATTAGATGCAAACCACTTCCAACAGATTTTTGAGGAAATCTTCGGTGTTCTACGGTATTCCTATGCTAACTATGTAGCCTTTCTTTATTTTTATTTCCTTTCCAGTAACATGAAGGTTACCAAAAGGAATAAACAGGCTTTACAGGCCTCCCAAGCCTTTGCAAACGCTACAACCATTCTAGTTCCAAAAATGAACACTGTAATTCCGATCACGACAAGAAATCAGCACGAATAGTCTACGTGTGTAAACGTCTCACAACAAACGTTAAGATGCTTACCGCCTCCGCGGATTATCTTCAACTAAGATGTCGATGTTTTAGAGGCGAAATTGGTTTCTACCCTTAGCAAAGAAAACCCATTATAGCTCAGGAAGTCTCGTTACCCGTATCTAATTTAGGATGATCCAGATTTTTGGTACTTTGCCCTGTAGGTGTGAGAGCGTTTGATTCGAAATATAATGGATCGCGATGTATTGACTCGGCGCAAGATGTAAGCTACTTTTGACGATCAAATCTTATTCACGTTTCTTTGCTATTTTATTTCGTTTCAGAATCGGATTTTACGTGTATTTGGTGAGGAGTGAATAGTTGTTATGTAGTTTTCGGATGCGATTAGTAATCGTGAAACATAAAATGGACAATTAGAGCAAATTTTTAAGGGCGTATCCTATGTTGTTTAAACAGTAATTTGTAAAACTTCCTAACACACACTAACAATTTAAACTCGTAACTCTCAAAAGTCAAAGGGTGTGAACCAGTACCAAACACCAGACCACTGACCATCTAAAAAAAAAAAACAAAAAAAAACTCCCCCATCGCATAATTGCTTGAATTGCAATAGTGAAATTGTATTAAAAGTTAAAATTCAAACATCAAGCGCAGACGTGTCGGCGACAAATGCACTGTCACGAGCAACAGTGTCGCGAGGGGGCGCATTGTGTGCGCCGCAAGCGACGCGTGCATATGGGATACGCGTGTCGCCTTGTCGCCCTTACATTAAAGCATATTTCATAAGTATTTTTTATATTTGTTCGCTTCCTGGTCTGTAATTTATGACGCTTCTAATTTTTATCTGTTTCGGAATTGTATACGGAAATTGGCGATTTTGTTGCTCTGATTTATTTTTGTCGTGATTTCAATGACGCGTGCGTCTATAGGTATAATTGTAATGGCTACTTTATATTTTTGTAATTGACTAGGGTGTAGATTACTCGTTGGTAAAAAACTGGTTTCGTAGGCCGCACCTTTTTGACTATTTGTTCAACTAAATTGGAGTGTGTCAGCACTACTGACTTCCAATTTAAAGTTCATTTTAGCTATTAAATTTCAATCCATAATGTCAGGATTCATTGACCAAAGGTCTACTCTCTATTTTATAAGATTGCTTGGACTTTAAAACATCAACTTTCAGATATTGTTTTCAGTGTAAGATTGTCAAGGACTTTGTTAGAATGTTAACAATGAAGACTAGAATAATGACGTTACATACACACCTTTTCATGTTAATAAAAGGCTTTTACCCAAACTTATTGCGTAAGAACAAATAACTTAGAAAATTATGAAACTAATTTAGACCCCAAAATATACTGTTGTAACATTCACCAAACTTTCTGGCGAGTTCTTTATATTTTTTTTTACAAAGAAACCAGGTTGTAATTTAATTTCTTTATTGTCTTTCGTCTCTCATTGTACTTTATACACAAAGTTATAAGATTAACTCAATTTTTGGGACCACGAGTACTCTTTTGTTGATGAAAAAGAAAAAAGTGAGTACGCCGGCTGAAGAGTTTTAATGGAATCCATGGAATGAAGTGTTCAGAGCCCGGCTTCTATTGTTTTGTGTACTTGATGTGGTTTACTATTTTTTGTATGGACTTGGCGTTGTTTAGTTGTAAAAGGCGGAGGTGGTTATATAATTCTGAGAGACATTGAGGAAATAATAAGGATAATGAGACTGAATACAAGACAAAGTGGTTGTAATGCACCTAATGATAAGCGTGGTGAACTAAATACAGTATCCAATGAAGAGAGATAAGCATAGATACAATACTAGCCTCCTTGAGACAATGCAAATAGAATATTATACATAGATAGAACTCGATTGTTGAAATAGTAAACATAAATTAAATAGTTTTTATTCGACTAGTTGTACATTGTTGTCGTTTGTGGCGCTTGTGTGCATACCTGTCATATTAGTTCTTTTCTACATTATTGTGTTCATTCTTGTAATTACCTTACCGGAGAATAAACGTTGTTGAACTTACAATCTCGAGGTTATTCTTTTCCAACATCGATACCTGACTATGGCGGATTTTCATCTTCGTGCAAACGAAAATATCCCTCTACGTAAAATACTCTACATCTCTCTATTAATAAGTATCTTAAATTACAATTGAATTTCCTTATAAGGCCGTTAAACGTTAAAAACTAAACGTAGACATATTAATTAAGAATGAAGATGTGCTTCATATTCGTTAATTAAGCCATCAATACACGTTTTCTTTGCAAAGAGCGGCTACATCGTTGGAAATCTTTAGCTATTTTGAACAGGATGTAAATACTTGGAGATATGCGCGAGGGGCGAGATTTTAGCGATTTAACTACAACAGGATGATTGAGTATGCTTATCAATTTAGGAGCTGAAGCGGGTTACTATAATAATGGGGAAAATAGATATTTTTTTAAGTTTGGTGAGGATTAAAATAGTATCAACTTTTGCCTGATGTAAGGGTAAAATCTGTCGCGTTTAGTTTGATCAATTAGTTTGAGGAATCCCATTACGTTCAATTTTTGTTTTCCTATTCTACCAACGTCCTCAATAACCGGCAATTCGTCTACGTTTCCTCAGATATGAGTATTTTTTGGCACAGATTATCAAAATTCATCAGATAAAATGACTGTAATTTTGTTTCGCAACAACATCAGTCCGTCGTCTGACTACCTTGTAGGGAGGCTTTAATGGTGGTATTATTATATTATTACTAATGCATTCAAATCGCTTCCTCTTATACCCTAGACAGCACTCAGGCTGTTCCCAGCGGTGCTTAGCACAGATCCCCCGCCTTATCAGGACGCCGCAGGCGCCGCGCGCTTCCCGTATTTTTGTTAACAACTTCTTTTCAGCAATTTTCAGAGGTAGCACATTGTAAGAATGGAATTTGATTTTGTTGCTATCACTCTTAAAAGTTTCTCTATTCTTGTACGCGGTAAACGTTTTAGCAGTTTTAATGTTGGTTGTTGTTGGAGTATTGTAAGGGGTTTTGTGTATAGGGGTCGGGGGTGGGGGTTTTGAATGTATTTTCATGATACCACTGCGCCAAAAATTGAAGGAAAAGTTTACGTCTTAAAATTATACACCGAAAAAATATGCATGTAGTTTCAAATCCACTCTTGAAAGCATTGTCAATTTAAATAATAAATAAAAATAGCGACAAATACCAAACAATAAAAAGATATTGCTGAAAACAAATGACAAGTTATTCTGGGTTATTTAAAACTAAATAATAATTACAATGACACCATAAAGGTTCAAGTATCAAACAAGCAAGCTGAGTGCCAAAATTTAGTGTGTTTCCGTGGCCGGGAGCACGTTAAGCCGTCGGGCCCAGGTGGCGACAGAGCAGTTATTAAACCAGGCCAGGAGTCTTGTTGGCTTTTAAATTATTACCGGCTATTACGGATAAAATTATTTCAAGAAGTTTAGAATTGAAGAGTGGATTTTCTTTTTTCAGAATATGACAGTATTATTTATAAATAACCGTTTGTAACACGAAGAAGTTTATATTCAATAGAAAGACATTTGCTAATATAAATATTTCGGGAAAAAATCTTGTAAATAAGATTATTTGAATATAAGATTAAACTTCATAAATTATTTATATTAAAGAGATTGCCTTGTGCAATAAGGCCGCCGATTTTACTTATTGTTAAATTTTGTTATGATCTCTGTTTGTTTTTCCTGGTGTACAATAAAGAATATATAAATAAAATAAATAAAAGAATATATTTCTTAAATGAATCAACTTCGTTTTGAACCCAGGAATTCACAATCTTTAGTTTGTACTACTAATATAGTAACGAGACAGAGAGATAAAGTATATAACTGACCGCTATTTTAAAAAAGCAATAAATACTAACATAATACTGCAGTCTATAATTTCAGAAACAACACGTAAAAGCCGCTTAAATTTTTTGATTCATGTCGAAACATTTAATAAAATTGGGCAAAAACTCCAGTACATCGGGATATTTATTGTGGGTCCTTTTTAAATTAACTGGACGTACATTCGAACAAAAACGGCAGCAAATTGAGTGATCAACCGTTTATTTCATAATTTACGTATATGAAATTTTACCAGATATTTTTGAAACGAAAAATATAATTATTGGTATATCTGTACTTCATCTTTTACTAATGCTATTCGGGTTTTTTTAATAATTTGTATGCTTACTAACTACAGCCTTTAAAAAAAGACTGAATTGCTTGACATGAGAGTCATTTTAAGAATTTTCGAGACTAAAAATCTGCCCATAGACCAAAAATTTATTATAAAGAAAAAAAAAACAAAAATGTTTCATATACACCACACTATTAAACCCTCACATTTCCCAACTGATAAGTGAAAACAAAAACCGTTACAACAGCGAATTTTGTTAAAAAAAAGTCGATACAAATATGTCTCAATGCAGTGAATTTCATGCACCCTTTTGTGTCGATAAAACGCATCGATGAAATATCGATATCGCAGCACTAACAATGCGGGCCGGTGGCTTTAAGGTGCAAATGAAGAGCTAACAGCGTAAACGGGGCTTAACGAGCCATTCGCCGAACAGTTTCCATTGCGCTGTTTACTTATTATAATAATTTAACTCGTTGCGTTTTTATGGTGACGTCTTCTTTGCGGGCTGAGAAGTTTTTTGTTGTTTTATCCAGTGTGTAAGTGTTGTGCTGTCGTTTTGTTTTTTAATATTGCAATTATAGGCAAAGGCGAGTCTCATTTTAATTGGAGTTTATTACGTCCACGTAACGTGGGTCAATAAGCTGATGAATTTTATTACATTAATACATATATTATGTAGTAATGGGACAATGATAAATACTGATGTCCACAACTGTTATGAGATATAAAGGTTTTTGGTCACCAAATGTTGCAGCTGTCGGTTTGGTAGATGAAGTCAAACTTTAAGCTAGCTTATATATTTTATTATTATTAATTCATGTGATATAATATTACATTACTTTAAAACGTGTTTTAGTGTATAAACAGAGCTGTTGGCGTTATTTACAACTGCTTTATAATATTGCCCATATTTATAATTATGAAAATAAGCTCAGAGATTGTGTATAAAACTAGTGATAGTTCAGCTTACGCTCTTACGTACGTGCGTGACTATGAAATGTAATTTTATGTAATAAGTTGGTGATGGATTTTAGGATAACATCCCTTAATCGAAATTTCATTTGTAGACGAGTACGGTGCTCAGTATCGGAAAATTATGTGCGAATAAAGTACAGTACAGTGTACCTATTACGAAAGTGTATTTCACGCGACACACAACTGCTAAACAAACTCATTTCTTCAAAAATTATATATTTAAAACACCTTTATCCAATTTCAAAAACTTAACCCGAAAAACAACGTGGAGTTTTACTTGTCGCAGATGCGGAGGCTACCTGAAGGCAGCCGTTCCCTCCCCGATATTTTCATTTAACTTTGAAAATTGCTTGCGCTCGCCCGCGCATCTCGCAAATTGAACCAAAATAGGGATCGATAATGGAATTGTGCGAGATTTTCTTCACTCGAGATGACTCCGTGTAAATCTTTGTGATGGAAAAATTTCGGAAATTGTCTTGCGAGATTTATGTCGCCGTGTATGCTAAATTGTTTTTTTGATTCTGCAAGGGTTGGCTTGTGGAACGGGAAATATGACGTGTGGAGAACACGGTTGGTTCAAAAAGTATTGTATAATATAGCAAACAGGCTGCTTAGTTGAAAGCGTACGGGTATGGGTATATTATGGGTCACAGTCGTGGGGTACAGTGTTTGTAAACCATTGAAGTTTAAAATAATATATTGATATGATTGTAAAGTCCTTTCAAGCCAGATTTTTGTCATCTTTTCAGTAAATGTATTATGATTATTGGCAACGATATCAAGTAATAAAAAATGCTATTATACAGGGTATATCAAGACCGCGACCGAAAACGAAGCCAGATGGTAGTATTAGTGGTTACAGACCCAATGCAACTAAAAATTACGCAAAAAAATTCGTCATTTATTTTTTGATTTTTTTACTTATCGTCTTATTTGCGTGGTAAATAGATATTTTTCCTAAAATAATGGTGTACACCTTTTTATTTTTAAAGACGCAATGGTACGTAAAGATTTAAATTACTATTTTCGCAAAAACTAAGGATTTACCACCTAAAAACGATGATTTTTAAAATAATGCAAAAAATAATCTGTCGCTTTTTTTGCGAAATTTTTAGTTGCATTGTGTCTATAACCACTAAAACTACCACCCGGCTTCATTTTCGGTCGCGGTCTTGATATACCCGGTATAATAAATATCAAAATGAGTTTTTAATACAAATATTTTGGTAGCACGTGATTACATATAAAGATAAGGAAAATTTGCAGTATAAATTGTCCTGTATGTGTACCTACATTGTCGCATTGATATGGTAATTTTGAGTCCATTACGAAGCGGCGCCTTAACCGCCCGCTCCATACAATAGCCTAACAGCCTGTTTCTGAATAAACTTACATACATATACATTTTGTTTGGAAAAATAAAACGTTAATGGAATGCTAAGTACGTGTGTCTTTAATAAAATGGCTGTTCGTGATAAAAGTATAGAGTGCTTCAGAATTACAAGGCGGGATTTTCAATGCATAGTATAGAATACGTTAAAAAAACGTGGTATCTGTAATGTAATTTGAATATGAAATTTTCAAAATTCGTGATAAAAAAGTAAATCTCCGCTTGTATCAGAGACCCACAGTAAGACATTTTAAAGTTTTCTCAGCGTTTACGAACGTGTATGATATAGCAGATAATATACAATTTAAATTGAATTTCAAAAATACAAATCCGCTGAATAATAAATTATCAATAATAGATGTCATTGGAATAATCATCACAAAGAAAAATAGAAACGAGGCAAAATTTAATCCAGATTATGGTACAGACGTTTCGGACGCAACAAACCCGCAGATTATTACGGTCACATTTCTCAGACCCTTAAGTCTTCAGAGGGCAAAAGATTTACATAAAAAGAAACTTTCTGCCTCCCAAATTATGATTCAATTAGTATTAAAGGATTGGTTTCAAAGGGCTGGTACTTTTTCGGGTCCGCGGGTCGGCTGAGTGATACCGCTGCCTTTGTGCTCTCGAGCAAAATAAGGAGGTTTTAGCTTTGAACGTGGCTCGCGCATCGACGCAAATTACAGGCGAATTTGGTCGCAGCGTGGCAGCTTACAATCCGTAGGTTACTTCATTTGGATTAGTCTGACAGTCTCTTGTGCTGCTGGGTAATACGCCAGCTGTTAAATGAGATGCTCGTTCGACTTTTGTACTGATGCAAACATTTGTGCGATTTACATATGCGATTGTCTTGCTGACGTGACAACGAAGAGTCTCTCATATTTGAAAACCAATATCTGTAACATCATTTATAGTCATAACTGAAAGTATGTGAACATTTTATGCATTTGTTTATTTATTAAAGCTTCGAAACATAACGTTTTGTAACTGTTTTTCTAATTTTGGTAAAAAGTCGTTCTCGTCCAAAGCCAGTACATGAAAACAAGTCAATATTATATCGCTTTCGGTTTCTCCTTGGACCATATTCAACGAGTTTGTTGTAAAAGCCCTCAGTTCATTACGTATTACGGCGTTTCTTCCTCGCGTCTCGATTTCGGCTAAATTTTTACGCTCAATGTACTGTAAGAATCTCTATTGTCGGTCCTTTGGTAGGATCGCCTTTTGTGATATATTTTTAATCGTTTATTTTTCTGCGACAGCATTATCGGACGCGGATAAACCTCTTAGAGATGTTAATACCGCTTGAAATACTTTGATTAACTTTGTTTTGTTTCCTCTACGGTGATTGTCTTTGGCATGTTACCGCTTGTTTTTCAGCAAGCCATTTATTTATAAATAAAACGTGATTTTTAAAAGTTAAGAAAGGCATCATAGTATTCATAAAGTATGTTATTTCCATTATATGTAGGTATGTAGGTGAAGAACCGAAAAATAAGTCACATAATATATCAGTAAAGATTATAATATGAACACGAAATGCAAGGACGATAGACGAATTAGTCATAAGAAAATTCTTCATTAAGACTTTTGTATCGATAAATAAATCTGGAATTTATTTTAATCTTTAAAGCACACTAAAACCAGACTATTAAAGTACGGTCAGTTTAATCACCACTTTCTTGGCAGCAGTGAGGGGCTTAAAGAACATATTATGAGCATCGTTTCCTAACACCGTAATAGCACCTTTATTGCAACAAAAAACAAAACCTCGCATCACATTCGCATATTTGTCAAGCTTCATACAAGACGTCCGGATTATGTTAACTGACGAATTGTAACCGTTTTTAGAGTTCCGTACAAAAAAGTAAAATTTAGCCCTTGTAAGATCATATTGTTGGCCGTCTTTCTGTCACGAAAATCTTTGGATACTTTCCATTCACCTAGAATCATTAAAATTGGCAATAAGCAAGGTTTTATAGTATGGGATTTAATTCGAAAATTGGAGGAATAATAATCCAACAAATTTTAGTCAAATGAAGTATTTTATTAAACAATTACAAACTTACACTTGCACTTGTATGGCACGGTTTTGTAGATGCGGAACCCGAAGTTCACGAGTCCAACTCGCGCTTGGCCGGTTTTTTAACTTCACCCCGATTATGTTCGGCTTTGAGATATCCCGTTGGATTAGGTGTCGTGGAAAATTCCACAGTGATGGATGAATGGTGGTAATTCAGGAATATCTTGGTGGGAAATAGACGCCATGACGCTAATGGTGTCTTATGTTTGACGATATTTTCTTGGCTAATGGGAAGAATGTAAAATGGTGTTATATTTGAGGGTTTTAGAGGTGGTTTTTCAGTTGGTATTAAGCGTGACGGAAGAGTTGAAGAAATATTGCGCTGAAGCTTTTGTTATGAATCTTCATTGGCTTAAAAAACTAAACATCTAGTTACAAAGGATTTTAAAGGCTTTGAGACGTAATAGAGATAACTGCTGGTTGCTTTATTTGAATTACACAGCACTTACAGATACGATTTAGTAATTTTATCGTACGGCTAAACAAAATACTAAAAATGATATTTTTACTAAATTAAATAGTTACACCCAACAATCACATACGTAGTTCTGACCTCTCTGAGATTGAGTCTGGTGTCGTGGGTATCAGAGACTACGAGAGACTTTTCGGTCTCACAATCACCCAGACATGAAACAAATACCCGTACATAAATATTTGTCTCGGTGCGGGGATCGAACCCGCAGCCTCAGGTTTAACAGCCGATGTCTAACCAACTGCGCCACGGAGGCAAACACTAACCTATTGTGTTATTTTAATAATCCTATTATTACACCTATCTAAAAGCTTACTTTAACTCCAATCACTAGATACAAGATGCCTCAGTATTTGGCATTGACAGCATATCACAAGCGAGCTCTACAATCCACAAGGAGCTTAGAAACGTTGCTCTGACTTCAACACACCTCCAGTTTAATCTCAAGGTGGTAGGATATACAGGGAATATTTAGACTGCGACCGAAAACGAAACAAGATAGTTTAAGTGACTTCAGACACAATGCGACTAAAAATTTCGAAAACAAAAACGACGAATTTTTTTGCATTCTGGATACACCCTGTATAATTATAGAAATGTCCAGACTATTTCGATAACATAGTATCTTGTATCTTGTAAACTGAATGAATTTGATTATAATTTAGTTTTTTTTATTGGAGTTTTCATTCTTTATATTACACTGCCCCCTCTTTATCCTTTTCTTGAGAAAGAAATTGACTGTTATATGACGGCTCTTTGTACTTCTTTATGTATTTTTTGTGTGTAATAAAAAGTAAATAAAGACAGTAATGCAACGAAAAGTTATTATAATCATCAGTATTAGCGATTGAGCATTTTTTCAGATACCATTTACTGTATTGGTATTAGCTAAGAAAGGACGTGTTACAGACAATACCGTTCATTCCTTTTGTTTCCGAAGCGTCGGTGTGAAGACTTTTTTGTGTTTTATCTTCATAATATATTCATACGAATGCTACTAGGTTGCGCGAATGTATTTTATTGTATTGCTTTTTGATAAAACGTAATACTTTTAGAAATACACCAAATGTTAAAAAAGAGGAACCACCACAGAGGGACGATGATTTTATAATGAGTCAAGCTATAAATAAATAAGTACACCCAACAGTCACATACAATAGTCTTGACCCCACACTAAGATCGAGTCTTGTGTCGTGGGTATCAGAAACTACGAAAGACTTTTCGGTCCCACAAACACCCAGACCCGAAACAAATACCTGTGGATCACACAAATATTTGTATCGGTGCGGGGATCGAACCCGCGGCCTCTCGTTTTACAGGCGGCGTCTAACCAACTGCGCCACGGAGGCTGTCGAAATTTAACAATTATGGAAGCGCTGTTGAGCCATTTTAATTGACTAAAAATATACGTAATATGGTGTATACGTAATATATAATTAAACTACATTTCCTGTAACAGTATCACCAAAAAAAGAAATCCATTTTTCTACCTAAATAAAACCGGAATAACGTGATGGTAGATAAATCTCCAAATAATAACAAACTTATCCTTTTTTTACATTTAAATCAACACCCGAATCACTATAATAAAAATAACAATAGCACCATAAGATCCCAAGATGCATCAAGTGTAGTTATTTAAAAAGCAACCACCAAAACATCGGGACACCATATGGAAATTTAAAAAGGCATTCATTCATTAAACAAACATACATAAAATTTAATGAAGCACTGCCATATTCGTTAACGAATTTCCGGCATGCGTTATCTCCTATGTGTTTTGTCTCATTCTGTCGCGCCTGTTTATGGGTCGAGGGAAAGGGATGAGTGATTTGTATGGGGTATAAATGTGGAGTTTGAACTGGTGTAGGAGATAAGTGTTCCGTATCATTAGCTTATGCATAGTTTTATAGTCACTACAAGCTTTGAAATACATTTCAAAGAGTGGCTTTTTATTGTTTAAAAGGTTATGCGATTAGAATTAGTAAAGTTGTTTTTATTGTTTAAAAGATTGCTTGGAAATAATTAATAATGATACTCTAAATAATAAGTATTTATGTATTTTTTACCAAAATTTACTCACCAATAAACACTTGAAAATCAGTAACTTTCTAATTAATTTATACATTATACATATTATTTAAAAGTTAAACATAGCAAGTATTAAAGTTATTGTAGTTAAAATGACCATCAACGATTTAAAGCAATAAAATCAAGTTACAAGTTTTAGCGAAGTAACTATTGAAGATATTTTAGCTCGAGCTTTAAAATTAATAGTCACAATAGAAAGTCATTTTGCTCGTATAAATAAATTTAAACCATAGATATTTCGGATGGCGGTTAACGAAGTAATTTTCAAAATCCTCACCATTGATTTCTCAAACAGTTAAGACAATATAAAAAAGAATGCACCACTGATACTTCAGAAATTTTGTGGAGTAAAAAAAAATGCTTTTATTGGTCTATATCCGGATTTAGACAGTTAATATCGCGTTCTCGGTTAACTGTCCTGAGGAACCCAACGCTGCATTCCATCTATCGCTCGACGAGCCGTCTCAGGCATTTAATGTGGCGCAATTAAAGCTCTCCCCAAAATATCGCGGTTAGGACGTCTCCTTGTCGTCCCCGTGTCGTGTCCGTCGCGTTTACGACACGGTTTTACGAGCTGACATCTGATACCATTGATATTACTATAAACATTTACAATACATTGATTCATGGGGAGCCAATTATTGTGGCGATCCGATGGCCAGATAAGAAGTTCTTTATAGTTATTGATTTTGTTCGCTTGTTAGCTTTTTCAACAGTAGCTGTTAATCTGTGGTGAGGTTTATTGCGTGACGCGGTTTGCGGCGCAGCGGGGGAGAAGGTTGTGAAATGCGAGGCTGTAGGTTCAATCCCTAAGACAATTTATTAACCAACATTTAAATGTTGGTATTAATCCGGCAGCGACTGGATGCGTAAAGCAGCAAACCGGGCTCTGTGGCGTACCTTGGGAGAGGCCTATGTCCAGCAGTGGACTGCAACGGGCTGATGATGATGATGATGATTTAAATGTTGTGAGGTCCTAATTTTTTTTGGTTAGTGCATATTTGGATCTATATTATGATTGTTAAGTAAACAATCAATAAAAAGCAAACCAGCGCATTACAGTTGTGATTATTCAGAAAACGTAGCATTCTATATTGTCGACATTATGACGTCTATTGAAAATTTAAATCCATTCAATCGAAGCAATTACGATGCGAGAAATGAATATATTGCTACAATAACAATACCGAAGATGTTGGTCCTAGCTTCATAAATTAAACCTCAGATATCAGATGCTGCGTTTCTAAATAGTAGCTAATGATTGGTTAATACATCATTTCATCCTATGTTTTGCTCTATTATGCTAATAGGAGCCCGTTTCTGTATCCTTTCTCAGAAAAATGTGTTTCGTAGTAACGAATATTCGTTTTTGCACTTGTGACAAACCTTCAGAACCTTCTCAATTATGAGTAAGCGTAAAACCAAAAAGTAATTACACGCATATATTGTTTTACATTTGTTGTGTTTTTTTGTTGCCCACAATACCCTAATTGTTTGGAATCTGGGTATATTGCACTGGAATATTACCCATTGTTAGCACACGGTAATAGGCTCCAGCTAAACGCTATGCAACTACAGAACTAGAATCTAAAATTTAACACAATTATTTCGTATACTCGATCGCTAAAATATCATTGAACGTGGAAATGGCATATTCAACATGATGAAGTGAAACATAAACATAATTACAATAATATGAATCAAATTTGCAAACGCCCGTGTGTACAAACAACAAATATTTATAAACCGAACACAAAATCCAATTCACATCTGCAAACACTATAATATAATCACGTTCCAAAACGTCGAATTAAATGCGAAACTAACTAAACGGGGACAAATTATCCTGGAATCCGGCTCGAAGGACCGCTGGGCCGAATAAATATCCGACCACAAAACAAAGGTTACGTGTCCAACACGGCCACGCAACGGCCAGCGATCTAAACGACAAATAAAAGCGGGGCTAGTTTAAATTGGCCGCCCGAAAACGGTAAACAGTAGATGGTAACATTTCGACAAAGTTGTCGGTCCAAAGTGAAAACATTGGGGATTCCAAACGTTTGGTAATTTGTTTTAAACAAGTTATAACTATTTGTTTGTCCAACACGTACGCGTGTTGACAAATAACTCGCCCATAGTGGGGTGTTGTGAAGTTGTAGTGGTTTCAACTCGTATTATTATTTTGTTCTTGTATCTCTGTGTATCGCAAAATTCTAGAGCATAGGATTACTTCTAACATCAACATCTAACAGCACTATATAGATTGTAACTATCAGTCCACCTTTTCACCTTCGCTTTATTGGTAGTTTAATTTTTCTATTAAGTAGGTACCATCCCACGATTTCATAGACATTTTAATGAAACTTTATGCAATAACTCGCGTGTTAAAAATCATTTGCAGGAAATTCCATCATTAGCAGAAGTTTCATCTCAAAACTCAACAACTAGATACACAGAAAAATATAAAATCTTTTTGCTGAGTCAACGCGAAAAATAAGTTAAAAAGCAGAAACGTTAACTATAAAGTATAAAATCTCAAGTTTATCCGCATAAGAATGGAGGCAAGTAACAGCGACCGACTAACCGTTATCGATTCGAATCCAACCACCGAGAATTCCAATTAAATTGCATTTCAGTGAAAATCTAGAACGATTATAGAATCTAGTGGTGGGCAAATTAAAACCGGCACTCCGTTGGATTTCCCGTTCAATTTTCATGGAGAAAAACAGGATGAAAATCCATTAGGACATCGACGCAGGCCTCTGTCACCGCGCCATGCTTGACACTGGCACCGATGTGCTGGATGGGCCAAGGTTGTATCTTTTATATAGAAAAGGGTACGAGGACACTAATGTGTATTATTTAGTCGATGTTTTTGATAGAATTTTATTTTATTTTTTATTTTATTTTATTTTATTTTATTTTATTTTATATTTATTTTATTTTATTTTATTTTTGAATGGATATTGTTTGTAAAACATACCAATCTAGTGAATTAGGGAAACAACTCTTGGGAATATTGTCAGAAATGCATAGTCGAAGCCTCTGTGTAGTAGCGGACTTTTCGTAGGTGAATATGAGTATAAAAATATTGGTTACTGAAAAGATCAGCGATCTTTTCTCAGGATTCCAGCTTGGTTGAATTACACAAAACGTTGTAAAGAAAACGAAGAGTAGATATTTGTCTCTGATTATTCGTTTTTTTCATTTTGTTTTAATACATACATTATCATCAAAAACATCATTTAAATCTTCAATTTAAGCACCCTCATCACATTATTCGTAAGCTGCTGTAATGAAAATGTCCTCATCTAGCGTACAAACGTTCGATGGCGACCACGAGAACGGCTTTAATGCGATCCCATAGCAATCATATGGTTCATTTTGCATTCCCTCAAACGCTTTACCAGATGCCACGCAAAAGTCGATGAGCGATGAGAGCGGTGCTTGCAAAACGTTGCATTAGACTCACAAGGCATTAGTGTCGAGGATATAGCCTGGATGCAACTTAATAGAAAAATGCTTGGCCATACGGTATATATATTTAAATGTGAAGCTCTCTAAAATCAATTAAAGTGAAAATACTATTAAGAATTCTAGAATTGCAAAATATATTATACATAAACTATTATGAACATCACATGATTTATAGTTAAAGTGCAAAACAGAACTGTGTATATGAATACTGTTTCTCGAAAAACACAATAATTCGATTTAAAATTGAAACAACCAAATAGTAACCATAAAGTGTCGCCCTTAGTAGGTTAATTCGTAACTACTGGACCTAATTCACCACTTTCAGTCATATTCAAGACCCGAAATAAATATTGTTGATTGAACCAGTAATATTCATTTTCACTCACAGCTTCGCTAGCTGTACCAGAGGCTGATAAAAATCGTATAATTTGATTTAAAAAACTTTCCACGAAAAATATATAAATCTCCCTTCCTTAAAACAACGTTCCTAGAACTGTAATAAATACATCCAATATGTGAATCCGTAAAAAAACTTTGCTTTGAGATAAGACGTATTCTCCCAACAACAAATTGCTCTTGACAGTTGAAACGAAACGCAACGGTAGCGAAGTGTTGGATTACCACGGCTAAGGGTGGAAATGAAATTACGCACCCGATTGATAAACCGAAGAGGGTAAGTACAGGGTGTGACGCGGGAAATTGTTCTGAATACAAAAGATATAGGTTTTGAATTACGTAAATAACTAAACTATAGTTAGTGATTTAGAATTTAATGAGACTGTTATATTGAAGCATCTGGTTACAGAATAAGGCATTACATAATTGATTTTGATCGGCAAAGTTTTCAGGTAGTTTTGTAGATGGTTTGATTAAATTGTAAAGAGAGATCAGATCATTATTCATTTTAGAACACAAGTAAAAATATAAATTATAATTGTTAAACATAAAATATATGAGATTCAATGCTCTAATAATTTAAAACATGAAATGTCAGGAGAAGTGGCCCTTGTCCCTGGCTTCGGACGAAATAACGACCGGTAGAAAATAATATTAAATATAGTAATTAAGTAGGACTATACGCAGAGATTACTTATGAGATTACTTATTTCATTCAATTACTGGAAGGATCAATATATGACGATAAAAAATGGATAGAGAAAAATATAGCACCATCCTAATATTAGTAGATTCTTCTAGAGCACTTATAACATTTGAATTTATTCGATAAATGTTACACTGTATTCTAACCGTTTTGAACGAGAAGAGTGGAGTCCCTCGCCAACGGCAGCTCAGAGTCGGTGAGCGTGGCGTCGGACGCGTTATCTGACGCCGATGTGGGCGTGGTGGGCGCTGTGGGCGACTCCGAGAGCCCGCGCTGGCGCCGCCGCCGCCCGCTGTCGCTGCTCGACCCGCTGCCCGAGCCGTACGGCTGCAGCCGGCCCAGGCCTGTGCAAACAGGAATCGTGAGGGCGAAGACTCGAAATAGACCTGATAGTAACTGATGCGATAGTAGAACAAGAGCCACCAAGTACAGATACAGGGGGTTTTCTAGTAGACCTGATGGGAACCAAGTACTTATAAGGATACAGACACATGTGAAATAGCAGATGAAGAACGAAATGCAGATACAGACATGTGATCAGGTTAAAAGGGGTCTTTTAGTTGACGATGAAGATTTTTGGTGATAAAGCACGGTATGAACTGACGTGAAGGTGAAGATTATGATAGGGATCTATGAAGGTAGAAAGTACATAAACATTCTAGGTTTGCTATAGGGATACTATAAAATAAGATGACGGTGAAGGCAGATACTCAAAAGCATTGTATAGATTAAGGATTTAGAGCTAAAAAAGGGTTTAATATGTTCATTTGGTTATAGAAAGCCACTAGCGCAAATGATAACTGCACATATGGAAGATAAATATATATAATATATATAATATAATAACCGGCTTTAGTAATATTGGTTATTCGGTTTAATAATTTTAAAGCTTTTTCGTTACTTCGACTATTTACAAATATACTTGTCATGCTAATAGTACTTAAATATATTATTCCAAAGAATAAGATCTTCACTTCTTTCAACCACCCAGTGAATACTCAGATAGTGTCAAAATAAAACTCCGAAAAGGCATTAATCGAAATCATTCCTGCAACTGCGAACTTCCAAATCGCTACATAGCTGTATTTGTCGCACGTACATTAAGTTAATAAATCGCCAACTTTTTTTTTTTTTTTTATTCAATAATATTTAAGGGACTTTTGTACTAATAGGAAATACATGGCAGTCCCATCGTACCTTATAAATACATACCTACACAACAAATTAAGAGCGTTACAAAAAAAAAAAACAAGCAAAACACAAATCTAACATTTCTCAATAACCAATTAAACTCTGTGCACTCCACTGCAAAATATTCAACGTTACTTTTTTCTGGCTACTATCCATTATATAAACAGGCAAAAAGACTATTAATAATATCACCCTCTTTAAAATATGTTACAACAACCCGAATACACTCTTCAAATACAAAACTACATATTAACTTAATCTTAACATCCAACTCCGAATTCGATGCACAAATTTCCTTAAATCTATCCATAATGATTTTCATACGGCTAAATTTATTCCTTTTTCCAGTTTCTTCTGTATTCCTTCCTGCCTCTTCAGACGTATAAGCAATTGACTCCTGCTTGTGTGACTCTATGTAAACTGATTGTTTTTTTGGATTTCTATTTTCCGCTCGTGTCAATGAATTAACACCTAAAATTGGCGAATACCTCTCATATCGTTCCTTCACATATTCCACATTTTTGCCCATACTGCAAGATATCATATTATTACTAACACGAGTACCTCCATCCAACACATTCCTATATGATCTTTTCTTATTATCCTGAGGTGTATTAGCTGACTGCGCGCTTTGACTTCTCAGATTGTCGAGTCTTTCACATACAGACTTTTTATTCAGAAACACCAACAAAGCTTTTCTATAAGTGCAGTTTTCTACACTCATAATCTTTCTTATAGCCTTTTCTTTTAAAAACATAGGACACGATTTATTCAGGGCCATGTGCGCACCCTTACAATTTAAACATTTAAAATTAGTGGTGTCACAATTACTATGACTTCCTCCACATTTTGGGCATAAAATCTTTTTTGTTGGACATGATCTCAATATATGCCCATACCTCCAACACCCAGAACATTGGGTAACAGGAAAAGTGTATGGTTCAACTTTTATCCTACAGCCATATATATAAACATACGGAGGTAAGGTCGGACTTTTAAAACAAAGCCGTAGACTCTCACTGTTTACCCATTCTCCATTATTAGTTTGCCGTTTTAATCTCCTTACTGTAACTACCTCTTTTTCACACTCCAAACTACTTAAAATTTCCTCATCATTCGTTTCCAAATCAATTTGTTTTATTACTCCATATGATAAATTAACTTCGTTCGCATACTGACATCTATAGCCCATTGTTTTAAATATGCTTAAATTAATGAGTTTTTCCGCATTTATTTTGTCTTCAAAATACACGAGCGCCCTATACGGAGTTTTATAATAAATCTTTAATATTTTGTTAACATCCTCCTTTTTCAACAACTTTGCCATTCCAAATTGTTTCAATAGAACCTCCTTTCCCGTAATGCATACTATTATTTGATCATCATATTGTACTATTGACGAGTTATGATTGACATTTGACAGATTCTTTTCCGAATTATGATTTTCCTTGGACAAAATCCTAGCAAATCGTTTATTTTTTCTACTGACCGTTGTAAAACCATCATCATCACCTACTGTATCCTCACTGTCCTCCCGGGCTCTCTTTTCCTGCGTCCTCTGAATCTCCATAGCATCACTATTGTTGTCACCATCTCTCTCTACTCTGCCTCCGCATTCATAGTAAACTTGTTGCTCGCTATCTAATAATCTCTCTTCCTCCATAATATCACTCCCACTGGAGTCGTCGAACAGCACATTTTTATCAATTTCACTCATTAAAATACAATTTGAAAAATTAAATACGATAATTTATAATGTGACACATGCACTCGTGACAGCGACTCGCGCGAGAATCTAAATCGCCAACTTTAAAACCCAGTGTAATTTATTTCTTCGCGATCGAAGTTGCGCGTTTCGCGATCCGCACCAAAGATTTTTCCATTGGAAACGAGTTGGAGCACTTGGCTTTGCTTAATGACAATTTCTATGTCAAAAGGAATGTATGACATATAAAATGTGTTTGAATTTAATTTATATTCGCTTTTGCACGGTAAATACTTTCAGTGCTGTTCGTCAAGATGTGAATGGCGAGTCAATTGAATCAATTAATCTTGAAGGATGTTTATTGAGACAAGGAATTAAGAAATAAGAGTGAAAACATTTGTTAATGCAGAAAAGTAGCTAACCGGGATAATATTTTGCCTTCGTTAAGTTAGGGGCATTCTAGAAGCTAGGGCCGGCGTTAGGGTAGGGCGCGGTTGGACGACGGCCCTAAGGCGCCAAATGCCGAGATTTACTATAACCTATAGTGTATCTGTAATTTACTCTTTATTGCTTGGATTTGGATAGGACTTATAGGTCACCGTGAAAATCTCGCCCAGGGCGTGATTAATGCTAAAACCGCTACTGCTAGAAGCATAGATGATATCTAGACTTAGTATTTAAGGCGAAACAACGTCAGACAACAATTTCATTTGTATTTGCTACAATATTAATAGTACTAAGTAGTCACTCAATCTCATCAGGAAACAGCATAAACTAACAAATGTGAATTGTAATGAAATCCTGCAATCAGAGCATTGAGCCGTAACATTTACAGCGTAAACAGATATTAGAAACAAGCATTAAACTGTCTAGACAGTTCGTAAAATGCCATTATTTTATGATGGACCTAGCTCACTTGGTCCCAGAATATAAATCTTTTAGCACGGACTTAACTTAGCATGTTTAAGCAATATGCTGCAAGGAGTCAACCTAAGCAGAAAGGGTAAATACTACGTCAAATGAAAATAATATTCATTTGCTTTCTATTTAATGTTTTAGTAATTTGAATTATTGGTAAATTGTAATGTAAGAAGTACATTTCATGGCTGAGCGCCTGGCGTCGATTGTTAATGGGCCTCACATTGTTATTTCAACACAAAGGCATAAATTATTGTTACGATGTTAAATATTCCTGAACTTATCTCTCTAAACAAAATACTTCGTGATGATAAACATTATTTTTATTGGTAATTTTTAGTGATTTCTAATTAGACACTAAGTTACTTACTACCTATACATATTCGTTTTCAGGAGCGATCTCACATCCCTGATAGCAAGTACCTACATTTCTTCTACAGAAGGTCGACAAAACAGACACGGGAATTATACCTCTCGCCGCACATACAATCGTACAGCGATCTTTGTCATGTCCCGAAGCCTTATTATTTCTAATTATGTCTGCCCTTTCCGTTTCAACTTCTTTATGTGGCTTCCTATTCCCTTTGTTATTTATTTTCGATTGGCATTTTTTTTCTCTCCAGGTAAATACTTAATGTATGGGAGCACCGTCGAGTTACGGATGCCTTTTTGAGGATTCGCATTTTTGTTTTCTGGTTTTATTATCATCCACTTACGGCTTACTATTGTCTTCGTCGGTTTGTTTTTGTTTTGATTTCGTTGTGGTGAAAGGTCTTTGTTCTGGCGGATTTAATTATCAGACGTCTTGGTCTTAGGATTCAGCGGGTCAAGATTTTTAGCATTGCGCTCTTGGCGTTACGTCATTGTCATTTTGGCTTTTAATTACTTTTTCTCGCCTTAAGTGTTGAGTTTAATGGTTTTCCTTGTTAATTTTGCTTTATGTCTACATTATGATATATATGGAATTAAATAAGTAACTGAACAAACCAACATGTGAAGATAATAATTATTATAATGTAAACTTCAAACATAATGTATATTTATTTGTTCATTTATTATTAAACTTGAATAAATAATTATTTATTTCACAGAATTTGGTATTTTGTTCTATTCTATTTGCAAACATTCAATATTTAAATTATACTTTTTAGGCAGAATAAACGAAAACCGATTTTATTTATTTATTTTAAGTAGATGTTACTGAAAAAAGTAGTCGTCATCAAAATTAGTCGAAATAACCTTACAGTTTTTAGTATATATATTTATGTTGGTTTATTGGGTCTTTAATTTATTTAATATTATTGACCGATTTGTATTTTTAACGATCGATATTTAATGTATTATTATAGATGCAAACGTGTTTTCTTCGCGCTCTTATACTCAGTGTACGCGTTATCTAGTAACTGAATAATATATTTCCGTAAAACAGAAAACAAAAAAGCCGTTCTCGTATTAACAAATTACAAATCCCGTAGCGTTCCAACATCCAATCAGCCGAGCAAACTTCCATGAAATAATTATAGAGCGGGCCCTCACAGAGGAGCCGCAAACAAAAAGGACAATGCGTTCGTTAGAGGCATTTCCCCCTGCCCACTGGCCACCGTTTCGGCGATGCTAATTGTGGCTGAGATCCAAAGACGCTGAAAGCAGTAGCGATAGATTTCCCGCGGGCCCACCAAGAAAAGGATAGAAATCATTTTAGTACCTACGTTCTCGAAAGGAAAGTGGAGATGAAACGTGTTCAAAGAAATCAGACAATTTTTGTTGTAAGATAAAATTCGTATGAATTGCGACGAAAATAAGGAAATAAATGTTGTCAACGATAATTCAGACTTTGAAAATACTTTTATAAAACTGTTTAATCTTCATATCAATATAACACTAATTATAGGCGACAAAATAAAAAAATACCAATTCAGAAATAAAAGCAAAATTTAATTATTTAAACTCACCAATGGTAGAAAAAATCCGAGAAATAAAGCACAAAAAACAAGAGAACGAATTGTTGCAAATCCAGATATCACAGCACTAATCACGTTCAACCATATTTGCGTTGCTTACACTAATTCGCGAAGCATCGACAGGCGCGGTGTGGTGGGCGAGCGGCGTCACAAATAAAAACAGCGCCTGTTTCCTCTCGTGCAGATAACGCGCTGATAATGCCGCAGGACATCCTGGTGATAACTGTGACCGGTCACTTTAATTATTTCATGTAACTTTTAAATAGCGGGTAACTCCCAGAATAGGCTCGTGAGTCACTTTTGACGAATTATCCTTATGACAAGGGGGTTGGAGAATGTTCGGCTCAATAAAAATAATACTAAATTAATGTGATAATTTTACCGATGTCCTAGTGTTACTTTTAAAATTATAACAAGAGTATATATTTTTTGGATATCTTTGGTAATTTGTTTTTACGTTAAATATCTATTATAATTATTACGTTTTTTCTAAGACAACTAACAAGCACATTTAAAGAGTTTAATGTCACCTCACCTTATGGCGACCAATTAGCACACTGGTCCAAAATGCGGCTTCTGGTGTATTCGATTTATTCTCTGTTTGATTTATCACACTTGCATTAAATTATTAATACTCAGTAATATTGTTATTAACTACAACAGTCCGATTCAAAATAAGTACATGCTATATTTATTATGGGTTTATATAGCTATAATCTGTTCGCGTGCGGTTTGCATGGTATTAACCGAATCGGATATTTCTACACAGGACGTTCGGATATGATAAACTGTTGGTTTTTGTGGCCGCACTTGGTACCTAATATTTGAGTGTTATAGATAATATTATTAATAAAACCAACTCAGGGACTTTTGCAGACCTTGTTTAGAATAGGTATTTTATTGTTTTTGCTTAGGGACTTTACAGATAGGTACTATACAAAAAGAAAAAAAAAAATTTATAGTATTTGTTTAATTGATTGTTTCAAACTTTGAAATTATAGTTACATGGTAGTATTATTAGATCTAGTACGCATGATCAGTAAGTATTACGTCAGTTAATTATTCAGAAAATTATTACAGGTATGTTTCATCAAAAAACATAAAAACTTTTTGTAGATTACTTTATTGAACAACAAATAAAATAGCACTATTAAAAAAAGTTATTTCTAAAGAAAGATTACCCTTCAAAGAAATTACCAACAACGTCCATTTACTAAAAACCCTGAACTTTAACCCAACAATACAACTCCTTTCAATAGCATTATTCAAATTTCAAACAAACAATCTTTAAACACTTCAAGATTTTAGATCCTTAACAAACTACCCCAAACCCACATCTACTCAGCGAAAAAACCGAATGACAATACAAAAATTGAATGGGACAAAATAGTGAACTCATAAATATACAATTGGCATGTTGCTTACGTTACAGAATCACGTCCCGGGGAGCCGAAAACTACAAAAACACACGCACACAAACATTCACTTTCCGCACGTATTGGCGTTCGTTAGACGTAAAATTTGAATGTTGCAAACACGCACAAACGAACCATCGAAATCCCTACGGGCCATCTGTCAGAGCTATAGAAAAAATCAAATAGGCAAATGTAGTCTCGTTAGGACCGAAGTGTTCCTTGCAAGCTTTTGTCCATGGAACGCGTGTGTTCAAGTAAAGTGTTGAGTAGTCAATCTAAAGGTTCTATTTCTAAATTTTAGAATTGTTAAGTAATACCTTAAGAGGGTATTTGCATCTCGAAAGTCAATTCATCTTCATCATCAGCTTGTTGCAATCCACTGCTAGACATATGCCCCTCCCACAGTACGCTACAGAGTCCGGTCTGCTGCTTTATGCATCCAGTCAATTGATATTTGTATAGTATTGCATTTATTATCAGGTGCAGCGTAGCTAATTATAGTTTGACAAACATAAAAAGGAAATGACATCAGTAAAAAAAATGCTTATTTGCTATTAATAACTCAATAACTTTTAAGGAGATATCATCCATCGTCCATATGCAATGAGGTGACAAAAAGCTCAGGAACAATTGAGAGCAGGCATTACTTTCTTTATGTAAATCAATATGAGTTCCCAGGAGTCCCTACTTCGTATATAATATTCTAAACACGGTGCCCCGCGTTAAGGCAAACGCAGAAATTTGTCACATGAGCGATGGTTCACCTACGTGTTTCGCCGTCCAAATCCCAAATATAATCCTTCGCAGTACAAATAAAACGCACCTTTATTACTTTAAAGGGAAAAGCTTAAATCCATCGCGGCCGCCTCCGGGGATTTCATATTTCATACCAGCGCGGAAGGCGCACACCGCGCGAATTTATATCTTGGAGCGGCAATCGAGGGTGCCCTTTCGATTGAACCGACGCGCTGTCACCTAACAGAGTCGTACTAACTCGCCGTGAGACTGTATGATTTTATGCCAGCAAAAGTAAAGAAGGTTGACAAATAGGTCGGGCGTGCCGCTATTCGGTTTTATTAAAATTAAAACGTTCCACCGTGACGTTAATAATATGAGCTAAGGTTTAGAATCGCGACGAGAGCGCGAATTTACAACTTGGGGTGAGTTTTTATTATACTCTAGTTTATTGCCTCTCGAGCGGCGGCATTAGAAATAATCGTCGATGTATTTCACGATGACAACCGCGGAGAACGGAGCAATCTAGCGAGAGACCTTCGCGGAATAAACGCTGATCGCGATAGGCGCTCGCGATACGAAGCGAAAATTTCTAAAAACAAAGCGGACGATAAATCAGCGGATGCGGGAGCGCCGGGGCAGAAGGCGCCGTCCACCGCCCTAACTCACTGCGCGTACAATTTCACTCACAATTTATACGACGTGAATTACTGTAGTTGTCAAACGCTGACGTTTGCGTATCGGAAGAATAAATGATAGACACGAGAGGCTGGAGTCTGCGCGCTTTGTCATTGCGGTCACGTAGAACCCAGACACGACGGAGGCGCAATCTCCGAAGAAAGAATTACATTTACCCAAAGCATGGGAAAATCTCGAGTAATTCAATGCGAGCAATAAAGAAAATACATAAAAAAATCTATTTGGCATGACAAATGCTGTGACGGGTTCGCGTAGGAATATTTTATTGAGCCAACTCACATCGAAAATATAGAAGGAACGTTTGAAAACTAGAAATTATTTTGTAAATGTATTTGACGGAGTTGTGAAATGATTTGCAAATTGAATGTAGGACGTGATACAACAGATGTTGCCGGCAAAATGTCAGACAAATTGAGATAGCAATGCGTTCAGGGCGGCTGCACGTCGAATGGTGACAGGACGAAAAAGGATTATGAAAAAAATGTTTTATTGTTTCCAATTTCATGCCGTGTCACATAAGGAAGGGACGAAGAACATTCTATTCCCGTACTGGCATTTACGATTAACTGACGTCAACCAGGCGGCCGGTCGTAAAACCAATAAGCTAAACTACTACAACATGGAAACATGATGTAATAACTTTATCCTAACATTACGAAACGAAATCAGGCCGTCCGAAAATGTTGGCATGAAATATCCGTAAACGCTCAGACTTTAGGTTCTATATTGAAAGGATCGTAGTAAAACTTAACACAAGCCATTTGTAACTTGTCCGAATATTAATAGCCAATATAATACTGTCAGTTGTTCTCGTTACGATATAATCACACTCGAATCTAATCCCGGAGGCACAATCGGCCACAAACACTCCCCGATTGCGAATCATCGCCAGCTTAGATCCAAAAATCTCTACACACAGTGTTTGTTTTTGATTTTTGTCTAACGAGACAATGGGGAAATGATGAGCAGTGCGCTGTACATCGCCTTTGGGATTTCACCCCAGTAACACCGCAACCCCTGCCATGCGCGCTCAATTGATTTTGTACTTTATAATACTGTAGATAGGATTGGAAGTTGATTAATCCGGGCCTGGATTTAAGATGTTTCGTTTGTGGTGTTAGCCCATATGGCTTCGAGCAGGCTGCGGCGAGTGACGGAACGCCACTCGGGGGAGTAGGATTGGCCAGTGGCACCATTCATGTCAGTGGGCAGTGAGATTTTTGAGCTTATTTTCTCGCTGTGTCCGACATATTTTCCGAATTATTTGTCGAACATTTCGATGTTGGACAATGATTTACCTCGACTGGTTTGGCTCACAAACAGTCATTGAAATTACTGGTTTTGTTTAGGAATTGTACTTCAAAATATAAACAGTTTTGATTGATGTGGTTATTGAGATTGCATGATGTCAATAATTAGCGATATCGTTTATATTTAGTCTATCAAATATTGTGCAAGTTACTGCAATATTTTGGTTCATTAGCGTCGGTCAACAATCAATTATAAATAGAACAATACATTAATAGAATCAAAACATTACGCCAACATGTATGTTGACAAAATGGATTCATCAGTGATCAATGAAATCTATAATTGATTCTATCAACTGCAGTAGTTATGTAGTTAATTGCAATAGTTATGTAACTTAATTTTTAGCTAATTCCTACATGAATACTATCAGACACAAATGAAGTACATCATACATACATAAACTTACGCTTTTATCCCCGAAGGGGTAGGCAGAGGCGCCACCAGGACACCCACATTTCGCCTTGTATGTTCCGTCTCACGATGTGATAGTGGCGAGCCTATCGCTATATCGGGCACAAATTCCTGACTCCGGGCTGATAATAAATAAAAAAATCCAGTATCACTTTGCCCGACCCGCGACTCGAACCCGAAACCTCAGCTTTGTAACCGTACCGTAACTACGCCACCGAGGCAGTCGTCATGAAGTACAATGTAAATCAAGTACAAATACCTTACAATACAGACAAGAGCAATCAATTGATTTCAAATCAAACCAATACCAAGAGAGTGAACTGATTAATAAGACACAACCATCTATTTTACTGACGTTAATGGTTAAATCAGCGAATCATTGATCCTGTTATTATTTGTATCAGTAAAATTTGCTTATGTGGTATTAGAGAAGATCCTGGCAGGCTTATGTGCCGCTAATTAGTCGGTGTTGTTTACCTTTGTGATACATCAAAGTGTGTTGGTAATCTGCGGGTATTGCTGTCTTGGATAGTGGCAGATCGATATGGCAGTAAGTTTGAAAATTTACTCATAAATTTGTATTCGAAATGTGATCGCAAAGAGATAATAAAATATGTAATTAATTATTTTCAGAATGCTCAGACATAGATCTTTCTGTAGTTAAGTAATTGAGTTCTTGTTTAATTTCGCTGAGTGTTCTTTTTCGTAACCATATTCAATTCAAACAAATGCAATTCCATTTACATTTCTATTTCTAATACCACGTATACCAGGTATACCATCAAATTCGTTAGCTTCAGCTACCGAACTGTCCTGCAAATTGAGCCGTAATATTTCGGCTATCGTTGTGCCTGTTCTATCGACAAGCGTCACTAGTGGAGTGCTATCTCGAACTCGTCTCAAACTTGGTGATTTATTTACGGTGACTGGTATCGATCGAGCATGAGCGCTCGTCCGGGATCGAGGTCAAGTGGCTCTCATTCTTCGCGTGTTTTCTTCCACGAGTGTTCATAATAAAAACCCATTAATAGTAATCGGTCTTCAACAACTTGTAGACGTAGGGTATTGTTAAAGGACTACCTCGGTGGCGTAGTTGTACTACGGTACGACTACAAAGCTGAGGTCTCGGGTTCGAATACCGGGTCGGGCAAAGTGATATTGGGTTTTTCTATTCATTATCAGCCCGGAGTCAGGAATTTGTGCCCGATATGGCGATAGGTTCGCCCCCTATCACATCATGGGACGGAACATACAAGGCGAAATGTAGGTGTCCTGGTGGCGACTCTGCCTACCTCTTCTGGGATAAAGGCGTGAGTTTATGTATGTATGTAAAGGACGATACTAAAGTATGTTTTCGATGTGTCAGGGGGTTGACATATATTTTTGGTTGTTTAGATTCTCAATAGTCAAATTGGTAAGCAGGATTGTGGCTTATGATGACTTTGAAGACTTTTAAAGAAAGTTGTAGTTCATGGAAAATTTAAAAGTGATACTCAAGAATAAAAACATGTAAGTTATGAACATTAGCCGAGTTCAAATAGCAGTTGGCATATACTTTTTGTAAATTTAGTTATTTAAATGCAATTATTTAGAAACCTGCCAAAGTTTCGAATAAAAAAGGAAATCTCCACATTTGTTAATATCCTAGCAATAATGTTGGCAAATAAATAATATTACTGTAGAAATCACAACTGCACCAGTTCAACGCACATATGCAGCGTAATGTAGTAACCGTTATTGTGTCATTATTAAGCAATTCTTATCTGCAATTGTCGCTTCCCACCAGCCGGCGCCAGGAGGTTGACGAACTCTACAGATTAAAACATCATTAGCGCACAATTATCCTATTAACGTAACGTAATATAATTTCGAATACCTCAAGCTTTAGTGCTGAAAACAAATCCAATAAGATGAACAGGATTTAGTGGCTTAATATTTGATCTCTATGAATATGAAATACGTGAAATACAGGACTGACTTTCAACAGAGGTCGTTCGGGATTAGCATAACCGTGTTACTATAGTCGACAACTAAGACTTCATTGTCTTACTGGTCTTCATTAGCTTTCAGAATTACAACGTTGGATTTGTGGATTTGATTCTTCGGATTTGGGGCTAATTGTGGGTTTATCTTTCATAATTTAGTTATGTTTGTAAGATTAACTTGGTTTAATAATAATTGTATGAAATCAAATGCGATGGTGATAATTACTTAGATTTTTGGTAAGTGTGATAGATTTATACACGTGTAGTTTAATCTGACCCCAGTATCAAGTAATTCAGTTAGTAACTAATATTTATTTTAATCATGGGAGCATTAGCAATGTAACGTTATGATTTTGTGAAGATCTACTTAGATACATTACATTCCATAATATATGGCCTAATCTTTCTTAAATGTACTCTGGATTGTAGAGGAGGCCTTTGCAGTGGGACGTATGTAAGTACATATATGGCCTGATACAATACATTATGTTATAGCTTTATTGGGGCCAAAGATATATTTTTTTCATAATTTTAGTCAATATCTATAGATGACATTACGAACTTTGCAATAGAAGTTTCTTATACAAAAGCACATATTAATGGAGCCAAATTTACCAATCAAGACCAAAGGTCAAAATAGATTCGATGATGTCCATCAGCGGTCCATAACTCAAATTAAAGAAGCGTCGATCGAATTACAGAAACAGTACACCGGAGGTACATAATTGATATAATTGTTGGGTTAGATCGGGTCAATTAATCATAGGATGCGGTCCGCAGCCACATTATCAATTTGTTCGCCGTCCAAAACATTGAAACGCGTTTCAAATGTCACTGCCCTAATTTCACAACTGTTTACAATGACATTGCGATTTTGTTACGGCTTCCATTATTTATTTTTGATGAAATTTACATTCCCGGTAATTGTAATTGTTGATTATTATAGTATCGAGTTAAAACTGTGAAAGTTCAGAAACGTTTTCCTCAAATGGTTAATCGTAATATGCTATGCATGACATACTGAATTTAAAACGGTTTCGGGCAAAATAATAATATACACTCTATTTGGATTTAATTATGTAAATGATAATTATTAACTAACCTCCTTCAAGTTTGCTGTTCAACCTATTTAACTGCCAGACGCAGAATTATAAAATCCTCCTACCCTTCGATGACGCTCACGTGACCATACCAAAAACTCGCAAAAATCCATAAACAATGAATCATAAAGGCTTAAAAACAAACGACACGTAGCAAAGAGTTCATCCGCGTACGTCTGTGCACGATAAATACCGTTTTAATTCAGTCCACAGTGTCGATTAAACGATTTAATACGTGTTTGCAGAAGTTTTAAAGGCTAACAAACAGTGCATGATAATTGGGCAAAAATATTTTTTTTAATTAACGCACAAAAGCTACAAAGAATCCGACTGATTGTGGAGCATTTGCGACGAATTATTTGGGGACATTTTGGAGGCTTGTCATGTGAGGGGGAATAATAGGCTAGTTGGGAATGCTGAGAGGATAATTACAGTTGCGAGTCTGACGAAACACTTTTGATTTTTGGTGGTATGTTTTACATACAGCTATAGTATGTTATGTATTGCCCTTTTTAAATATATGGCTAAAACAATATGAAGACAACAGTCACTCCATGATCGTCTGTTTTAAATAACCGACATCACGGTACACCCAAAAATTTATGAAATATTCGACTAGATTCATCAGCTTATAACGAATTTGCGACGGATACGATGCTTATCCCAATAGTGGGACAAATAAAGCTAAAAATAAAGTATGTAATCGAATCTGGTACAAATTAAATGAGGTAGATATTGATTGTAATTCCACCAGTACTAAAACAAACAAAAATAAAGTGAGACATGTGCGTGCAAGCGCTGTAAACGTCCATAAAAAACGATAAGTAACTCAAAGCGCCCAGCTTGAGTAGGGCTGTGTTTTAGTGGCTACAAATACTGATGGACAGATTGAGGTGGCATTTATAGTTCATGTATAACCCATACGAATCCCGCTGATTGGCATGCCCTTCTTGAAAGATCAGATATGAGCCAAGTCAATTTGGTATTTGCTATCACTTGGTATCAGTACAAACACCAGCTTAAATTAAACCATAAACTAATACAAGTAAATTAATATCAAAACATGTAAAAGGTCTTAGTAAAGTGGTTATAATACCAATAAAATTTTAAAACGACTAAGTTTAAAAGTAAAATCTAAAAATATACCACCATCCTTATAAACTCTAACCGTTATCGTCGAAAATAATCTAAACTATTAAATGTTTTTAAAACACACTTCGAATAGAAACGAAAACAATGCTATTTCAGAACAATCGTAACGTAAATCTCTTTTAACTGAAGTTAAAAAGCATTTTAAAAAGAAGTCATACCTCGTAAATATCATCAAGCTAGAGTGCTTATGCTAAGCATCCACTAGGAGAGTTCCGCTGAAGCAATACTGCCTTTGTAATAAAAAATCTCTTATACCTTTGACATGATACTGTGTCGACTCAGCTGTTCGAACTTAAATAAAATATACCACGGCATTACAATTGGTGTCATGGACGCTTACCTTTACAAAGCTGTAAAAAATCTCAGTGTTACTAAACAATAAACTCGTGTGCCGCCCAAGCATGAGACATTTTCGAAGCACTAAACTTATGTTTATGTCTCTATTACTTCACTTTAAAAATAGACGAACTTCGAAACAATAAAGTTGTTTATGGCCAGGACCGAATCTGTGGACTGTTGGCCTATTGTGCTGGGGGTCATTTTCTAACTGGACAATTGAATAATCAGATGGCAAGTAATTTTGAGACGTGTATTTGAGAATGCTACTTATACATACTTACACTTATGCTACGGCCCAACATAAATTATGTAAAGGATATGTGAGTAATATCTAAAAGATGTAATTGTTATGTTAGATATATTTAACAGCAACACCTAGGTTACAGCCGCTCACAAAAATTTTTAAACTAGAGAAATAGCAAGAGCGTTGCCAGAATGTTAAATTCACATATGAATTATAACACAAATAATCCTTATTTTAATTACAAGTCGTATGCTGGACTGAACAAAATATTTATGTTTAATTATAATTCTCTATCCGTCTAATGTCTAGACAGTTTAAATACTTTCGTTTGAATAAATTATAATGAATAGGCTAGTCTACGTTTTCTTTATCAGTTATTATTCATAGCTTTACCCGCGAATTGCTTTTTAATTTTTGTTAGATAAGAATAATTTATTTATCTCACTGTTAGGTCCATAAACTTTTTCTATACAAAGATAAATTTCTATTGTTTTACTCAGAAAGCAAGGCATAAGTTTACCTAAAATCATTAATTGCTTCTTGACTATGCATATAAACAATAATAAAAATCCATAATTACTCGCTGACAACCCTTCAAACAACAGCTTGTGTCCCCCAATATCAAGTGCATTGGACCCGAAAACAGATCCTCTTGGGGCCAAGGGCCCTTGAACTGTCTTCAAAAAACGGCCCTGGCGAACACATGTTTGTACTTAATTTGAGTTATCTTCCATCCGTTCTTTGGTACAAGTAATTATGTTTTTGTGATACTTGACACAGTAAAATATCACCTGATGTAATGCTAACTGCATATGCTGTTGCATTTGTGTTAATTAATGCAAAAATCTGTGTGTGTACTTTATCAAACAGGGTAATATATTGTTTAATTAGTGTAGTGGCTTATTGTGTATAGTTCGTGATTACGAAAGCTGTAAGTGAAGTAATCGAAACTACGGGAAATTAAAAAAGTAAAAAATTAAACCTATAACGCGATAAAATCTGTAAAAAAATATTGATTTCAATGTGTAATATGTCCTTTGAGAATCCATTGTGATCTTTTTGATTACAATTATAGTTTCTATAATCATGTGTTTTCTTTTGTAAAAAGCAAATATATTAGTGAAGACTTTAGCGTTAACTCTCATTCTATTATATCATGACGATCTCTCTTCTAGGTGTTAGTTTGGGATGTGCCTAACTAACTATTAAATCAGATCTAGATCTTGTGTTGTATTATTTAAAAATATGATTTAATCATCATAAAATGTTTTAACAACGTTGCAAGCGTTAACAATTCCAAAAAGCTAAAATCCACATTAAACAATTCTCAGACAGGCACATCCACTAAACGTGGCAAGAACAAATTTCCCGCCATTCTCACGTAATAACGCTCTTACACCGAGTGCAATGTACCAACGTAATAAAAGTAACGCACAAAGCCCGCTCCTTATCAAAATGCCACGGCGAGTACGATGGCATCGCTCTATGCCCTGTTCGTAACTACCGACTTGGGACCAATTCGCTTTATATTACCTTCTTCGGCGCGCGTCATGTTCGAAATTCAAAATTATGTGCCGCCGCCGCCATCTTTATCGTCGCGATGACAGATTTAGATTAGTTATTTGATTTACTGGCTCTTTACTGCATGGTTGCCATCCCGCGCGGTTCCGCATTAATTTCGATGGACGGGCTCGTTTGGACGGCGTTTGCGATAGTGTGATAGTATTTATAATGGATTTTTAATTTTTAATTATTACATATTGCTGAGAATTTGTAATTAAATTAATTATTACAAACAAATAATATATTAGAGATATCGTCTATGACATTTTAAGTGATCGAGACATGAAAGTTTAATTTTCAGAAAGCTAGAATATGTTTCTGATTCTGCATTAATAAATCTTGAACGTAACTCTGCAAACGTGATTCTACGAAAGTTTCATGTTGTGACTTTATTTTAAAACATTGTAAATTATAAATGCACTTCAATTTGGCCAATAAACTCTGTACGTGCTGATAAAAAATATGAACTAAAGAAAATAAATTGGCTTTTACAAAAATTTTAACTTTAAAAAATTTGTAGCATAAACAAAACGGTCCGATAACGCCAACGTATAAAATAAAACTTATTATGTACTCATCTTAAAATTTACAACAGTGCGAGTCAAAGACAATGCTTTCAGGGTACGAGCGTCCTTCCACAAAATATTTTCAATACCGAGGGAAATTGGTCAAAAATGACTCGCAAACAAGATTATCTCGACTTCTTTGTCGTCTCTAACCAAATTGCGACTTAAGTAAGTTACTTTTAAAGTTGATTTTCCTTTGTCGATTTCTATAGAAGAAGAGCCGACGTAAGTCTTTTGTGGACGCGAATGGAAAATAATTTATATGATGCCATTATTTTAGGTTTTTGAACTCGTAAAATTTTTTGATAGAACACATCGCTCGAAACTAAGGTAATTCTAATTGCATCCATTGGCTTTTCGTATGTAACTATATTTTAAATTGGTTCAATTTGCACAATAAATTGGCTACCAGGTCGAAAATTTACCATCAATATTCTATAATGCCTCGGTGGCGTAGTTCTACTACTGTATGATTACAAATCGAAGGTTCCGGGTTCTATTCTCGGGTCGGGCAAAGTGATATTGGATTTTCTATTCATTATCAGCCCGGAGTCAGGAATTTGCGCTCGATATGGCGATAGGCTCACATCGTGGGTCGGAACATACAAGGCGAAATATGGGTGTCCTCTGCCTACCCCTTTTAGTAATAGGGCGGGATTTTATGTATGTATCTTTCTATAATATGCACGACGACAGTTATGTGCTTTCTTATCAGATGTACTCTTGTATAACCTAGGCATAATTAATGTGTCTAAAACTACATAAATTATAATTACTTTGTCTCTATTTTGAGCTATTGTAAAATTGCTCTTTTAGAAGTCTATCATCTTACTTCTAAACTATCACCTGAATCAATAAATGTAAATCTACAACAATAACCTTACAAGGTGTGTTCGATAGATGGCTTGTATTCGAAAAATAATAGGCGCCCAATGGGATGCATCCAGGATTACCAAGTTTTTCCATCTAAAACTTGAACTATAAATCGTCACGGGCCAGCGGAACTATCGATATCCCCTTTCCCCAACTAGGGTGAGGCTTCGCAATTTATTTGCTTTGGATGTGATTAAATTAGCAGTATTTTGGGAGTTTTATGCGCGTGCCAAGTGGGTTGGGGAGATACTTGGTTGACTACGAAATATGGGAATTCGATATACTGTGTTTATTCCAATAGTTTTTGTCTTAATTAGTTTTTCAATTAAACTAACGCTGGGTGTACATTTATAATGACGAGATTGGATGGTTGTAGAAATGAAAACGAGTACAGATCACAAATAGAATTATCCTTGTCGACAAAACTTGCCATCACTTATAACAAGAGCGATAAGACCGCCATCTGTACTTTTTTGTTAATCTGTAATGTCTTTAAGTGTTTTCTTTCCTTATTTATGTGCAGTTAAGAATAAAAATATAACAAATATACCGTGCCAACAAAAGTCGTCGATGACACAACATGCATATTAGTAACAGGTAAACAAACTGAGTATCAATACACCGCACGTGTAATGGCTATTTTAAGCCGTCACGGAGGGAGCCCGCGGTGCCGGCTCACGCAACCGCCAAACCACAAGCGTAATGTGATCGAACACTACATATATAGGGATTATTTCGCTGTTGAAATCTGTTGGCGAGTTGTAGAGGGATTTTGAATTGTTTGGTGATGGGTTGGATCGAGATTTAATATGCCTCACCAATATGATGTATTGTAGCAATTTGCTTCATGACGTCATCGATACCTTTGTGAAAAATTTAAAAAGAAACCAACTAAGGTTCGGAATATTGATTTTTTACTGATATGATCTTATGAGATGGATTGTCACTCTGATGATCAAATGTAAAACTCCATAGAAACCATGAAAAATTTTGAGTCTCTTGAAGTTAGAAAGAAGAAATCGAAGTAAGAAATTATGAATATAGATACCGTTGCTACTGTGGCTAAAAATCAGAATAGTAAAAATATCTAAGAACTGAATGTTATACGAGTAATTAAACTGACCAAACTGTAATTCTTATTTGATAAGCATAATAATTGTATTTTATATTGAATTATATGATTAACTTTTCAATTATGATGTATCTGTATCAGCCCATATACGTCCCACTGCAAGGCACGGGCCTCCTCTACAATCGAAAGTACGATTGAGAGGGCTTAGGCCATATAGTCCACCATGCTGGAATTGTGATGTAATGTTAATGATATAGAGCTCATTGTTTTGTTCAATTACAAGGATGTTACTATAAAGTTCTTGGTATTCATACGATGTGTCAGTTTGAGATCATCAATTGTTTTTGCGAAACATAGCGATTGTGTTATGTTTCATTTGCGGTTTTGGTCTAGTCAATGTTATAATGAACTTAATTGTCTATCTATTTGGATTTTCCCTTAACAACAAAACATTCCATAAAAGAGTATATTATATATCAATGCTTAGGTTTATTTAAGGAAAATAATGAGTCATGATTACAGCAAAATAGTACAGGAAATACTGAAGAACTGTGAATGAAAATGTATCACTTTTTACTATTTTGGGAATATTTTTTTTTATGTAATTTGCCAAATAATTTTACAATATGTGGTGGATTTGATAGTTTAAAAAATGACTACGACTTTTGAATTACATGTAGTTATTCTTATTAATCAAGAAGATGTACTACTTCTCCAGTAATATCAATATTTTATATGTAATCAAATTCATTCAACAAGCCGATCTAAGGAGCCAATAGTACCACCGGTCGTTTAGATCGAACCCGCTCCTAGATAACAACAATTTATTACGTCGAATACACATAAAAATAAAAGTTTAGGGTCACCTAACTTAGCCTCAAGGATCCTACACCAAGCTAATAAAATCTTTGACACATGTGCTACGAAGTAGACAATATTGTTATCTGCTGATAGGGAATAAATATCATTATCCTATACACCGTGTTAGCACTTAAGACATTTTGATAATGGCGCAGTGTGTATCTCGATGGAATATCGGGGTCATGATATGGAAGCTATCTATTAAACATAAAATTGGTAATAATGTGTTACACGTTTCATCAATTTGCAAACCATTTTGTGCGCTTAATTCCAAAGATAATTCTGATGATTAATTGAAGTGAGGTAACAAAATTGTACAATGAGGTTGTGGATTAGAAATCGATAGGCCTCGCCTATTGCGTGAAAAATTACGTGTGCGTATTTCATGGGCTAATGCCACGCAAAGCCAGCTCTTTATTCTAATTCTTTATATTACTTCTCTGTTTACGTACTCACCTTTTCTCGTCTTAATGACGTTCAAAATAAATGAAAATATAATTACATCGAAACACGGGTTTATTTTATCGTAGTAATTCGAGTTTTCATTCCACTAACGATACTTCTATGGTATATGAAAGTTTGAGGTTTGAAGACCGCAGTGGTATACAAAAATAAAACGATTCCTTTAATGTATACTTTAGAAACGAAATCAGAAGTAATATATATAACAAATGGCCTCGCATCTCATGTTGATTAGATACCTGCAATATATCTCGAAGGGAATGTCTCTTTATTCTTAAAGGGCAGATAACGGCGAAAGAACGCGCGTAATGGCCGAAAACGGGGCCAAAATGGTCCGACCCTGGCCCCGCCTGGCCCAAAGTGGCCTCACCGGCTCCTATTTTTACATATTATACTCCGAGGGTGGCATTAAATTACGTTGGATTTTTTTTGCGCCAACTTATGAACGGTCATATTTTGCGGAGGTGCGTGGATTGCAAAGGACTTTTGGTTTGTGGCGAGAATGGAATAATTATATGTTTTATGTGGCCCCCTTTTTTATTGGATGGTTTTTATAAGGGTTATTGTAAAGAGCTCTAAGTCTGGTCTCCATAAATCCTGCGAGCTTAAGGTCGTTTTAGGACGCGATCGAACATTATTTCCGGATTTCTGGTTATATAGAGATATTGTGCATCGATTTTCGCTTCGTAGCGCTTTTAGATAAATTTATTTTTAATTTCAGAATAAAACCTATTTATTTTAGCACAATTTTGACTTTTTAAATACATTCAAATGATATAGAATATCGTTGATTCGATTTAAGCTCAAATTAATTATTGACTTTATACTACTACAAGTTTTTGTGAGGAAATCTGCTTATCTGAGATATCACAAGGACTTCTAAATCATGTCTGAATGCCTCTAATATCTTTTTGGCCCAGTATATTTGGCTAAGGCCTGTTCCTACTTAATTGTAAAAAAGGTTTGTATCTATCAGTGGGATACTGCAATAATAAAATCAATGACAAACCTGTATTGAAAGATTGCTTCATTAGTTTTTTCACAATCAAATCATATTATTTCAAATATAAAAAATAACATTAGATTAAAATTTTAGTAACAGAAGATTTTAGTAAATACGGCGTGCAAATTTGTGGGCATACATTTTAATACTTGTGTGCCAAGGATTGCCAAAATACATTTCAATAGTAAGATTCATAGCTGGGGTAACAGGCAGGTTTTGTGCTTACATATTACTAAAATACTTACAATAGGTGAGGGTACAGTTCATTTCAAAATATTGAACCTTATAATAGGGACGGTAGATGATAAATATCATATGAAAAGCATTTCGTTTCACAGTTGGTTATTAAACTAATATAGCATGCGAAAAAACACGCTATATTAAGTTGCTATAGCATGAGTGACTACCAACATTTCACATGACAAATCATTGTGAAATCACAGTGAAAAATTTCAAATGCATTCCAGAGCAACCGAGTCTTTCAGCCAACTGGGTTTTACAACGTTAACATATGGAACGGAGTCAGGGTCAAAAGCCAGTAAAACATCACAAAAGCGACGTACGGTGCCTGTGTTGCTATTGTGTTTCAAAGCTACGACATTGTTAACACTACCTTCGACGTCAGAACATTTCCGATGGGCCACCGGATTGAACTGAAAGGAAAAACGTGACATCAGATTTAGTTTCATACTCACGACTCGATCTTGGTGTGGGGTCAGGACTATGTATGTGACTGTTGGGTATATTTATTTATATGAATTATTGCATAATAACACCATTTCATAAACTGTGAATATTAAATATTGAGGAAAATCTCATACAACTACGAAATTTAACACTAGCGACACACAAGAAAATGGCTTTAAAGAAATGTCTTGTAATTAGTAAAAATATCGCTAACTTTCATCGCAAGAGTTTGCTAATTCATCACACACTGTGCGCCAGGGACACCGATGAGGTCATAACTTCGATTATGCATTCGACGGCCTGGTGAGACCACGTTTTATGTTCCCCTGCCGTAGAAGTACCGGGCGGTCGTGATTTGGCTGCATAATGGATCGTTTGGTTATTTTTGTGGCTAAGTTTTGGCGTTTGGTATTTAGGTGTTGATAATAAATCAATAACATTTTATATTAGTGGTTTCAAGGCGTGTCATTCGTATTGGTAATTTTAACATGGTCCTTTAAGCGGGGCTTGAAGACGCAACTAAACAGGTTGTCATAATCGATACATATGATAGGGAGTGATATCGCCTTTCACCCTAGATGTTCTATTAGGATGGCCCTGTAATGTCTTTCACTCTAGATCTTCTATTAGTATGCCTTCAGGTTCACTGAACCCACATTACCATAATAATAAAAAATCCATTGCCGAACTCATGAAAAATATTTTAAAAACATTTGTCCTATCTAAGATTAACAAAGGCACGAAAATTTTACACTGAGAATTGAAGCACGACGAGAGCCATTAGCCATGCTCAATAAAGGCTTGATAAACTGACACCAAGCATTGGAGCTCAGCGAGTCTCTTAGGAACACTAGCAACTAGTACCTGCTTCTTTAAACTAACTTTTAAGTGCATTAATAAGGACAAGTACAATAGTCTATTTGATCTAAACATTTTTACTAGGAACTTATCCCTGAGGCGGGACTGTCACTTTACTTCATTGCGTATTAACCCACCCACTATGGTAAGTGGCCTGTTTTTCAGACTCTTTTTAGAAAGATAACTTTTAATTTTTGCAGGATTAAACATAATTTTCAAATCTAATATAATACAATTGTACATAAACGGAACCATATGCATACATATTTATTTGAGATATTTTTGTTAATCATAAGGATATTATACCATTGTAATACTTTACACTGGAGTCAAATTACAAACAGCTAATACAACTTAAATTTTGAAGAATCAAATAATAGGTTTCTTGATTTCACTGCGACATTGTATGACGTAATATCAAGAAGTAATGTTTCTTTTCTAATTAATAGAGGAAATTCTAATCTAGAAGCTGGTCAGACATAGATTGAAAGGTGTGGATTAACCAAATTACTTTACAAAATCCTATACAGACGTGAAGCCAAAGCGGTGCTCAACGAAACAGAACGTGAGAGCAACGCTGCGAATCAGCTGGCTGCAATCGAACAAGCGGGATGGAGAATATATAAACTGATTGGTGGGAAAAAGACAGACGGTATGCGGACAGCTGGAGACGTGAACAGAATTTCAAATTCGACGTATGAACCTAGAATAATTTTAAAAATGTTCTAGGTGAGTGCTATCGTGATTATCGAGAGTGATGGAGCTAGTAGTTTAATGATAAAATTTCATTCAAGTCTATTATTACTATAATATGTAGGGGCAAGTCGCATATTTACAAACTCAACGTTTACACCAAATATAAATTTAGGTATATACTTTTTATTCTACCAATTAGATATTATGTAAATATTTTCTAACATATACATCATTCTTTAAGATTATCAAGTTATTTTTGCCTTTACTATCATCACAGAAGCTTAGTTAAGTATTTGGTTAATAAGTGCTTTATTAACAATATAGTTTTTATTAAGTTGAATGAAAGGATGCGAGTTATAAAGATTCCTATTTGGTAGTTTTTAATCGTCATCGTTAATTAAATCTAAAATATCATTAGTATTGGACTGTATAGTAGATGACTACGAATCACTAATTAACGGTTAATTTGTATTCTTGTGATTATTTATGATTACGATCAATTGGATTTCCTCATTATCCTTAAGTGTACTGTTAAGTGGCGTATATTACTTAAATATATTATTAGCTATCTTACTATTTTATGTAATCTAAGAAAGATAAGCACGCCAATATTGTTTTATTATAAGCATTCGCGTATTTATGAGGTGGTTTAACGTATGCATATAAAATTATAAGAAGAAATATATATTTTTTAAAATTTTCTTTTATAGTAAATAATTACATTAAAGCAATAACTCTTATATCATCAGAATTAACAAACAGCATAGTAAGTGAACAAGAATAAGAAGCCCTGTATCCTTAAGACTAATAAAAATTAAAAATATTACCTCCGGGCGCTGAAAGTTACACAAACTGAGTAGAGATTGTTTTTACAATGTAATCAAAGTAACTAGCGTTCCCAGAGGTGTTGAATGTAACGTTGAATCTTTCAAAACTCGCACAGTAGTTTGTTTTTCAACTCTCCATACAGTTTTTATTATGTTTTCAATACGTGATAAGTTTGTTCGTTGAGACGCCGTAAAAGAGCATTTTATAGTCTTGCTAACTTTTGCCTGCCGCATGGTTCGCTATTTCGTCTATGGTTAAAGAGGTTTTACAATATATCGTTTTTTTATTTATTTCTTAAGAACAGGTAATTGTAGTTTCAATACAAGACCGTAATAGCAACTAATATTTTATGTAAATTTATAACAATTTAAAAAATAGAAATAAAATAAAACTACATCTAGAAATCTCCAGATACTTACATATTTTATTTCAATTTCCAAATAGAATAGGTCAGTACAACGAAATCAAATGTAGCCAATTGACACAAAGAGAACTTTAAAGCATAACTCCGCGAAATTACTATACCTTTGTGTTGAAACCATATAACTACTGGATGTTACTGTCTGATTATAATTAATTAAAAAGTTTCCAGGAATTCCTTCCGCATATTACGTAGATTTTACATCATGTTCAAGTACTGTGAACTGGGAAAATAGCTTGCATATTGTAAGGTCAGTTTTCCAGAATTATTCTATTCCTAACGAATCCGAACTTCGAAATGAAGTCCACGTTACGTAATTTGACGGTAGTATGCGTCATTATTATTAAATTGTATATTTTGTTGGATCAGTATTAAATCGTTGTTACCAAAATACCCGTTTTTACTTTAATTTTCTGTGTTTTGTATGAGGCCTTTAGAACCAGATTCATTGATTTCATTACGAAGTATTGCTAAATCTCTGATGAAATAAATAAGTTTTCCATTACGTTCTGGTTCAGTCACATCACAATCACATTCAGCCTCTGAAGATAAAGCATCGTCCAATTTGAAGTCATTACTCAATTTGGCTAATGTCCGCCCTGAATCCAGTCTTCTGTATCCTATTAACTATTTAACGTTTATAAACACACTGACACGCGTGGGGAGGGTAATTGAAATGTTCACAGATCCTATGAATGTACAATGAGACACAATTGGAATACAGCTCGTTGTTGCGTTGCTATGTTTTTAAAAATAACACATTCACCGCGATGAGATGTGAACCTGTTAAATATTTTTAGGTGTATTGATCTTTCAGACAGATTAAATACTTATCTAACTCAAATTTTTAATATGTCCTATTGATACTGAAGCGAAGTAAGAAATTCGATCTTCAATTGTTATAGTATTTGGAAATACAGAAGACAATATAAACGCAGCTGTTTCACTATGCAAGAGCGTAGTGCTATAATTGTATTTAAACGCTAAGCAACGGGTAAATTGATGTAAATTGTAATATATTAGATCTAGCTCATTAGTGGAAGTGTAAGCCCAAGCGTTAGATAACCTCTCAAAGTTAGCACATTGAAGATAGACACAGGGGTTTTGGGTTTGATTTCCGTTGGAGGCATTAAGATAGTGAATGTAATCTTGGTAATGTTGCTACTAATATTGACGTACAGGGAAATGTTAATGTATGGGTACGAATGTGTGACGTCATTATGATAAGCGATGAAGAAATGTGGGTTATTGAAGATGTATTGTCCACTACTTACTTATATAGCTATAACTGCAATCATCTCCGCTTTGTTGTGACTCACCTGTGGACAAAAAAAGATTTTATGAGTATTGGTTTATTGTTGATAATATAAATAGTATTAACCCCTCAGATGAAGTTGGGACCCTGTCTGCGCAGTGGGGCTTATTGTAAACCTCTATTTCCCTTAATAAAGAAATGGTTTATAATTCCATAAGCGGCCGCATGTTAAATATAAGCTTTTCGGAAAAAAATCCCACAAATATTCCAGATTATCTGTCTGTAGCTTCATATAATTATATTTTGATTCTAAATGCATGTTTTTATCATTTTAACAATTTTATTCTTAAGAAATTACATCAGTGTACATTTTGTTTACTAAGTTACCCAATCATAACGAACTTAATTAAAAACCCACTTCATTAAGGTTCCCTATACTCTTCAATAAGTATGTTGTTACTTAAAGAAAAAAAAACTTTAGAGAAAATAAAAAGACTCCTAACAAAACTGTACCAACAACAGGTAATTACGTCACTGTCAAGACGTGACGTGTGATCGTCACGCCACATTAGATTCGAATCTGGGAACTCCTGCGCGATGGGCGATCCACTGTCCACGTAGCAGTTTAAACGCCCGTCCATACGTGACTTGATATGTAAATTGTAGTAATAAGATCATTTGTAGTTCCGTTGTTTTGAAGGTGTTGGTTTTAGGGCCCCATGGGTAATGCTCGTTTGTAATCCTCACACATGAGGTTGGTAAAATTATTCTGATGTTTGTGAGGTTTTAGATGTAAAATAGTTTAAATTACATAGTATATAGAAGAACTTCAGATAGATGCTTCATGATGATCAGCATTAACAATTCTAGTAGTTTCTAGTTTTTATAAGATATGATATTATGTCCCAATTTTTACTACCTGCTCCAAAATAAATGTTATCCCTCGTAATACGATTATTACTGATTATATTCTCTTGCATATATAAAAAAAAGATTACGACGGGTACTTGAAATCATCAATCCTGAACTTTTCAACCTTGACTCATTAACCGTAATTACAATTTTTCACGAAGCCGTGTTTATCAAATTATCAAATATCTACTCCTGGCGAAGCGATTTATTACACACATTGTTAGCAAAATATCGGATATCAAACGGAGAAACTTATATTAAGGCAGGAGAGTGTCTGGTGTCTCTATAATGACGTAACACAATATTTTATGTTCCGCAAGAATTTAATTTTGGGCAAAATATTTTTGACCCGTGGTTCTTTATCGCGGCTATTTCGGTCAGGGGCACGTACGAAGGGTCCTGTTAGAAGCACCAGCCTTGGATTATGATGTGCAGCCCTTTTTATTCGTTATTAACGCGATGACTGATGGAAGATGTGTGTAATGTCGGGTATATTACTTGTATATACAAGTTTAAGTCAAAGTAGTTTGAAGAAGAGGTAATTGATGACGCTTTATGCGGTTAAGTACCATTTCAGTTATGTTGATTGATTTTAGTATGAAAGCATATACATAAGTTGCTTATCAACTTCATAATGTGTATATTTTTAGTTAATCATCGTTCTCTTGGAATATAAAGTCAAATATCGCGAGGAAACCGGTGTGTTAAGGTTCTGGTTGCATATTCTTTCAAAAAATCAGAAGCACAGCAACACGCACTTGGAAAACGTGGTGGACTTTGGCTAGACTCATTTAATCTTAGAGAAAACTTATGTCTGGCTGCAGGTGGTATAAATAGCTGACTTTGGAGATGAATGATAAGATCATAAATAAACAAGAGTATATGTACTGTCTAAACTTATTGAGTTTGCTAACCACTATAAAATTATCCACATGTAAGTTCGCTAATAATGAAATTACGTTCCAAACGCGATTATCAGTGCCAATAACGATCTCAATATTTGTAATACGCGTTTAAACTCACGAGGTTCGAGGATGCTCAGCCACTCGACCGCACAATGCGCCCGTATCACACCGTCTTCCTCCGTATTTCATTTTCTATTCATTACCCTTTGTTAAAACACGCTTACCCCAATTATGAGAATGTATAATTTTGGTACACGCTTGGTGGTATCGATTTTAGTTCTATATCTTGGTTGGAATTGTGAATAACTTTGGTTATATTATACACCAGCTTTTTGTATTATGTAAAACTGGCGTATCTTATACTGTAAAATAACATTAAAACGGTTCAGTCATTTTTACGTTGAGGAGTAAAAATCTTCAATATTTCCGTTCGTCTTTATAAACTCTTGCAATAATAATATTAATAGCGTTGCTAGTAAGTAGTGCTTTTAAGAGATACAAAGGACACTTCGAAGTATTTTGATGATATCGTAAGTAACTATGATTCGATATTGGTTAAATCTAGGGTACAACAGATTTAGTAGAAAAAATAGAGACAGGACTGCATAATATTCACACCAATGTTGTTTATGAAATCTACAAAAAATAGTTGTGGTTTTTATGATCAATAATTCCTCAACAGTCGGTCTTTATATCCTATCTTTAACAAGAGGTTAAAATTGCTACTTTTACTAGGTCGATACATCTATGCATTTATAAAGAAAAAATAAAAAAGACAATAATCTTGCCTAGCTATGTATAAATGAATTTACCATATCTATATATCTTTATCTTTTTTACTGAAACATAAAATGCATCGAAATATCTAATGAAATCTATTGTTACAGATAGATAGATTATAGAGATCGGCCGTAAATTACACATTTTATATCATGAGTGTTACTGGATATATTGCTGATTTGCATTTAACAAACTATCGCAAAGTTTCCACCCTGTCCACAGTACTGTGAGTACGTCTCTACAAGTAGTTTATATTTCATCAATTGTTGAATTTGCTGAAAGACTAAATTTCAGCAAGCGCTGAATTTCAAATTCTAATGAAATATTATTTCGCACGCGACGGAAAGCCTTGGGTTCTTACTATTTGTTCTCGGATCGAGTTTTGCGTTTACTGTAACGTAGTAAGTTTATATTGTGTTTCAATTAAACTGACGAAGTTATGCTGTTGTTGGGTGCCCAATGACCTAATTTTTCATAAATTCTTAGAGGATAATAAGGTTTTCACAATTTTTGTGTTAATATGGTTGTCAATGTGAGTCGTTTCATGACCTCTCTGATTTTCATTTGCTCGATTGCTTAGTGATTTGTTAGTGCAAATACGAATGCGCCAGGCACAACATTTAATTTGTTGTTGATCGTCTTTTTATATGTCTTGTTATAGATCGGTTAATTAGCTTTAAAAGTTATTTAAAATGGCCACCTTAACGCACATAGTTTGTGAAGACGTCACAAAGTATCGCATAACTAACTTTCAATGATGAAATCTTTCAATAATCGAGAACCATTGGTATCGTGGTGGGGCGGAAATGGCGCGAAGGGGAGGCGGCGACGGCACTTCCGGCCGCGACTGCAGCGCCACCCGGCTCCTAATGACGCGAATATTCCCGCCTGACGTTTAATTAACTATCAAAAGAGGGTAGTTTTGAATGGCCTCCGACGGCGCCGATCGAGGGCCGTGTAAAAATCCCACTTTTATTTTTTGAGTTTTTAAAAATATTTGCAAAAACTTTGGCCTTGGGTGGTGAAAGTGGCTTGATATATTTTAACATTTATTTTGGTGTAATATTCTGTGGAAAACTGATATTAAAATACCTAACTACTTCGTCACATTAACAGAAACATGTGATCGAAGTGTGAGAGAATACTCATGACTTAAGGAAATCAGGGTTGGTTTATTGGTGTTTGCTGTTATAAGTTGAAGGAATGAAGATATAGATTTTAGGAGTCAAGGAATCTTATGGACTTTACAAACCTTGATATAATATGTATATGTAGTAATACCAGTGTTTCGACCGCACCTGTAATGTCTAGTTCAAGATTACAGAACTCTTCCACCCAAATAACTCCAAAGAGCATTTGATTACTCATGATCTGACTGTCCCGCCCTCATACCCGCCACTGCAACTCCTGTAAGCCAGGATCAACAGTGGCACGCATTTCAATGACACTGAGCATTGAAGCTCAGCGAGTCTCCGGGAATGTCTAACTTGTCTTTAACCCACAACGAAATCAATAAAAAAGTTAAATTAATAGGAGGAGTTGGAAATAAATTATTGTCCACTTCCTTCCCTAATAAAGCGGGTGACAAAACAATGAACTTAAGAGGTAAATAATCTCGCATAAAGACATTTACAGCCAGAGAAGCCAGCTATAAGGCACCACGAATTAGTCATTAGTCATGATCTATAGACAATAGTGTAATTGTATGAAGACAAGCTAGTGTGCCTAAGAGACTCGCCGAGCTCTGCAGCCGGTGCCAATTCTTTGCGTGCTACTGTTGATCTTGACTGAAAGGAGTGGCAGTGGTGGGTGTGTAGGTGGCAAAGTCTCTCTCAATGAAAGAAGATAGTGTCACACGCTCTCGTAAACAAATAAATGTACATTGGTTGCGGCTGTCACGCACGATCACTGAGTCGGCGAGGTGAGACCGACGCAGACGCCGCGGTCGACGACTGATTGTTAACGTTTTGTTGTTATTGTTAACTGAAAATCTTAATTTTAATTAGTGTATCGACTTCTATGGAGTCGACTTTCTGAATTTCACTAAGAATGACCTATCAACTCCTATTTCATTCTGATTAATTTCTATGCGGATTAAAGTCAGTCTAGTATCTGTATCTGTATCAACCCATATACGTCCCACAGCAGAGCACGGGCCTCATTTTAAATCAAGTGTATGATTGAGACGGGTTAGGCCATATAGTCCCCCACGCTGGCCTGGTGTGGGTTGGCGGACTTTACATACCATAGAAATTCTTACAAATCTTAATATGCAGGTTTCTTCACGACGTTTACCTTCACAGTTATAAAAAAAAAATACACGATATGCATTATGCTGTTTGCGGTGGGTCACGCATGATCAGTGAGTCGGCGAGGTGAGACCGTGCCGCGGTCGGGAGCTGATTCTGCGGTCGCCGACAAATTGCGTGCGTGTTTTATTTATTTATTTTGTTGTAAATAGTGATAGTTTTATGAATATTGGAAAGTTGAGTTTTTGGATCTGTTATTTACAAGATACGAGTTATTGAGACGTTAATAAGTTTATTACATACAACATTGTAATTGACTGCATTAAATTATTAAAAATAAATAGAAATATGAAAAGGCTTACTAAAATATCATATTTAAATTCACAAGTAATAAAGAAGTTAAGTTTTAAATGTTTCGTATAGGTAATCATTTTTCGATCCCCGCACCGAAACGAATGCTTGTGTGATCCACAGGTATGTGTTTGTTAATTTATCTTGAATTCCTGATATACAGACATGAATAAAACAAAAATACTTCCACAATAATTCCCATACGCGTGGGACCTATTCGGTACAATTTAACCATAAACGCAATCAGTTAAATTGTGTACACAAATTGTTAAAATTGCTCCATTAACCGACAATTATAACCGAAGCACAGTTACACTAACCATCCAAATGCAACTTTACGTTTGTTAAAAGTTAACGGGATTTTAAACGTGTAACGAGTAAACGAGATAATTAAGAAAAATCGTGTGTAGAATTTTGTAATTTTGAGTTATTATGTCGATATAAAAAATAAATAAAAAAACCTGACTGACTCGGTGGCGTAGTTGTACTACGGTACGACTACAAAGCTGAGGTCTCAGGTTCGAATCCCGGGTCGGGCAGTGATATTGCATTTTTCTATTCACTATCAGCCCGGAGCGGGAATTTGTGCCCGATATGGCGATAGGTCCGCCCCTATCACATCATGGGACGGAACATACAAGGTGAAATGTGCGTGTCATGGTAGCACCTCTGTCTGCCCCTTCGGGGAAAAAGGCGTCTCTACTCCAGAACACACTTACTCCAGTGGTTATCCGTTCTGCGAAATATGTGGCCAGCCCATTGCCACTTCAACCAACTTTTAGAACTATGTCAGGCTCTATGGCGTACATTGGGAGAGGCCTATTTCCAGCAGTGGACTGCAAAACAACAGATATACAGCATTTACAACGATCCAAAACCACGATAATCTGGCAATTTATTTTACCCAAAAGCAAGTAAGCGAACTCTACTAAAACACAAACGATCCTAAACTAACATCTAGGATTCAGATCTGTGGACGTCCAAAGAAAACAAATCCATTTTGAATCTAAGCCCGCTGACACGGACGGTCGTGTTTTTGACAACTATTTTACCTTGTTTTTTTATCTCCGTCTTTTGAGCAGATAATTCTACTGGAATGTTTATTTTATTAATGCTTTGTTTATTCTGCGGCGGCCTGATAATTAGAATTTATTTGTTTAAAAATTGTTGCTTTGGCGATGTCGAAACGAATCAAAACGTGTGTGGGTATGACGAGCTTAACGATCTAGGTTTTGGCCCTAAATACCTTATTGATCACAAATATCGATGTTGGTATTACAAAATAACCAAAAGGATAAAATTTCTGGAAACCTAAGCCAAGATCGCCGATTAATCAGAAACGTTATCAATCCATTATAAAATCATCACGCCACGTATCGCCTTTCACTTAATCAAAACAGTGCCTGTCGGATAAAGACCTCCATTCACGGCGACTACCATCCGACATTTTTTCACACCGCAATAAAGCTCATAGTCGTGCGATATCAGTCGGATAAATAGCGGTTTAGTTACTAGCAGTATCCCGTCCCAATAAAGTTCATTTTCGAATGATCATCCCCTGAATTAAGGTCGGTGTGAGTTACACACGCTTGCCTACACAAAAATAACGAATCCGCCAAAGAGTCGGGCCGCAGTAATCATTGCATGAATGGACGCGTAGACTATATTATGTAAAGGATCTTTTCAGATCCTCAAAGGGATTGAGCGGCGTTTCTCTGGGCGGTTAATTATACGTTGAGGCCGCGGAGTTTGTCTTCGGTTGAAATTCGCTGCTTTAAAGCGGTTTCACGGCTCTTTGCATTCGCGTTTTCTTCGCGTCTGCGGTCGACGACGCCAGTCGAAGTGTTGTGAGCCGGGATGGGTTGTTACATGGCTGGAGTATTGCGTTATTGATGTTGGAAGTGGTCTCTTGAATGTGTTGAACATTTTCAAATATTACCCCATAATATTTACTCTTGATTTTGCAATTGCTTTCATTGGATAGCACTGCATGTAGTTTTAGAGATAGATGATAGTGAACTGCGAATACTTAAACTAGGTAAAAGCAGGTGAAGGTCGAGTAAAAGGAATCAATCCTAATTAATTTGGGAGAGTTTTAGTTACGAAACCTGAATTAACTAGAATACACGAAGAGCTTACAGAAAGTGAACGCTGTAAATGTACAAGCATGATGTATTACATCTATAACCTTTCCAGAGTTTATAAAACATAAAATTGTATTCCGCCATCGATATATAACAGCATCAAACTTAGACCAATTCAACCATAACAACAATCAAAAGCATTATTCAAACGAAACTCCACCAAAATCACCGCAAGTTGGCGGTAAGTTTTATTCCAGTGATTCGCGAAATCTGAAATAGGACACGTGGGCTAGGTGGCTTGGCTACTATTTGTCATAGCCTCACCGCATTGCAGTGTCGGGTTGCGACTAAGAGACATTCTGATACATTAGAACGTCAGTGTGCCGGCGCGGCCATGAAAACTGCATGAACTTTTATCTCTTGTTGTGGTGATTGTTTATTATGTAAATACTTACTGGTCTCTCATATGAGAGGCCGCCTGGATACCCCCGCAATGTCTATTTCTTACGCCAAACTGCAGTTTAAATGCAGTCGTAACGCTTACCATCATGCGAATTACATGCTCGTCTTGCCATTCACCGCAATAAAAAAAAAATATATTATCACAAATGCTAACCTTACACTAGCATATGATTTTATGTAGTAACAATCCTCTCTAGTTTTAGAGGTCGCTTATTGATACTTCATTGGCTATATATATTGAATTCTTGTAGATGCAATACAGTTCTGATCTATAATCTTAAGACAGAATGAAGGTTAAATAGCGTGGAAATGGGTTGTTGTATAGTCAAATGTGTGATGCATGTATTTACTTGAAATAAGGTAAAGGCTAGCGAATGGACTTGTTCATAATAGCGGGTAATTGTGAAATTGTATAATGAACTGTTATTAATGTCGTTCATTTTTAAATGGATAATACACAATAATTGCTTCTTGTCAAGATAAACAATTACTGTAGTTATTACTTTGTAATTTAACTTCACAAGTTAACTTCATAAGTCAATGCAATGACATCATCTTTTATTTGGGTATAATTTTGTTATTTTCATTAATGTTATTTAAATAATCTGCCTCGGTGGCGTAGTTGTAGTACGGTACGACTACAAAGCTGAGGTCTTGGGTTCGAATCCCGGGTCGGGCAAAGTGATATTGGGTTTTTCTATTCATTATCAGCCCGGAGTCAGGAATTTGTGCCCGATATGGCGATAGCCTCGCCCCCTGTCACATTATGGGACGAAACATACAAGGCCAAATCTGGGTGTCCTGGTGGCGCCTCTGCTAACCCTTTCTAGGATAAAGGCGTGAGTTTATGTATGTATGTTATTTAAATAATGGTTGCAGGCTTTTATTTAATTTTAATTTTTTTTAATATACTTTTTCAACGAAACTGAATTATCACCGATGATTCTACGTGGCAGTTCATTTTTGTAACTTCCACTATTGGACATAAACCTAAGATAAGATATTATGTTAACTTGAAAGATACACATCAAAATCATCTTATGTACAAATGTTATAGCTCTTCCTCTCTCTCTTGTGTTTATCGATCCCTCTCACTCCCAGCACATTGTATATGAATATTGTAAATATGTATGTGTTATCCAAGTTGACCAAACCCGCTGGTGTAGTGGCTGCGCGTCGTTTAAACTGACATCGAGAGCGCTCAGATGGATGCCATTCGATTGATGGTGCACACCTGCCTCGGAGCGGCCGCTCATTGTGCTAATTAACGCTGAGCCATGCAAATTGGGTCACTTATGTACAGGAGATAAAAATATAGGTGAAATCAGTGGTAGGTAGGCACATAGAACCAAAATTGAAGTATAATTAATTCTGATATGATTAGTTCCATTCATTATATTGGGCTATCAGAGTTTAAAAGAACTAAAAATGTACTATAACTATTCCGATGGAGTAAAATTAAACTGCACTCAGAAATGTGGACCAGAATAGTTAGGTAGTGGTTGCCTGGAGATGCCTAGTAGCAAGAACAAGGCCTCCTAGAGATACAGTGTGATGTTTATTTATTCATTTATACTATATGTTTTTATTTCAACATAAACCCACGTGCACTGATGAAATTAAAAGCACATCCATTCGATAGCCGGAAAATTCTAAAATTCATACCGTGCTCTCTACTAAAATATTTACTAATACGCCGATCTTTCCGAAATAAACCTGATCTTATAAATCAATCACCACCCAAGGGGCTCACCACCCTCAGTCAACGACCCCCACACCTCTGCATTTTAAAATCCAAATACGTTTTACGACGTCGTCAAAATGGTAGGAACGGTTCCAAATACTGACGCCGATTCGATGCTATCACAAGAAAAATAGCTCTCAGGTAGTCTCAGAACGAGCCTGTGGATTATTACTTATAAACTAGTAGACTAACTTTTACGACGATAATAAATCCTGCATTACATTTCTGTTTTACTTGAATTGCTAGGACTTGGTAGGGCGTAAGTGGGGTGCACGACCCCCTTAGACTAGAAAGAGTTTGCTACTTTATTTTATGAGCGAGTATTTGGGAATACTACTTTAGGTTTAATTGCAATTTTAGTGCAGGGAAAAATTCAGTATTTGGCAATTTGCTTGCCGTGGAAAAAGAAGAAAATAGCTAGAAATCTGTCTGTACGTTAACTTTATTACCCCTTAAGTGTATACCTGACTACGGCGCTGCCAACAAAAATATCATTTTTCTATCAAACGACCTGCAGTTTGTAACTTATTTCTTTCGAATTAGTGCAATAAAATTTTATGGTTTTAAATAATGTCCGATAGAGCTTTATGAGAAAATGCTTCAATGCATTTAAGCAATTAAGGGATTAAAATAATTGTTTTATTGAGGTAATAATAGTCTAAATTATTTGAGAAACGAGATTTTTGTACTATGATTGTGAACTTTAGCAAATATTATAAATATTATTTGACGATTTTGATAGTAATTAAACTTTTCCGTAGTATTCAAATACATCCTGTATAATAAAATGGATGAAACCTATTTTCCAGACCTGATTACTTGTAAATTTTTAGTTTTAAACTAAGCCTTAATATAGTTTTGTAACTAACCCGGTTGGGTATCTGGTTTCTAATTAAAAGTTAGGAGTGGCTTAGAATTAATTAATATTAAAGACCACACGAAAACATCACAACATCGATAGGATTTTGTAATATTTTGGACCAGCTCTTTATTATATTTTGATATTCTACCCTCTTAAGAACATTGAATTCACACAATTGTATGAAAGCCAAATACGAAAGCTCAATGCAAAGCTCCTAAACATCTTGCGAAAGCTCCAATAACGGCGCATCAGCGTCATTATGCGTAGTGTGCGGAGGATTTAAACTGTTTGTCTGTTTGTGTGACAGATATCCATGTTTGTTCTACGCTTAATGACTGGCGGTATTGCGTGTCTTTGTGACTTTATGATTTTATGATATGAAGTTTTGAGTATATTTATGGTTATACATTATGTTCTGGAGATATTAGTAGTGTCAGTGGTTTGTCAAAAAATATTTAGTATATAGAATTTGCATTTTATTTGAACATTAAAGTATTGAGAGTTTATCAATAACCTAGTGGTAGACTTTTCGGTCTCACAAACACCCAGACCCGAAACAAATACTTGTGGTTCACACAAACATTTGTCTCGGTGCGGGGATCGAACCAACTGCGCCACCGAGGCTTTCTCAAATAAAATATCTGTGTCAAATGATATAAGTCATATCTTATCTCCTTGTAGTAAACATCGAGTTTATCTTAGCAACTTGAATATACACTTATTTGATGTTAATAAATATGATTATAGAACATTCCCCTGCTTGCACAAAAAATATCGCGAATAAAATAGTATAAGTTAATGCTATTTCTAAAGAATCGAGGTCTCATGGCCCGAGGCCATGATATTCATGGCAGTAAACTTTCATGTAAACTTACGAACGCAATAGCTTCCGGCGGATGTCGTAGCTTAGTGCGTGAGTGCTACGATGCTACGCCGTAGGCGCTCGCTACGGTGTTATGATATAAGTTAGTACCTAAATACTCATTGTTTGAATAATATTATATTAGTGATGAACAATATAATTTTACTCATAAATATTTATTATTCATTGATATTCACTTTTGTTTTATAGCTTCATTTTCATTATGCTGTATATTTTAACAATATATTTTTGATAATAATATAAAGTAATACCAAAAACTTTTCCCCGAAAGGCTTATATGCATTCATCCGTCTAACCGATTTTGGCATGGTTGTTGGAAATCATTCAAACCCTACCCTTCCGGGACCAGGGGCTACACGTCTAAAGGTCGATTAGGTTCATATTTATTTGCATAAACACAATTTGTGAATGCAAATTAGCAGAGAATTACACGGACACAAACCGGCCACAACTTGTGCAATAATTAAAAACCCTATCGACCGGGATAAAAATCACGAAGATACATATCCAACAGAAATTAAATCCACACCCTTACAAAGGTACTCTTTAATCCCTTAAAGGTCATAATTTCTCGTGTGACCACCCCGAAGGGTTGGCGCAGTTATTTATAAAGCAATTAAAACATCCACTGGCCTGAGCAGATAACACGCGGACATTCGCATTGCCTGCCCTTTGTCAGACCTTCGGGGGCACGATAATGGCCCCTGATCGACTATTGATGGAGTGAATTTGGCTTTTTGGATACAATTGGCAAAAACTTTATTAGGATGTTTGGGTTGATTAAAATGGAGGGTTATGTAAACTTTCCTACTGTTGTTGAACGACAGAGAAAGGTTTTGACTGCTTATTATCCTTTCGCCAAAATATATTTTGTACTTTAACTTCAAAATATATCTTATATCTCTCATTAGTATGTCTCATTTTAATTTGAACCATAGTCCACAACACTGAAAGCTTATAATTTTGTGACCAAAATGTTTTGATGCTTGCTTTTGTTAAACACTAAATATTATTTTTATTTTATTTTATTAAACTTCATACAATAAAATTGTACAGGCGGACTTAATGCCAACGGCATTTTCTACCAGTCAACCTTTGGGAGATGCAAGAATATTATGTTAATGTATTTGCGAATAATATCATACTTTAAACTATGAAATGATATTGATGAGCCAAATAACAAAACTCATATATTTGGCATATTTTACGTCGGTACTTAAGCATATTAATAGTACACAAGCACATCCCAAAGCAAAACAATACTCTTAGTTATTCAAACAAATGGCCTTTTTTGCGCACCAAACCTGACTAATACGGTCCCGGGACGGGGTCGCAAAATGTCAAAATTCGTAATATCAGCGATTAGAACAAATGATGGGGCCTCGACAAAAAACACGCGAGTGATGGCGCGTATCACTCATACCGCTCGCTTGATTAACCGACCGATTTGTAACGTTAGTACTTGCGAAACAACTGTACTTATTTATGCGGTTTCAGAGTGATTTTAGTAGGAATTTATATTTGAAATTTATTTCATTTTTAGATTTTTTTTAGTAAAATGTGACATGCCGCCAAGCTCAAGTGGGACTGGGCTGGACATGTGTGTCGCATGCCGGATAGAATGTGGGCGAAGATCACCACACAATGGGTCCCGAAGGGGCGTCGACCACGTGGAAGGGCTAGACGCAGGTGGCGAGACGAGTTGGACGCCTATTGGAAGGATTGGTCTTATAAAGCCCTCGACAGGGATATATGGAAAGCGGAAAGAGAGGTCTTTGCCCTGCAGTGGGACGTTACAGGCTCGTAATAATAATAAAAAAATGTGACATAATTATTACGAGATTTTTTAGCTATGTACATGTAGCTTGGTTAAATAATACATTTAAATTTAATACACCGGTGTACAAGGTGGAGTCTATTTTATTTTCTGCACTGAATTGAAAGGAACAAAATAAAAATAAATAATACTGAGAAATACAAATAGGCTTTGTCATATCAATTGTAGCTCTACCATAGACTCTACATCAAGGAAATTGCTTTCCCGAATGGCATAAGTATATTAAATAGTCTACGACATAATAACGTAAAAACCTACAAATATTTCACTAATAAAATCCGAACATTGGAGATATCCACTAAGACGTTTTGTGCGACGACAAGGTCATTCGTTCACAAAGAAAAAATCTCATAACCCCGAATTTCATATAATTTAATTCCCCGCATTATTGTGTATTTATTTTTACCTCTATTACGAATATTGTGGAAATAAGGAAAATGACAATGCGGCGATCTCGGGTACACGACGACGAGTAATTGAAATCATGTTTTTCAGAGATATTTTCGATGAGATTCAAATGTCAGAAGAAGTATTGATTATATAGACGTATTATGTTACGACTTATTTAATGGGAATTTGTCTTTTTGTAATTGAGGTGACAAGAAATGGGGTTAAGTCATTTTTTGACCAGTTAATCATCCCTTCCGGTACAAGGGTAGAAAAGGGCATGCTAATGTCATCGATCTTCCAGCTCGGCACAGCGGATGTAGTGGTAAGGTCCCTAACCAATTAATTTTGGTCGCTACAGTGACCAATTTGATAAAACCATACTATTATTTGTATGCTTATTGGATTCATTGAAGAACCTGTTTTGTATTAAAAACACCTAATCTTTACATGATTTAAATGACTAACATTTAAAAAAAAATGCAACAGTTTTTTTAAAAGGCCTATATCATTGGGTTAAAAATAACCTTCACCATACCTTCAAACATGTAAACTCCTAACATCAACATCACTGCATTTCGGAGATAACGTCACCAGCAATAAATTCAATTCCATCCTTATTACATCGTGAGCTGAGATTTGCGTAGGACAACGTTAATGACACTAAATTGTCTGACACACTTCCTAATGGAGGAAGTTTGGCGCGTTCGGTTATATGAAGCGTGCATTATAAATTACTAATGTTGAAATTAAGGATATAAATCGACGCTGTAAGAAGGGTTTTGTGTTAGGTAATTTAATTTGGTTCTATATTTTTGTAGAGTTGGGTTTGAAATAGAATGTCATTAGGCGAGCATTTTTAATTTGGACGATGGTTAGTGCCGCGTCTTTTTTTGATGATATATATCATTAAGCTTCTCCCCTTTGGTATCTCACACGAGACCGAAAGGGGTATGCTAGTATTATTGATCTTCCAAAATGTTAGCGTTCTGCACTAGAGGTATAGAATCCAATTAACAAACGGATAAATATTTTAATCTGTCTGTCTGTATCTGTATCAGCACATATACGTCCCACTGCTGGGCACGGGCCTACTCTATAATCGAGATTCGATTGAGAGTGGTTAGGCCATATAGTATTTTAGTATATATATATTAATCTAGAAGTTGAATGCAGGAATAATCTTAGTAAAGATAATGTTTAAAATATAACTTGGTGTGTTTTCCTATATTGGCTTATACAATTAATACGATATTATTGTTAGAAAACATGTTCTGTCTGAAATTTAAAGAAAAGGCTGATGTTTCCTCATATTAGAGCATGAATTACTCTATTGCAAGATTTAATAGTACCAAAGCCAACAACTTTTACAAATATACGAGACAGCTGCTTATTGTACACTAGTTACAAGACTCGTTCCTTACAATGGAACATTACCATTTATATTAAAATGAAATGTGGAGACAGATGCGAGAGACAACATTAAAAATTATTAAGTTTATGTGTGCCCCTTGCAATATTTTTTGTTACATATCACAATACAATAAAGACGGCGTATTGCCGTCTTTCGCCACCCCATTTTAATGGGTCGCGTTTGATTAATGATTTCGGTAGGGAGATACATCTGTGCATCCCCTACGTCTCATCTGAATGGGTTCTTTTGGGGTGGTCAAATATTTGATGTTTGGTTTGTTTACGTAAATATTTTTGAATTTCTGTGTAGCGTGTGTTTAGGTTATGTTTTGCCAACTGTCGGACAGAATTAAGATTTTATTCCTTGATAATTTGACACTACATTTTTTATTCGATACACACAAAAAAAAGGGTTTAATTATTATCGATTATTTTATTGTGTATTTTAAGTATTGGTTTTTTAAGACATTTTTTGCTTGCAACATAATATAATTCATGATATAAGCTGTTCATAAATTAATCTCTAATTAAAAACGAATACAACATAAGGATGCGATTTAAATATTTTGTGCACAATGACCTTCGACGCCAATACGTCCCTCATTTCCCTACTTTTGTTAATTTAATAATATTCGCCCCTAAATTTTTTCACGTAATGCGTGTTTAATGTTCGGTGAAAAATGATTGTCACACGGACAGGACAATCACTGACTTTCTGTTAATACGGATGATAAATCGCGCCGCGTACTGTCAGAATAATATTTGCTCTGAAATTCAATTATTTTGTGTAATTTGACAGTTGAGTACAGGGACCGCTGTTAGCTGACTAAGGTTAGATGTCACTTTGAAAATCATTCTTGTTGACCATCTTTTGTAATAAGTCGTATTATAATTAATCAGACCCACGGAAGTACACGAGTTTTTTTTTATGATAAAACTAGTTTATAAAAGTCTGCTTATTAGGTCTGTGGACTTCTCGTAAATTTGAAATTGTAGTAGAAAACTTTTAGGTATTAAGGTTTTTACAATGTTACCTTGCCGATTTAAAGCAAGTGATGAATTTACTAAGCAATGAGATGACTTTAAAAAATTGATCCCAAATACTTTAGAATCAAATCAAAACTATTCCATTCTCTCCAAGCCAGGTCAACGGACTTTTTATAAAGAAAAACATTGAAAGAATTTTAATAGTTTAACAAAATAAAAAGCTGAACCGCAAAGACCCAACAAATTCACATTCGACGATCCATAAACCAGATTCTATATCGCTACAATATATATCAAAAATAATTTCACGTTCCCAACAGTATTGCGGTCGCTTAGCTCCTTTGCAAACCGTCAAAGAATACGGTCATCCGCAGATCGACCGGTCGAATTCGACAGAATAAAATTTCACCGAAATTGAATCGGCTGGCCGCGTCAGTAGACCGTAAAATTGGTAGGCTTGCCCACTACGGGTTGTAGGGTATCTCCCACGGCGTTTGATCGAATTAGGGCGAAGTCCCAGTGACTTATAATCGAGTGATTGTGATTGCTAATCTGGTTCGGTGTTTGAACTGGTGTGATGCAGGTTGTGGGTAAATTGTGGTCTTGTAAGTGAATCTGGATTTTTTTTGTGATTTTTTTTGTCACCCAACTGTCACATACATAGTGCTGATCCCACACTAAGATTGAGTCTTGTGTCGTAGGTATCGCGGCCTCTCGTTTCACAGGCGGTGTCTAACCAACTGCGCCACGGAGGTTGTCAAGTATGAAGTAATAGTTATAATTGACATATTGTATTATTGTTTCATTGGTTGCGGAACATGATATTGCAAACGAAGTAGGTATTTAAAACTAACAATATAAATAGAAAAACATATTTATATTACTACTGTTGTCAATAGTTTTAAAGTTATTAAATTAAATATACTTTCGTTCATTTGTAAACAACTTTAAGTTCAAATAAAATAAAAATTAACATTAATGAAACTAAAATAAAAGACCTTTAACATTACAACTACTCAACACAATTTCCAATGTAATCTCTAAATCACAATAGCGATGGTGTTCGCAGCTAGCTCTCGATAGGTCGGCGACTCTGTCAGTATGTGTCGGGTGTCGCATAGACTCCTGAATTATACATAGGCCCGGCCGGCCAGTGATTTACTAGGATGCCTTCCGTTTTGGACTGGTGCTTAAACGATGTTTCCGCTTTGCCGTACATTTTGGACATTGTTTATGTCTTGTCAACGCTACAAGTCCACGTTACGGTGGAGTTATTAATATAAAATTAGTTTTTTGGGTTTTTGATTTTGTGTTTTTGTTGATGGGTAGTTTGAGGGGGGTACAAAATATAATACTTTACATCTGAATTATACCAATTTGTATACCTCATAAAATAATGATCTGATCTATGGTTCTAACCCTGCACCATTTTTTTTATATTCCACAATCTCTATTAATACACGAATAGGACCAACAACTCTCTGACTGCCTCGGTGGCGTGGTTGTACTGCGGTACGAGTACAAAGCTGAGGTCTCGGGTTCGAATCCCGGGTCGGGCAAAGTGATATTGGATTCTTCTGTTCATTATCAGTCCAGAGTCAGGAATTTGTGCCCAATATGGCGATAGGCTCGCCCCCTATCACATCATAGGACGAAACATGCAAGGCGAAATGTGGGTGTCCTAGTGGCGCCTCTGCCTACCCCTTCGGGGATAAAGGCGTGAGTTTATGTAGGACAAACAAGAGCACAAATTGTGATAGAATTGTATAATTCTAATTTATTCAATAGTTGCTGATTAATAAACTTTGTAACTGCAGATAATTTCAATTAAAAACAAAAATGTGTACAAAGGGATATTTTCTTTAAGCCGCATTCATTTATAACACAATTTAATTGCAAATTTATTGCATTATACGAACCAACGTCTGAACAAATAAGCAGGAAAATAAAAAATAGTTACTGACACTATACCGACGGACTCAATGGGAGAAAACGCCTGATCAACTAAACATTGAAGGAACAGTCTCAATTCAACCCTCAATGGGAACTCCGTCCTGATAGGGTCCTATTGTCCCACTATGGGAGGACGGAAGCTGCATTTACGCATCTAAACGCAGTCTTAATGATAGGAAATGGATCGTGCAGAATAGACGAGCAGCAATGTTGGCGATAAATTATGTTAGGGGCTGTAGTGACAGGAAAGATGTGTTTGCAATGGGTTTTTAGACAGTATAAATAATAGGCTTAGAATGTAAAGCAAACAGTTCTGTCTTATTCGGAGGCGATGGGGCTAAATAAAATCGAGTCTAGAAGTCCAAGGTTCAAATGCTGTGTACAACACTGGATTTTCTATATTATGTGGGTTATCTTAGTAAATTATTATATATAATTATGTTACTAAATGGTGAAGGGAAATATTATGAGGAACCTTAAATAGATTTCCACACTAAAAAGTGGTGAACAAAATTGCTTTTGGCCTAATACTCGTAGTATTGGTAGTCGTCATACATCTTCAACATTCTCACAGCACACTCAGATATGTGGGTTTCATCACAATCTCTTCATAGTGAACACTGTGTTAAGTTAAATACATGAAACATACATTATACTCAAGCCTTTTATCCTGGAAGGGTGAGGCGGAGGTGCTACCAGGATACCCACATTTGGACTTGTATGTTCCGTCCCACGATGTGATAGGGGGCGAGCCCATCGCCATATCGGGCACAAATTCATGACTCCTGGCTGATAATGAATAGAAAAACCCAATATGACTTTGCAAGACCCGGGATTCGAAACCGACACCTCAGCTTTGTAATCGTACTGTAGTACAACTACGCCACCGAGGCAGTGTTAAGTTGTAGAATTGAAATTAACCATTTGAAATGTTGAAAAGGGCTTGCATTCTTCGATCTTTATCTGGCAGTCTACCTTGTGGGTGGACATCGAACGCTTATCGATAGGTACGTGATATTTTATATGCTATTTTTATTTATTTATTTATTTATAAATTCTTTATTGTACACCACATACACATAAAAAAATAAAAAAGAATTAAAACTAATTTAAATAAAGGTGACAATCGGCGGTCTTATCGCTTACAGCGATTTCTTCCAGACAACCATTAGATGGACTGATTTAAATTTTTTTTATTTTTAGTTTGTTTTTGTTCTATATGACGGATGAGGGAGTCCTGTTTGTGCTCAATGGTGTGATTAGTGAGGCTTATGTACCGCATTGCAATAAGTTTTGACATAATATTGTGGTATCAATGGAGATTTTATTATGACACAATTTTGCATAATATTATTACTGTCCAACTAGTGAGACACTATACACTATACACATCATCTGGTGGTAGGTCTCTCATATGTGAGAGGCCGCCTGGGTAGGTACCACCGCAATGTCTATTTCTCCCGCCAAACAGCAGTGTAAATGCGCTGTTGTGTTCCGGTTTGAAGGACATTGTAGCCAGAGTAACTACTGGACATATTGAGACTTAACATCTTATGTCTCAGGATGGCGAGCGCAGTGGAATTCCAAGCATTGCCTTGTAATTCATGGTGTTGTTTGGTTTCGCTACTGTCCATGAGCGGTCGTATCGCTTACCATCAGGCGAATGGCATGCTCGGCTCGCCATTCATTGCAATAAAAAAAAAAAAAAAAACTCATATAAGACGTGAGCTATTTTTAGTACTTCTATTACCTAAATCGATTTAAAAAAAATAGTTATTACAACAACAGTCGTTGAAAATATATCTCTATTTCATACGACTCATCGACTGTGGTCCCAATTAATTGTCCCAACATGCACTTCCCACATAAAATAGAGCCATTAAACGTATCCGAAACTTGTATAAAAAGTATTAAAAAGTAAAATCATGTCGGCGTCAACTGAGACATTATCTCCGAACTCAGGTAAAAAAGTGACAAAAATCCAGACGCGACAAACATAAATCCGTATTTTTTTGCCCGTTTCCTGTCCGATGCAACGATGGAGGTAGGAAAAATGTACCTTTATTTAGTTTTAAAACCTTATCGTACAAATATGTGTGGAAGCGAATGACGGGTTAATATTCGAGAGAAATGGATACCACTGATATTTTGTATTTTTATCTACAGTTGTTGCTTATTGTGAGGAGAAAAGTATACCGTTACTAGTTCTCTAAGATAAGGCACACAGTTGGTCTTGCAAGTTTATTGCGTTTTCGGATCGGTCTGTGTGCATTTGATCTCTAGTCCGACATAGGCCAAGGATCTATTCGTGTAGATCCTTAATTGGCTTAAGTTGTTTCCATACTTTTATATTTCATTGTATTATATAGCTGTGGATCCTCCTAATGTAAAAATAAAAATAAAAATAAAATCTTCACATCGATCTGTTGGAAGCGGCCTGCATCCATCGACTTCCTGCAACCTTACTCAGGTTTTCCGTCCACCTTGTAGGCGGGCGTCCGACACTTTTTTTTTTTATTAAGCTTCATATACAATAGTATACAAGGTGGACTTAATGCCAGAGGCATTATCTCCCAGTCGACACTTCACTTAATACACATCTGTGACGACCAAGACATGACTATCTCTTACTTGCATATACAATATTAACCTCCGTGGTAATTGGTTAAAACGCCGCCTGTGAAAAGAGAGGTCGCGGGTTCGATCGCCGCACCAGAACAAACTATATTTGTGTGAACCACAGGTATTTGTTTCGGGTCTGGGTGTTTGTGAGACCGAAAAGTCTCTCTTAGTTCCTGATACCCACGACACAAGACTCGATCTTAGTGTGAGGTCAGGACTATGTATGTGATTGTTGGGTGTATTTATTTAGTATGTGAAATGCGCTGCATACAATCAGGTCCATATTGTTTACTTTATCATATAAAAGAATCGATAGATCGCATAAGATCGCCGGTATATAAAAGAAGCCCAGCTGAGCAACAGCTAGATCCAATTAAAAACAGCATAGAATAAAAATTGCAAACTTTCTTGATCTTATAAAATCAACTCAAAATTCAGTGTTACCAAAAATTAGCTTAAAATGCCGAGTAAGGGGAACTTACTGAGCCTTTCACACGAAAGCGATAGTGGGACGAGCTTTTAAGCTAAAATTATTAAGCTCAACTTGCACCGGCGTGTTATGTGCGAGCTTTAAGTGAGCTTTTGACGTAACACCTCCGAGCGCGTTATCATTGCCTAATATAAGTGTTCAGTTGTTATGGACTAAAATATGCTCTAGTTTATTTATTTATGAGATTTTTGAGAGAGATTCTGTGTCGAGAGTCTGGACGTAGGTGGTTAGAAATCGCTTGTGAATTAAATTGCGATTTCGATGCCCACACCAAATTTGTATATGGTCTACTTCGCCTTTGGAAGCCCCGGTACAATCACACATAAAAATATGTTGCCTCGGTGGCGAAGTTGTATTACGGTACGGTCACAAAGCTGAGGTCTCGGGTTCGAGTCCCGGGTCGGGCAAAGTGATATTGGATTTTTGTATTCATTATCAGCCCGGAGTCAGGAATTTGTGCCCGATATGGCGATAGGTTCGCCCCCTATCACATCGTGGGACGGAACATGCAAGGCGAAATGTGGTTGTCCTGGTGGCGCCTCTGCCTAACCCTTCGGGGATAAAGGCGTGAGTTTATGTATGTATGTATGTATGTACAAATATGTTGCGGGTTGAATTCTAACTGTCATGTACATTTTACTTATTAATAGTTGGAAACGTATAAGTACAAAAAGAAGTACTGTTAATTAATTACACTACTCATAAATTAATGAAACATACGTTACATTTAAATATATTTTTTTATTTCAAAAGCGTACATCTCTTACATAACATGAAGTATTAATTAAAGCGTGGTCCAATAGAAAAAAATATTTGACGTAAAGTTTTTCTGCCAAAGGATATTATGTGAAATCCGGACCGCTGTCATATTTGCACGAATTCACAGAAATGAAAGAAAGGGTTTTTCGTATCGGTACATTTTCGAACGTCCATGTATATATTTCTGAATGGGGATTACGATATTTAAAATCATTTTTAAGAGGACGTAACAATTTATAATTTAAATACATTTTTGTTGTGGTAATAAAATTGTATTTTATTTGCAGTAATAATAATAAGTTCTCGCCTACATCTTTGAAGGCATGGGCAGAGGTGCCACTAGCATTATCTACTTTCCACGGAGAAAATTTCGCTTTCACAAATTCCACTACCAGGCTTCTCTGATTGGAATTTTCAAACTAAAGAAATACATAAATGTTTATTGGCTAACTTGAGAATGAAACTGAGAACCTCTAGGCTCACAGATTTTGCATATAGCTTAATTACCTTCGTATTATTAATATCGTAAAACAAGATACCCGTTATTTCAATAAACTTAAAATTTCATTAATCAATTAACAGAACCTACTACCAACTGTCCATATAGATATACACCACTAAAGATAATAGTCCAAGAAAAGCAAAAAAGGGTCGAAACCACGGAGCAACAACAAGGAGGAAAATTCACTAGCTCACTAAAAGATCCTTTTAATTCCCTACTAAAGGGAACGGCTAGAGTCTTGGGGGGAGTGACCGGGGCGGGGAGGGGGGGGGGGGAACGCAATAACAAATTGTTTTTGCTGCAAACGAGAAAGCTAATAGATAGATAGCAACGGTATAAATTGTTTCCAGAGTGTTCGCGACATTGTCCCGTTGAGGTTTTTTTCAGATTTTCACCTTTGTACAGACGTTTTCCTTGTATTGACTGGAATTACTACATTGTATTACTTGAACAACAATTAAATAGTTGGAACGTTTTCTATAGCTTTGATTGGGTATGTGGATCTTGAAACACGATTTGGGAGCGCCGTTCTTTGTCTTACAAGGAAATTCTTGGCCCAATTCTGGAACCTTTATTATTATGTGATATAAAGGATATTGCTTTCATTTGAATGAATATTCTTCGTCTAGCGTATTGATTTAACCTAAGATATATGGGAAACATAAGTAATAGAAAGACTACTTAAACTGCATTACACTAATTACGTTAATTACGACTCAAAATATTATTCAATATACATGGTGAGATTCCATACTAAAAGGTAGGGACAAACATCTGATATACTGCCTGATTCTCTAATCGTCGGAAATATAACCTAGGTTTAAAAATCTTAGCGTAGATCGAGTAAGAAAACACATGAGTTTTGTTCACGGAATATCAACAAGATAAATTCCAAAGTTGTTTTGTTCAACTGCCCAACAGAGCAATCGTTGCCGGCTTACGTGTAGCTCGTGATGGGGTAGCACGGGATAGTTTTTATCCCGGGAAAGTGAAAAGTTCCCGGGGTGTATCGCGGGCGGAGCCGGAGGCAACAATAACTCTCCGCCAGTCGCCGGTGTGAAGTCTTAAAACTATTTTTTTAGGGATTTTTACATTTGATAGCTTTAATTTTTACGTGTATCGGTTACTACGAACAATGTTTGGAATAAAAAAGGATCTGGCAAAATAAAATTGTGTTTAGATAAATTCGCGCCTCTACCTTGAAGACGAGTGCAAAGTGATATTTTCACTACACATAGATCGCCGAGCTCTGTTTGTCCTAAATATGTTAGAGGGCTATCTTATAGCCAAAACGCGAATGTACATAAGATATTATTGGGGCGAAAATTCAGGATAATTTCCTGACTCTAGTCAACCTAAAAACTGGTTATTATACTACCACTAATGAATAAACTAATGAATCGAAATTTTCCCAACATTTATGCACATCAAAGCCTCAGAAATTTCCCACGAAAATCACGAACACAGATGCAAAGAAAACCAACACGACATGTGTGGAGATATTTTATTTAACCCTCGCTGTGCTCTCTGATAAATGAACTGGGTCTGTAAGGCCACTGGGTAGGAAATTGATATTTCATTCGGATCGTCCAGTCGCGGCCGGCTCCGCTGGAAATTTATCCCACTGATGTACCGTTCCTATTTATGTGTTGCAGTATTTTTCCGAGATTATTTCATAGTTCACGCGGATTGATGTTTGCTTGGAATTTATTTTCGGGTTTGGGGGTACTTTGTATCATGTCTATCTGTAGAGATCAGAGTTTCTCTTATATTTGGTTGAGACGTAAGTTTAGGCTTTGTTTATACTGAATCTGTGGCTACACAAAGTCCAATGCTAAAAAAGCCCAAATCCAAGAACTCTGGAGTTTCATCCGATCGATACCACCCATGCCTTTTCGAAACCGGATAAGCACGGCTTGAACTTGAAAGGCACGACTATTACCGGTTTCCATCTTCATTTACTGATCGCTATTTAGGATGATACGAAACCGCCAGTTATTGAATCTCCGGCCATCTCACTAGGATCTTAAATTTAATACGGTATAATCGACCAAGTTGTAATTTTAGTAGAATTAATTTAGGGTTAATTTATAGAGACAATTATTAGTTTAAAGCATTTTAACACACCATGTCTATATAAGTTATAATCAACTCTAATATTTCCCTAAAACCTGAGATAATACAGCCACAGAACTGACACAGCAAAACTGAAAGTTGCTCATTCCATTGTCAATTTGCTTTATAATTAATTTTCCATACATATCGAGTAACAAAACCTACGATTGCTAAGCTGTTTCGTTGCACCGAATCAAGTTGGATCCTAAACAATTATTAGCTTAGGATCCACCGCACAAACAACGGTTGCATTGTGAGCCTGTGTTCTGCTTATGCCGTTTGGCGGCTGTTTTCCCAGAATTAGTGGCAGACTTTCTGGTTTATGTTGATACTTTGATGTGGTTTTGTTAATTAATGACAATGTTAATAAAATTATAGAAGCCAAAGGACTAACGTAGTTGGACAATGTTTCATTAATATGGTTTATAAGGATCGTGCAAGATATGACATTACCTATAACCTTCATTAAAAAATGGGCTATTAAATGCAAGAGAATTTTTCAAATCCAACTGGTCGTTTTAGGATTGAATGCTCTTCAGCTATCTATTAGCTTATTAGTAATATGCCGTAGTACATAGGCTAATCTTGAGGGTCTGGCTTCAATTCCCAATTTTTCCTAGTCAGAGATTTGGCAAAAACGAAGTTACTGAGTTCAGATTATTCTAATTTCAGAAGATCATTACTTAATTGACACTTGATGTCGAAATAAGAACATTCGATTTTCATTTTTTTCCTTTTATGTATGCCATACAGTTCATACGCGGTATTTATTGAGCGTTTTCCAACACACAACAATAACAGCCCTATAATAAACTGCTAAAATTCCCTGACATCATTAAACGCACATTATCGTAATAGCGATATAACTTTTTATTAATCGCATTCCCTTCCCAATTCGAGTTGGCCGTTCAATAATGCGTGGATTATTGAAAAATTCTTTGGACGGCGCCGACATCCTTCAGAATGTCCGATGTTTTATGATAAAAAATACGGTTATGTGCCGATGGAGGCCGCGGGAAAATCGTTCTATAATCGACATGTTTTTTCATGTATATAAGCTATTTATATTTAAAATATATTACGTGATATTTTCGGAGTTATTTAAAATAATTAGTATAAAGATTAGTTGATTTTTAAATGGTATTTGAATACTCAATTTTGTATCTAGTTAACAATAATATTATTGACTAGATTCACTGTATAATAAGGGCCTTTTAGGTAAACAATAATACAGTACGTGACTGTTTTAATATGGTGTAATAGTTTTAGTGTAGCGATTTGCTTGCTCATCGAGATTATGATTCTAATATATTATCTATACATGGCTAACGTAATACATAAACGATGGTCTAGTGAATCAACGTATTTCAAACTATAACTTCTAATTAATCAACTGCTAAGTCGATTACGCGTCGGACATATTATGCTACGAGTAAAAAGCTTACTTCAAGTTCTCATTTTACGTAACTACGGATCCATTAACATTAAATATTAAATAACGAACAGGACAAATAAATGTACCATACCCGTGGATTCCATTCATGAAGCCCTTTTAGGGTTCCGTTGAGTTTTAACGACTCACAATGAAACGCTTTTCGAACTCTAATAAAAAGATCATAAAAAAGAATTAACAAAGTTCCGCGATCGAGCTGACGGACGCGGCCGTGGAGCGAAAATTATGGCACTAGTGACGGGACACGCCACGCCATTAAACTTTAATCATTGTCGAATCGATACAAGTGTTTAGATTTTATATCAGAGCTACAAAGTGACTATAAAATACTTGATAGTATGTGGAGAGCAATCTAAATATCTGACGGCAAAAGATCGCCGTCTGTAACCGGATAAACATAAGGTGAATCTGAAATGCGATACGATTATGCGGATGGTCGTCATTCGAGGGGGTACGAATATACTACCACTAGCTTTTAAGTCTCCGGCAATATCATTCACAGAACGAGATGGAATAGAAAAGCATTGGTATTTGGCATTTGGAGACAAGCGAATCAATAGCATGAATATCATTCGGCAAGCAGGAATTTCATAGTTCCGTTTTGAAGGACATTGTAGCCAGAGTAACTACTGGACATAATGAGACCTAACATCTTATATCTCAGGATGGCGAGCGTAGTGGAATGCCAAGACTGCTTTGTAATTCATGGTGTTGTTTGGTTTTGCTACTGTTCATGAGCGGTCGTATCGCTTCAGGCGAATGGCATGCTCGCCATTCATCGCAGTAAAAAAAAGACAATTATATTAGCCCTTGGCCTTGCTAAAGTCAATGCGTTACGGTACAGGCTGGCCGTTAGATCATCTCCCTGCGCAGGCAATAAAAATGTACTCAAAATATTATATACCTATCGATATCAATCGAAACGTCAATGTCCGTCCCTACCACGCAGGGCCAACTAATTATACGGTAAGCCCCACTTACAATTCCATAACCGTACTGATCCATTTGTACGGAACCGAGCCGTTTAGAAACACGAGTACTGCCATTCTAATGCTGTTTGAACTTACCGGATATTTCAACACTGTCCTTTTTAAATATGGAGTAAAATTTAATGGAAACAATACTTTGAGTTATTTCGTCATGGTTTTTGTGATTCATTTAAAGTTGTCAAGAATTTTATCAGTCTATAAAAGTATTGATTTGGTACCACGAGTTCCCGCGTGACTAGCAACTCTATAGTCCACGATAGCGTTTTTTCTATAAAATTCAGCTCCATCACCAGGCTCCTTACTTATATTGCTATCTCTCTCGTAGGACTTATATTTTTCATTATAATACGGCCTTTCAAAGGAAATTATAGGTATACCATCATGATATATAGAAAAATCACCAAGTCGTTGGTTATTAGGAAGTAATTTAATAATTGTCTTCGTCTTCTCCTACTTATTCCGTGTTAGCTACAACAAAGTTCTTCGATTTACCAGCTCTAATAGTGTTTTTTTGTTGCTGTCAGAAGCAGCTTCCACCCAACGACTTATACAATCTTCCTTTAACTATCAAAATATTCTATATAGAGCTTTAGTCAAAAACATAACTCAGCCGAAACGACGACAATATATTTAAGTTTAACGCACGCCATGACGATTGTTAAGCCGTGTTAACAAGGGGGTCATAAAGATTTCATAGCTCTGTCATTGTCGGGGATACGGTGCAATTAAATGGTATCAACCACCGGAGGATTTCGACTGCCTTTATAATTTAATGTATTGGTTATGTGACCTAAGAGTATCGAGGGCAGTCTTCAGAACTTTTTGTTTTTTGATTTATTATCATTTAACAGAAGACTTGATTTTAGGAAAACTTAATTTATTCAAGATTTTAAATTTCGCGTCAATGTGTTCAAAAAGCGGACATCTAGACAATACGATTAGTTATAGAGGATCACATAATTTTGCTAGATATAAGACTGTCATGAATAAAATAAAAGTAAAGACTGTGAGACTGTGACTGAGTCCGCCCCGTGACCACGAAAGCTGTAAAGTAATCGAAACGTCGGGAAGTTAAAAAATGTAAAAATTAAACCAAATCGCGATAAAATCCGTTAAAAATAGTTTTATTTCAATGTGTAACATTCGCGTAAATCTAAGAAACTATTATAAAATAAAAATCGTTTTAGTTTCTTAAATAATCTCAACATTTAACGTAATACAAGATGTCCAGTTTACCTCGGTCTATACTCTTTCATACCTAACCTTAAAAGAATACTACGTTCCAAAAACACTCAAAACGATGTCCACCAAACAAAAAGCCGTTGGCAGCACCCCGCAAACAAACATATAACATTCGAAACGAGACGCTAATAGAAAAAGCTCACAACTATCAAAACGCAACAGTGCCAAACGCGAAAAAATGGAAACGGTCCTATTCGACACGAGAAAAAAAAACGTATCGAAACGTTTTTGCGAAAATGGCCGATTTAACTTTTTCAATTAAGCGAATACGAGGCGCGGGTGTATTCTGACCCAGATCTGCGACCGGGAATACCGGGATGGAGGACCGGGAGAGACGGGACGACCGGGAGACGGGATGACCGGGAAAGGCGTGCGCCGCGCGTGCCACATCAGGGTGCCGAGTGAAAAGGTTCTGATTGTACCGGGGTCTTCCGCGGACGTGTAGTATTTTACTTAACTACGGGAACACGTTTTACGATAATTCGATTTGGACACGTTACAGAATATAACTGTTTTTCTTTATTTTTGTGCTTTTGAAATAGTTACGGTAAATCCGTGGATGTGATTTCATTAGAAAAACGACGCGAGTTTTACTTTCAAAAATAACCAAAATGTAATATTATAAATAAACTCAAGGATAAAAGCAACTGCAATAAAAACGTACATCGCATAAATATACTCAAATATGTTGTAATATTAAAAATAAACCGCGCTTAAAACATAAATTAAAATGCAAATACACCAGTAGAAACAGAATTATGTAAAACGGAGTGATTCCATCGCATATTTTTAAACAGGGACCGCACGCTAATGCAGCCTTAAAAGGAAAACTGAAAAAGGCCAAAGGTTGTTCAACATCTACATATTTAGCTTAAGAGTAAAAGAAGCAAAGTGGTGTCCTAGAATAGTGTTTTTAAGTGCATAAGCACCAGAAATCTAGAAGTCTAGACTGAGTATGTACTAAATATGATCTTTCTTGCCTGGTGTGAATGAATCGGATGTTTCTGCTAAGATGGCGGTTGCAGGTTCGAATCCCTGGGCATACCTCTATGTTATAATTGATTAATATTGCGGTTTAGCGCCACGACAGAACAGAAGGCTAAAATGGAGTGCTAATTACGTCACCACAGTCAGCGCCAAAGACCTTATATGCTTTAGCTCTAATTGAAGTAATGTCAAGTACGGTACAAGATCACAAAAATATGAAAATGTAATAATATTTAATAAATTTGATACTAAAAGAGCGACGTAACATTTAGCCCAACAAATAGTAAATATCGGAACCACATTCGAAAATGTATACCCCGAAAAAAATACCAATACTTTTTTTGCTGTCGCGCGAACTATTTATCAGACTGTACCACGCCGATACACTGTAAATGACAGCAAAACAAACTTTTTTTATATAGTGCCAACAAATTTTCTTATCGGCCAATAAAAAAGGTCTGAGTCAAACGTCAATTTCGCTCCGTACTGCCTGAATGGAATTGTGAGACCCAACGTGCGATATATTTGCATGAGTCGACAACACAATCTTATATTGAAGCTTATCAACGCACAATTCTACGTCATTCAGTCCCAAATTGTGTTTCGGAGACATCCGATAAACGACAAATAGGCAGGAACGGTGCCTTCAATCGTCCATATATTGAAGGCTCTATTTAACAATATTAGGAGTATTCAGCATAACATGTGACGTGTGTATTATATAGGGTAGCTGAGTTTAAAAAAGGAAAAGAGTTCGAAAACTTTGAAATCCAATCGAAGCCAGTTCAAATATGTTTTATGACACAAGATGACAAAGTTACAGCAGGCAAGAAACAAAGTTATTAAAGTGAACACGAAGGCAGACAGGAAGTGTTTCAAAGCATGCCAGTAACCTTGTCCCAATTAAACTTCCAATCAACTGCTTCCAGTAAGTTGACACGCCAACTGACCAAATAGACGGCCGCCTGTGGCTGCCACTGTGACGGCCCTCAAGTAACCCGAAGTCGCTCGAACTTTGCCGACGGCGGCCGAAGTGGGCCCGAGTGTTCGCGATCAATACCCCTGGCACCCGCGCCGCGCGTCAATTCTGGGGGCAAAAGTCACGCTTACGGGATAGCCGTCGATTTCGGACGGTGCCCCGATTGAGTACGTGTGCTCGCCCGTACACGGAACGGGGTAACGAGCGGCGCACTGCTAATGCGGAATTTTGAATTTCGAACCAACTTTCCTCGGCACGTTCTCAGTTCGAATTGGAATTTTTTAAATTCGCCCCGGGTACACATTTGGAACGATATCAACTTATGTTCGCGCCTTTATGTTCCCGGGAGGTGAGAATCAGGGATTACATATGCTATTCTATGTTTCGAATTTTAAAAAACAACACACGTCTATATTTCCAAGTTTTGGGCGAAATTTTGAAAAAACGCTTAATTTTCCATACATCATAAAACAAATAAAACGTAATAACACTGTTCCATTCTTACATACGAGAGTCCTATGTAACATTATGAGATTTTGGGCTTTATTCAACCACGCTGGCCTAGAAAAGACTCCACACATCTTCCAAATTATTGTGAACTTTCAAGTAATGTTCCCACCATGTTTTCCCTTACTGTTGTAGCAGTTATTAGCTTTAAATACCTAACTTCGAAAAGTCGAAGGTGTATGAACCCGATAGTTGTAAACTAGGCTACTCTTCGGTTTGCGCTTATACTGTATCCTACAGTAGAGCTTCGGTGGAGTTAGAGTATACTATGAATTGGCTAAATCAACTGAAGTGGTACCACCGTCTCACAAAAAAGGTATTTTAGGCTCGTAGTTTCTGATAGCCGCGACACAAGAGATCTTAGTGTGGGTCTGGACTATGTATGTGACTGTTAGGTGTATTTATTATTTATTTATACCTAATATCGTTACCACAGTTTATACATTCTTTAACCCTTCCCTTTCTCCCTCACAAAACATCTGTTTCTCAAGTATGATGGGTGTTAGAACCCGAAGTGCCATACACTTGCGTCAGACATGTCTAGACTATGTCTTGCCACGAGTACTTTGTTATTTGATGACCTGTTTGATCGTAAGCTATGCTACAAACCAATAACTGTATTTATTATCAACTATCAGGCTTCCATTATGGCCTAAGCCCTTTCAATCGAACTCTCGATTATAGAGGAGTTTCGTGCTCAGCAGAATGTTATTGGTCGATAAACTCTCCTACTGCTGGACAAAACTAATAAAAAAATAAACACACCCAACAGTCACATACATAGTGACCCCACATTAAGATCAAGTCTTGTGTCGTGGGGTTTTTTTTTATTCCGTCACCGCATAGTGACTGCATTGCACCTGGTGGTAAGTTCTAATGCCATCCAGATAGAGTATCGAATGGTATCAGACGGTAGTCTCACGGTAGGCTTTTCGGTCTCACAAACACCATGATCCAGAACAAGCATCTATGGATCACACATAAATTTGTCGCGGTGCGGGGATCGAACCCGCGGCCTCACGTTTCACAGCCGGCGTCTAACTGCGCCACGGAGGCTGTGAAACTCCGCATGACAAACTGTTATCTTAATTACATATTAATTCTTTCAACACAAACTTTCAATGATTAAACTCCTTAGAACTCAGAAAATATTTACTTTACTATCCCGTAATAAGTGGATGTTTACAATTAAGGGTAAATATGGCTGCACTGAAAGACAGTGCCTTAGGTAAGTAGGTCACGAGGAGTAAAGTATACTCGCTTCGAACATTTAATTTATTTACGCTTTAAAATATTTGATAGATTGAGTTACAGTATTATGTAATTCGTAAAACGTATATTGATTAGTAAAATTTGTAGAACGCGATAGATGGAACGTAACTTTAATGAATCTGAAGGATAGAAAATGAAGGGTTTTAAGGAAGGAACTTTGCTTGCTAGGGTTGTCTATAAGTATTATTTCAACCACTACTTTATTCGTCAACAAACATAATTAAGTTACATAAAACGTGTACAATTATCCAAAACAGTGCAATGGCCGCAAAAAACACAATACCCGAAATCGGGTCAAGGGCGACCTCTGCCGAAAAATGGTCCGCAACGGGAACAGGCAAATTAAAACGTCGCCGTAGGCAAAACTACGGCTTTCGCGGTTAAGGATATCATTATCGGGCGAAAGGGAACCGAATTCGCATTTTCGTGGAATCATTCGACGTTTGTCGCGAAAATGTATTGTGCATTATTTTATTTCGGCTTTACTTGGGGTTTTTTTTATCCTTTTACGGCACAATCTGATATTGAGTATAAAACGTGAAGTCGGTCTGTGGTTTGATTCTAAAGTCGAGCAATTTACGAGTTACCGATTTGACATTTATGGCTATTCCGAAACGGTCAGCGCGGCATAAATTTGGATACAACTGCCACACGCCGCCGGCTTAACTCCACATTCACAAATACTATTAGGTGTAAGTATAAACAATTTCCAGATGCCGTTGCCAAGAGGTCGATGTGATAATCTTTGGGGGAGCCCTATGTTCAGCAGGAGAGAGCTTAATAAATAAATGCACCCAACAGTCACATACATAGTCCTGACCCCACACTAAGATCGAGTCTTGTGTCGTGGGTATCAAGAACTACGACAGACTTTTCAGTCTCACAAACACCCAGACCCGAAACAAATACCTGTGGATCACACAAATATTAAATAGCTTTTCCTCTTGGATAAAAAAAGGACACTTCTAGTGGCTGAAGAGAGAGAGCGAGAAAGAGAGAGAGAAACAATTTACCGATCAATATTCTAACTCCATCTATATCCTTACTTAATTATAATAAATGACACGTAATAAAGTCAAAATGTTATCGCATATTTCAGAGAATATCGCGACTACCGCCAAGTTCGGTTAACACCGCTGTATCCAGCTTAATTCCCCGTTATACTTAGCACTGCGATTATAAACTAAAACTTGAACTATTAAATTTACCACTTTGTGATATGTGCATACCGCTGGAACTTTTATTATTACTTGGGTAATAAACGAGTGTATTGCTTCATTGTTTCAGTCACTATATAAGCTGAATCCTTACTTTGATTGTAAGATCACAAGAGATTTAATGACTGTCTGAACATACTTGTTATATTTGTCAAATGTAATTAACTTTATGCAAAATGCGTAGTCGCGAATGCTTGTACTTAAGGCTATTTAGATTATAAATCATCAAAATATTTGATCGCCACACAGACATTTGTCTACGTTTATCGAATCTCCATCTTCTTATTTCATTGTTTTTGAACCTTCTGCTTATCAAACGTGGAGACTGGTCAATGAAAATGACCTCAAAAGTGCAAACAAATTCCTGACGCCAAGTACGGCAAAATGTTCTAGCAAATCCTCATTCGATTACGGCATGGCCCACTCGACTGCATCGTAAATACAGCACTAGGCGACTTGCGTACTTTATCGCCAGCGTTTATGATACGTCCCAAGTAATAAGCTTAAACGTATAAAGTTTATATTTAAGACGCTCGGCACCGTGCTCTGGTAAATCCTTGGATAAATGGTGTGGAGCAAATAAGATTTTTAATAGGATAAAATACGGATGGTTATTACTTTATATTACACGATTTAAATGTAGGTTAAATGAGATCTCAGATAAAAATATGTAAGGTGCCTTCTGTCTTCTCTAGAGTAAGTAGAAAAATATTGCGCATAGTCAGATTATGGACTAATTTTTCTGACAAATTTATTACTAGTTTATATTTGAAGATAAACTAATCGAATATATACAAATTATTAATTCCGGACTTCAATGTCTCCATTCTCATGAATCTTAAGTCAAACCCGACGTTAGCCAAATAGAATCCTTAAGCACATCTCGGGGACAAATAACTCATACAAACCGAGGATATTTAGTTTTAAAGCAGTTTATAGGTCACGTCGCACGGTTTTGGCAGTCACGAAGTATCACAGTTCTGGGAGCTGTTCCGCCAAGCTTCCCACTTTTATTGCATTTTTATTATTTTACTACTATTTTATAACTGAGTATTACTTCTTAGTTGCTGTAACGTTTATTCAGAAACTCATTTAAAATATTTCACGGGCGACAGATTATGTAAATGTAAGATTTCGTTATTTTTGTTCTGCATTGCGCTGCATTAAATGTTATTTAGATAAAGTAGCAATTAACGCGCATCGAGATAATTATGCTAGCACGAAATGCAAAAATTTTGTGGATTTATGGACTAAAGTTTAACAGTTTCTAGATTGTTTAGAAAGATGCAAATATCCTACAACCAATATAAAACAGTTTTAATCCATTAATAGAAAATCCTAGACTTAAAAAACATTGAAACTTTTCAAACAATATAATCTACGTTATGTAAGTTATACCCGATCTTATACATTCCGCGAACATAAAATTGAAACCTGCCAATACCTCGCGGAAGTAAATCCTGTAAATCCGCGCACTTAACTGGGAGATATAAAATTCCATACCATTGTACCACCCGTCTGTGATGTATAAATCGGAAACTTGCCATTCTAACAGCTATATACATTGAATTTTATCATTGTCGAAATGCATTTGACATTCGTCGATAGATTTCTGCGGCCGTAAACGTAGCGAAATTTCTGTCTTTACGACACGGTTACAAGGTTTACAATGGCACAGGATATCTATCAGACATAAATGATATTTGGTAGTACAAACAGAAATATAAAAGAAACGCACTATAAAACAGGTATAAAATATTTATTTGCGCTGCGAAAACTGGGAATGTTATGGCGAGTCGATAAAGAAAAAAACACGAAAAAACTAGATTGCCACAGTTAAACAAATTTCGTACCTCCTGTTTCTATTTTTATCGGAACATTACCTAGATAGAACGACGAAAATTATTAAATACATGTACATGAATAAAAAATATAAATTAACACGCTTGTTGCTTATAAATTAGACCAGCGGAGATGGCAAACGCCGATGAATATACAAATTAAATGGGCTCATTACAGCGATATTTTTTTACTTCACGTATAAAGCGCTTGTGATTTTTTTGCCCGAAGTATTGTACTTTATGACGCTGTGTTATGGCTAACAATTAGACCAAAACGCTTTTATTGTACGCAGTAAAGTAACCTATGTACAGGAGCTTCATAGGTATAATATTTTATATGTATTTTTATGATATATTCCGTAGTGCAATGTGTGGGAAGTTAAATACTAGAACAAAGGGCGCGATTTTCTAACATTTCGTTAAAGTAAGGGCAATCAAAAAATCTCTGACAAATCCAAGTGTTGTTGGACCAACAATCTGGTGGATGATCGTTAAATAATTTCCCAAAAAATTTGCAACTACTTTGAAACACTAAACCAATCTATTGGGTTAAAACCTTACTTTCCAATCCTAGAGACATTCGTGTTATCTATCAAACACCTAAAATACAGCACTTACATTACTTATATTATATACTATGTATACTGGACTGCCTGCCTCGGTGGCGTAGTTGTATTACGGTACGGTTACAAAGCTGAGGTCCCGGGTTCGAATCCCGGGTCGGGCAAAGTGATATTGGATTTTTCTATTCATTATCAGCCAGGAATTTGTGCCCGATATGGCGATAGGCTCGCCCCCTATCACATCGTGGGACGGAACATGCAAGGCGAAATGTGGGTGTCCTAGTGGCGCCTCTGCCCACCCCTTCGGGGATAAAGGAGTGAGTTTATGTACATATGTATGTATGTATGTGTACGGGAGCACATAAAACTCAATACAACAAATCTACACTTATTTTCTCATAGTTTTAAAACCCTCTTGAAATTAAACTGATATTGCGAAGAAATGCCATCTCATGCAGTCTGCAGTGAACAAATCAATTGAAGTAACTAGAGTGGCGCACGACTCGTTTAACTCGCACTTAGCCGGACCGCTAGTGTGTTCGCGTCTTTAACCAGTAGTTACACTGTGGGACAAATGTATAACCCTTTTGTAGAGGTTCTTTAGTTAAACTTAGTACCAAAAAACCACCATTACAGCTAAGAATTTTGGCTTTCGTCACCAACAAATGTTTATGCGGGTATTTATTACAGATTTGTATGTTAAATATTCGTTGATCAAACAAATATTGTTTATAATTCTTGATGATACTGATGTTAAATGATAGTCTAGAGTTAATGAATGAATTAAAATGATGCGTTGACAAAAATTCGTACGGTTTCACCGTATACTACTAAATAAGTATATTTCGGGCCTCACCTTTCTTAACTGTTGCGAATTTTATTAACAATCGAGAATGTTATTTCAATATTCACAACGCAACAAAATTAATAATGATTATTAATGAATATGATTCTTGGAACTTTTGATACGATTAGTTGCCTTACTCAGATTAAGATAGATTTAAAATATATTCTGAAGGATTCAAGTGTTTATCTCATTATATGGAATTAACTTAATTTTAACGGTGAAGGAAAACATCGTGAGGAAACCTGCATACCGTAGCGATTTTAAAGAATTTCTACGGTATGTAAGTCCGCCAACCCGCACTAGGCCAGCGTGGTGGACTATATGGCCTAAACACTCTCAATCGATTCTCTCGATTGTAGAGTAGGCCCGTTCCCAGCAGTGGGACGTATACGGGCTGATATAGAACTTAATATTCTCGCTTTATTGCTCTAGTTTGGATTTATTACTTTAAGGACTTGGGTTTGATTCCCATGTTAAGTTCTCAATTTGTAGGTCAAATAGCATATTGGATAAGCAGACTTTTTATGATAACCGATGTGAATTATATCTCCAAATTTTATAGTCTGTTAACAGATAACCTCGTTTCATATGGATTTTTTGTTTGTAAATTATGGTAAGTTAATTTAAATTTAACTGCATGTGACAAAAATATAATTTCCTACGTAACTAAATAATAGTCGATATATAATTTTGTCGATACGGTTTATATACAAGCACGTTAAAAACAGATTCATAATCAGTTACAGATAATGTACTCAACAATTCTTTTAAATAAACGCTTTAGGGTTGGGCCACTATAACTTTTATGGCTTAGGATATAGTTCACAATGCTGGCCTATTATAGACCTAGATACCACATAATTGTTTTGCAAAGGTCTCTATAGTAATCACATTTCGACAAGACATTAAATACTTTGAAAACAAAGCCAATTAACTAAGGCTTAAAAATTCCACAACAACAAACATAGCAGCAAAAACACTTGCAAACTGTTATAACAATTAACACTCAAAAACAAAAAAACAAACTTAAAACAATTCAAAAGAAACCATTACAATTGAGGACAGTAAATGTGACGCGCGAATTTTTTAATTAAATTTTAAACGTTTCATTAAGACGAACACCGAATACGGAGAGAACACCTATTAAAATTCGGAATATTCATATCTTGTTTAATAAAACGCCGGCACGCCCCGATATACTTCTTTGGATCGCTCATTTCATTGGAATCCGATGTTAATAAAATTATAGGTTTGCTCAAGTGAATTAAAATGTGACCTTTATGTCCATTTGGATAATTGTTTGTTCTCAGTACTTATTATGGGAGTTTTTAAGTAATAGAAATGTCGTAGCCCGACTTGACAACTGGAAATGAATGAAGTGTTATTACTTCTATGTCCAGGAAAACTATCGTGAATATTTGGTATCATAGTTCTTCTGGTCGCTGGAATTGCTGGATTCCCAATGCTAAATACCTCTTCCATCCCACACTTTCTCTACTGTTCTCAAAAGCCAAGACCGCACAATTTTCGAAGTCATGATTATTCATGGGTTGCAGTGATCAATTTCTACGGTATGTAAGTCCGCCAACCCGCACTAGGCCAGCGTGGTGGACTATATGGCCTAACCACTCTCAATCGATTATCTCGATTGTAGAGTAGGTGCCCTGCAGTGGGACGTATATGGGCTGATATAGATAGATAGATAGTGATCAGTTTCTATCAGTTTTTCTTTCTCAGCGGGCAAACGAGCATACGGTTCACCTTATGGTAATTATTGATCACCGCCGCCTATAAACATCTGCGATACCATAAGATAAGATGCATCCTTGTTTGAATATTGTTGCCATTGGATAATACTTACATTTTTGCACTGGATATTAAAAAAAAGCCAGTCTTTCATTGTACAGGAATGAATCGCCATGGCTTGAAACAATAAAAGTATCAGTTCAATTAAATTCCGAATGACACTTAACTATGCAAAATCAAGTATCATTAACCCAGTACGAATGAATAATGTCGATAAACACTAACACAGCTTTCAGCGTCAATTTGAAGTTAAATAACAAAACGACCGTTAAGTGAAAAATAAAAGTGATTTACAATAAATAAATGTTGCTCGAACCGAACGCGTTTAATCTGTGAAGTGAATAGTTTCACATTGTGCTTACATTTATATCTTGGATTTAAGTTAGTAAAGTTTGCACGCAGAAACAAATTATAGAATCAATTGGTAATAAAATACCCATTGGATTCCAATGCAAATAATATTGAGAATTGCTTTTGTTTTTTATTTCAAATTCGATTTAAAATCTATTTCAATGTAATCTTAGAGTTTTCTTTTTATTAATGTAGAGTTTGCAAAGCAATCAATTGCGTGAAAAAACTGACCAACTGAATTGATAATTTCAAGCAGACCAGCATAAATATTACGACCAGCGTGAGATAGGCACGCCTCACCGGTGAATACTTTATTCGAATTGTATTGCGTTTACCATAAGGTGTATTATAGTTGCAGTCTGCCGAATCATTATATAAAAGAGTAACCACAAAAACTCATAAACCCTACACGATTTAACTAAGCCGTCAATCGTTGACAACAGAGGAAGGAGACTTGGAAATATACTTTTAAACTTTGCATGTTCTACAAAACATAAAGTGACATAGTAAAAAACACATAAAATGTCGATTCCAGTTATTGTCACATAACAAACTGTCATTATCATTATCCCAACCTACTCTAAAATCAAGAGCAGCTTGAATATTTAAAACATTAACAACCAGTTTCTTAATGTGTTAAATCAGACGTTGTACCCATTAATTTGTCCTGCACTTTACAGCATGCGTACAAATCGATTCCGACTATAAGTGCGCCTTAGTTAAATCGTATAAGAGCGGTTCAAGTGATCAGTTAAACGTGCATACAGTAATAGTTAATTTTAATGGCCGTTTAGATTATTTCGGTTAACGCTTAACTGCTGCGTTGATGGGAAATATTTTTATGTAGGGACAAATTGAGTATTGTGGTTGGGTATATTACGATTAGATATTTTAAAAATACTGATATTCTTACCTTAAGTTTTATCTGACATGCTGAGCTTAGAAATGGTGTAAATTGCTTTTCAAAATATTTTGTTCTGAATACATAATTAGACGAGTTAGAATTTTGTATAGTGGCAGTAGATGTTCTGGGTTTGATACTCAGGTAAGCCACTTTACTCTGCAGGAGTAATTCAGCTTTAAAAACTCATCTGATATTCCAGAAACTAGAATTCATTCCCGGCATGGCGATAATCTCGTCTCCCATAACATCTAAGGATGAAAGTAAATTCATTAAATTTGTGTACCACGAGTATAATTTGTGCACAGCTATAGAGGTAAGCTTATATACGTAAAGAAAAACAATACTGTGCAAATAACAAATTAAATTCCATTAAACCACAAACAAGTTCTACTTAACAAGTTACTTGGGCTGTCAGGGAAAATCAATTCAGTCGGCCTCAGTAAAACACACGCGACTACAAGCTGTAGAATAGTTTTCTACTCAATCACAGAAAACGGTGACGTATGTCATTATTCATGGTGGCTATGGCGCGGCGGTGTGGAAAACTAACTTCATGGGGTTCATACGAATACCTACTTACTTTTCAAGTGCATTTTTTCTTTATTTTATTACGTTATGCTTTAAGGTTTCTTTTGAATTTTGAAAGCGTCTAATATATTTAAAGCTACTTACGGTCTTATTCTTATAGTTTTAAAACATATTTTAGTTATCGAATGTTTTGTCCCTTTCGAACGACTTTTGAATTCGGTTTGAGCGAAGAAGACAAACCATTGATAACTAAAATGGGTTTTAAAACTGTCTATGAACAACGCCGTTAAACTATAAATTAATAAAGGTCATGCCAATGTGTCTAAGATGTTAAAACCTTCAAATGTTCTCATTCAGTTTAGTCAATGGATGCGAGAGTTATAGGGCATCTATTCAATAATATCAGCTATTTTTGGAACTAAATATTATATTACACTATTATCTAATTAATTAATTTTAACCTTTTATGATCCCAATGCTGAATTTAAAACACAAACAAACATTGCTCGGGTTGAGAAAAAACAAGTAACATTTATGTAATGTCCGCCAACCCGCACTAGGCCAGCGTGGTGGACTATATGGCCTAACCACTCTCAAACGTACCTTCGATTATGGAGTAGGCGCGTGCCCTGCAGTGGGACGTATATTGGGCTGATACAAAAGTAACATATTTGTATAAGCATACCTACACGCCCGATAAACCCCGAAATCCCACACCCAAAATCGATACAAAAATAACAGAAACTTCTCAAACATCTATTGTAAATTCCGTTTTAGAAATTCTTGTCGGCAACAGCTGTGCTTGTCAGGAAACCGGTTAATCCGCTTGAAATAATGACTGAAGGGCCGAAGGGTTTCTTCCGCGACATCCGATGAGCGTAAATAACTCATCTCAGATGGAGATGATACCATTCGATTGATTTTATCATAAATGTTTTTACGTAATTGGTAGCTACGTGTATGAACTGTGGATGTTGGAATCCATTTTTAAGTCAGGCAATCCTCTTTAAATGTTATTGAGAATGAGGTTCGCGTCTGGGTCTGTGATATAGGGTGCCATAAAGCATCTTGGGATGAAGAAAATGTGGCTACAATGCGGGTGAATTCACCAACTACGAAGTACTGGATTGGCCGTAATTCCAAAAAAACATCGTTCGTTTACAACAACTTTATAAAGTTTTATAATCATCATCATCAGCCCGTTGCAGTCAACTACTGGACATAGGCGTCTCCCAAAGTACGCCACAGAGCCCGGTCTACTGCTTTATGCATCCAGTCGCTGCCGGCCCTCTTGTGCCAGACGTCCCGCCGTCTTGTAAGGTTTGCACGATAAAAATATGGTACCAGACATTTCAATCTTTCGATTGTCTGTCAACCCACATATAAATCTAATAATCGATTCAACACATCTTTAAAAATAATTTTAACTTAATTTTCTGTTATCTTTATCGTTCTTTTTAACTTAAGTATTTCTTTGGCTATCTCGATGCTTAAACTCTAATGTATTATTCAAACTAAATTATCAACTTCTATTACTTTTGTTTTATGAACAAGTTTCTTTTTAATATTTCTTGCGACATGAATAGTAACTACCTTAGATTTAAAGTGCTTAATTGATTCTTCTCAGGAATATTTATAATCTATAGGACCTGTGTATTGGGTGATACTGTAGGGTAAACGCGAGGGCACTGGTTGAATTCCAGGACCGAGAGAAATCTTTATGTGATCACCGAGTACTCGTTTCGCTTAAGGGTGCTATGGGACCAAAGTTTCTCGTTGTTAATGATACATACGTCACTCGCCTTATATCCTAGTGTGGAGTCAGGACTATGTGTGTGATTGTTATATGTATTTGTTTTATCAAATTACGATCAGAAATCCTTTTTTATTATATTTAAATTAATATGTTATTTTTCTCCAAAGGGTTTTACAGACAAATAAACTACATAATGCCACTCGACGTCAGTATGTCACCGCGTAATTACACCTAATGAGACCAAATCGCGCCTCAAACAATTTGTTACCCTCGCCGAGACTGCTGTTCTCTCATTACTATGTATTTATATGAATCGTTGTCTTCGGCGTGTGATAATTGTGTTGTAACATCTGACGTAGTTTCTGCGAGTGACGTATGTAGGTCATAGTCTATTTGTGGTAGGTCAAACGTTTTGTCTTTGTTTTAAATTGAATAATATCTTATATTTAAAACGCATTGCCTCCATGCACTGGCGATGCGAAATAAAGAGTTATTTTATATTTTAGTGGTAAAGCTATGGTGTTGTTTATACACGCATGAATGAGCTGCAGCAGTACTACAGCCTTGCAGAAAATCAACGTGAGGTTAGTTAGCTGTTGTTTGAGATTGATAAAAACTAAACTAACGTGCGTCGTCCTCCTTCTTTTACTACGACCTGGCGAATTTTCTATTATTAAAAACGTAATATCACATACAATATACCTTTAACGCAGTGTTAATAAACAGCCATAGCCAATAAATTCCAGGTAAGACACATTTTCCGAGTCCTATAAAAGCACAAAAGTGCCTGGTAAAACGAAACAACCAAACCTAAAATCCTACACGAGTCATGTCAAAAACCCACCGCAAACACCGAACAGAATTAACTCAGTCCCAATAAAAAGCGAGACATATATCAAAACGCCGGACATATCGCCCGAAACTTTTACATTCTTGTTTTTACCAAATTTACAGGGAAATTGTGTAGTTCAGACGCGGTTGCGATAACACGACAGACGGTTGTATTAAATCTTTGCCGCGGGCGAGTATGGTTGAAAAATGTACGGTGATTTTAAGCTAAATTACATGGACCGTGCCATGTAATTTATTTAGGTCATGCTGTTTTCGTGGGTTGCGAATTGGTGCTTATTTCACTTGTTAATATGTATGTGTTCTTAATTAACGGATATAGGGGTACATGTGTACTAAAAAATAGGTTCTAGGAAGCAGTTTAGGTTATGAATACGAATTCGTCTAAGTGGTCACATAAAAATATATTTCAATGGTATGCCGTTAATCCACGTTAGATTTCTGTTCATTTTTTTTTTCTACCAAAAAAAAAATAACAGCTTGTCCTATATTGTCACAGATGGCTCTAATACGAGTATAAGAACTTGAGTATGTTTAAACTATCGTAACATTAGTTTCGATAGCACTTACTTCAGTACTAAGAGATCCATATATCGATATATTACCTCATAATCACGACGAAACAAAACCCACCCAAATAATTCACGGTAACAATGAAATAAATTGAATGAATTTCGAATGCAATATGCTTTGTCGGAGATCTTCAATTACTGCGGCCCACGCGTGGCCTATAAACCAACTGTGTGGCAACACCCTGACTTGAGATAGCTCTTTAAAAGGTTTTATAATATCTTCGGAGACACGGAATGACTGAGATATTTCTTAAATGGTTTGAAGAATTCATTTTGATGTGCAGATTTAATATATCTGTTAATTGTTATAAGTCCTTATGAGGGTATATTGACATTTTCGTATGATATGGAAAAACGAGGTTATTAATTTGACATCTTTTGCTTTGCATTCATTTTTTTATAGTTATATTAAGCTGAAGAGTTGTTTTTTTTACAATATGTAATATACTATAATATTCTTATACTTTTGCTTTTATTTTTTCTGATTGAAAGCTGTTTGATTGTCTACAAATTATAAATCAATAATAACAATAAGAAAAGCTCATTGTTTGTGGCTTCTTTCAATACAAGATACGATTTTTACCTTTTTGTAGTACAGGTAAAGAGAATGGGCATACCTTATGGTCAGTGACGCAACATTGTCTCAACTTTGTTTTTTTTTGTCAATGAATGACGAAGCGAGCATGCCAGTCGCCTGATGGTGAGCGATAAGACCGCTCATGGACAGTAGCAAAACCAAACAACACCATGAATTACAAGCACTGCTACTTGGCATCCAACTGCGCTCGCCATCCTGAGACATAAGATGTTAAGTCTCATTAAGTCCAGTAGTTACTCTGGCTACGATGTCCTTCAAACCGGAACACAACAGTGCATTTACACTGCTGTTTGGCGGGAGAAATTGACAATGCGGTGGTACCTACCTAGGCGGTTTTTCACATAAAGAGACCTACCGCCAGTAATTTCTATTAGATTATATTTTTTACCAGGTGCATCGTAGTCACTATCATGTCAGGATCCGTAAAAAATGGAGACTTATTTAGGATAGGAAAAGTTACACATATTGGTCTCTTCTACACTCTAACGGCCTTTTTCATAGTCAGTTTATAAACATATTTTAGTTATCGAATGTTTAATCTTCTCCGCTAAAACTGAATTCAAAAGTCGTTCGTAAGGGACAAAACTTCTTATAACTAAAATAGATTTACAAACTGACTATGAATAAGCGTGTAAGAGTCTAAATGAATAAAAAGCAATAGCGAACCTTATTCGTGACGAATTCTAAACTTGCAATACAAGAACACGAGTAATGACTCAAACTGAATGTCACACAATTGAACGTGTAATTTGAAAAGCTAGCATAAAGAACATGTCACTTGGCATCGAACCCATTAATCTTGATAGCTGACCGACAATGGCGCGGATTTAAACGTCTTATCCTGTACGGCACGTTAACTAACCTACTAGGTTGGTTTTGTATGGTTGAGGTCAGTTGAAGAATAAAAATAAATAATAAAATAAATACACCCAACAGTCACATACATAGTCCTGACCCCACACTAAGATCGAGTCTTGTGTCGTGGGTATCAGTAACTACGAGAGACTTTTTCGGTCTCACAAACACCCAGACCCGCAACAAACACCTGTGGATCACACAAATATTTGTTTCGGTGCGGGGATCGAACCCGCGGCCTCTCATTTCACAGGCGGCGTCTAACCAACTGCGCCACGGAGGCTGTCAAATATGCATTGCAATTAATTCTTACAGAACAACAATAAATTTGATAAGAAAGTAAAATAAAATGTTATGGGTCAACAAAAATACAAAGGCATTTTATGTCATCATTTTGAGAAAAGGAGATGAAATATAACCCATAGTTTCGAGTTCAAATAATAGAATATAAGCATCTAGTTGAAGAGTAACAATTCGCAAGTTTGTTAAATGCATTAGAAAATTTTATAACATGGACCACTTAGTTAATATCCATAGCTATCGTATTTTAATGTCAAGTTAATTATTTATTATTCAAAATACTAATAATGCTAATAGACAAGATCATTACCATACGAATTTAAGTCAAACAATCACTACATTTTACCGACAGTATAATCCGTTTAAGAAAGCGCATTTCTCAATGGTCGCTGAATAATTACAATCATTTATCACGTGACCATATGCCAGTTACGTCAATGCCCGAACATTAGTATCTGTCATCTGTATTGGACATGGTCTTACGGTCATACTCGATATGGCAACTCGGGCTGACTTCACTATCATTAATATTTTTGTAATATTTTCTTGGTGGTCTCTTGAAAGTTGTATGCAAGGGGTTGTAAAGGTTCTCGGCTTTGTTTATGTTTATTATTGAACAGTACCAAAGACACTGTTGTTTCCTGGTTTGAATGACATTGTAGCCAGCGAGTCCTAGGCATTACTTAGAAAGTCAACACCTAATGTCTCGGGTCTGTGCGCAATGCAGTGTCTTGTATTGCTTATAATAACTTCTCGTTAGTGTTGCCCCAGTTTATAAGCAAGAGTGACACGATAGTGGAATGACGACACGAGGATGACGTTTGCCATCAGAATAAAAATGAGATAACTCTATATTAATGGGTAGATATCAGTTGGTAATGTTTCTGAGGCATAATGATTTGCATTGAAATTAATTAGTAAATTATATTCCCACTTATTGTAAATTAATTCAAAATTATTATTATTTTTAATGCATTTCATAAACTCTCAAAGCGTGGTGATGACAGAAATTACAATATACATTACTATTAAAAAGGATTATAGATAAATCTAATATAATAGTTCAGATATTTCTGTATGTAAACACAAAGCTCCTCTATGATCAAGAGGGAAAAGGAACAAAAAAATATAATATTAAAATAAATAAGATATCATAGATTGACTGCTTCGGTTCGAATCCCGGGTTGGGAAAAGTGATATTTAACTTTTCTATTTATTAACGATATGGTTCGCCATATATCACCTCGTGGAATGGAACATACAAGGTGAAATGTGGGTGTCCTGGTAAAACCTCTGTCTACTCCTTCTGGGGAAAACGCGTGAATATGTTATGTATTCATGATATAAACTGATTTATTAAAACATACAATCTTAATAGCCTTGAGTAATAAAGAAGTCATAAAATGCCAAATAACTCTGAAGATGACCATTTTAAACACTGACTTATGAGAATGAACTTTCTACACGTATATGGATAAGGATAATTGATGAGTGCAACATTTCGATGATTTCGGTTTACGTAATGGAGACACCGAAATTCTTGAAAGGATTATTAATATATTGTGTAAAGAAATCTTACTTCAGGTTAAATTAAATATCCCATACATGAGAATAACGACTCTAATAAAAGTTGGTTGTATTTGCTCCACTAATAAGGTTACTACATTAAACAACAATAACAAAAGAAAGGGTGTCCGGTGAGGCCATTGGTCCACCATGCCGAGTCAATCTAGGTCGGTGGACATGCAAAAACAGTACTTCAGCTTTAATTATCTTATTCCTTGAATATATTATTTAATAAATGACGTCTTGGCTGATTACCGTCTTTGACAGCTAAAAACATTACCATGGTTCACATGTTTTAAATAATTCCAAAAATGTCCATGTGTCATATTTGTTGGTTATCGTTTAAATATTCTATGATGTAAAGTCTCTTTTATGCGACCTTTTTAATTTTTATTACGTCCAATTTGTGAGTGATGTCGTGGGTTGTTGGCATTTAAACTTTGTTCCAATTCGTCTAGCGGTACAAATATAATGCGGAACTGATTATTATTGTCTCATCATCATCATAATTAGTTTAGAGCCATCCAAAGTTGGGCATCGACTTCTGTCACTGCATACAAAACACGGTATTGAGCTTCTGTTGTGTTTACTTTTATGACGGTAAGACACGAAACATTGTGCCGTGGGTATCATTACGAAAGATTTTAACAGCCAGATTTGAAACAAATATTTGCTTATAAAAGAAACATTTATCCCATTCATTTTTCTCAGCGTCCGCCTTAATCAACTGCGCCACTTCAAAATAGAATTCTCAACGCAATTATTTTTTTATCAATCATCGTAAAAAGTATCTACATATTCGCTAGCCCTAACGAAACACACACAAAGACTTGAAATGCTATAGAAGATAAAGGCTTGCGTCTTCAAAATCTATTGAGAGTTGAAGCTGTGACGACACGTCTATCAGTCACGGGACCCCTTTATAGGCGTTGAATCGCCTCCACTGATCAATCGTTTATGCTAAATGCGCTCTTTATCGAATAGCTTGAATGGGAGCGAATATGTTAATTAGGCGCTTATTTCGGTTGAGAGTTAAATAGTATTGATCTAATCTATTTACTAATAACAATAAAAAAGAAACAGAAAAAAGTATGCCCAATTTAAATATGAAATAAATACTTTATGACTTAACGTGTTTTATATCATAGTAATGCATATTTATTTAAAATTCTTTGAATGTAGAGTTGCACTAGACTAGCTGCATTGCATGGTCTGACAATTTTCTACTTCTGAGTGAGAAAGTCAAAACAAATTGCAGCATAAAAATTTTAAACTAAAAAAAAACTTATTCTACTTCTAATTCCTCTAAATTACTGCTACTTAAAAATACTTTATTCTAGTATAAAACAATTCATTGTTTAATGATATGCTTTAAAACCAAACTCATTACTATACACTTAATTATATGTAATTAGTTCTTGTCCGTAATCACGAAACATTTGTTGTGTTTTTAAAACGTAAGCAAAACATCGCCAGTTACATGGCTTATTACGATTTCTTATTAAAAGATACTGATTGCAGATTCAAAATTTATGTACCATAAAGAAGGTTTATTTCTGAATTCTTATCCACAATTAGAGAAGACATTTACGAGCCATTTATTGTAACATTTCAAATAACCTGTGAATAGTGAGGTCCTAGGCGTAAGAAGCAGATGAGGCAATCTTCTGTGGCTAAGTTTTTTATTTACAAAAAATTAAAACCTAGGATATTCAACATCATGCACGCTTTTGTAAAATCTTGACCAACGTATATAAAAATCGTACTTTGCACATACGTTTGTAAGTGCGAGTTAGAAATAAAAACATTGTAAACATTAACATGACGTCATCCAATGAAGGAATAAGGGAACAAAACCTAACTCTTATCTCGAACATTAACAAGGAAACAAGTTATCTTTAATTGTTTCCACGAACAACTCTACAAACAAACATTTGAAGCATCCAGTAGCCATAAACATATTGGTTTATTAATGGAGTTTCTAGAAATTTGAATACAAATTTAATATGAAATAAGCGATTGCAAGGTTGTGAGTAATCTGGATTATTTAGAAAATATTTGAAATTCCTACACGAGGACACGTGTCAGACTTTCTGGCATGATTTGTAGTTTGCACGATTTTATGGTGAAGAGAAACATCATGAATATCTGGGGTTCTGAGGATTTTAGATATGAAAATAAATAAGAAATAAGACAACAATAATTACTCTTAAACTAAATAATACTTATTCTGTTTCTAATTACTGAAAATCACTGCTACTCTAAATACTTTATTCTAGTAGGTTTCAAAGAATTTATTGTTTAATGATTTGCTTTACTGGTGGCTTGGGTCCCGAGCCTCGCCACCGAAGGGACAATTTATTTTATATGTATTTTGTATGTGTATTGTGTATATAAAAATAAAAAAAAGACTTAAGAATTCCAGAGAAAATAATAATTACTTTTATAAATAGTTCTGGGATTGGATCCGGGCATCTCGTTTCACATTCCCAATTTTTGTTTACTGCACCTCGAAGCCATCAAATTACTTCTACTGGCATATAATTGTATTACCGAACATAACATAATATATTTAAACTCAATACTGTAATTTGGTGTGCAATAAAGAATTATTGTATTGTATTGTATAATATTAATAATGCTTTTAACAACAATATTGTGAAATAATAATAATAATCTGATTTATAAAGTTAATTAATAGAACAACGGCAAATATATTAAGAAATTCCTGACTTCACGGCCAAGCGCTCAAATGCAACGATTCAGCCGACTGTGAAATACTCGCGGTGGTATGAATGTTTAATAACACCCAAAATATTTGATTAAATTATTATTAATGTTGGTATACACCACTTTACAAACAGTTGAAATCGGAGGACTGATAGTTGATGTTGTAGAAACATAATATAATTTGTATATTTTTTATGTCTCAAAATATTTTGGTTAATGTCAACCATAAACATATTAATTAGAACACTTATCTAATAAATCTTAGATTTTGCGAACACAAGTCCACGCCATGTATATGTATGATAATCTACAGTCAGATTAAGTTAACAAATCAACACTAATATACATCAAATCAAGTTCTCAATAATTGAATCCTCAATACATTTTACTTTCGTATAAAATTCGAAACGTGTTAATATTTAAGCTAAAAGACTGCAGTACGGAGGAGTATTCACCGTTAGTTCCGTCAATTGTCCAGAGATGGCGTTAGTGGTATTACGGGCGCTTTTGTATCGGCGATATGGCGTGACCAAACATGCTCGTCCCATTCATTTGAAAGCCAGTTTTTTTTAATCTGTCGCTCAGGGATGTAGTAAGGCATTTCGAAACGTGGGCGACCGTGAGATAGCGTATATGTAAGAAAATATTTAAGGTTAGGAATGTAGACTTTTTTGTTTTTTATTAGTTATTTAGAAAACATGCAATGTAATAATTCAATTTAAAAATATTTTTCACTACCTTATCAATGAATTTGTGTTGAAATGAGAAATATTCATTACCTACTACATTTTTCATTGGTAAAATGTTATCTATAAAACTTGTAGGATATAAATACAGAATCAACTGACAATTATCATGAATTCTTCAATACTAAAAGTCAGAGGTTATCATATATCACAATATACATAAATAGGCCCCCACTGTCATTCTGAGTGCATCCCAGTCCCCCAAACCCACTGGTGCACCCGTGACAAATCAACAAAGAAACCGTCCCGTTACGAACAAAGATATTATTACACGACCAGTTAAAAAACTTATTTACTTTTTATACGTTATAAAATAATAACATGATACAAAAACTGGTCCTTTTTACGTAAAACGCACAATAGTAATTATTATACTCGTGAGAATCGTATGGACGAACTTTCACCTATAAAACAGCTGTTGTTTCAGTTTAAAGTTATCAAATAATATATTATTACAAGTAGTTTTAATATAAATAGCGTATTGTATAAACATGTTACCCATAAAACTATTATTTAAATACTTAACCTATTGAATAGTTTAGTAGTAGAATATACATTACGAGAGTTGGTGTCCTCAAAATTTCACTATATCAGAACTCCTCAGATTTGAAGAGTGTTCAGTCAGAGGGCGATAAATATAATGTTTCTTCTTGGAATTACACTGCTCTATTCTTCAGATGCAACGAAGTAACTTTTACATAAAAAAATCTATGAGCGGTAATAGATCGAAAAGTTTCTGAGACCCACGAAATAAGTCTTGTAAAGTGCGGGATCTATATAAGTGACTGTAGGGAGTTTTATTCAAGCAGAGGTGGGTGAATCGTGCTGAAGATTTACTATTGATAGTCGAATCCTAGAGGAACCTACAACACGAGTCCAAACAATAACTCCCCCACGAGATCGTTGGCATAATATAAACATGGATATGAACCCGGGACACGTAATGTGTGTGACGTACAATTTTTCAATTTTCCGCCACAATACACACGTTGAATGGATGACGGTTATTATCATATTTTGTATTGTATTGATTGATATGTGACGAGTTTTTGGTAAGGTACTAAGGGACGATTAAAGTTATATTATTGTAAAGAAATAAATAAATACAGTCACATACATAGTCCTTTCCCACATTAAGATCCATTAATAATATTATAATATTCTTTTATAGTAATCGTAGGTATCAGTAACTATGAGAGACTTTTCGGTCTCGCAAATACACAGATCCGAGAAAGATATCTGTGGCCTCACAAATTTGTCTCGGTGCGGAGATCGAACCAGCGGCCTCTGGTTTCATAGCCGGCGTGTAACCAACTGCGCCACGGAGGCTGTCATTTCCTTTATTGTAAATTTTATCGATTAAAGATGTATTATTATCTTGTCGGGGCATCATGAGATATCGATTTTGAATCCAACAAACTATTTTGTATGCGTTTCGTATTTACAGTTAAAAGAGTTTTGAACTGTAATGTCCTTAGTATTATTTTTGAAGACATTTTCAGCGAATTTTGTTTTAATTTTATGACATCCCCATTAACTTCAGATAGCTTCGTAAAACTTCAACATAATAACGTAAGACAAATTATTCTACCGCCTACATCAAAATATGTTATATCTACATCCAACTTAGGTTAGGTACAAAAAAAGTACTAAAAACAAAATCTCCCAGCTTGGGAACGGCAGGCCCACGATGTTCGCAACGTCTTCACCTAGTTTAGCACGTGTGTACTAGGAGAACATGTGCATGCTCCCATTATCAAAGCTGACCGTATGATTGATGTGTAGCCCAATTTCAACGGTCTTATGATGCTCCCCCGGTGCTATTTGTATATGTAAATACTAGTGTTTATTTATTTATTTGGTACATTATTACGTGTTAAAAGGCGATAATTAGTGAGAATTCAGGAATCATGGGTGAGTCCTTAAATGATAAGGTAGGTTAGGTTGTATTGTTTTAAGTTAAAAAGATTAATAACTACCCAACGGTGATATTTATAGTCCTGATCATGATGACAAGACACTTCGTTTTTAAAACACTCAGCCGAAACAAAAATTCTAAGGGATCGCACAAACATTTGTCCTAGATGTAGGGATCGAATCCGGGACATCTCGTTTCATACCTGCAGGCTTAACCAACTGCACCACAAAATATATAGGTATAAAACAAAATGGCGTATTACATCATATACGCTTTTTCACGACCTTACACGTGAAACTATCAATTTGATTAAAACCAAAGGTAAATTTAGTGTAATTATCGCTTATTAGCGGCACATCGGCGCTTAATTAGGGCATGATTTAATTATGTACAGTGCCATCCAACTACGAACAATGGAAAAGTTTACTGAAATGAGCTAGGCAGTGTTGTAGCTTAATAGGAACTAAATACTTTAATTTTGGTAGATTTAATACATAAAACATGGTTGTCAGTAAGACATTGCTTTATGCGATAAGACCGCCATTTTCACTTTTTTGTTTTTCTGCTCCTGTATGTCTTTTTCTATGTACGATAAAGATTTAAATAAATAAAGAACAATAGCGCGAACTAATGAATCTAAGAAACATTTTATGAGTCTATCTGTATTTGTATCAGCTCATATACGTTTCATTGTAGGGTAAAAGCCTCCGCTAGATCGAGAATACGATTGAGAGGGGTTAGGCCATAATATAGTCTAGTACGCTAGCCTAGTAAGTAGTACGCGTTGGCGGGTTCTGAGTAATACCAACAATAATATTTGTCCATTTCACCCTACGAAGCGCCTATACCTAATATTATCATAAGCCCATGGTTAGATGTACTAATAGCTCATAGGTAGCTACATAGGTATAATGAACCTGGTGCCTAATTTTAATTCAAGATGAGAAACGTGGTGAGTTCCTCAATATGCTGGACACCTAATTCCAGAGCCACGTAATTTATATGACATTTCTATGGCTAAAGGCAACATTTGCAGCTACTGAGTAGGGAGACAACAATTTATTTGCACTAACAAATGTATCTTGAATTGAACTACTCCTATAAACAAATAACAATCCTGCAAATTAAAAGTTACGGAACACCCTGAAAATAGTCCATTCGGCGTCAGAATTTCACCCACGATCTAAATATAAACGAAACCGGAATAGAACCCGAAACGCCCCACTCGCGGCCGCCGAAGAGACAATTCCAACCAATAAAAACCATTTGGACTTTAACGACAGCATCAAACAATGACAGACATCAAATTGAACACTTTTGAAGCCGATCGGTACTATAAATGTACTTTATTGTCCTATAAAATTCCCAATTGGTCTTTCTTCAAATACCTGAGCCCTTCATTATACGTTTGGGAAGACCCGCGGTGCAATTATCATCGAGAAGAATAGAATGTAATGGTGCTGGCAATTACCACTAGGGTTTTGGAGTCCAGCACTAACAGGTCAAAATTTTGATGTACATATTTTTCGTATCCTAGAGTACAAATGTTTTTGTGTTAGTACCCTGATGTAAAAAGATAGAAGTGCTTACTTTTAGGTGGATTACAAATGCAAATCAAGTAATACGTGTATGGAATATGTAATAACTTTATTGTATTTATTTACAACTACTACACCGAACAGTCACATACTGACAGCCTCCGTGGCCCAGTTGGTTAGACGCCGCCTGTGAAACGAGAGGCCGCGGGTTCGATCCCCGAAACAAATATTTGTGTAATCCACAGGTATTTGTTTCGGGTCTGGGTGTTTGTAAGACCGAAAAGTCTCTCGTAGTTCCTGATACCCACTACACGAGACTCGATCTTAGTGTGGGGTCAGGACTATGTATGTGACTGTTGAGTGTATTTATTTATTTATTTACATATTCCAGACCCCACACTAAGATCGCCTTTGGTGTCGTGGGTATCAGAAACTACGAGAGACTTTTCGGTCTCAAAAACACCCAGACCCGATACAAATACCTGTAGTTTACAGACATTGGTCTCGGTGCGGGAATCGAACTCGCGGTCTCTCGTTTCACAGCCGGCGTCATTATGTAACACATGCATCCATGGACAAACATTTTTGTGCTACTTTTTATGTTATTTACCCTCACAATATCCAAGTTTGTTGTATCTTTATACTTCAAGTGAACGGAACTGTCACCACCATTAATTATCAACGCTTGACCATTCTTTCCCCTATGACATTGTTTTTCCGAGAAGTTTGTGCACGTGGGAGCGACGACGGCCTCTGGTTAAATTAACCGGAAACTTAAGGGGAATGGTTAAGATTCGATGCGATGGCCCAAACGTGACTGACGATAGGAATTAATGAATGGAATTGAAAAATTGGACTGGACACGTCTTTTACGCTAGGGATTGCGTTGCGTCATCGACGAAGCGCTGTTGAGTGTTGAAATAGAATTATTATTGTATAAAATATGCTTGTATTCATTAGTTTGCGATTGTTTATGCTAGAAACTGTTTTAGATCCAAATCGTGAAATGTATTGTAATTTTCCTTGGTGATATCACAATTAATATCATATCATAGTGGGACGGAAAATACAAGGCGACACGTGGGTATCCTAGTTGAACCTCTGCCTACCTCTTCTCGGAAAAAACGTGAGTTTATGTATGTATTATAATATCACGATTACATTCGTCCTTTCATGTATTAAATCCCACTCATTACATATGTTTGAGTATCAGAAACTCACTTAACGATTATTCGATCTGAGATTAAAAATCAGGACATATTTTAACGAGCTTACTTTCATTATCATTATTTACTTTCCCATCCACAAATCCTTTGAAAATTTTATTATAACAGCTACCATAAAGCTTTCTAAACCCATTAACGAATATTCAAAACATAATCATGAGAGGAAGCGTAAATGTCGCAGTTGAAGGTGAACAGATCAACATCTGCCCACCCATTGTACCAAGCGTAGCGTGAAGGTAGAACTTAATTTCACGCACTATTTATAATAGGTGAAAGGATGCTATTTGACAAAAAACCCTTTCATTTTAGACAACTTTTTTGGTGCAGTTGCTTTGAGAGGGTAATTTAATAGAAAGATCTTTCCAATAACGCATATGTACGTGTCTATTTTACGGTCAGATCTAAGTGACATACATACGAAAATTCACTCCTGTATTCCGATAGGGTAAGTAGAAGCGAAGTTTCTCTAACCATCATTTATTTATTATACAGACCCGTCTATTATAAACCCACTTTATTTTGCGTTTTTTAAATCTTCTTTTTGCGTCATATTGGGTATAATTTTGTATATTTTTATAAGCATAATTTGTATATATCAACTCCTGAATAACATATCGTCTTCATAAATTATAGCATCTAAAAAGACTACACCGAACACCGCTAGACAAACACTTAGACACGCATTATGACTGAGTGGGGTACATAAAAGGCCATTATTTACCAACAGTAGTCGAACAATGCAATCAATAAACAAGTTCAAACATGCCCATACGTATCACAATGCCGCGATGATGGAGCAACTTCTTGTAATGTACGGGCGCGGCGCACTTACTTGTAATAATGTTTTGAATACATTTTGTAAGACTGTTGTTGTATTTTTTTAAGTATTTTGCATTGAAATAAATAGCGTATATAGATAGATATTAATATCAAAAATATTTATATTACTTCCTATTTAATCCGAGTCTTAAAAATGTAGAGTCGATTTATTTACATTTTGGTTTTGAGTGTCTTTTAGTGATTGAAACAGTAATCTGATATTACATTCATGAATTATGTATGCAGAAATAAATAAATTTAAATAAATGAGGCGTACCTATTCTTTTAAATATGTAGAGTTTAATTTTACCTCTAATGTAAGCTGTTATAACTCAATGGTATTACGATCAGTTATTTTAAAGGCTATATTTTTTCACAACACTTAGTATTTTTAATAAAGCTTTATTGTGATTTTAAATTTAAAGAGCAAATTTTAAAGTTTAAATTTGTATTTTCAATTCCAACAGTAACTTTTTGCACCAATTTTTCTTCCTATAAATTTAAATTTAGTACAATTTTTTGTTATATTTAGACACGCAAATAATATTTATTTATTTATTTATATATTCTTTATTGTACACCAGGAAAAACAAACAGGGATTATAACAAAATTTAACAATAAGTACAATCGGCGGCCTTATTGCACAAGGCAATCTCTTCCAGGCAATCTTAGGATGGACATAGAAGAAAGGAGAGAGAAAGGGCAGTCTAAGGTATAATAGGGTAGTATTTTCACGAATTATATATTACAGATTATCTGGAATATTATCACATATGTAGCATAAAAGGAGAAAGCTCAAAGATTTATTTAATGACAGAAAAAACTACAAAAGTAAATATTCACACAAACTGTTAGATATCTATATTTGAGTCCTTTTTGTTTTTAAATCTATTAAACTACTTGTACTATTGCCTATCTCATCTCCAACATCGGAAGCAGGAACCAGTAACACGAGTTCGACAAAACGCATACCAGCGCATGTAAATTTCTAAAAAGTGAATACAAAAGGGCGGGACCATGCGCCTTTGATAGTATAATATGGTCCGGGCACTCTCGCGGGTGGTCCATAGGCCTCGACTTTTTTTTATTATTTGCCACCAATATTTGATGATTTATGTTTGTTTAACGCCAACGTGTTGGTCGTGTGATTTGTTGGCTCTTTATAGGTTAAATTGTTTTCTATAGAAATTCCATTTTTTGTCATATTTCGGGTCATTATTTGTGAAACGGTTTGTGAATGAAAGTACAAATACACTACGATGATGAGATGAAAAATGTTTATTTTTTTGAACTTAATTTTTATATTATTTTTAAAGAAATGTGACACACAGTGCAGTGTTTATTAGGGGACCTATAAATAATCTTATTTCTGTTAATTTAAAACGTATAAGAAGTACTAAAACGGACTTGTCTACAACTATCCAAATAGATAGAGATAGAGTTCTAAAACGTAATTTTTGCATATAATTGAGTTTTATTTTTTTATTTCGGCTTAGTCCTAGTTCTAAGATATAGAATGACAGGACATTGACGCCACCCAACAGAAAAATTCCTTTTGGATTCCAACTCACATCATTAACCTGCGCTCTACCAAAACACCGAGCTTTTGTGTCTGCTATATTTAAATTATAAATAAATAAACAAAATCATCCAAATATTTGTACACGATTGTCAGAATCGAAAATATTTTAATGAACATCTCTAAATCTGTCACAAAGAGCGTATTGAGACGTGGATGAGTCAGACTAATTAGTTACAAATATCTCTACAGTGATCTTTTTCATTTATTAATTAATTTTAATAAAAGTAATTTTGATTTTTTAATTATAATAAGAAGTTTCTGAAGTCAGTTTAAGGACGTCACACTTATGAGAAGAATAAGTTACACAATAGTCATATACAAAGTCCCAATGTAACATTAATATTTATGTCTTTAAACCATTAAAGACTTGTCAGGAAATACGAAATACTCCTGGCTCTACAACCACTGAAATCATCCAAATTCGAAAAATAAACCACTCGAGCATTTTTTGATGAAGAATTGAACATATTATTGTCAGATTGTGAGTCATAAAGTCATTAATTAATCTAATACTAATCATGTACCAAATCTAACATATTTAGGTTGTACTTAAAATCTCAGAGTCTCTTAAATAGGTCAACGGATATTTCACACCTAGAGAAATAGTTGTGGAATATGAGTATACTAGTAACTTCTCTATCTATGCTTTTATGGATACAGGTGTCAATAAATGAATGATCATTACTACAGAAAAAAAAAAACATAAAAATTCCCATTACGAAGCACTCATTCATACCCACTCACATCCAACTCTCCCTGTCCAACCTAATGAAGACAATCCGAGAAATCGAGAAATGTTATGACAGGCCTGTCAGTACCTGTTTTCGAAATTCATTAAAAGGAATGATTTCGAAACAAATCATTCACTGAGCGGCTCCGACCGACCATTTAGCGGTAATTGAACGAATCATCGTCAATTTATCTCGACCGTTGTTCGATTGTAGTTATCTTTGGAAATAAAATAAGCTTGTTCACTCGTTAGTGCTATAAACTGCATTGTAGTTCCGTGGCACATTTGTATTGTAGTCAAAATGTATTGTAGTGCGTATTGTTCTTTTTCTTTTGAAGATAAAAGTTAAAATTCTGGTTTAAATACTTTTATGCAAGGAATTTGTTGGTGTCTTACTTATCTCTGGCTTCGTTGGTTGGGAAATATATTTTTCAGCTTAAGAAGCAAGTTATTATTTAGTTGCCTGATATGATATTTAAATTTATTTCTAGGAAATGTAATGACTCACTTTTTCATTTGATACTGTTGAACTTTGAGTTTTTCATTGTATGTGAATATTGTAGGGCAAGAATCGAAATTAGTTAAGATAAAGGTGTGTTGCCTTTCAGATAGCCAAAATTATATTACTTTTGATAATGTAATAGATTAACACTTCTCGTAGGCTGAGTTGCCACTTTAAATCACTGCATAATATATTTTTTCAACAGGGCATGGTCGCAGTAAACCACACAATAATAATAATTTAGGATTTAGAAATAATTCACACATTTTTACCATCAAAAATATTCTTCGAATATTCACTAACGATCGTGCCTGCGTGTGTTTTTTTTTCGGTTTAATTTTTACCAGTGCTAATTTCTCAATCACGGCTCGTAAAATAGACATTAAAACTTTTTAATTTTATGACAAGATTTTATTTACTCTCGATATAATACGATTAACTTCACTTTGCATTCTCAGAATTCAATTCGTAATTCTGTCTTTATACACTTTCACTTTTAAATATATTTTTCTGAACTTAATCTACATATACGAAAACAAAATTTTGAATCCACACAAAATCATTTTCGAATTCCTATTTTCTATTGGAATGCATGCTATTTTACATAACAGCAAAATTTTCCAACACGATGCATTCCAATTAAAGCTCCTAATAAAGGGATTAATGTTGACGAAGAGTAGTGCTGTATAATTCACTATAATACTATTTAAACCAATTATATAAATCTCACTTGTACCATTCGTAGCTCTACGCTAAATTAGAATCTCTACCAAGTAACTTCAATATTATTTACCAACTAACCTATATCTTTATTTTTCTCAATAAGCTTCGACACAAATTACTATTTTCATTCACAAACTCTTGAAAATGCTTCATGTTATTAGATTTTTAATCTAATTGGAAATGTAGAGACAAGTGTTTTTCTTGAATGTAGGGTAATTCGATTTTGGGAATCATTTAGCATATGGTAATTTATAATGAAGTACAGAATTCATGCCCCAAAAGTAAAAAAATCAGCCTTAAAATGTCTTGTAAATTATCACTTATAAATTCCTTATAAACATTCAAAGTAACTCAAGAAAGCAAAATTTGCACTAACTCTTCAATTAGAAAATTTTAAACGACTCGAAAATGTTCTTACGTAACGTAAACATTGGCATTTTATGTAATTTTTCATCAATTTTCCGAGCACTAACTTCCGCGAGCCAACTAAAACAGTTTAAACTCAAGGCAAAGTTTACAACTCGATGAACAAGCTCACTACACTTGAACCGTAGAATAATAACCCGCGATGTTGTAAAACATAAACAAAATTAACATTTTCATAACTGAAACAATCACCGCAGCGGGTGAAAATATCAGCGCGACCGCAAAACGCGTCCCATTACAGCGGAATCGAGGGTACATTCGCGCTTCACACAAAATCCGACGATAAAACAACACAAACTTACGTTGATCGAAGAAGCAGCGATCAAAACCATTCATAACGTAGCGTACAACCTCATAGTGCACTCAAGACAACTTAAATCACAACGTACACGTTAAGTAACCGCTCACAGTCACACACTAAACAAAACACTATGTATGCGTTCACACAACGTCAGGGCGGGTGCTTGACACTAGCGACAGGGTCGGTTGGACGTGTTGCCGGTGCGGCGGTCGGCGCGCGACTGGCTTGCGCGGCGCAAGGAGCTGTAGGGCGCGGGGCGGCGCGGGGCGGAGGGGGTGCGTGCGTTCGGAATTCACTTCCCACGTGCTCGCACGCCGTCCCTTTCTTGCCGGACGGGTTGGCTTTTAAAAGCGCCAAAGTATCCCGCGGACGCATCGATACGCCGGGGGCGACGTTTAGCTGTAACCTTGTTTATATGCACTGCAGCTAATAATAATACGCGAATGACGCCCGAGTGTGCGTTTGTTTTTTTTTTCGCTAAGCACTAAGTGGCAGGTCTGTTTGTTTTCGAGTTTCCGATACGCGCGTTCCGTTTCGCGCTTCCTGTTTCGCTTAATTGTAGAGTCGAATTATTTCGTCAGTCAATTGTCAGGATGAGTGCGTTTCCTTTAGTTACTATTTTAAAGACGGTTTGTTTTTTATTTGTAAGCAACGGCCGGGCCGGTCAATGCCAGGGTCGTTCTGCCTACGCATTGTGCTACACATCGGTTTTATTTTAATGCCTTTAATAATGTTGGTTAAAGTGCTTTGTACAATATTCGTAATGGAGAAATTTATCGTTATACACTTTTATATGACAGATTTTCTCAAACGTCAGATAACTATGAAATTATAAATAAAGATAGAGAATTTAATATTTTTACTCGCTCTAAAGAGAAACGAGATTAACTTGATTTTCAACGTGCAATATTATTATTTACCAAACAATGGCCAGTGTAAAATAATTAAAATTAAATTAATCACCAAAATATACACTTTAGAGCATTACGCACGAAATGCTCTACATTTCTTGCATTAAATTTATTTTTCACACAACTTTCGCTGGAGAGCTTATAATTTATCCTGGAATAAAAGCTACTTTATACCCCGTTCGCGACCTGCAGGACACGAAATAAAAAACTTTGCCGGCACAAGTCGGCGACTAATAGCTTCATAAATAAAAAAATGCACGTTACACAAGGCACAGAGAGACCGTCTGGCCTTTGGAGCGTAAAAGAACTTGGTCACTTATTTTTACATATTTCATTAAGATAAGGGCCTTTTGGCTACGTCACTGTTTTATGTAACGCTTGTTGAGAATATTTTTGCGTGTGACAGATGGTTTAGGGAATTTGAGCGCCGAGTGATGTAGAGCTACCTTTTTCTTTTTATGTAATATAACTTGTGAACACAGCTTTAGACATAGGTAATTTCAACAAAATGGTTACGAAAGCACACATACACACACACAGTTATCGCACACTCCTAGTTACAAAGCTTTTTTTATGGTAGAGATTAAATAACATAAGCCAACTAAATAATTTGATACAGGTTGGAATTGATTATATACTTTAAATAAGCATAATATAGATCCTAATAATTTCGCTAGCTACGTAATCAAAAGCTTTCAGTCAGAGATAGACGCTCGTAACTAAGGTAGAGACGTTTCAATGGCTCATATTTCCAATCTTAATTATTACGTTTCTTAAATAAAATGTCTACTGAAATGTCTTTAATCCTAGACGAGCTTTACTAAGCAGTTTTCTGGGAATTTAGAGCTCTACTTAATATGGCCAACGCAGGATTACAATATGGTTTATTTATTATTGAAATGGTTTTACAAGTAATTGCTTACGTGACGTCCACTTTATTGAGAAACCTAATTGCTTATTTTTCCAATAGTAATCTCATAAACTGAATCGATATAGGAATTAACCGCAGGATCATTTGGTTCTAATGTTTTTTTATTTATTTGGGAAACCAACAATCGTAGATGACAGCCTCCGTGGCGCAGTTGAATTGGTTGGACGCCGGCTGTGAAACGAGAGGCCGCGGGTTCGATTCCCGCACCGAAATAATTATTTGTGTGATCCACAGGTATTTGTTTCGGGTGTTTGTGAGACCGAAAAAGTCTCTCGTAGCTTCTGATACCCACGACACAAGACTCGATCTTAGTGTGGGGTCAGGACTATGTATGTGACTGTTGGGTGTATTTATTTATTTATTTTTTGTATATTATATCTAGATACACAGTATGCTATAGGTAAATCTACAATCCACAGCGTTTCCACATGTTTTCACAATTGATACAAGCTAGCAACCTAGCCTATATCAATTACATTTTTGTTGAGATCATTTGGTTCTAATGTAGAGTTTGGTAGAGTTAGAATTTACGCGCGTTGTGTAACATTTGTTTTTTTTTTAAAGCTTAGTTTTGTTTGTATCGTAGCGTGTTATTAGCTGTAAAACTTGATGTATGGAGTTTGATATTTACTTAATAGTGAGCTAAAAACCTAACGAAATATCTAATGCCGGATTAAACATTTCTTTCGCATAAATTATTACAAAATGAATCAGTACATCGCCTTAAAACCGACCCTAGAAATCACATTTCATACACCAACTACTACTAATCCCCTAAATAAAAAGATAAACCAAAATAGAATGTAAATCGAACATTTCGGTGGTCCGCCATTACGCTTATCGGCTCGTCACTCCGCGGTGAGGTTTTTGTGAACGGGATGCTCGTTCTCGATGATGGATTCCATCGGCGAGGCGACGACGCAATGCCACACGCGCTTACTGCTATTTCCTTTTATTGTCTCTTAGTTTTCAATATAATGTTAGAAATGAGTTTTTTAATATAATATGACAAATTTATTGTTTTGCCTGATGTTGAGTGCAGTTTAATCTAAAAAGAGAGTTCAGCGATGAGAGATATAAATAAATAAATAGGTACACCCACAAGTAACATAAATAGTCTCATAGTATAACATTAAGTCTTTTGTCGTGGGTATCAGACCCTAGGAGAGACTTTTTGGTCTCACATACCCCAGACCCGAAACAAATACCGAAACAAATAAGTAGTTCACACCTGAGACGAATGCTAGTTGGCCTCACAAACATTAATTGTCCCGGTGCGAGGATCGAACCCGCGGCCTCTCGTTTCGCAGCCGGCGTCTAACCAACTGCGTCACGGAGGCTATCAATAGTCAAGTGGGTCATCATGACGAGTCCCTTACAGCTGTGTACGATGTTCGCTATTCAGACGATTAGGAATATGTTGTCATTAGCAACATCAGTACCTAACAAATGTGATAGAGGATGAGAAGAAATGTAAAAGTAGTATTTTGGTCACCTCCGTCCATCTTAGTTGGCTTATCCATATCTCTGTTGTGGGTGGCACAGGAATTAAACCAACTTTAAATTCGTAATAAATTCCAACTGCAATTAATTCCATTGTAAAATAACCTATCTCAGTCTAGCCGTATATTCTAGTTATCCAACTACTCCAATAAAAAAAAAACAGCCAGATTTTTATAAATTACTCTGCTGTAAAGTTCAGAACTACTCCAATTAGTATTGAAATCCACGGTATTGGAATTGATATCAATTTTAAATATAAACTTTTGATTTATACTCGTATATATAAAGTCTAACGATTGCCTCGGTGGCGTAGTTGTACGCTATGATTACAAAACTGATGTCTCGGGTTCGAATCCCGGGTTGGGCAAAGTGATATTGGATTTTCATATTCATTATCAGCCCGGAATCAGGAGTGCCGGATATGGCGATAGGTCCGCCCCCTATCACATCATGGGACGGAACATACAAGGCGAAATGTGAGTGCCCTGGTGGGGTCTCTGTGTACCCCTTCTGGGATAAAGGCGTGAGTTTATGTATGTATGTAAGTCTAACGATCTCTGTGGGTTATCTGTTGGAAAAATAATGATTATGCATACGATTGCTGAATGGACATAAATGGCAGATAATTAATTAGTCATAATAGACTTACGATTTAATAGGGAATATACACGTTCCACAGCAGGCCACGGGCCTCCTCTACAATTGAGAGTACGATTGAGAGGGGTTAGGCTATAGTCTACTAAGCTGTCCTAGTACCTGTTGGTGGAATGTACATACCATAATACCTTCTATAGTCATGTAAGCCTTTTAAAGAATCGTATCTTTGTTTAGAAACTTGGTAATACACCACTCAAGTTCAATGCAGGCTTTTTCAACCATTCAGTGTTCCCTGAGCGATTGCGATACAGCTGTCATTTTCAAACGGAAACAACCGATGAATTGATGTTTTTAAATAATTTATTTCTCGAGTCACTTGATCTTATTTCTATATTAACACTTATTTACCCTATTGAAGGATTTTAAAAACAACGAATACAGTTCCTTTACCCACATTGAAATCTATTTATTCAATTTCCATTGATATCTCAGCTTTAAAAATACTTTTTCCGGCACCGACATGACGCGACATCATCGCCCACTTTCACACTCAAATTCCCTCAACATGGCACTCAATTAAAACCGACACACACTCCGGTAAGTACCTCACATCCATTAGAATACCAGAGCGGAGTGTAAAACACATTATCGCCAAGAATAATCTAATAAATAAACAGCCAAGGGACACGCTCACGACGTTCCGTGAAAGGGGTGACTGGTCCCAATCCGCTTAGTCGAAAAGTTTTATTTAGATGCTTGGATGATAGATGTCGTATTGAGTATTCGGGATATGCAAGAGATCTTTATTTGTACTGGCAATGAAATGCACCTGATGGTAGGAGCCGTGATTCAAACAGGTTCATGTAGAAATCAATGGGGGAGGCCTACGTTTAATTTGGACTTCATGCGCTTGAGAATAAGTAAGTGCAGTGTGACGTGGTATTCTCTCACCGATTAATATAATTATGACGGTTAAACCTAACCCGATATATAAATAATTTTCAAAACTTCCCAAAATAACTATAACTTCAAAAATTTTACCCAAAAAAGCGACACACGTGCTAGATTCTGCTGATGACTGCATTATTTTTAAATACGATGATCGTAATGAGTTTAATTTATTTAGGTATTCCAAAATGCTGACTCAAGACTAGCCAGATATTTTATATTTATTTGAAAACGTTGCCAAGATATCCTTTAGTGAATACCCTATAAATGAATGACCTAAATGCCTACACTTCTGCCTAGTCGAGCCCTATGAAGCCCGACCATGCATCGTCGATTCTATCAAACTTCAAGGCGAACGAATAGAGAGATCGAGCTACACTTTGACTCCCTTTATTCAACGGTAGAAACGATGCTGTATCAACTCGCATATGTAACCAAGCATCTGGAAAAGCAATTTGAATATAACTATGGGAGGAAACGAAATCAATATGAAAATCATATTCAACGCACTTTTGTGTAACGCGTCAAGATGCAAGCCAATAAAAGGTTCATTTTTTTGAATGAAAGATGATAATTTAATTCAACACTTCTGCACTTCAACCTGCCATTAATAGAAATACCTATTACCTTACTTTCTACTTGGCTGTAACTATTTCAAAGACCTCATTTGTGTATTTCACTTAACTTTCGATACGTATGAGTTTATACTGGTACAAATGCATACTCCATAAAAAGTAATATTAATTATACTGTGATACAAAACATTTTTCTCTTGTTTAAAATTTAATGAATCAAAAATTCGTGATTAATTATTTTATCTACGTATAAAAAATAATAATAGGCGAGTAGCGACTATGTGCATTTGTTTATTGTTACATTTTAATATCTTGTAGTCCAAAATTTTGATTATGAATATTCAACTACAAATTAATTTTGCATCAAAATAAAGTTTCTTATAATGTAATTTATTTGTAGCAAATATTAAAGACCAGATACAAAATCCAATATGTATTTGTCTAAAATATTCAACAAAGGAATTTATTAAAAAAACCGTATCACTTTGTCCCCACAAAGCATTTCAATGATGGCGCATATTAAAAAGTTACGCCTAAATATTTTTAATAAAAGACAAGATGTCTCATAATTTTTTCTTACTACTTAGATATAAAAAAATAGCACCACACTTTCGCAACAACGCGCGTTAACAATAAACTTTAAGCTAGTGATGTGACTATGAAATGGCTTACCGGTCGAGATCATTTTTAATTTTACTGACTAATATTATCGTTACAATTTATAGCGAAAGAATATCTAATTTTTAGTTTTTTTTTTAAGTAACCCGAATTCCATCTGTATCTATAGTATTTTTCGTAGAATAGATTAATAAACGAGATGTAGGGGCCCTAATAGTAGAAGACACTAAGATATCGTAGGTGCCTTATCAACCTTTACAAATGGATCGGAAAAGGGAACAAAACTGTGGGGAAGGTCAGAATGATTGCAATGACATTGCCTCCAACAAGCCGGAACGCGGGATTGGAGTTCTTACATCAGTTTTCTGTCAGATAGAACTTTCAATCAGATGAATAGCGTTTGGAACTTTATAATACATTGTTTTATAATTACTTGAGTGTAAATTCCGTCTTATCACAACGTTGTTAAACTATCATAGCAAATTGATTTCAACTAGATAGTGTTAATGAGCAATTAGGCAATTTAAGTAGTAAGTCATCCGGCATTTCGCAACCATCTGAATAGTCGACAACGCCCATCCCTATGTTAGCGCCTTAGTAAAATAACTTTATCCTAGGACGAAAGCACTTACAGCCAAGTGAATTTACACTAACTTACGGATTATGCCAACATCTGATGATATTTTTGAAACAAACTTGTTACGCTTTTGCATTCGACCGTTTAACTTTTGCAAAGTGTTAATAAATTATATTTTGTTTAACGTTAACTAATTGAATATTAAATTTGATGTTTGCGCAGGCCTCGTGTACGAAGTTTGAATTTAGTTATGTACCGGCTCACCTGTTGGTGGTCTTTTGGATTAATTGAATTTTATACATTATTTATCAGACGGTTATTTATATTAGGAAACTTTGGAACAAATATTTTTACACTGAATTTTAAATTGAATACGGTTTCAAGTTGATATAAATGGGACTATCGGTTAAGTGGTCTTCATATACTTCATATGACGCCACATGGCGGGAAGGAGCTGAAAGCTGAAGTACAGTCCAAAAGATAAGAAATACAGCATCTCAAGGTTATTTCACCCCCTGATCGACTGTTCTAATTATATTCGGTGGAGCATTGTCATCCCCCGAAGCGGGGAGTCGCCCTTCATTGCTTAGAATTAAGTTATTGTCGAGTTTATTGCACTAATGTGTGGGGTAACTGCGATCGGGTGTGACGCATGCGTTCGGGACTATTTGAATGTAGTTTTAGTTGGCAGTTGGTTAAATGTTGCTTACAGGCTCTCATCTGGCGGTTAATAGTACTGCCCCTAAAAAAATACTGTCATTTGCATAAAAATCGTGTTTTCAGTTCAATTTTAGTTTCTGATTTCTCTCATAATTTTATCTGGTGAAATTATTTTTAATTATTTGGTTGAATATTTTATTGTTATTATAGCCTCTTTAAGGAAAGCACATTTTTTTAAAATTAACTGTAACTACACACTAAATTTCGAAATTTCAACCGCGTGGTTCGGGGTCAAACTCAAATTTATCTTGAGAGTCCATTCCAACCCTAACTGACCCGCCACTCACTTTTTCCACTCTTCCAAATTCCAATTCAAACTTTGATTAAATTTCTCAAACTATGTCCTATCGATTCCCTTTTTTCCACGTCACTGAAGGGCGCTCCTAAATGACAGAACTGCAATACAATGTACAGAGCCAAAGATATTTATCACAATTTGCGAGCCAATGTACCGTGCAGTGTATCGGAAAGGGCCCGCACCAAGCATCGATCTACAGCAGAACCCATTGCAATGACTGGTGGAAACAAAATCTATGTATGCAGCTGCGTCTATTGAGTCGTTGAGATATTGGTATTTGGCGTTAGTAAAGAGTGTTATTTGATCGAGGAAGTAAATGGTCGATGGAATGGCCAAAAATAACAAAGCGATACAATACATAATTGGAATATTAATATAATTATTCATGGATTTTCTTATATTATTTAGCAGTTTTTTTTGGCAGGTATCATCATTTATTTTTTTTAGCATTGCCCAGATTTTTGTTATTATTTCAACTCTTTTTAAGGTCTTATTTGAGTGGAAATAATTTTGCAATGTGGTTTTCCTTATACTATGTGGATCGAACCTAGGAAACAAGTATTACAATACTAATGATATGATACAATTATATTTACAATTAAAGAAAATATAACTCATACCAACAAAAACTCATTAACTGTGAGTACTTTACCCTCAATTTGGTTTAAAGGGAGCAAAACGTAATTAAACATTTTGAACAATACCCAATGTTCGTTTTCAAGATATAAAATGATTGTACAATTGACTTTGTTTTCATTCAGGGGATGAGATTTGGCCTTGAAAATGCTTTTATATTTGACATAATCAACCTTTATTATCCTCCATGCTAAGTGATAACTTCGTATTTTCTGAGCTTCTACATTTTGAAGGTGGATTTGAATTGACGATGCGGATATAACAAGTTTGCTGTTAAAATCTTCAGATTCTTCATTTCTGATATTAATGTTAAGCTATTTTTCTTGTTCTAAACAGCTGATATAGTAAGTCAGTAACTGTTTGACTGCAGCCTACCTTACGTCTACTTGTTTGATATGAGTATCACTATCTTATTCTAAACAATTGATGACAAGCTTGACTGTAACTTTATCTTTAGTCTGCTCTCGTTCTCTTAAACCTTTTACATATCCATATTTGCATAGATCTAGTGAATCTACGTTAATTTCATAATTTTCCACCAAGCAAACTAGTTGTTCAATAAAAACTTCTGTGTTACTCAAGCTATCATATTTGGTTGTTTTCATTGCAACACGAAATATTATATCTAATAAATATTTATTGATGTTAGTGACTGTCCACCAAGCAAATCCATTGCCACTTTAGTGTTACAATAGATGTTTCTTCTCCATTGAATTCCAAATCACTTAGCAATGATCGCGTGTTACCAATTGCAAGTTCTCTATTTATACGTCCTACATGCTCATCGGTAACAAGAAAACATCACGTCTCACGAGTAATGGTACGTTTAAATTCATTCATTAGCTCATTTGGAAGGTCGCCAACGGACGAATGAATGGGAACAACTCTTGTCCAATGGCTGTTCAGCGTTTCTTCCATTCCCATGTAATGTGGTTTACAGACGAAATAATAGTTTGTGGTGTATGATTCTTGGCGTTGTTTTTTTTTTATTGTACCCAATATAAGAGCTTTGCGTTGGTAACACGTGTTTATGCGCACCGCTGATAAAGCTCTATCAAATAATTTATTTGCCATTCCACTGGTCGAAAAAATGGACGTATGCCTAGTGGAGGGGTTAATGTATTGAAAATTAACTCAACTTAAATGAATTGCTTATGAAAAGTAAGTAATCTATTATTTTTCTCTCCGCCTATTTCTACTTGTCCATGTAACACAGCCTAAAACCTCTAAAATTCTAATCCAATTACTAAAGCGAATTTAATTAAACATTGCGAAGTATATTATAATGATTTACTCGAATTGTAAGCCAGACCTTTCACTAACAATTGTTAGGCTTAATCCTTTGGACTAAGCATGCAAATTCCAAAAGAAAAATACAATTAACAATGCAAATTAATAAACACCGTTACTCTATAATCAAAATACTGAAAACCTTTTACTTTAGCATAAGCGTACAGATTATAAAACTCACGGGACGTCATTTCGAAAAAAGTAACTTTAAAAAATTCTGCAATTCTTGTAACACACTAAAATTAAAAAGGACACACAAAGAAAGTTAAGCTTTACTCTCTGAATTAGCAAAGAGAATTATATTTTATTCTGCGCTTTTTTTTTTGCGGCGGCAACACCGAGCGCCTTCGCCCGTTCTCTCATTTTAGCGCGCGCCGTCGCGTCGTGCGGACGTCACATGCAAATGTCGTGGAAAATATTTATAAGAAATGCAACATCAAATTTTATTCACTTGCGAGATTTTTATTATGCGTTCTCGATGTGCTGCTGACACGTGGCTGATTGTATTGCACGCCGTAGAATTTAAATATTTTATCAGGAAATCGTGTATTTTTGGATATTTTGCATTTACTCGTTTATACCGGTGACTTTACGCCTTAAACGTCTGAGGTATTGAAGCGGCGGATCGGATAAAAAATGTTTGTATCGAGACTGTGAAATGTTATTGATCAGATGCAGGGAAATACACTAGATAATCTTTTTCGAAAACTTATTGCATACACATAGAAGTCCACAAATACTCAACTCTACTCACGTTATTTGTCCTGGACGGCATGCTTTAAACCAAAGAAAAAAATGTCTGATGATTACCTGCAAACAAAAAAAGGATATTTATTACTTTGTCTCCAATTGTAACAAAAATTTATATAATAAAATAATATACCTACATAGATTTAAGCACATGTTGGTACTAAAGAAGGGGTAGGCAGGGCTAATAGTGTCACTCATAGTACGCTGACCTTACTTCCATCCCAAAATGTAATATGGGCTAATTCCAAGGCTATGCTGGGTAACAATGGACTAGTCCATTTATAAAATTTTCTGTACCAAAAAGGCAGACAATGAGAAGTGTTCTCACGGTTCACAGTTTATACAAATTATTGTCAATACAAACTAGACCGTTGAGATATAAACACAGCATATAATAATTACATACAGTTTAAAACTTGATTGCAGTTTTGTAAAGTATTGCATAGCATCCGCGTTTAGGGTGCATTAAATATGGTTATTATACGGATGGCTGCTCTCTTCCTTCATTATCATCTTCCACATTCCATGTATTTATAGATTTAATAACTTTTTGTAATGAAATAATAAATATATTGATGTAATTCTAAAGAGTGAAAATGGCTGTTGTCATTCTAAATGGCTCCAATTGATAGCTTATTTTAAAGGAATATAACTTGTTGAAACCGATCTTTTACATTTAAATCCACGTTACGATGGTTTTATTCACCTTTAGTGAGACTGTCATTACATAAGCTTGTAAACACTTTTTTCGCACATTCAGTAGCCCTGGGATGGTATCCAATTCTACCGCCTCAGAAGTGAATGTGAATTAGAGAAGCTTTTGGTTCACGCCAAGATGGATTGAACAGTCAAGCTATGGCACGGCAAGCCAGCACGCGTGGTTTTGTTAACGAAATTGAACAATTCCTCAGAGTAATATTGATTACAGTTGAGAAATAATTAAACATTGCTATAGTTTGAAACTTTTGCATCAACAGTACAGATATTTATTGTTGCACGGAACTATTGTAATGAATTATGAAGCCGGCCAGGTAGTGATTGATCGACTCCGCTACATTCACTTCATTTGTCATTTTATCTGGTGTGTTTGCACGAATATTATTCAGTGAATGTATTTCGATCTATTGTTTTTGTTTTCTTTGTGTTTCTATTTTGGTATACGAATGTGTACGTCATTTTTTAATTTAATATTGGAGTTAAATTCAAAATCTGGTGTACATTTTCGTTCGATTTTCGTTTATAACATTCCTTCTATTATACAATGAATGAAGGATACGTTTAATACACTAATATCAGAATTGAAAACATGAAAAAGGTTTATTCTCGGCAGTGGGTGAATATGGGTTGAAGAACATAATGATAATATTAATACCATAGCAATTTCTGCCAATGATAAGTAATTACCGGGACCAATGGTTTAACATGCACGAGAAGACATTCATCTACAACTTCAACAAATTTTGTCATACGGAACCGTAGTATACGTTCTAGATCAGAACCCACCAGAACCCCACCAATTAATCACTATCAAATTAATAGCACTTCAACGGGACTACTATTAGTACGTAAGTCCAGATAAACTACCCTAGTGTTGCCAAGTTTAACAAACTAAAAGTCATTAAAATTATCGCTTAACTTGTTTTCGTACCTACGTCCGAACTCTTGGCTGCGAGCTCTTGTTCCAAACGGTGGAGATTGTTTGACCCACTTAGCTTATCTCTACATCTCAGCGCGAATTGAGATCGAATTCTTAGTAATATTAGCTCCTGGTAATGTATATTTAACTTTGTGTACAAGGGAAGCTGATGATGAGGTTTATTGATAGAAAATTGCTCGAACCAATGGTTAAGTATATGGTACATTGAGATGAGGCGAGAAAATTATAAAAGAAGAAATACATTACATTTATTATGATATATACCGCTTTGCTAGTATTACAATAGTCAAAAGTTCAGTCGCCCCTAGAGCAAAGATTAGCCACAAGAAGTATGTGTAACCCTCTACAGCCCACGAAAGTTTCATAATCAGCAAACACAACTCGTTTTCAAGGATTGGATCGATTTGCCAAATAACTATAATATCTTGCTATCATCATCATCAGCCTATACTATTGTCCACTGCTGGACTTAGGCCTCTTCCAAATTTCTTGTTAGTCAACACTTTATTTCGGACAGCATTGCATGAACCATGAATTGCACATTGACATGCTAGTAACAAAAATAGACGCTATACATAATAATATATTTCAGCATCAACCCTAAACCGTCACATTTGAATCCCACAAACAGCGAACACAAGCCGATAACCCTACAAAATCCACGCGATCCCATCACAGGATCCATTTCTGATAAAACAATAAAGGTAATGTTCCTTACACGGCGTATATTTATTTACAAAAGTAAAATCGAAGCGCGTCCGCGAAGTTGCGTTCAACGTAACAAAATGTACATTTCTTGTACTGGAACAAGTTTGTCTAAGTTGTGAGTTGCAATGGACGAGCAGCGGTGACTGAGGACTCAGTGCGTGAGAGGTAGCGATTAATATCTTATATCCTTATTAAATGAGGGAATTTTAAAAAAGGAGAGATGTCGAGGGCTTGTTAATTAGAGGAACTATTGGTTGAAATATAACTTCGTTTTACAATCCGACCCGTGACCATGAAAGCTGTAAAGCAATCGAAACGGCGGGAAATACAAAAAATTAAAAATGAAATATCGATTCTATCGTCCTGTACTTAGGGGTCGTACGAAATCTGCCAAAGTGTCACCTGACTATCGCGAGAAGCAACCTAAGGAGGTCATTGAAGTCGCCAAAAAAAATTGTGGGAGCGTTGCGTCTTTACTGATAGCGACGCCAATATGGATGAACAAGGAAGGACCTCTTATCTATCACAGGTGACGCTCACCTTGCATTTAGAGCCGTCCATAATGTGCGTGTAACGCGTCAGACTTGGTTTGGTATATTTCTTAAGTAGGTTCATATCTCGCAGGTCATGATTTATCAAAGCTTTCTCTTTGATGTAGGAAAATATAAAATCGATTACAAGATGAAGAAGTACTGTTAAAAATATAAGTTAGTAATTCTAAGTAGTATCCAATAGGTTGTTTATTTGCCACTATATTGACCTTGAAACCAAACACCGGTAGGTTTGTAGCCAAAATTAAATGTTGTTTATTTGTCAATAAATTCACGAAATACTTGGAAACGTGTAACCAAAAACGCGTACTTGTCAATTATCATCTTTTTATAATATTCAGTTTTTTTTTATAGTATACAACAATAAATAAAACCGCATTGAAAAATATCGCTAGATGATGCTGCTTCTAACAGTATTTATCCTTTAAAATGTGAGGAGATTTATGTGTAGAAGTGAAGAATAATCCTTTTTGTGTTCACAATATATGATGATAAGTATCTAGAAACATTTTGATAGTATTAGCATGTTATTTTCAACCTATATACGTTCCATTAGATGTAAATTGTGTCAGACAAGTTCCAGAATCAGCTTGTGTACTTGATGGTTGGGGCATGCCTGTTAATCTATGTGAAATAATATAACATAATTTTGTTTAATCACGTACCAGGAGTTTCGGTACATTCAATTTATCATATAAAAAAAATCGCTTTCTTAAGCAATGCACGCAATACCTTATAGTCTCTTTTCTTTGCGAAACTGGAACGCGCTCCGTTCAAAACATACCCTTCTTAAGCCCGGCTGCTATTGGCAAAACAAAAGTTTGCGTATTATGCCAAATTCAACGTGACACGCAGTTTTTGATATTCGCTTTGTAACGCTCCGATTGTTCGATATCACCACTTGGGATAGATTTTTTTTTAAATATTTTGGAAAAATGAAAATGAATCTATTGATTTATTGATTTATTTCGTAAAAATAACAGACATTATAAATTGAGACAAAATATATATTGTGTATGCGTTATTGTGGTCGAACAATCTATGCAAAGGTGTAAGTTACGCCAAATATAGAAAAAACTAGAATATAAAATGAAAAAAATGCATTCATACATACATAAACTCACGCCTTTATCCCAGAAGGGGTAGACAGAGGCGCCACCAGGACACCCACATTTTGCCTTGTATGTTCCATCCCATGATGTGATAGGGGGCGAGCCTATCACCATATCGGGCACAAATTCCTGACTCCGGGCTGATAATGAATAGAAATACCCAATATCAGTTTTCCCGACCCGGGATTCGAACCCGAGACCTCTGCTTTGTAGTCGTACCGTAGAACAATTACGTCACCGAGGCAGAGAGGCAGAGAGATAAATGAACCCCAGGAAAAAAACAAACGTATTTGTTAATGGAGGATTCTTATTGTTCATGTATGGAGGAGGGAACACGTGGAAATACCTTGCCAATTTACCAAAACATCAACTCTATGATAAAGTTGTTACTTTACTTTGGCGATCTGAGAGTTTGTGATACTTACCACCTCACGCTAGGGCGTTTATATTGTAGTCAAGAGTGGCTACAACTTATAGATTCATACAAATTAAAATCTCATAATGGAATACCCACCCACAAAACCAGAAGACAAGTGAGTGATCCATTACCTCCAGAAGTGTTTTAATGTGGTTACATTACCTCATAAAACATTTAAATTGATGAATAAATTCAAAGTGCAAACTTGACTGCTACGCTAACGTTTTTACACCGGCAATAAACTGACGGTGGCTTTTGTTGATTCTTTTATGAGGCCTTAAGCATCGTCTGAGTAACTCGTACTTTACATAAAGGTTACTTAGCTGTGAGCTTGGGTTATAGTTTATCTCGCACAACTTTGTTTTCTCTCGGATCGGTTAGTTTACTAAATAAAATCCGGATGTAAGCTGTCGAATATATGTATAAGGTACATTTAACTAATAACAGGAAATCAGTGCACCATTTAAAACCCTTTACAAAAAGTATCAGTCCATAATTAGATTAGAAACTTTGACCCTATCTCGCCTATCGTATAGATTATTACAAAAATTAATGACTCCCCTCAAGTATTATTAATAGGCGATCATAAAACAAAAATATCCATTAAATATAACATGCCCTTTTTAAGATAAACGCGCGACTCCACTTTATAATAATGTGTGTTGTCTATTTTTGATGAACAAAATGCATTTCTATATATAAAAGTACTCTACGTGTTGTGACGTTGTAGAATGTCACCCGGATTAGTTGCCGTCTATGGTCTATAGTAATCATATTGTTTATGCCAATCAACGCCTTCATTGCGCTGATTGGTCGATTCAATTCTGACAGCTAAAACGTGCGAACTGTCATCGCGCGCATAAATACGCGTGTAACCTCGCTCGCGTCCTCTTTCCTTTTTATTAACTGCGTGCTACCACGCGTGTTGGTGTACCCGCTGGGGTGAGTGTTAAAAGTGCTAACCGCTTAACCGCTTGCTTCGCAGCTTATTCTGCCACCGGCTTGTGAACTACCACGAGTCGCTGGCACGGAATGTGAACCTAGTTCGCATTCCGATTTCTTGGACGCTGATTCCAGGTTCATCACCTTCACCTTCATCAGCTTCACCTTCACGTGCTTCACTTCATCTGCTTCTATCTTCTCTCTTCCTGCTTACGGCACGGAGCGTGCCGTGCTTGACTTCACTCCGCACCGCTTCCTGCCCGTGCTGCGACCGCACCTGCGCCGAGCCGCTGACCTGCGCATCACTACCGGCCACGTGGCAGCCAACCTTGCCGGCGAGCTGTCGTCGAAAACCGCCACGTGCAGAAGACCCGGATCAGTGTCCACAGAAGGCCAGTGACTCTTGTTGCATAACACCAGCAACAGTATCGAGTGTAAGACGGTGATGCGAAATATTAAAGCCTGTACCACGTAATCACCCTGAGTTCTTATTTTCTACCTACTCCTATCTGCGGGCGGTCCCTAAAACCCGCCGCAGTGGCGCCCAATCATTCTAATACGTGGGTTTTCGCATCACCATTATACTCGGTACTCCACACACAGTCCGGTTGCGCAGTCTACAGCTGGGCAATCGAGCGGTTAAAAGGTTGCAAACAGGTTAGTAATTTTTTTTCTTTATAAGTGAAGTGTAACGTTTGATTTTATAGTTTATCCTAAAGTAATTTGTTTGCAATTTTTTCCTGCTTTAACTTTCTTTTCCTTATTTTAAATTCACTAAATTTCATTATGGGCACTCACCCTATTAAATATTTTCTACTAAACAAAAGTGAACTGAGTTACGAAGTGTTAATTCGCGGCGAGGACCCGACTAACACAGTCCTACAACTGCGTAAGCAGATACACAATCTGTCTATGTTGTATCCATCAGAGGACATAGACGAGTCAGGATTAGCATTTGACGTCGATTTCAATTCACTTAATGATTCTTTTAATGACCTACAATCTAAAATTTCAAACCTTGAATGTTCATTCGATAGTAATATGTTTAAACGCACATCTAATTTGGCAAATCATATTTTTCACAGAGCACGTAGATTAAAACCATTGACATCTGCCGATAACAAGTTATTGCATACATTCCACAGTAATTACGATCTATTTGTCAATAAGCTTAAAAAACTTCACTCTAGTGAACAGACTACATCTAATGTACCCACATCGGTTGATAAAACAGATGTTACAACGTATTTATGCGAGCGTCCTCAAATGTCCGATTTTAAACTATTAAAATACGACGGTTCTACTTGTGTTCGAATATTTTTACAAAAGGTCGATGATTTTAAAGTCGCTAGGGGTATTTCATCTTCTGATCTATTGAATTTCGCTACCGAAATATTTTGTGGCAATGCACTACATTGGTTCCGTAGCATTAAAAGTAAAATTAAAGATTGGGATCAATTATCTAAATTTTTGATCGAGGATTTTGGCCAGTTTGATTATGATTATCGTTTAATTTCAGAAATTCGTAACCGTACTCAGAGTGAAACTGAAAACATCACTATATATTTTTCTATAATGTCTGAATTTTTTTCTCGTCTTTCTAAAGAATTACCTGAGTCGGAAAAATTAGAAATTTTGTTACATAACATTCGTCCCTGCTACTCTAACGTTATAGCTTGCTCACCTAAAATTTCTACAATTGAGGAACTTCGTTTAATTTGTAAAAATTTCGAAAATATTCAATCTATGACTGCTCAATATCATGAACCACCTCTTATAACTAATACTACGCTAGCTCCAGATTTAGCCTACACTAACGAAACTAACAACACTAACATTCAATCTAATAAAAAGTCTACACATTTCTACAATTTCAATAAACAAACAAATACACAAACTAACCCTTTATATACAGCTATTAGTTCAAGTAAACCGGTTGCTCGCTTATCGCTTGAGAACAAAAGACGCTCAGGTAGCCATTCATATTGTCCCCGCTGCCGCACTAATGACCACACGCTAGCCGAGTGTAAACAAAATAGGTTTCCGATTTGTTTTAAATGTGGTGCTAAAGATGTTATTTATCCTAATTGTTCGAATTGTCATTCTAAATCGAGTCCAAAAAACTTGTAGGGCCAGATTGTTGTGATATTACTACTAAAAGTGCTAATTTTGATAAGGAAGATTGGGAACAATGGCTTTCCACTATTAAAATCTTTTTTTCTACTTATAACATCACTTCAATCTGGGAACGTAAACCGGAGAATGATTCTCGTCCGTATGTTAACGTTAAAATTAGTGAAATTTCTTTTTGTGCTTTGTTAGATTCTGGTTCTTCAGTGACTATACTAGGGAACGATTCACATAAACTATTATTGTCAGCTGGTTTTAAGTTGTGTACAGATCTTAATGACACATATTTTGTTGCCGCTGGTGGCCAACGGTTAAACCCTATAGGATATATGAATATCCCTATAAGTTTTGAGAATAATTTTCATATTCTAAAAGCCTACGTAATACCTACAGTGTCATCTTATTTAATTTTAGGAATTGATTTTTGGTCTAGATTTGAGATTTGTCCCAAGTATTTAAAATCAATAACAATGGGTGATTCTAGTACTAGTAGTGTTTCTTATTTAAATGAAAATAAAACTAAATTATTTTCTTATGACGATTTAACTAAATCGCAGCGTCTAAACGCTGATAATACTATTGACCTATTTCGTTCTATTTCTATGGAAACTCGAGGCCTAGGCAGAACACATCTCATCACTCATCGCATTGATACTGGCAACTCGCAGCCAATGCGACAACGCTATTATAGACTTTCTCCCGAAAAACAACGCGTGTTATGTAACGAGCTAGATGAAATGTTAGCACTCGGTGTTGTGGAACCTTGTGAAAGTCCTTGGTGTTCACCTGTCTTGTTAACTCCTAAAAAAGATGGAACATTGAGATTTTGTTTAGACAGCCGTAAACTCAATTCAGTAACTAAAAAAGATGCTTATAAATTACCGTATATGTCAGAAATTTTGGATAATTTAAGTAACGCTTGTTATTTAAGTTCTATCGATCTTTCGAAAGCCTTTTGGCAAATACCTATTGAAGAGTGTGATCGTGATAAAACAGCATTCTATATTCCATCACGTGGTTCGTTCAGGTTTGTCACTACTCCATTTGGTCTTACCAACGCACCTGCAACGCAGCAAAGGCTGGTTGATATTTTGTTCTATGGTCCTGAATTTGAGAATTGCGTTTTCGTTTTCTTAGACGATATTATTGTTGTATCTCCAAATTTTGATCATCATATGGCTATGCTTTTACGTGTCTATAATAAATTAAAATATGCTAATTTGACTATTAATTATTCTAAATCACAATTTTTTCGTACTGAACTAAAATATTTAGGTTATGTTGTTAACTCGAATGGTCTACAAGTTGATCCTGGAAAAGTCGATGCTATTCTGAATTTTCCTACACCGACCAACCCTAAGGAGGTCAAACGTTTTCTAGGCACTGCATCTTGGTATCGTAGATTTGTTCCTAACTTTAGTTCAATTGCTGGTCCCCTCAATAAACTTACTTCTACAAGTAAGAAGGCTAAACCCTTCATTTGGTCTCCAGAGGCGCAGGACTCTTTCAACAAACTAAAGGATTGTCTAGTGCAAGCTCCCATATTGTCGTGTCCTAATTATGACATGCCCTTCGAAGTTCACACAGATGCTAGCGACTATGGTGTCGGTGCTTTACTGACTCAAACCATTGATGGCGTAGAACATCCCATTGCCTATATGAGTAAATCATTGTCCCCACAGGAGCGTAACTACAGCATTACTGAACGCGAAGCTTTAGCAGTCTTAGTTGCTTTAGAACATTGGCGATGTTACCTAGAGAGTGGTAAAAAATTTACTGTCTACACAGACCACTCAGCTCTTAAATGGTTTCTAAACCTGAATAACCCTACAGGTCGGCTCGCTCGCTGGGGTGTCCGACTCTCTGCATTTTCCTTCGACATTAAACATCGTAAGGGTGCAGATAATGTTATTCCTGATGCATTGTCTCGTTCTTGTCCTAAGCATATTAGTACTATTGATACTTCCATGAATGTTACTAAAACAGCTGATGAATGGTACCTAAATATCTTTCACGGTTGTCAAAATTCACCAACTTCATACCCTAACTATTTAATTAAAGATAATCGTCTTTATCGTTTTATGAAATCTAAATGTGTACTTAATACTGAATTTGAGTGGAAGGAAGTTGTACCTCAGGAACTTCGGTCCCCTATTATTTTTGAAAACCATAGTAACCCTTTAGCTGGACATTTTGGTATTTTCAAAACTTACAGAAGGCTGGCACAAAAATACTACTGGCCAGGAATGCATGCTAGTGTTGTAGAATTTGTTTCGTCTTGTGATGTCTGTATTTCCCATAAACATCAAAACCACACCACTTTGGGTGAAATGGGCAGACCTAAGTCGTGTTCCCGACCATTTCAAATGCTAAGTATTGATATTGTTGGACCTCTCCCTTGTACTAGAAAGCAAAATTGTTATATTTTTGTAGTTACTTGTTGTTTTTCTAAATATTGCTTACTTTTTCCATTAAAACGCGCTACCGCGGAAATTATAACTAAAATTCTAGAAGAAAATGTGTTCCTTGTTCATGGCATTCCATCAACCATTCTTATGGATAATGGACGTCAATTTATTAGCTCAACTTTAAAAAATATGTTAGAGAAGTATAAAATTCCAAAAATTCATTTTACACCTAAATATACTCCTCATGTCAATACAGTCGAACGCTACAACAAAACTATCATGACAGCTATTTCTACATTTATTGAAAATGATCAACGCGTATGGGATCTCTTGATTCCCAAAATACAGTTTGCAATTAACAACTCTGTTAATGAGGTGACTGGCTACACTCCCTCATTTCTAGTATATGGTCGTGAACTAGTTACTTGTGGCTCACACTATGTAGACACTAATGTGGATCAGGATATTATTTTCATACCTCGAGATCATTATGCTGAAAACTTAGGCATACTATCTAATATTTTTAACAAAGTACAGTCGTTACTTCTGCAGGCACATCAGAGGAATAGTGCTAACTATAACCTAAGGAAGAAACCTGCGGAATTTAATGTAGGCGATGTAGTTTGGAGAAAAACTTTTTATCAAAGCGACAAGGATAAGCATTTTAATAGAAAACTTGCTCCCAAGTTTATAAAGTGTAAAATTATTTCGAAAAAATCACCTTTAGTATATGACTTGGAAGATATGAACGGTAATCCACTAGGTACCTGGCACATCAAAGATTTAAAACTTACTAACTACAAATATTAATATCTATTAACACATCTAACATTTTATATATTTTTAACTACATGACATTAACAGCGACACTAAACATATCCTGCCATTTACTAACATCTCCTATTTACCATTACTCTTCTTGTTGTTTTAGAGAGTCCTTTAGTATTGCAAAGTATTCTCTGTTCTATAGGGTCTTGGTCATAATATATTTTGATGCTAGACATTTTGAAAGAAAGATGCATGTAAGAAGATAGAATGAAAGTGAATATAACAAGAATGCTAAGTAGGCAGACGGATTTTACTTATATTTAGTTATAAGTAAAATCCTGGTCTTTTCGGCGGGGTACTGTGACGTTGTAGAATGTCACCCGGATTAGTTGCCGTCTATGGTCTATAGTAATCATATTGTTTATGCCAATCAACGCCTCCATTGCGCTGATTGGTCGATTCAATTCTGACAGCTAAAACGTGCGAACTGTCATCGCGCGCATAAATACGCGTGTAACCTCGCTCGCGTCCTCTTTCCTTTTTATTAACTGCGTGCTACCACGCGTGTTGGTGTACCCGCTGGGGTGAGTGTTAAAAGTGCTAACCGCTTAACCGCTTGCTTCGCAGCTTATTCTGCCACCGGCTTGTGAACTACCACGAGTCGCTGGCACGGAATGTGAACCTAGTTCGCATTCCGATTTCTTGGACGCTGATTCCAGGTTCATCACCTTCACCTTCATCAGCTTCACCTTCACGTGCTTCACTTCATCTGCTTCTATCTTCTCTCTTCCTGCTTACGGCACGGAGCGTGCCGTGCTTGACTTCACTCCGCACCGCTTCCTGCCCGTGCTGCGACCGCACCTGCGCCGAGCCGCTGACCTGCGCATCACTACCGGCCACGTGGCAGCCAACCTTGCCGGCGAGCTGTCGTCGAAAACCGCCACGTGCAGAAGACCCGGATCAGTGTCCACAGAAGGCCAGTGACTCTTGTTGCATAACACCAGCAACAGTATCGAGTGTAAGACGGTGATGCGAAATATTAAAGCCTGTACCACGTAATCACCCTGAGTTCTTATTTTCTACCTACTCCTATCTGCGGGCGGTCCCTAAAACCCGCCGCAGTGTGTTAGGTTACCAATGAAGATTTAAAAAAATATGAAATACTTTTTATTTCATATTTAAGGGAGTGTTATTATTGTGCTGGATACTTTTTAATTGGACTATATTAGGAATTTTAATTATTGTTGAATTATGTTTTTAAAAGTCTAATAGTATTTTGTTTCATTTTTAATAACAAAGAATTCGTCATAATGTCATCTCATTATTTGATAGAAGTCGCTACATTACTGTAATATTAGTTAGCAACCATATCTAAGAACTCAATATTAATCTAAATATTGAAGTAAATTCTTGCATCAAATATTTTATATGCAGAGAATTTCTTCTAAAATATAAAGTTACACTATATAAAAAGTGTAGTAAAACTAAATTCCTCACATCTGCATAGATACTATGTACGTAATACGAGGCCAAGCGGGCCAGTTCTTATCAAAAGAAAAGTATTAAAATTTGACTCTCAAAATTTCGCGATAAGGGACTCTACGGAGCTCCATTATCATTAAAAGTTGAAGATAAAAGCAAAAGTAAAACGCCGAATGGAACTAAATTTGTAATAGGCGAATTACTTAGTTTTCAAGCCTTTTAAAAATGTAGACATTAAGTTGCCAGTTTGCTGAATTGAACTTTAAATAATGGAAAGTTGGTATCAAATATGAGTCGCTTTAAATATTTAACGATAACTTTTAATACTTTTGTGTAGTAAGAAGTCAAATAAATTTAATGTGTGCACTTAAAAGCCTCGCACTTTTTACTAGAATATTAAAGTTCTATGCGTGTTTTCTGTTATTGGTATCAGAAACTATATAGTTTACGGCCTAAAACATCAGAAATAAGTATTTGATAAACACACAAACCTTTTTTTACTAGTATTTGAGATTTAAATCTCGTTTTTTTCGTTTTATAAAATGCGTTCCTACTGCGCTGTAGAAGCTTAGTAGCTTATTTTTATTATTATGTTTTAAGTATAATGTCTGACCAATATTTTTATTTTCAGTTCATATAAAAGTGATAGAGAGTCTAGAGTTACAACAACAGCAACCATCTTAGAGTAATTTAAATATGGATTTATTAAATGAGACGTTTGCCCGTGAGTCGACCCTATGGTACGTTTGTTTATACACTATATCTATCAGATAAATTAGGCCTTTTACATTCCTCATATGAAATGAAAATAATTTATTAAATCCATTAAAATGTCCAAAAATATTTTGATTCACAGTTTTTGATCAACCACCCGATTTGGAAAGCGGTTTTCACTAGAGAAGAACGGGTAAAAAACTCCAGTGTTGCGATTTTCAAAAACAGTTTACAGTATATTGATTATTAAAAAAGTTACAATTTGGTTTAAATTAGAGCATAAGTAGAGCCATCCATGGTATGCGGGTTCAAATCTACCCAATATGTCCGACACAGCTCCAGATAATTATAAATAATAAATGTTTATATTGGACACTAATTAACCGCTTATAAAGGCACAATGGCATATCGCAGTGGTATGTGATCTGACTGAACCCGCGGGCGGCGCGTTTGATCTCTCGCGCAGCGGAGAGAGGAAGCGCTTGCAACCAAATGCGTTTACACCGATATGTGACAAAATTATAGAGGCTGAGAACAATGGTTTTAACAAAAGGTTTTTTTTTAATTTGTATAGTTCAATCAAAAAAACCTAAAATGATCACTGTCAGTCTCATAATAAATTGGTACCACAGATTTTTATTTGCAGTAGCTTGTAACACAATATAAGTGTTTATTGTTCGTTCTTGTCAATCTGATGCTATTTCACTTTATTTAAATATCATAAGGTCACTAATGTTAAATAGAGCTGAATGTATTAAGGAATGATGTTTAAAACAAATTAAATTAACTAAATGATAACTACATTACTTTAAATGCAAAAGATATGTGGCGTTATATTAGTCATTGATTAAGCATTTCGAATCAGCCTCTTTAAAAAACGACCTTAAGTTTCATCTCAAATAAAGTAGTTCAAAAATGAAAACCATACATAAAAATACTTCACATAACTAACCTACATCCACATTACACTTCGGTGTAATAACGATCTATCTATTTTTACTCTGACACTAAGAGCGGCTGGCGAGGTGCATAGGTCCCGAACACTTTTGTTTCAAATTAACAGACATCCGTTTGGCTTCGGGTACTTTTTGCACCGAGTGTTCAATGGAACAATTGCGCTTATTAAGATACTAATTATGAGGAGATAATCATGAGAATCGGCTTTTGGAATCAAATTAAGATCGAGTGATGATAGCTTGGCTGTTTCGCTAGGTTAACTGTGTATCTCGATTGTGCATTTATTTTGTCAAATATAATTTACATTAGATTGCATATTTCATTGCTTTGTCGTCACCTACTCCATGTTTTTACCCCGTTTTATCTGAACTTATAGTATGTTTTCAAGTATCTTTTCAGACTACTAACTTCGACGGCTTCCAGTTATTTTATATGTAAAAAGAACAGTATTATTATAACAATATCAGAGTAGTATCGCATCATTCCTTGTCATACATCAATATTATATTGAAATATTTCATCCTTTTAGAAGTTAAGAAAGGAAAATAAGCCTAAGAAATAGTACATTTTACCATAATCACATTTGCCCAATAACAAAAGATAAAAATCTTAATAAAAACATATATTAAGCACAGAAATATATTAATAACATATGAGTCCATACCGGCAAAGTTTGTTATGCTGCTCACGTAACTGCTATAACAAAATAAGCCTTAAGTAACAGATACAGAGTCCAAATTGAAACGTATAGGCGTCGGGGAAAAGGTATCTAAGGTTGGAGTTAATAACGAAAAGATTCCTGGGACCATTACTTCTGTTTAATGTACACAGTGCAAGCACCAGCAGTATTGGAAGTCGGTCTTACTAGCATTCTCGCAAAAAAACCGTGAAGTCTTAGCTTTGTTCTTTACGTGTCTTTGCCTGTGAAACGAGAGGTCGCGGGCTCGACCCCACACCGAGACAAATGTTTGTGTGATCAACAGATATTTGTTCCAGGTCTGAATGTTTTGACAGACCAAAAAGTCTCTCGTAGTTTCTGATATGCACGACACAAGACTCAATCTTAGTGTGGGGTCTGGACTATGTATGTCACTGTTACTTGCATAAATTTATTATTTTTGTTTTATCTTTACTCCAAGGATCCAATGATTTTATTTAAGTGAAATTTGAAATAAATATGGCTAAATCCTAGATTTCAATATTCTTCTAAATGATTCCTCAAAAATGCACCGTAACTAAACTACGGTAGACCCTTAGTACAACATAAAAAACATCTTACTCATCCGAGACTTGCCCTACTGTAACTCAAGATACTGTGTCGAACAAGCCCACACGTTCCCGTCCGATAGAGAATAAATGGATGCACCTATTTACCGTTGAAGACGATCTTTCATTTTGATTAACAATGTTCACCTGTGCGTTATCAGTCACGGCCGATTCACATGTTAGACAAACCTGCAACATTTTTTTATCTGTCTAGGATGTCTGGAAAGAGCTGTGATCTTGGGACATAATAATATTAAATACACCCAATAGTCCTGACTCCACATAAAGATCAATTTAGTCTTCGAAACTTCGAGAGACTTTTCGGTCTCACAAATACCCAGACTCGAGACAAATACTTGTGGGCCTCACAAATGTTTGTCTCAATGCGGGAATCGAACCTGCGGCCACTCATTTTACAGCCGGCGCCTACTCAACTGCGCCACGGAGGCTGTCAAGGGACGTGTAAGTATGAGCCTGATACTTCCTTGTTTTGTTATAATTAATGCGTAGCTTTAGCTTTTTTTATTTGAGAAAAATGACAAAATATGTGTTTATAAATGGGCGGAAGATTTTTTTTTAATTTAATGCACAAAAGTGATGTACACTTTTGTGTATCCAACATGTTAAATAAAAAGTAAGAAAATCGATACACATGATTGACACCTACTAGATGTGAATCCTACATGCATTTTATAAAAGACGCAAGACACTTTAAATTGATTATTTAGATACTGTTAGCGATGACATTATTAGGTTGGTTGCAGTGGTAAGGCTACTAATGTGCAACGTAGCTTAGTAGGTTTTGAAAAAGGCTTTAGATCTAAAATGATATTAATAAGATTGTTCCGATACTGAATCTAAAGACCGAAAATTATGATTTTGTTTTAAATTGAAAGAATCCAATAAATATATCATCATTCTATTATTAACGGGACCTTACTTTAAACAACCTGTTTTATATTTTTTAGGTTCCAAAGCATTGTTTTTATTTTTAATAAATACCAGTTCATCCTTGTTTTGTCCCAATTTATTGAGTCGAACTCGCTTGTCCCAGCATGTTGATTGTGCTATCGACATGTCCTGTCACGGAATTAAGTCATTTATTTCCCGGAACATACACAACACAATGTATTACTGTTGTCTTTTTTTCCTTTTGTAAGAACGGGACCAATTGAAGAGTTTAATCGAATGTTACAACGTGGTTTGGTATCGAATTGTGAGTGTATTGGGTTCCATAATCCATTCCAAGTACGTCATTCTACTTGGTGTGACTTTCGCAATTTAAAAACGAAGATTTATTTTTTAGAAGTCATCAGTTTTATTGGAAAAGAATATAAAAACTTTAACTTGGTAATTAAATCAAAATAAGCACTACTTCGGTTACATTAACACCTGGAATCTTAATTGAATACATTATTCTTATATCTTACACAGTTATATTTATAGAGTTCACAACTCCCAGATTTATTAGCCAAATTATTAACAGTGCATATAATAGATCATGTATGATCTACATCGTTAAAAAGGAAGATAATACAAGACATCGAGAAACAGTTACACTTTCTTGATGTCTTGTAATATCTTCCTTCGAAGCCCTTTGCTCCAACATCGCAAAGAATTAGAGCGAGTTATTGAGTGATATCCCTTTTGACTTGGATATCTATGGCTAAAGACCGTTGTTTAGACTGTTAATATTAGCATCTATGTAGAAAGAAACAAAATGATTATGCAGCTGATAAGAGATAAACATTAGCTGCAAGTTCTCCGTTATTTCCAATTTAACAATTAATTGCCACGAAATTAGCTTTCTGCTTTGGAGGTCTAATGTCTAGGTCTCTGCCCTAATGCGGCAAGATTAGGTATTACACGCCCTTCGGATTTTTGTTAGTTAATACTCCTACAATACAGAGGTAATCAGAGTAGGGGAGAATGTTTTTTTTTAAACAGCATAATTGATATCTAAACAGATTTTACTGGACCGTTAGCTAGGAATGCCGCTTCCATGATGTATGCCTATTAAGGCAACGGAGGCTGCTACTAAACATGCATTGTTGTAGTTTACAAAACGTTCGTTTAGCGCCCCGACCTCATTCACAAACTTGAAAGAAACAAAATATTTAGCTGGAATCAGCACTTCGCGCGCTAACGAGTTTCCAATGCAATTAGTCGGCAGCGGTGTCTAATGGAATTTCGTTTGAGGAAATTTAAAATAAAACAACCTGACGTCAAATTTGTTTACATTTTGCCTCTTATGAATTTATGAGACGTAAATGGTGTTTATACTGCCGAGGTGCTGAAGGTTTCGCTTGTGGCGATGAGCAGGTTGAAAATATTGCTTAGAAATACGCTGTATACGTTGCGCTACCCAGGACGGGCCTCCTTTATGAAAAGAGTTAGGGTCTAGTCTTCGGAGCTAGTGGACTTCATATAACTTTGAAATTGTTGTGAAGTTTATGGAATTTCAACGCCACTTTGCTACTGATGAGATATTTGTATCTTTTCAGATCATAACCACTATGAGGAGGAAGTATAAAACAGCATGTGAAAGTATGATGCGTTCGGTATTTATCTAGTGAGATTCCATTTTCAATCATAATTTGGTGATCAGAAGACATTTAAATTGACAGAAAGAATCTTCAATCATCAATAATAGAAATCATTTACAATTGAAACAGTGGCATCAAAGCCCATATATTGTCAGTATTTCAAAGCCAAATCGAAAATGCTAAGCGCCCATATCAATAACATTCCATGTGACAGAGCATAGCTATTAAATGGTGGTGTCGTGGCCAGTGCATCAGCGTTATCTGATGTGTTCAACAATGGAGCGTGCTGTAGACACTGCAACATTTGTTCGACGCTTAATGGGTTCGCCGTGCTATGTGCTGGCTGGCTGTTATAGGGTCCCGCACCTCTAGGAAAAAAACCATTGTAAGATATGTGGGAAGTAAAAATCTTGGGAGTGTGGAGGATGTCCAATATTCATGGATTGGTGAATGATCGGTGCAGGGAACTACGCTAATTGAGTCGTGAACAATATTATACTTTTTGAATAAATATATTGGATACATCAATTAGGAAGCGAGGAGATTTGCAAAGTGTAAAAAAACTATCAAATAAGGTCGCTGAACGGAGGTCTGTTCGCATGTTCCCTAAAAATTCTTAGGATAGGCCTTTTGTTAACTAGCAGACATTTTACCCTTGAGAATGACGGCAATGATTCACACATTCAAGATATTTTTCTATTCTTAATTGTTTAAATTGCTATTAAAACAATGTAAGCCACACAGAATAATAGACATTTACCAACAGGTGAAATCACAAAGCAAATCCCAGACCGAAAGCGAAGACACGTATCTAACACGTGGTTCATGCTATCTGCATCCAAACACTGTCATTACCAACCAATTTTCAATTCAGTTAGAATCCATATAACTGTTAGCCAAGCTCAAAGCACGTTTACGAAATGTCCGAGCCATTCCATTTCATTTTGAATGGAACTCGTGTATCGCAACGCAATAATGCTCTCATTGTTCTTTTATTAAATACACTATTATGTGCCATATTTTTTACTATCTATGATATGGTTTGGATTTGGTTTTAGTAAAATATTTTTGGTGACTTACACTTTATTTGCTTTTAGGAAATAATTTAAGATATTCAACTCACATCTTCAAATTATTTCTTTTCTTCGGATAACAATGACTTTAGATATTTCTGTATAATTACATATATATAGATGCACAGGCTTTCTAAACCTAGGCTGCATTGTTTATGTAAGTTCAGTTATAAATAAAGTTTCGGGAAGGACGAACAGCTAGAACTATTAAATTTCCGTGGTATGACCAAGTTCTTGGAAGTGTAGCGTTGGATAATTCACAAAATAAACTTTGTAACCTCAGAAACCTATGGAAATCCGGCTTATGGTTAGCATTGACTATCCTATCGCTAATAAAATACAGACGAAAACAGACAGCATTAATTAAATGAGCAAACAACCAAAAATATTTATAATTAGAAATGAGAAGAATATTCCGACTGTAGCATAAGCTGCAACATATTATAGAAGTAAACCGTTCTATTCATTTTCGTTCGGGAGCTCTCTCTCTCTCTCTCTCTCTCTCTCTCTCTCTCTCTCTCTTCAGGCACAGGAAGTTCTCTGCTGAACATAGGCCTCCCCAATGATCTCCACATCGACCTGTTGGAAGCTACCTGCATCCTGTTCGAGAGCTATCATTACAAAACTTATAGATGTAAGTTTAGAATATCGAAACATTTTAGATACCTGTTGAAATCCTTTTCATTGCACTTTAACTCCTGCCCACCACTAATGGTGTGAATATAGCTTTATTACTATGCCAAGAGCGTATAAAACAAAAGTAACCATGTACTTGCAGCAGGCAGTCTAGGAAATAAGGATTTATTTGCAAAATCCAATGGACTTCGTTACTTAGAATATCGAAGTGTAGCAAAAAGGTCCTTAACTTAAAAGTATTGTCCTCATAATATACATTTTGATAACGATTACATTCAGATTCGGTACGAAGGTATGCAATATCGGCATATCAGTAAATTGAGTCTGTCAGAGGCCAATAGCTTAAACTCTTTCTCCTTTTTTTCCTTACTTCCTATTATTCACCACGAATATCACGAATTTAAGTCACACTGGGCACTATAGCTCATCTTTCAGAAGCCACAAAATTAATCAAACACAAAATGAAAACGTATAAAGTATAAGTATGGCCCTATTTGTCCTTTTGATACACCATTACACATATTTCACACCTACCATGGTACCTAGTGAGCCTCTTAAAACAGAATTTACTCTAAACGTCTCACTTACCTCCTTGCAGCAACAAACAATACAACGCAGTGACCCACTAGCGGCCCGTTTAACATTAAATGGGCATTTCACGATTGGTTAGAACAAAGGAGTCGGTGCGGTGAACTCATCGGCTGCTTTGAGTCGCTCACACAGCTTGTAATGTGAGGTGAATGAAAAGTACTCTTTAGTTCAGAGCCAGTTGTATTAGAAATGGGAACGGATGTTGTTTCTGGGTGGAATGTTAATTTTAAAGAAATATTTGGAAACAAAATTAGTATTGCTGTCTTACAAGAATCTGGATATCTTTACCAGATTTTCTAAGGTATATGAAGTCTGCAATTGTGGTTTATGGCCTCAACCTTCGCGATCGTGGAATCGGCCAAGACGCACAGTAGGTGATATTAGTTTATTTATTTATAAGTTCCTACAATAAGTACAGATTTATGAATTACATAACTATTCACATCCAACAACAAAATAGAAAACACGCGATGAAAAGCACCAATTTATTTGGTGAACGTATTGTTGGAAATTACAATAAATTGTGATAGACTGTAGTTGGAGATAAAGATGCCTTAATTAGGAGGCTTGTATCGAGAGCCGCGTGGGTGGATACAGGCCACAGGGGATGCATTGTTCTTAAGGCCAAGAATGGTTTTGTGTTCAGGCTATTTTATTATACACGTTTGATTGAATCAGGCCATCTGCGGATTGTTTTTATGATATGATTACCAGGTCTTTCGAAATCTTTGATTCGTTTGGAGATGAGAGAGCAGATTACTGTAGAACGATAGGTTGGAGGTTTGAACCCGAGCGGATAAACATATTTGTGGAATTTAATTGGTCCACTAAGTCTACTAACTCCACTAAATCTAGGACTAAGTCCACTTGGCTTCAGACTATGCTTCATTTTAAGTGAGCTTATGATATAAGTTTTTAAGTGGTGGAGCACCAAATTTTTATCTCAATTACGTAAACACTATTTATACTAGACGTTACGTGTAATCCCTCCTAAACACCCAAAAACAAGAAAAATTTAGCATTTTACGTTAACGGTCATT